>CM055120.1:306709149-307413666 GCA_029206835.1 Rana muscosa
CAAATGTTGCAAACATGCATATATATTAATTTCAGTGACACCAAGTGACTGAGTGTGATCCGTGAAAAAAAATATTAGTAAATAAATCAGAACGAAACAGTCCTCTATTGTGACCACACACAAATAACAGTCCAAAAGTGTAGAAAAAACTGCAAGGTTGAAAAAAAGAGTCCCACATGGATATGACCCTCTCTGTGAAAGGATAGAGACACCACCACCGATATAAGGAGGAGGCTTACCAGATGGTATTGACTTGGTAAGGCGTATACCACCAAAGTCAAAACAGGCTTAAATAATCAGTCAGCAAGGTGTATCCAGCTGGTCCTGAATCCGCATATCAGTCGGCACCCGCAAATTCCCGTAAACACCAGGAAGTGTGAATACATATAGTCTTGTTGGAGCCAGAGATACGGTAACCACATAACATGCGTAATGGGGAAAAAAACTCACATAGTGTGATACCGTACAAGGAAGTATTTATTTAAAAAAAGATTAAAAAATGTACACTCACATTTGGAAGAACATCATAGGCATATCACAAAATGCAAGAGCGATGTGTGTAAATGGGTCCACCCGACGCGTTTCAACTAAAAAGTCATCATGACTTTTTAGTTGAAACGCGTCGGGTGGACCCATTTACACACATCGCTCTTGCATTTTGTGATATGCCTATGATGTTCTTCCAAATGTGAGTGTACATTTTTTAATCTTTTTTTAAATAAATACTTCCTTGTACGGTATCACACTATGTGAGTTTTTTTCCCCATTACGCATGTTATGTGGTTACCGTATCTCTGGCTCCAACAAGACTATATGTATTCACACTTCCTGGTGTTTACGGGAATTTGCGGTGCCGACTGATATGCGGATTCAGGACCAGCTGGATACACCTTGCTGACTGATTATTTAAGCCTGTTTTGACTTGGGTGGTATACACCTTACCAAGTCAATACCATCTGGTAAGCCTCCTCCTTATATCGGTGGTGGTGTCTCTATCCTTTCACAGAGAGGGTCATATCCATGTGGGACTCTTTTTTTCAACCTTGCAGTTTTTTCTACACTTTTGGACTGTTATTTGTGTGTGGTCACAATAGAGGACTGTTTCGTTCTGATTTATTTACATATAATATTATTTTTTTTCACGGATCACACTCAGTCACTTGTTGTCACTGAAATTAATATATATGCATGTTTGCAACATTTGTTATGTGTTGGTAACTGACTTTCACAAAAATAAGCGCTACACTTTTTCATATTCACCATTTACACTGTACTGCTGCATTGCAATACCATGCATTGTGGTATGGCAGCTAATGCATTTTGAAGGTATTATATTATTACAGAAGCTTATCAGTGCACCATTGAGTGTTGACATCAGAAAGAAGCTTCTCCCTTAAAGTGGAGCTCCACCCTAAATAGCAACTTTTGCTATTTGGAACCCTCCCCCCCTCCGGTGTCACAATTGACACCTTTCAGGGGGGAGGGGGGTGAAGATACCTGTCTAAGACAGGTATTTTCACCCACATCCGGGAGTCCTGTCTCCGGGAATCTGCGGGAGTTACGTCACTTCCCGCAGACTTCCCTTGGTGTTCTGGGAGACACTCGGCTCCCAGAACACAGGAGCACCAATCAGAACGGCGCAGCGCGACTCGCGCATGCGCCGTAGGGAACCGGGCATGAAGCCGCAGGGCTTCACTTCCTGGTTCCCTCAGCGAGGATGGCGGAGGGAGCAGCAGAGCGACGAGCGGTCGCTCGTCCTCTGCTGCGGACGTCGCTGGACTCCAGGACAGGTAAGTGTCCAAATATTAAAAGCCAGCAGCTGCTGTAGCTGCTGGCGTTTTTTTTTTTTTTTTTCCGGTGGAGCAACCCCTTTAATCTACTTTAAAAAAGTAATAGAATACATGAAAATCAATGTAACTGCACCTGGTGAAAGCAAATATTAAATTTCAGATGGCGCTAGTCTGCTGGGTCATCGTGTACATGAATTGTAATGGATAGGGGCACAGTGATTCTTATGCAATGTAACTTCAGAAGAAGGAGAGACACTTACCGTTCTAGAATTTCAGAGACTTGCCAATGAAAATGAACTAGGATGAGTTTTGCCACAGAATGAGAGACCTGCAGAACGGAAGACGATAGAATGTTAGTATAACACATACATAGAGATCGCAATGGGGATACTGCAGGTGCATTAAGAGTCCATAATCAGCATAAAAGTCTATTAGTAGTCCAAGAAAATAATATTGTATTAATATCAAAAACACAGTGGACCGACACCAGCAGAGGACATGGCTCCCCAAATCATCACTGACTGTGGAAAATTTTGCATCTCATTTGGAAATCAAGGTCCCAGAGTCTGGAGGAGGAGTGGAGAGGCACAGAATCCAAGTTGCATGAGATCCAGTGTGAAGTTTCCACAGTCATAATTTGGGGAGCCGTGTCATCTGCTGGTGTTGGGCCATTGTGTTTTATCAAGTCCAAAGTCGGAAAAGCCCTCTACCAGGAAATTCTAGAGCACTTCATGCTTCCCTCTGCTGACCAGCTTCATGGAGATGCTGATTTCATTTTCCAGCAGGACATGGCACCTGCCCACAAGTACCAATACCTGGTTTAATGATCATGGCATCACTGTGCTTGATTGGCCAGCAAACTCGCCTGACCTAAACCCCATACAGAATCTGTGGGGTATTGTCAAGAGGAAGATGAGACACCAGACCCAACAATGAGCACATGCTGAAGGCCGCTATCAAAGCAACCTGGACTTCCATAACACCTCAGCAGTGCCACAGGATGATCACCTCCACGCCACGTCGCATTGATGCAGTAATTCATGCAAAAGGAGCCCCGACCAAGTATTGAGTGCATACTATACTGTACAACGACATACTTTTCACCAAGCCAAAATTTCTGTATTAAAAATCCTTTTTTATTGGCCTTATGTAATATTCTAATTTTCTGAGTTACTGAATTTTGGATTTCCACCATCTGTAGGCCGTAATCATCAAAATTAAAAAAAGTTTTGAAATTATCATTCTGCATGTAACACATCTATATAAAATATATGAGTTTACTTTTTAAATTGAATTACTGAAATAAAATTAACTTTTTGACGATATTCTAATTTTATGGGATGCACCTGTAGATCACCCAGAGGGTAATTTTTCTGTCTCAACAAAAGTGGAGTTACGCTTTAACTTTGGTGAGATACTTGCCAAGGGTTCTGCACAGCTGCAGGAATGCAGATGCCTCATATTAGAACATCTGGGGCCATTTATAAAAGCAGTGGTATGGGCTTAGCTATGCACATTCATAAACAGTGGCGTGCTTTACAAAAGTGCTCTGTTTGCTTTGGAGTACCAAACACAATTAAAACGGATTGGGGAAAGAATAGCCAGTAGGGAAAGAACTCAATCATGCGACCTGCCAATTATGTGGCCAGCATCTGCTCCAAGAGTTTTCCATGCATCCTTACGTTGAGGGAACTCCACGGGTCACCACAGGTTCTACACCGCAGCCTGAATGTTATAAAACAGGAACTACCTGCAGGGTGGGGTAATACTACAATGTTCAATCAGGTGATGGGTGCAGGGGTGAGGAATTTCAGGCATGATGAGTAGTGGAGGTGAAGGCACAGTTTTGGCAAGGAGGGGTGCTGGTGAGTTAGTGGGTGAGGGTTGAGGACATGTTGGTGAATGGTGGCTCTGCTAAAAAGCTGTCACCTGTAGCTCTAGATGCTGACAGCAGTCTCCCTGACCCAGCAACAGAGGCAAGGAGGGGAGGCTGGTGGTGTGAGCTAGCAGGCCAGAGATTACAGTGCCTGTGTGAGCTGCAGATGTAGTCAGGGGATAGGGAGGTGGAGTGATCAGATGAGGCCAAGATAGAAATCCACATCCCAATGCGACACAAAAAGGTATCATGCTGACAAAGTCCTGCCCAGGACGTAACACATACAGGGGAGGAGTCACGCATGACGTCACCTGAGGCCATCTTTCGAGTCCGAGATGTATACTTGGAGCGCTTGTTATTTGCACTTTATACAAGTGCTGGATTTGTGAGTTTTTAAGCTTATTTAGAATTAAAGTGATTGTTATTAAAAAAAAAACAAAAAAAAACCCTTTACAAACATGTCGTACTTGCCTGCCCTGTGCAAGGGTTTTGCACAGAGCAGCCCCGATCCTCTTTTTTGGGGTCCCCCACGGCACTCCTGGCTCCTCTTCTCAAGTGCCCCCACAGAGAGCAGCTTTCCATGGGTGGCGAGTGCTCCCGAGTCCTGATGCTACGTCCATTGACACAGACAGCAGGACTCTGACTGGAATTAAGGTGGAAACTAAAGCTCAATTTTATGTCCTGTATTCTTCCTTTTACATAAAAAAATAAATCACTTTAAGTTCCAATTTTGCTGATCAGCCAATACTGCACTGGACAGCAAAAGCAGGAAGAGTAAAAGGAAAATTCAATTCCTGAGGTTAAAAAATGGCAGCCACTACAGGAACCCTGCCCAAGTAATCAATATGGATACGGATTTTTACGCAACCTCATAAAAGCTAGAGAGTATTGGGTTCTCCAGGAGGCGGTGTGTCTAGTTACAAGAGCAGGGTCATTGCCAGATAACTCCAGGCTGCAAATAAGGACAAGGAGAGGTCTGTGGGAAAACCACAAGAGTACAGAGATGTTGATACAGACTGTCACTGTTTACATGCCATGTAGGGTGGAAAGCCTTGTGGCAGAACAAAGGCAGAAGACCACCACTATCAGGCAGCTCAATGCTATCTGCAGTACACCATTCCTTCTAGGATTAGTGTGGAAGAATTGTGAGTCAGCAGACCGGGCAGATCACACTACCTGGATGGCCTGCCCCCCCAATCGGTTTCCATAAGCAGGCTTTACTTTAACCCTATGGGAATATAAGCTTATAGTTTGCCATCATGCAAAATATAAGGAAAAAAAAGTGCCAACTAAATAAAGCTGTAAGAAGATACAAAACGAGATGGACCTTCACTGTGTTCTGCAGCTTTAGATCTCACCTGGATGCTTCAACTTAAAAAGTAGAATTCCAGCCTAAACCCAACTAGTCTTAAAAATGTACCCTCTCCACCCCCCTTTACACCTATGCTGATTAACCTGTGTATAAAAAATAAATAAAAAACTATTTTCAGTCCCTTCCCTGTGTCAGCCAGCGGCAGCTGTATGGGAGGGGCGTGCCAACAGCTGGGACATGAAGTCTTTAGGTAAAGGTCACTGCTCCTGGATTTTCTACTCATCGAGGACTCCCTCTTTTCCCATGCAGCAGTCACTGGCTGACGCTTGGGATCACGTGACTGGATTGCAGCAGGCTGAAAAAAGGCCAGTATATCTACAGTGAGGGGTAAAAAGTATTTGATCCCCTGCTGATTTTGTACGTTTGCCCACTGACAAAAAAAACGATCAGTCTATAATTTTAATGGTCGGTTTATTTTAACAGTGAGAGACAGAACAACAAAAAAAAAATCCAGAAAAACGCATTTCAAAAAAGTTATAAATTAATTTTAATGAGTGAAATAAGCATTTGATCCCTTCACAAAACATGACTCAGTACTTGGTGGAGAAACCCTAATTGGCAATCACAGAGGTCAGACGTTTCTTGTATTTAGCCTCCAGGTTTGCACACATCTCAGGAGGGATTTGTCCCACTCCTCTTTGCAGATCCTCTCCAAGTCATTAAAGGGGTGTTTCGGTGAAAAAAATAATTAAAAGCCAGCAGCTACACATACTGCAGCTGCTGGCTTTTAATAAATGGACACTTGCCTGTCCTGCAGTCCCTCGATGTCGGCACCGCAGTTCCATAAGCTCTCTGGTGCTGCCGCCGCAGGTAAGGGAACCCGGCAGTGTAGCCTTTCGACTTCACGCCGGGAACCCTACTGCGCATGCGTTAGGGCCCCGCTCCTCTCTCCTATTAGCCCGGCGGCCGGGGGAGCCCCGCGGTGACGTCATGGCCGCGGCAAGACTCCCGGAAGTGGGAAAGGATACCTGTCAAAGACCCCTCCCCCAATTGTGGCACTGAAGGGGGGGAAAGAATCCGATGAGCGGAAGTTTCATTTTAGGGTGGAGCTTAGCTTTAAGGTTTTGAGGCTGACGTTTGGCAACTCGAACCTTGAGCTCCCTCCACATATATTTTCTTTGGGGATTAAGGTCTGGAGACTGGCTAGGCCACTACAGGACCTTAACCACTTAACGACCGCCCACCGCCGATTTACGTTGGCAGAATGGCACGGACAGGCAGAATCACGTAGATCTACGTGACTGCCTTTGTACAGTTGGGGGGTCCATCCGGACCCCCCTTCTGTGCCGTGAGCGGTCGTTACTTCACCGGGAGCGATCCCAGATGAGGGGGCGGCCTTTCGATTCCGGCCCCCCCCTCGCGATCGCTCCCGGCGAATGGAAATGCCTCCTCTGGCTGTTTCAGACAGAGGAAGCAGGAGGAAGTGATGTCATCTCTGGTGCGGTGCTCACATATACCGAGCGCCGTACAAGAGAAGACATCAGGTCAGTGAGCACAACACTACACTGACACCAGGACACATAGGAACACTAATCGCCCCCCCCAGATCACCCCCCAGCCCCCAGTCACAGTGTCACTGATTGCAGTGACCATTTATTTAGTGATCACTGCAATCAGTGACATTTGTGACTGTGAAAGTGTCACTAAAGTTTAGTTTTAGGTCCAGTGTAGCCCCCTAACCCCCCCTAATAAAGGTTTAACCCCCTGATCACCCCCCAGATAACCCTTTCACCCCCTATCACCGCTGTCGCTATGCGATCATTTTTCTGATGGCTGTCTTAGCATCAGTGATGGCGATCGGTAGCCAGTAATTTTTTTTAGGTTCGCCGCAGGTTTTTATAGCGTCAGGTACCCCAATATATTATCTAATAAAAGGTTAAACCCCCTTGATCGCCCCCCAGGTAACCCTTTCACCCCCTATCACCGCTGTCGCTATGCGATCATTTTTCTGATGGCTGTCTTAGCATCAGTGATGGCGATCGGTAGCCAGTAATTTTTTTTAGGTTCGCCGCAGGTTTTTATAGCGTCGGGTACCCCAATATATTATCTAATAAAGGTTTAACTCCCTTGATCGCCCCCCAGGTAACCCTTTCACCCCCTATCACCGCTGTCGCTAATCGATCGTTTTTCTGATGCTGTCTTAGCATCAGTGATGGCGATCGGTAGCCAGTAATTTTTTTTAGGTTCGCCGCAGGTTTTTATAGCGTCAGGTACCCCAATATATTATCTAATAAAGGTTAAACCCCCTTGATCGCCACCCAGGTAACCCTTTCACCCCCTATCACCGCTGTCGCTATGCGATCATTTTTCTGATGGCTGTCTTAGCATCAGTGATGGCGATCGGTAGCCAGTAATTTTTTTTAGGTTCGCCGCAGGTTTTTATAGCGTCGGGTACCCCAATATATTATCTAATAAAGGTTTAACCCCCTTGATCGCCCCCCAGGTAACCCTTTCACCCCCTATCACCACTGTCACTAAGCGATCGTTTTTCTGATCGCTGTCTTCGTGTCGGTGATGCCAATCGGTAGCCAGTCATTTTTTTTAGGTTCGCCGCAGGTTTTTATAGCGTCAGGTACCCCCAAATATGATCTAATAAAGGTTTTAACCCCCTAATTGCCCCTAGTTAACCCTTTCACCAGTAATCACCATATAAGTGTTACGGGTGACGCTGGTTAGTTAGTTTGCTTTTTATAGTGTCAGGGCACCCGCCGTATATAACCCAATAAAGGTTTAACCCCCTGATCGCCCGGTGGGTGATATCAATTAGGTTTTAGCGTCAGAGAGGGTCTGCGTCACACCCCAGGCAGCGTCAGGTTAGTGCCAGTAACGCTAACACCCACGCGTAAAGCATACACCCCCCTTAGTGGTATAGTATCTGAACAGATCAATATCTGATCTGATCAGATCTATACCAGCGGTTTAGGGTTCCCAAAAACGCAGTATTAGCGGGATCAGCCCAGATACCTGCTGGCACCTGCGTTTTGCCCCTCCGTCCAGCCCAGGCCACCCAAGTGCAGTATCGATCGATCACTGTCACTTACAAAACACAACACACATAACTGCAGCGTTCGCAGAGACAGGCCTGATCCCTGCGACTCCAGTGCTGTAGGAGGTGATTTCACCACCACAGTTAAAAAAAAAAAAGCATATATGCCGAAGCATGGGGGCAGCAGGGCGGAGGAGCAATTTTGCTCCTAATGCCGCATACATACGGTCGAAATTCCGACGGAGGCTTGCCCGTGGAAACGTTTGACCATGTGTGTGCGGCATAACTTTTTTGCGGGAGGATGCCCCCATGCTTCGGCATATATAAATGGTGCATGTATGCCCATCATTAGAAGTGGGTGGATGAAGGGCGGTATTCTAATGGTGGGCATACCCACCGATCAATCTCTTTTTTCGTTCAGCCAACAGGCTGCATGAAAAAAAAAGATTACAATACATGTCCAACAAGGACCAGCAACGTACTGGTATGTTGCTGGACTTTGAATGGTTATACCAGATTGATGCCTGCGGGTTTAGGCATCATCTTGGTATCATTCTTTTCAGCCAGCGGCCGGCTTTCATGTAAAAGCAATCACAGCGGCTAATTAGCCTCTGGACTGCTTTTACAAGCAGTGGGAGGGAATGTCCCCCCCCCGGATATAAAAAGCGCCATTGGGAAATTGGGAAAGCATTTTATCACACCGATCTTGGTGTGGTCAGATGCTTTGAGGGCAGAGGAAAGATCTAGGGTCTAGAAGACCCCAGTTTTTTCAAAAAAAGAGTACCTGTCACTACCTATTGCTATCATAGGGGATATTTACATTCCCTGAGATAACAATAAAAATTATAAAAAAAAAAAATATATGTAAGGAACAATTTAAAAATAAAATAAAAAAGCAAAATTAATAATAAAAAAAAAAAAAAAAAAAAAAAAAAAAAAAGCACCCCTGTCCTGCCCTGCTCTTGCCCAATGGCGAACGCAAGCGTCGGTCTGGCGTCATATGTAAACAGCAATTGCACCATGCATGTGAGGTATCACCGCGAAGGTCAGATCGAGGGCAGTCATTTTAGCAGTAGACCTCCTCTGTAAATCTAACGTGGTAATCTGTAAAGGCTTTTAAAGGCTTTTAAAAATGTATGTAGTTTGTCGCCAATGCGCGTTTGTGCGAAATTTTAAAGCATGTCGTGTTTGGTATCTATGTACTCGGCCTAAGATCATCTTTTTTATTTCATCAAACATTTGGGCAATATAGTGTGTTTTAGTGCATTAAAATTAAAAAAAGTGTATTTTTTCCCCAAAACATGCGTTTGAAAAATCGCTGCGCAAATACTGTGTAGAAAAAAAAAATGCAACACCCACCATTTTAATCTGTAGGGCCTTTGCTTTAAAAATATATATAATGTTTGGGGGTTCAACATAATTTTCTTGCAAAAAAAAAATATGTTTTCATGTAAACAAAAAGTGTCAAAAAGGGCTTTGTCTTCAAGTGGTTAGAAGAGTGGATGTAAGCTTCCTAATGTTGTGTATAAAATGCCAGAACAGTTCAAAACCCCCCCAAATGACCCCATTTTGGAAAGTAGACACCCCAAGCTATATACTGAGAGGCATGTCGAGTCTATGGAATATTTTATATGTTGACACAAGTTGCGGAAAAAAGACAATTTTTTTTTTTTAATTTTTTTTTTGCACAAAGTTGTCACTAAATGATATATTGCTCAAACATGCCATGGGCATATGTGGAATTACACCCCAAAATAAATTCTGTTGCTTCTCCTGAGTACAGGGATACCACATGTGTGAGACTTTTTGGGAGCCTAGCCGCGTACGGGACCCCAAAAACAAAGCACCGCCTTCAGGCTTTCTAAGGGTGTAAATTTTTGATTTTACTTCTCACTGCCTATCACAGTTTCGGAGGCCATGGAATGCCCAGATGGCACAAAACCCCCCCAAATGACCCCATTTTGGAAAGTAGACACCCCAAGCTATTTGCTGAGAGGTATTGTGAGTATTTTGCAGATCTCGCTTTTTGTCACAAAGTTTTGAAAATTGAAAAAAAAAAAAAAAAAAAAAAAAATTTTCTTTCTTCATTTTCAAAAACAAATGAGAGCTGTAAAATACTCACCATGCCTCCTCAGCAAATAGCTTGGGGTGTCTACTTTCCAAAATGGGGTCATTTGGGGGGGTTTTGTGCTATTTTGGCATTTTATGGCCTTAGAAACTGTGATAGGTAGTGAGGAGTGAAATCAAAAATTTGTGCCTAGAAATCCTGAAGGCGGTGCTTGGTTTTCGGGGTCCCGTACGCGGCTAGGCTCCTAAAAAGTCCCACACATGTGGTATCCCCGTACTCAGGAGAAGCAGCAAAATGTATTTTGGGGTGCAATTCCACATATAACCATGGCATGTGTGAGCAATATATCATTTAGTGACAACTTTTTGTAATTTTTTTTTTATTTTTATTTTTTGTCATTATTCAATCACTTGGGACAAAAAAAAAAATATTCAACGGGCTCAACAGGCCTCTCAGCAATTTCCTTGGGGTGTCTACTTTCTAAAATGGGGTCATTTGGGGGGGTTTTGTGCTATTTTGGCATTTTATGGCCTTCGAAACTGTGATAGGTAGTGAGGAATGAAATCAAAAATTTAAGCCCTTAGAAATCCTGAAGGCGGTGCTTGGTTTCCGGGGTCCTGTACGTGGCCAGGCTCCTAAAAAGTCCCACACATGTGGTATCCCCGTACTCAGGAGAAGCAGCAAAATGTATTTTGGGGTGCAATTCCACATATAACCATGGCATGTGTGAGCAATATATCATTTAGTGACAACTTTTTGTAATTTTTTTTTTTTTTTTGTCATTATTCAATCACTTGGGACAAAAAAAAAAAAATTCAATGGGCTCAACATGCCTCTCAGCAATTTCCTTGGGGTGTCTACTTTCCAAAATGGGGTCATTTGGGGGGGTTTTGTACTGCCCTGCCATTTTAGCACCTCAAGAAATGAGATAGGCAGTCATAAATTTAAAGCTGTGTAAATTTCAGAAAATGTACCCTAGTTTGTAAACGCTATAACTTTTGCGCAAACCAATAAATATACGTTTATTGACATTTTTTTTACTAAAGACATGTGGCTGAATACATTTTGGCCTAAATGTCTGACTAAAATTGAGTTTATTCGATTTTTCTTATAACAAAAAGTAGAAAATATCATTTTTTTTCAAAATTTTCGGTCTTTTTCCGTTTATATCGCAAAAAATAAAAATCGCAGAGGCAATCAAATACCATTAAAAGAAAGCTCTATTTGTGGGAAGAAAAGGACGCAAATTTCATTTGGGTACAACATTGCATGTCCGCACAATTTACAGTTAAAGCAGCGCAGTGCCGAATCCCAAAAACAGGCCTGGTCCTAATGGCCCGAAATGGTCCGGGGCTTAAGTGGTTAATGTGCTTTTTCTTGAGCCACTCCTTTGTTGCCTTGGCTGTGTGTTTTGGGTCATTGTAATGCTGGAATACCCATCCACGACCCATTTGCCATGCCCTGGCTGAGGGAAGGAGGTTCTCACCCTAGGTATGATGGTACGGTCTATCGTCCCTTTGATGCAGTGAAGTTGTCCTGTTCCCTTAGCAGAAAAACACCCCTAAAGCATAATGTTTCTCCCTCCATCTATGAAGGTGGGGATGGTGTTCTTGGGGTCATACGCAGCATTCCTCATCCTCCAAACATGGGGGAGCCGAGTTGATGCCAAGAAGCTCGATTTTGGTCTCATCTGACCACAACACTTTCACCCAGTTCTCCTCTGAATCATTCAGATGTTCATTAGAAAAAACTTCAGACGGGCTGTACATGCGATTTCCTGAGGAGGGGGACCTTGTGGGCGCTGCAGGATTTCACTACTTCACAGAGTATGTTACCAATTGTTTTTTGGCGACTGTGGCCCTGGCTGTCTTGAGATCATTGACAAGATTCTCCCGTGTAGTTCTGGGCTGATTCCTCACCGTTCTCATGATCATTGAAACTCCAGGAGGTGAGATCTTACATGGAGCCCCAGACCGAGGGAGCTTGAGTTATTTTGTGCTCCTTCCATTTGAGAATAATCACACCAATTCTTGTCACCCTCTCATCAAGCTGCTTGGCGATGGTCTTGTAGCCCATTCCAGCCTTGTGCAGGTCTACAATCTTGTCCCCGACATCCTTGGACAGCTCTTTGGTCTTGGCCATGGTGGAGAGATTGGAATCTAATTGATTGCTTCTGTGAACAGGTGTCTTTTATACAGGTAACAAGCTCAGATTGGGAGCACTACAAAATCAGCAGGGGATCGAATACTTTTTTTCCCCTCACTGTACATCTTTTTAACACAGGTTAGTCAGCATAAGTTTTAGGAGGGGTAAGGGAGCATTTTGAACACCACGTTTTGATCTATGTGGGCACTTGTGTGTGCTTGCTCCCGAGCCCTGCTGTGTGTGTGTCCATAGCCCTGCCCTCTGCTCCCTCCTCACTGGCTGTGATTGATAGCAGTGGGAGCCAATGGCTCCCACTGCTGTCTCTAATCCAATGAGGAGGCAGAAAGCCAGGAAAGCCACTGCTCCAATTCACATTGCTGGATCGAGATCGGGTTTAGGTAAGTTTAGGAGGACAGCAGAAAAACAGCAGCAGAAAAACAAGCAAATACTCTGGCGCATGAGTATAGTAGCTAGCCCAATAAAGAATAATGGTCCACTTCTCAATGGATAATGTTTCCTGGCTTTGCTTCCCTCTAGGACCGGGGAAGTCCTTATTGCACTAGAATGATAAAAGAATAGAGGGTGCACCAGCCTTGTGCATCATCCCAAGTAAATTTGTTTTGTATAAAAGATAAAAAAAAAAAAAAAAACTACTCACAAGCATGTGAAAAATAATTACGCATAAACGGACTTCCATCCTGTGGTTAAACAGTCCTGGGACCTGTACTCTCCATATCATAGGGGAGACCATGCAGGGGGCCCTGCTGGCTAATGTGTTTTGAAGGTAAACCTTCCTTAGAACCTAGGCTTGTGAGTAGTTTTTATCTTTTATTTTATACAAAATAAATTGACTTGGAATACAATGCTGGTGCGCCCTCTCTTCCTTTATCTTTCAAGTATTTAGGAGGAGCTGGGGGGGGGGGGGGGGTCAGTCGGCTGCTGGTTGTTGGAGAGACTGACTTGCACACGGCCGGTATTTTTTTTGTACTGACAAATGTCTCCCGCTTTAGCTTTGATCTTATGATATATCGATTTCTGCTGGACTGGCTGGAGCCCCCCTTTTACTTACCCGAACCCGGTCTTTCCAGCAGCGGGGACAAGCACACCAGCTCCAGCCGGTGTCTCGGCTCTTGATTAGATAGATTGATAGCAGCGCAGCCATTGGCTCCCGCTGCCGTCAATCAAATTCAATGATGCAGGAGCCTGAGAGCCAAATCCTGCCATCTGTTTCAATAGACGCAGCAGCAGGGCATGGAAGCGCCCCCGCACGAGTGTCCCGAGGGAGAAGGGGTCTCCAACGGGGCACTCCAGAACAGGAGGAGCCAGGAGTGCCGCCGAGGGATCTCAGAAGAGGAGGATCGGGGCCACTCTGCAAAACCAACTGCACAGAGGAGGCAAGTATAACATGTTTGTTTATTTTTTATAACAAACCTTTTGTTACCCTTTAAGTTTTAAAAGGGCTCCACAACGATTATGTTACGGAAATAAATAATTTTCGCCCTGGTTCACACTGATGCGTTCCAGAGTGGAATCGCATGACAAGTGAACAATGAGATTCTTTGGAGGACGTTCACATATATGCAGTGCGAATCTGAAGTAATTTTAAAAAAGGGTCTTGTGCGAGTTTAGTGTGATGTGATTTTAACGCTCCAGAGACTTGAAAGGTAGAGTGCATGCTTATCTGTCCTAAAGTAACACAATTCCAGTACATTTTTTGAAAGTCTTTGCTTTCTTCCTCACCTCCGATCCCCCTGGACCATGTCCTAGTGCAGGGGAAAGAGAGAGAGAGGGAGCGAGCAAGCGCGAGAGAGAAGCAAAAGAGCGCGAGAGAGAGAGGTATGCAAATTGCATCAAAATTGCATTAGAATCGCATCAACTCGCACTGCAGCTGCTTCTTCAAATTGCACTGCAAAAAGTAATTGACTTGCAGCACATCGAGTGTGAACCTGGGCTTCTAGTTGCACTGCTGTGTGTCGCCCTTGAGCCCTGAAATAGCCATGTTTCATTTCTATGAAAAATGTCAAATTGAACATATAATCTCTTTTCCTGGAATCTTAGGAACACAAATGCAGCATTTGAGTCGTTCAATCCAAGTGGAATGGCTATTGGTCTTTTTTTATACACATTATTATTCCTTTCATAATCGGCTTTGGCAGGGGCTCACCGACAAGGTTTATTTCACCTCCCAGCCAAGTTTTCTGCAGCATTGATGCCTGCGGACACTTCACATTGTCCTTTACCCTTCGCTATCAGAAATTGCCGGGGGAAATTCCTGCGATACAGATTTGGCCATTTCTACTTCGTGGAATGTGAATGTTACTCGGCGCGGTTTGCTTTCCCCTTCAAGGACTAAAACATGGCGAAGGACACTCCAAGCACAATTGAATCCACTGTATTTACAGTAATAAATATGTTGCCCTTTTAGCTTGTTTTTTTCTCAGTTAAAGGCAAATTAACCACTTCAGCCCTGGAAGAATTAACCCCCTTCCTGACCAGAGCACTTTTTGTGATATGACACTGCGTTGCTTTAACTGACAATTGCGCGGTCGTGCAATGTTGCACCCAAACAAAATTTACGTCCCTTTTTCCCCACAAATAGAGCTTTCTTTTGGTGGTATTTGATTACCTCTGCGGTTTTTATTTTTTGCGCTATAAACAAAAGAGCGACAATTTTGAAAAAAAAAAAGCAATATTTTTCACTATAATAAATATCCCCCCAAAAATATATATATAAAAAAAAATGAATTTCTTTCTCAGTTTAGGCCGATACGTATTCTTCTACATATTTTTGGTGAAAAAAATAAATAAAAAAAGAAAACGCCCTAAGCGTATATTGATAGTTAATTGTTATGGAAGGGGTAAATGGCGCTGCCCCGTGCAATCGTGTGAGTAGAAGGCTGAGACCTCTTCTACTATGTCCTTGTGAGTAATTGATGGGTCCGCACTATTAGAAACGGAGAAATGTCGGGTACCAATAAATATTGATAGTTATAGCGTCTACAAAATAGGGGATAGATTTATGGCATTTTTTTTATTAGTCGGAAAAAAAAAAAAAAAAAATGCAATGGTGATCAGATACCATCAAAAAGAAAGCCCTATCTGTGTGGAAAAAATGACATACCGTATATACTCGAGTATAAACCGAGGTTTTTCAGCAAATTTTTTATACTCAAGTCACCTTTTTGCGCCTGATCTCCCAGAATTTGGGGACCAGTTACTGGCCGGCCGTAGGTCCCCATGACCCCAAACTTCCCACACATGTAACCCCACTCTTTCTCTACAAGTATGCAAAGTTTGTTGTCTGGGGGACCTACGGCCGGGGAGCACCGAATTTTCAAAGCCAGGCACCCCTTCCATAGACTCCCATGTTAAACGGTAATTTCTCCAGTGATTTTGGGGACCCGGTACCGGCCGGCTATAGGTCCCCCATGACCCAAAATTTGGCACACATGTAGCCCCATTTCTCCTTTATAAGTGCGCAACGATTTTTGTCTGGGGGACCTACGGCCGGGGAGCAACGATTTTTCAAAGCCGGGCACCCCTTCCAAAGACTCCCATGTTAAACGTCAGTCTAGGCATGGGCACAGTGAGGCATGGGCACAGTGAGGCATGCAGATGGACACCCTAGGCTTATACTCGAGTCAATACGTTTTCCCAGTTTTTTGTGGTAAAATTAGGTGCCTCGGCTTATATTCGAGTATATACAGTATGTTATTTGTGTACAGCTTTGCATGACCGTGCAATTGTTAATGTAATGCAGTGCTGCATCATAAAAAACGGCCTGGTCATGAAGGAAGGTAAATCTTCCAGAGGTGAAGTGGTTAAAAGGAACTAAATATGGTTTTTGGTGATACAGCGCATTTCCACTTTAATGTGCATTTGAAAAACAGATACCGAGACGATGACTAGGGAGGCCAGGGCAGCAAAATGGTTAAATACGATTCCCGAGATGAAGCATCCTGCAATCCGAGTGTTTTACAACCATCCCACTCCCACCCCTGGAACAACTGGGAAGCAGGTGATGACGCTTTTCCATTATAGCTTTAGGCAACATTTCTCAACTTTCTCAGCATCGCTGACACAAATAGTAGATGATTCATTTTTCTGTGGAAGTTATTAAAGTTATTCAAAAATATAAAACCGGATCCTGCGTGAAGCTCAGCATAGCTGAAAGCCAAAAGGGGTCGTCTCGATTTACAACAGAATGGAATTGATATGAAATACTGACGTTTAAAAACTGCTCCTTGAGATGTGAACAGGAGGTGGTTACTTGTTTTTTTTAAACAAGCACATGGCTTAGTGTGCCATGTGGCATGTGGGCCCATAGATGACCAACTGAAGGTGTATAGAGGCTAAAGCCATAGTCCACCTTTTGGAAAAATATATAAAAAAAAAAAACCTAATAATAATAATAATAATAATAATAATAATAATAATAATAATAAATGCACTCGCATTGAAAAAAGAAAAAAAATTGTACATTAATTGTATGCATTCAGGTCTGCAGCGTACTACAACAATCCTGCAGACTCTTCCCTTAGCCCCAGATCCATACAGAGGTAAGGTCTACCATTTTGGGGCTAGAAGAAATAATTAACCACTTGACCACCGGAAGATTTACCTCTTCCTGACCAGGCCATATTTTGCGATACGGCACTGCGTTATTTTAACTGACAATTGCGCGGTCGTGCGACCCTATACCCAAATAAAATTTATGAACACAGGATCCATGCCTCTTGTACTGACAGATTGGCAACCTGCCTTGTTTACATAGGTGGATTGCAATTCTGCCTGTGTACAGAACAATCAGCGGGAAACAGACATTGGGTCCGCTGATCAGCTCCTGCCGTTTAGAATCACAGCGGGAGTGACCAGCTGGTGGCCCGCACTCGCAACAGATACCTGGAAGTGCAGGATCACGTATACATACATACATACATACATACATACATACATACATACATACATACACACATACACACACACACACACACACACACGTGATCCTGCACAACGTGGCTGCCCTGTAGCAGTAAATGTGCTATAGAGCGGTCAAATTGACAAGCCATATTGTAATTTAAAGTGGTCGAAAACGCTTTCATATACCATGCCCAGTGAAGTGATTGGCCTCAGGTGACACACAGATGAAACAAATCCTCCTACATAAGTTGTACCTATTTATCTGCAACCCTGTCTTCTCTAAAGTCAAAGTGCAGAATTTATGTAGCTTTTCTGAGCTGTCAGAAGCAAGGGGGTAGGGAGCTGAAGTTACAATACAGAGCTCTGTTCACTGACAGGGAATCTTGCTTTTTTTTTTTTTTTTTATCAGGGAAAAAAAAAAAACAAGAAGATCCTTAGTAAAAGCAGCACATATCACACACATTACACATAGTAAGTGCCCTTTCACACTGCTCTGTAGAAATTTTGTGGTAAAACACAAATGCAATTTTGCTGTGTTTCAGATGCATTTCCTTTGTGTTTCTGCTGCGGTTTTTGGTCGCCTGCACCAGTGAAAAATGGACATGCGACTCAAAAACACACAAAAAAAAAACAAAAAAAAACCACACAAATCGCAGTGCGTTTTTAGCACAATTTCCTAATTTCAATGGGAAGCATTTGTTTTGGGTGCGGTTTTCAAAACTGCAAAGATGCCGCATGCCCGACTTTTCAAAATGCACCGCACCTGTAAGACAGTGGTGTGAAGAGTCCCATAGGATTTTAAAGTGAAACATTTTTCTTGTAAAAATGTATTAGTGCAAAAAGGCCCTTAGGCACATAATTAACCCTTTGATCGCCCCTGAGGTTAACCCCTTCCCAGCCAGTGTCATTAGTACAGTGAGTCAGTGACAGTGCATATTTTTAGCATTGATCACTGTATTAATGTCACAGATGTCAGTGGAAGTTAGTCAGTCTCTCAGCCACCCCCCTCTCTCTCTCTCTCTCTCTATAAATCTCTCTCGCTCTCTAGATAGATAGATATACATACATACACACACACACACACACACACACACACACACACACACACACACACACACCTCTCTCTCTCTAGATATATATATATATAAATCTCCCTCTCTCCCTCTCCCTCCCCCTCCCTCTCCCTCTCCCTCCCTCTCCCTCTCCCTCCCTCTCCCTCTCCCTCCCTCTCCCTCTCCCTCCCCCTCCCCCTCCCTCTCCCTCTCCCTCCCTCTCCCTCTCCCTCCCTCTCCCTCTCCCTCCCTCTCCCTCTCCCTCCCCCTCCCTCTCCCTCTCCCTCCCCCTCCCCCTCCCTACATTTTGCCAAAATAAATTATGAATTTTTTTTTCTATTGGAAATGTTTTATAGCAGAATTTTTTTTTTTTTTTCCCCAACATGGTTAGAACTTTCATTTATATTGCAAAAAATACGACCAAAAGAAAGCTCTATTTGTGGGAAAAAAATGATATTAATTTTATTTGGGTACAGCGTTGCACGACCCTGTAGTTAAAGTAGCTCAGTGCCAAATAGCAAAAATTTGCCTGGTCATGAAGGGAGTAAAATCTTCCGGAGCTGAAGTGGTTAAGGGTGTGTGTCTGGAGGGGGGGTGGGGGGGAGATGGGATTGAGAAATGGCACCATGTTTCATGTTACACCCTAAATATGGGTGCATCATAAATTTAATACATGGAAGCAAAGCTGGACTAAGCTTTTAAAGCAGACCTCCAGGCAAACAGCTGATGTTCACGGTTTTACCTGTCAATTCATTTGTAATTGTGAAATGCTAGGCTTGCAATTTACACACCTCTGTTCTGCTGCACAGCCAGGCAGGTGACACACTGGTTTTCTGGTTGGGCAACGCAGCTGCTGGTGTCCCCTTTCCCCCTCCAGGCTGCTCAACATACAATAAATCATAATCACCTCTGTCTGGGCAGGGGCATTATTTAGAATAACCAATTCTCCAACTTGGTTCTGCTTAACCAAGAGTTTGCTAGCGGTTACCTGAGCTGTGGCTCATTGACCTCCCCATTGATGGTGTCTGCATGTTTCTAAAACCAATGCTACTTGAATGAGCCAGTGGCAT
This sequence comes from Rana muscosa, assembly GCA_029206835.1. NCBI lineage: Eukaryota > Metazoa > Chordata > Amphibia > Anura > Ranidae > Rana > Rana muscosa. Next base: position 306,728,429 of record CM055120.1, read on the forward strand.
GACAACAATGATCTACAGTCTGGAAAGTAATTATTTGATCCCCTGCAGATTTTGTAAGTTTGCCCACTAGAGACAGAATATCAACCAAAAATCCAGAAAAAACACGATACAAATGTTATAAATTGAGTTGCAGTTCAGTGAGTAAAATAAGTATTTGATCCCCAAGTAAAACATGACTTCGTAGTTGGTGGAGAAACCCTTGTTGGGAAGCACAGAGGTAAGACGTTTCTTGTAGTTGGTGACTAGATTTGCACACATCTCAGGAGGGATTTTGATACACTCTTCTTTACAGATCTTCTCTAAGACCCCTTACAGACTGATAGCGTCGGCGGTAAAACGCTGCTATTTTTTACCAGCGACGCTATGGGCGGATTTGCGGCGCATTTCGGCCGCTAGCGGGCGGTTTTATTGCCCGCAATGCGCTGCTGAAGTAAGGTATAGCCGCACTGTCCCATTGATTTCAATAGGTAGCAGCGGTGGAGGAGCGGTAAACACACCGCTCCAAAGATGCGGCTAGCAGGACTTTTTTTTACCATCCTGCTAGCGCAACGCTCCAGTGTGAAAGCCCTCGGGGCTTTCATACTGGGAACAAAATGGAGCAGCTGTTTAAGGGCGGATTGCAGGTGCTATTTTTAATGCTATAGCGCCTGCAATATGCTCCAGTGTGAAAGGGGTCTAAATCCCTGAGGTTTCTTGGCTGTCATTTGGCAACTCAAAGTTACAGCTCCCTCCATACATTTTCTATAGGATTAAAGTGCCACTAAACCCAGTAATATGAAAATGGTTCCTCTGGGCCCGGCCCGCCCCGCCCCGCCCCCCCCCCCCCCCGGTTATAAATCATCTTTTTACATTAAAATACTGCCACTATATACCCTTTTTGCTAATCTGTATACCACGTCACATGATAAACTGCACAGTTTGTCCAGTGCTAAGATTTCAGGTAGGAGATTTCCACTACAGCCTGTATACACACCTACATGTGTGATGTCAATATCATGTGACCTGATGACAGTTCAATTGAAAACAGGAAATGTTCTCTCCAGCAATAAAGACTAAACTGAGCATGTGCAGGACGGCTACCCTCACTGTCTATCTTGGCAAGTCCATATAATACAGTGCAGAAGGGAAGGATCTGTCCATATAGTGTCAAAGAGCCTTTTTACATAATGCAGAGGATTACCCCCTAAGTTCCACAGTGAGTATAACAAACATGCTATTCTGCATATACAGACTGATTTTACTGTTGTGGGTTTAGTAACACTTTAAGGTCTGGAGACGGTCTAGGCCACCCCATGACCTTAATGTGCTTCTTATTGACCCACTCGTTTGTTGGCTTGGTGGTATGTTTTGGGTCATTATCATACTGGAAGACCCATCCATGACCCATCTTCAGCGTTCTGGCTGAGGGAAGAAGGTTCTCATCCAAGATTTTAAAATACATGGCCCTGTCCATTGGCCCCTCAATGCGGCAAAGTCAGCCTGTAACTTTAGCAGAGAAACCCCAAAGCATCATGTTTCCACCTCCGTGCTTCACTGTAGGGATGGTGTTCTTAGGGTCATAGTCAGCATTTTTATTCCTCCAAACACGTTGACTTGAGTTAATGCCAAAGAGCTTAAATTTTAGTCTCATCTGACCACAGAACTTTCTCCCAATCCTTCTCTGAATCATTTAGATGTTCATTGGCAAACCTCAGACAGGCCTATACATGTACCTTCTTGAGGAGGGGGACCTTGCGGGTGCTGCAGGATTTCAGTCCATGGCGGCGTATTGTGTTACCAATGGTTTGTTTGGTGACTGTGGTCCCAACTGCCTGGAGATCATTCACAAGCTCCTCCCGTGTAGTTCTGGGCTGATCCCTCACTATTCCCATGATCATCCTCACCCCATGAGGCAAAATCTTACATGGAGCTCCAGACCAGGGGAGATTGATGGTTATTTTGTATTTCTTCCATTAGTGAATAATCACTCCAACAGTGGTCTCCTTCTCACCAAGCTTCTTGCTGATGGTCTTAGCCTAGGTTCACACTTCTACGATGTACTGCAAATTTGATCCTTTTATTTTTGTCCTGTGCGAATTTGCCCTTGCAGTTTGAGGTGGACAGGTACGAATTTACCGTGATTTTCAGGACGCAGACAGTGAACTATGTGCTGCGAGTTTACTGCAAGTTCAATTGAAGATAGAATTTGCATCGCACCTGCAGTGCAACACACACAGGACCCTTTTTTTTCCCCCTTGCATCAAATTCACAACGCATAGATGTGAACCAAAGCCATGGAATACTATGCTTTTTACATGACCTGCGAATCTGCTTGTTCCTAAGGCCCCTTTCACACTGGGGCGTTTTTCATGCGGTTTAGCGCTATTATACCGCATGAAAAAATCATGCCCTTCAGCCTTCAATGTGAAAGCCCGAAGGCTTTCACACTGAAGCGGTGCGCTAGCAGGACCGCTCCAAAAGTCCTGCTAGCCGCTTCTTTACAGCGGTAAAGGAGCGGTGTGTTCACCGCTCCTTTACCGCGGTCTCCCATTGAAATCAATGGGACAGCGCGGTAATACCGCCCGCAAACCGCGGCAATAGCCGCGGTTTGCGGGCGGTATTAACCCTTTTTTGGCCGCTAGCGGGGGTTAAATTCACCCCCCTAGCGACCGCATACCGCGGTAAGAACGACGGTATAGCAGCGCTGAAAATCGCGCTGCTATACCGCCACCGCTTCTGCCCGCCCCAGTGTGAAAGGGGCCTAAATGCATCAAACCCGCTGTAAATTTGCATCAGTGTGAACCTGGGCTTATAGCCCATTCCAGCCTCGTGCAGGTCTACAATCTGGTCCCTGATGTCCTTGGACAGCTCGTTGGTCTTGCCCATTATGGTGAGGTTTGAATGGAAGAGATTCTGTGGACAGGTGTCTCATATACACATAACGAGTTGTCGTTAGGAGCACCTTCTTAACCCCTTCATCGCCCCCTAGTGTTTATCCCCATCCCTGCCAGTGTCATTTACACAGTAATCAGTGCATTTTTATAGCACTGATCGCTGTATAAAAAGACAATGGTCGCAAAATAGTGTCAAAAGTGTCCGCCATAAAGCCGCAGTCCCAAAAAAAAAACAAAGAAAAAAAAAAAAAAAAAACAAGATCGCCACCATTACTAGTAATAAAAATAAATAAAAAAGCCATAAAACTATCCCCTATTTGGTAGACGCTATAACTTTTGCGCAAACCAATCAATATACGCTTATTGCGATTTTTTTTTACCAAAAATACGTGCAAAAATACATATCGGCCTAAACTGAGGAAAAAAAATGTTTTTTGGAAAGAAATGTGGGATATTTATTATAGCAAAAAGTAAAAGATAGTGTTTTTTTTCAAAATTGTCACTTTTTTTGTTTATAGCGAAAAAAATAAAAACCGCAGAGGTGATCAAATACCACCAAAAGAAAGCTCTATTTGTGGGGGAAAAAAATAGTTTGGGTGCAACGTCGCACGACAGCGCAATTGTCAGTTAAAGCGAAGCAGTGCCGAATCGCAAAAAGTGCTCTGGTCAGGAAGGGGTAAATTCTTCCGGGGCTGAAGTGGTTAAATTGACAGGACTAATCTGTGTACCACATGAGCACCTACTGTAGCCAGTCTATGGGAGCCAGGATTATTGGTTGGTAAAGGATCAAATACATATTTTACTCACTGAACTGCAACTCAATTCATAACATTTTGAATCGTGTTTTTTTTTTCTGGATTTTTGGTTGATATTCTGTCTCTATCATTTAAAATACACCTATGATAAAAAGTTATAGACCCTTTATTTGTAAGTGGCCAAACTTACAAAATCTGCAGGGGATCAAATAATTATTTTCCACATGGTATTTAGGTGTCTGGAAGGGTGCAATTCTCACCACCACTGTAAGGGGGCATTCTTCCCACTGATGGTCTGATTTCAGGGGTTCCCCTCGATCTGAAAACTATTTCATGAGCTCCTTAGGGGTAAAGCTTTGGCTATACTACTTTAGCATGACATCTTCCATACTGCAGTCCAACGAACATATGTCAAAAGAAATTCTGTTTACCGGCACATGGAGTAACGCGTAATTATTTTTGATTTAAAAAACAATGTGGATATAAAAAAAAAACAAACACACACACACACACACACACACACACACACACAAAAGCACACGTGCAAGTATGAAAAACAGACAGAGGTTTGCACAATAGCAATTTGTTAAATTTAAAAAACAAAGCGGATAAGAAAAAAAAAAAAAAAAACAACAAGACACACATGTGCCAGTATGAAAGCAGCAAACTGGAAATTAGGTTTGAACAATAGCAATGTGTGTGGGTGGCATTACCACAGAGGATGATGACAGGATAGCATTTTTTTGCAAAACAGCTGCTTAACCACTCGGGAAGGTTTTACCCCCTTCATGGCCAGGCCATTTCTTGCTATGCCGCACTGAGCTACTACGGTCATGCAACGCTGTACCCAAATTAAATTTATACAATTTCTTTCACACAAATAGAGCTTTCTTTTGGTGGTATTTGATCACCTCCGTTTTGTTTTTTTTTGCAATATAAATGTAAAAAAAAAGACAGTAAATTTGGAAAAAAAAAAAAAGTGTGTTTTTACTTTGCTATAAAACATATCCAATGAAAAAAAAGTCAAATTTCTTTATCAATTTTGGGCAAAATGTATTCTGCTACATGTATTTGGTAAAAAAAAAAAATCCAATAAGTGAAAGTTATAGAGTCTACAAGCTACCGTATTTATCGGCGTATAACACGCACTCTTTTCCCCTTAAAATCAGGGGGAAATCGTGGGTGCGTGTTATACGCCGATCCCCGCCGATTGTGAGCGGAGCGATCGCCGAGATACACAAAGCCGAGTGTACTCGGCTCTTCTCGGCTTCGCTCAGTCATGCCCAGTCCTGCCATTGGACCTGTGTTATGTCCATCATAGGGCGGGACTGGGCGTGACTGAGCGGAGCCGAGAAGAGCCGAGTACACTCGGCTATGTGCATCTCGGCTCCGCCCAGTCCCTGCGATCTCGGCAGGGTTTGCTCCGCCCTGCCCAGTCTCGGTGGCGTACTCGGCGGTGCAATGGACACTGGGGGCAAGGCTGCACTGGGGGCGGGGGCAAGGCTGCACTGGGGGCGGGGGCAAGGCTGCACTGGGGGCGGGGGCAAGGCTGCACGCACAGACAAGGCTGCACGCACAGACAAGGCTGCACGCACAGACAAGGCTGCACGCACTGACAAGGCTGCACGCACTGACAAGGCTGCACGCACTGACAAGGCTGCACGCACTGACAAGGCTGCACGCACTGACAAGGCTGCACGCACTGACAAGGCTGCACGCACTGACAAGGCTGCACGCACTGACAAGGCATTTAAATGTAGTTTTTTTTTTCCTTAAAATTCCCTCCTAAACTTGGGGTGCGTGTTATACGCTGATAAATACGGTATTATATAATGGATTTTTTTATATACTACTAATGGCGGTGATCAGCAACTTATAAACGGGACTGCGATAGTGTGGCAGGCAATCTGACACTAACTGATGCAGGGGGGATCTGACTAACTGCCACTGACATCACCAGTGACACAAATACAGTGATAATAATATACACTGTCACTGTACGAATGACACTGACTGGGAAGGGGTTAAACACATCTAGGGCGATCAAGGGGTTATATGTGTGCCTAACTATGTGTAATGTGTGTAAAGTGTGCTGCTTTTACTAATAGATCCCTAAGCTTCTCATCCCTGTTTTGCAGGGATGAGAAACAGAGATCGTTCCCTGAGGTACAGAGCTCTGTATTGAATGTCAACACAGAGCTCTGGGCTGTGAACATACACAGTATATCAGCAGGTCCCAGCTGCGATTAATTGGCCGGGACTTGCAGACAGGCTCCCACTGTGTACAATCACAGCAGATGCTGGCTGGGGGGGGGGGGGGAATGCATGCGCGCGCCTGATATAAATAAGTAGGCAGCGACGTACTGGTACGTCGCTTTGCCTACAGCGGCTGCCTGGCCGCAGTACATTGAGGGTGGTCATTAAATGGATAAAAGGGACGTATAGGCAAAAATTATTTTTAAAAAAAAAAACACACACACACACACACACACACACACACAAACACTGTATAAGCTCACCTCCATGCGGTAGCATCTGTGTAATGCTGCAGCTGTCCCATGTCAGCTACAAGACCGAGAACCAAGTGATCACATGAACGCCGACTGCTCAGTTCTCCAACTGCTCCAAGCAGAGACCAGTGACCATCAGTCACTGCTCTCCGCTCTGCTCCTTCCGCTCTCACTGGAGTGCCGAGTAGGGGAGGGGGGCGGACACAGCTGGCTCCGGCTCTCAGTCACGCACTGAAAGGTGGAGCCAGCTGTCAGTAAGGTGGATCCTGACAATATTGTTGGGATCCTTCCAGAGTCTGGCGCAGCTCTGCCCTTTCAGCTGATACAGGCAATAGCCATAAGTTGGGACTGGGTCACAGGAGGACAAAAGTACATATAGTCCTATGACCCACAAGAAAAAAGCTTTGGCCATACTTCTCTCTTTTAGTGTGCCTTCTATAGAATAAAATGGCATGAACAAGATGCCTGTTTATAGTTGTGAAAATATCCTGGCAAGTATAACGTAATAGACAAGCCGCTGCTACAGGTGGGCTGACCGCCACTTTCCTACACACCTTTCCTGAACTCAGGTTCCAGCACAGTGCATCTCACTACATACAATCTAAGATCCAAAAATCTGGAAGGCTGCACACCAAAAAAAAAACACACATCCAACTTTATTAAAGTTTTACTAAACCCAGGAGCCTGCATACACTATATCTGGTCTCCCACAGTACATGGAAATGCAATAGTTTTAATAAATATAAACTGCTAAATACCCTTTCTCATCATCAGTATATTGCAGTCTTGTGACTATCAGTGGCTGGTTAAAGCTTGTAGGAGGAGTTTTCCCACTGCACTGGCTGTCCTATCAGGATCCAGGACCCCTGACCCTCTGTCTGGATAGTGCTGACTGGCCCTGTGCTGATCACATGCACACTCCCAAGAAAGAAAGAAAAAAAAAAAAAACTAGCAATGCACACCAAACTGAGCATGTGCAGCCTGACTCCAGTAACTATCTTATCCGGATCTGTTTTGGAGTCAGTGGAAGGAGGATCTGTGCATACAGGATCAAACAGCCTTTTTACACCATGCAGAGGATTAACCCCTTAGGTTCCACAGTTAAGCGATGAGATCGCGTGAAACGTGTTGACTACTTCTGTCTTCACGGTGTCATAATACTGTATTTGTTTGCTTTTAGCTCAATAAAAGTTGGATGTTTGTTTTGTTTTTTGGAGTGCAGCCATCCGGACTTTTGGATCTTACAAAATCTTGGTGAGGTCGGGGGCTTCTGAACTTGGGAACCCTCAGACAGGCATTGACTTTAGCTCCAAGCTGCAACACCCTCTGCCATCCCACAATGCAATCCTTTGCTGCTGTTGAAGAGCTCATACTGTATCAATGGATGCCAGGAGCATACCAGAGTTCAGACCTGGAGCTCTGTTAAAGACAGGGTCACTTTAATGGCCCGGTTACGCCAGAACTAATTTGAATACTTGTTTCACGTCAATGACGCAAAGTATAAGAGTCAGAGGATACGCCCGCCAGGTAACCAACATTTCTAGGAGGAGGTCAGCAATGCCACTCAACAGTTTTCCTTTCATAAAAACGGCAGCAGACTTCATATGCTACTGGAATATGGCGTCTGCTTGTAAGAATTCTGCACCAGAGGATCACAGGGATCCCTGCACCCTATGCAAAATTCAACTTTGTTCTGAGACTCACAACACTGCCGTGAGGAAGATGGCGCACACTGCCCAGAGGTTCAGCAATGCCGCCAATGACTAATAATGTTCTAGCTGCAGCACCCCTTACAAGTTGGAAGCAGTCCTCACCTGCACCATGGAAGCCATGTTCGCCATCTGTTCATTGAGCGCACTCTCCGATTCCCTGTAGGTCAGACAGGTGAACTGGTATTCCTCTGGGTCAAATGAGTCTGCACCCTGTTGCTCCACGTCATTAGCAACACCAATATAGTAATCTTCTATATCTCCTGGGTCATCGTCTTCCTCCTCTTCCTCATCCTCACAATTGGGGTCGTAGTCTTCATTGCTGTCCGATCCTTGACTGTTCATATCGACAGACATTTTACCATCGGGGGGGGGGGGGGAGGAAGGAAGCCTAGACTAGAGCTACAAAATCCTGAGCATGCCCACTTTACTGCAGGACGCCTCGCTGCTTTCTGGCACCCATCTGGGGCTGTAGTATGCTGGGGGTGAGGAAAAAAAAAAAGAGAAACAAGTTTACTAATTAGAAACATATGTAGAGATCATAGAAGAGAGTGAAATACACATTAAAAGAACACTAAAAGGAAAAAAATATATATTTTTGTAAAACAACAAACATGTTATACTTACCACCACTGTGCAGCTCGTTTTGCACAGAGGGGGCCCGATCCTGATCTTCTGGGGTCCCTCGGCGGCTGTCTCGGCTCCCCCCCCTGCAAGAACTTTCCACGTTCATGCGAGCATGGTGGAAAGTTCTTGCGGGCGCGCTCCCGTGATACAGCCGGCGGCCATAGCCGCTCACTGTATCACTCGGCCCTGCCACCCCGGCGCACCGCGTCATTGGATGCGATTGACAGCAGTGCGAGCCAATGGCTGCGCTGTTTTTAATCAACCAATGAATGCGCCAGAAGACCGGCCAAGAAGCCAGCGCGTTCACAGCGTGGGACTTTCGAGGGGTCAGGTAAATAAACGGGGGCTCGCTAATGCTCGGATGTTTTTTCACCTTAATGCATAGAATGCATTAACCCACTTAAGCCCCGGACCATTTGGTAGCTAAAGGACCAGAGGTGAATTCAGAATTTTGCACTGCGCTGCTTTAACTGTAAATTGTGCGGACATGCAATGTTGTACCCAAACAAAATTTGCGTCCTTTTCTTCCCACAAATAGAGCTTTCTTTTAATGGTATTTGATTGCCTCTGCGATTTTTATTTTTTGCGATATAAACGGAAAAAGACCGAATTTTTTTTAAAAAAATGATATTTTCTACTTTTTGTTATAAGAAAAATCGAATAAACTCAATTTTAGTCATACATTTAGGCCAAAATGTATTCAGCCACATGTCTTTAGTAAAAAAAATGTCAATAAGCGTATATTTATTGGTTTGCGCAAAAGTTATAGCGTCTACAAACTAGGGTACATTTTCTGGAATTTACACAGCTTTTAATTTATGACTGCCTATCTCATTTCTTGAGGTGCTAAAATGACAGGGCAGTACAAAACCCCCCCCAAATGACCCCATTTTAGAAAGTAGACACCCCAAGGAAATTGCTGAGAGGCATGTTGAGCCCATTGAATATTTTTTTTTTGTCCCAAGTGATTGAATAATGACAAAAAAAATAAAAAATAAAAAAAAAATTACAAAAAGTTGTCACTAAATGATATATTGCTCACACATGCCATGGTTATATGTGGAATTGCACCCCAAAATACATTCTGCTGCTTCTCCTGAGTACGGGGATACCACATGTGTGGGACTTTTTAGGAGCCTAGCCACGTACGGGACCCCGGAAACCAAGCACCGCCTTCAGGATTTCTAAGGGCGCAAATTTTTGATTTCACTCCTCACTACCTATCACAGTTTTGAAGGCCATAAAATGCCAAAATAGCACAAAACCCCCCCCAAATGACCCCATTTTGGAAAGTAGACACCCCAAGCTGTTTGCAGAGAGGCATGGTGAGTATTTTACAGCTCTCATTTGTTTTTGAAAATGAAGAAAGAACATTTTATTTTTTATTTTTTTTTTCAATTTTCAAAACTTTGTGACAAAAAGCGAGATCTGCAAAATACTCACAATACCTCTCAGCAAATAGCTTGGGGTGTCTACTTTCCAAAATGGGGTCATTTGGGGGGGTTTGTGCCATCTGGGCATTCCATGGCCTCCGAAACTGTGATAGGCAGTGAGAAGTGAAATCAAAAATTGACACCCTTAGAAAGCCTGAAGGCGGTGCTTGGTTTTTGGGGTCCCGTACGCGGCTAGGCTCCCAAAAAGTCTCACACATGTGGTATCCCCGTACTCAGGAGAAGCAACAGAATGTATTTTGGGGTGTAATTCCACATATGCCCATGGCATGTTTGAGCAATATATCATTTAGTGACAACTTTGTGCAAAAAAATAAATAAAAAAAAAATTATTTTTTCCGCAACTTGTGTCAACATATAAAATATTCCATGGACTCGACATGCCTCTCAGTATATAGCTTGGGGTGTCTACTTTCCAAAATGGGGTCATTTGGGGGGGGGGGGGTTTTGAACTGTTCTGGCATTTTATACACAACATTAGGAAGCTTACATCCACTCTTCTAACCACTTGAAGACAAAGCCCTTTTTGACACTTTTTGTTTACATGAAAACATATTTTTTTTTGCAAGAAAATTATGTTGAACCCCCAAACATTATATATATTTTTAAAGCAAAGGCCCTACAGAATAAAATGGTGGGTGTTGCATTTTTTTTTTCTACACAGTATTTGCGCAGCGATTTTTCAAACGCATTTTTTGGGGAAAAAATACACTTTTTTTAATTTGAATGCACTAAAACACACTATATTGCCCAAATGTTTGATGAAATAAAAAAGATGATCTTAGGCCGAGTACATAGATACCAAACACGACATGCTTTAAAATTTCGCACAAACGCGCATTGGCGACAAACTACATACATTTTTAAAAGCCTTTAAAAGCATTTACAGGTTACCCCGTTAGATTTACAGAGGAGGGCTACTGCTAAAATGATTGCCCTCGATCTGACCTTCGCGGTGATACCTCACATGCATGGTGCAATTGCTGTTTACATATGACGCCAGACCGACGCTTGCGTTCGCCATTGGGCAAGAGCAGGGCAGGACAGGGGTGCTTTTTTTTTTTTTTTTATTATTAATTTTGCTTTTTTATTTTATTTTTAAACTGTTGCTTCCATATTTATTTATATCACTTTTATTGTTATCTCAGGGAATGTAAATATCCCCTATGATAGCAATAGGTAATGACAGGTACTCTTTTTTGAAAAAACTGGGGTCTATTGGACCCTAGATCTTTCCTCTGCCCTCAAAGCATCTGACCACACCAAGATCGGTGTGATAAAATGCTTTCCCAATTTCCCAATGGCGCTTTTTATATCCGGGGGGGGGGGACATTCCCTCCCACTGCTTGTAAAAGCAGTCCAGAGGCTAATTAGCCACTAGGATTGCTTTTACATGAAAGCCGGCCGCTGGCTGAAAAGAATGATACCAAGATGATACCTAAACCCGCAGGCATCATTCTGGTATAAACATTCAAAGTCCAGCAACATACCAGTACGTTGCTGGTCCTTGTTGGACATGTATTGTAATCTTTTTTTTCATGCAGCCTGTTGGCTGAACGAAAAAAAAAGATTGATCGGTGGGTATGCCCACCATTAGAATACCGCCCTTCATCCACCCACTTCTAATGATGGGCATACATGCACCATTTATATATGCCGAAGCATGGGGGCATCTTCTCGCAAAAGTTATGCCGCGTACACATGGTCAGACTTTTCCACGGGCAAGCCTCCGTCGGAATTTCGACCGTATGTACGCGGCATTAGGAGCAAAATCGCTCCTCCGCTCCTGCTGCCCCAATGCTTCGGCATATATGCTTTTTTTTTTTTAACTGTGGTGGTGAAATTACCTCCTACAGCACTGGAGTAGCAGGGATCAGGCCTGTCTCTGCGAACGCTGCAGTTATGTGTGTTGTGTTTTGTAAGTGACAGTGATCGATCGATACTGCACTTCGGTGGCCTGGGCTGGACGGAGGGGCAAAACGCAGGTGCTAGCAGGTATCTGGGCTGATCCCGCTAACACTGCGTTTTTGGGAACCCTAAACTGCTGGGGACGCTAGTATAGATCTGATCAGATATTGAGCTGATCAGATACTATACCACTAAGGGGGGGTGTATGCTTCACGCGTGGGTGTTAGCGCTACTGGCATTAACCTGACGCTGCCTGGGGTGTGACGCAGACCCTCTCCGACGCTAAAACCTAACTGATATCACCCGCCGGGCGATCAGGGGGTTAAACCTTTATTGGGTTATATACGGCGGGTGCCCTGACACTATAAAAAGCAAACTAACTAACCAGCGTCACCCGTAACACTTATATGATGATTACTGGTGAAAGGGTTAACTAGGGGCAATTAGGGGGTTAAAACCTTTATTAGGTAATATATGGGGGTACCTGACGCTATATAAAAACCTGACGGCGAACCTAAAAAAAAATTACTGGCTACCTATCGGCATCACCGACACTAAGACAACGATCATAAAAACGATTGCTTAGCGACAGTGGTGATAGGGGGTGAAAGGGTTACCTGGGGGGCGATCAAGGGGGTTAAACCTTCATTAGGTAATATATGGGGGTACCTGACGCTATAAAAACCTGCGGCGAACCTAAAAAAAATAACTGGCTACCGATCAGCATCGCCGACGCTAAGACATCGATTAGAAAAATTATAGCTTAGTGACAGTGGTGCTAGGGGGTGAAAGGGTTACCTGGGGGGGCGATCAAGGGGGTTAAACCTTTATTAGTGGGGGGTTAGGGGGCTACACTGGACCTAAGACTAAACTTTGGTGACACTTTTACAGTCACAAATGTCACTGATTGCAGTGATCACTAAATAAATGGTCACTGCAATCAGTGACACTGTGACTGGGGGTGTCTGGGGGGGCGATTTATGTGCCTATGTGTCCTGGTGTCAGTGTAGTGTTGTGTGTACTAACCTGGCATCTTCTCCTGTACGGCGCTCGGTATATGTGAGCGCCCCAGGAGAGATGACATCACTTCCTCCTTCCTGGCAGGCAGGGGAAGCTCTCTCATTCGCCGGGAGCGATCGAGAGGGGGTGGCCGGAATCGAACGGCCGTCCCCTCATGCCGGATCACTCCCGAAGGTAAAACGACCGCTCACTGTAAAGAAGGGGGGTCCGATCGGACCCCCCAACTATACAAAGGCAATCACGTACATATACGTGATTGTGCCTGTCGGTGCCATTCTGCTGACGTATATTTACAGTGGGCGGTCGTTAAGCGGTTAAGGTGAAAAAACATGTACCTTTACAACCCCTCTAAAGCTTCAGTAGGGCAATAGAAAAACCAAAGATGATGTGCAAAAAGTGATAGAAACCATATTTCAAATGACTTTGCCGACAGCCTGTCATATGTACTTCTTATAGCAGCAACTCCAGGCAGATATAGAAGATAGTAATGAATGCAGCTTTGTAATCATAAATACATCTTTTTTTTTTTTTTTTTTTTTTTTATAGCCATCGGCAGTGAGCAATAAAAAAAAAAAAAAAAATCCATACAGGCTGGTTGTAACCAAGTCGATTGACTTCAGTACAACCAGCTTGCCCAAAGATGGATTGAATCTCGGCTGGTCCCTTCTGAAGTTCTGAACCGGCTGAGATTCAATCCACTTATGTCTGGATTTACAATCGTTTGTGTGTGATCTTAAAGAAGAACGCCAGGCAGAGTGGATAAAAATTAAGAATTTTTTTTTTTTAAATCTTAAAAAAAAAAAAAAGAAAAAAAAAGAAAAGATTTTTGGGATTTAAATCCGATTTTTTCGATTTTTATCAAAATTTATTTTAACCACTTCGGCCCCCAAAGAATTTACCCCCTTCCTGACTAGAGCACTTTTTGCGATTCGGCACTGCGATGCTTTAACTGACAATTGCGCGGTCGTGCGACACTGTACCCAAACAAAATTTACGTCCTTTTTTCCCCCCCACAAATAGAGGTTTCTTTTGGTGGTATTCGATCACCTCTGCGGTTTTTATTTTTTGCGCTATAAACAAAAATAGAGCGACAATTTTGAAAAAAAAACAATATTTTTTACTTTTTGCTATAATAAATATCCCCCAAAAAAAAAATATATATATATAAAAAAAAAAAAAAAAAAAAAAATAGCAACAATTAAAAAAAAAAAAAATTATAATTTTTTATTTTTTGCTATAATAAATATCCCCAAAATTCTTTTTTCCCCCCTCAGTTTAGGCCGATATGAATTCTTCTATATATTTTTGGTAAAAATCGCAATAAGCGTATATTGGTTGTTTTGCGCAAAAGTTATAGCGTCTACAAAATAGGGGAAAGTTTTATGGCATTTTTATTATTTTTTCACTAGTAATGGCAGTGATCTGCTATTTTTATCGTGACTGCGACATTATGGCGGACACACCGGACACTTTTGACGCTATTTTGGGACCAGTCATTTATACAGCGATCAGTGTTATAAAAATGCACTGATTACTGTGTAAACGACACTGGCGGGAAAGGGGCTAACCACTAGGGGGCGAGGAAGGGGTTAATTGTGTCCTAGGGAGTGATGGGCTACGAGTGACACGACAGTGATCACTGCTCCCGATCACAGGGAGCAGTAGATCACTGTCCCGTCACTAGGCAGAACAGGGAAATACCTTGTTTACAAAGGAATCCCCCCGTTCTGCAGCTCCGTGACACGATCGCGGGACACCGGCGGACAGAGTCCGCGGGTACGGCCCTCACTGCCGGCGCCCACAGCAGAAATTTCAAAGCAATGTACAAGTACGTTGCTTTGCCCACACGAGCCATTCTGCCGACGTATATCTTCGTTAGGAGGTCCGCGGGTGGTTAAAAAAAAGCTTTTGGAGTAAAAATCCATTTAAAAGATAGTTTTCGATTTAAGATACAATAATAAATTTAGTTTATTCAGCATGAAATGGAGCTTAGTTATGTAGCATGAGGCTGTATATTCTGCAATATTTACATTTTTGGTAAACTCATTCAATGAATCCAAGATAGCATGCGCTGCATTGATGCATTCACACAATTTCACAGTAAACTTAAGATAAACCAAAGTTCAGGAATATTCCTTTATCTCTGTTTTTCAAAATTATGTACACTACAAACTGTATGATTGAAGCGGTTCTGATATCACTGTTTTACTAACCTAACAGCTTATTATTCTAAATAGGAAACCTTCATTTTGTTTGCAAACATTAAAGATTCTAACTACCAACAAGAATGAGTCCTTACATTTAAAGCGCACCTGTCATTTCAGAACCATCATGGCAGCGCCTGTTAGCGGGCGTCCAATCACCTGCTGCCGCCACGTCCCTCACCTTGTTGTGTCTCCGCCGCATCACCAGCAGTCCCATTAAAGCGAATGAGACTGTCGGTGAGTCAACAGCGGGTCAGAGGAGGAGCCGCTGTGAGACAGACATGACAGTTGCTCTTTAAAAATTATGATTTAAAGAGAGTCGATTTAAATCAAGCCATTTTTCTAGCAATTTAAATCATGATTTAAACCAAATCCACCCTGACTCCAGGCGACATTTTTATTTTTCCATGTAGTGGGCTGTGCCTGCACTGCACGGGTTAACTGCTCGCTTTGTCCAGGGGCAAAAGAAAAGGCTATACTTACCCGATTTTTCAGGAAAACGTCGCTCCCCCATGTCCAGTGGTGGACTGTTCCTGGTCGCCCTCATGTCCAAAGCCAGTCTATGGACATGATGACGTCAGGAACAGTCCATTCTAGCTAGCGTTCTGGGGGGGCTGAAGCGGTGGGGACCGGTCTTGTGATCAGAGGATCAGCAGATTAGGCAAGTATATGTCCGCTCTCATCACCCCTAGACAAAAATGAGCACCCATAAAGTGCAGGCAAAGCCCCACTGCATTGGAAAATAAAATTTTTTGCCTGGAGTCTTTTTTTTTTATGACAAAGAGAATGTTGGACATTTAAATGATCGGCCATTTTTTTTTTGCACGCCAGTCTCGTATCGAAAATGGATGTTACTAAAATTCTTGTGCGAAAGAACACAACTTCGGAAGTGATTTAATGTATTGTATTTTCAGATGAAAACTGTACGGATTAAATAAAAAAAAAAAAAAATGTATTCTGGCATCGCACGAGAAAAGAATGTTCACGCTTGTTCCTTTGGATAATTTTGGATGAATGAACTGTCCTGATCGGCTCCCGAAAGCTGTGTAGTAACGATCAGATTAGCGTACAATCTATTAGAAAGCTGTATTTTTCATCTGATTTTGGGCCCTTTCACACTGGTCTTTTGCAAACTTGCGGTAAAAACACATGTTGATGTCAGGAGTGCGAGTGCCTCCTACATCAATTTAGAAAAAACAAAAAACTGAAAGACAATTCTAGGAGGTTAGCCTAACCATATATTGAAAAACAAAGCAATATAAACAAAAAAAAAAACAAAAAAAAGGAGGGGGCGTTGGGCATGAAGACTTCACATTTTCACCAACTCCAACAATCAAGAACTATTTAGCACCAGAGCAGAAAACAATGGGCATGCAGGAAAAAAATAAATAAAACATTTATTACAGAGACTTTTCCATGAGATAATGACTCAGACTTGGGTGTCAAGAATCCTCATCTTCCAATATCTGCAGCTGTGGAAATGTTTATCTGATGTCTCCCACTGATAACCAATGCTATATAGGCACTATAGCCATTTTTTTTTTCTTTTGGATTCATTTCGGCTTCCATCTGCTGAAATTCCATTACTTCCTGTGTGATAAAAAGTTTGCCCCCCCCCCCCAGGACAGAAGTGAATGTTAGCCCCTCGTTCACACTGAGCACAGCTTTGAACGATTTATTTTTTGTTTACAAACTTTTTTTATTCGGTATAAAATTGTGGTACAAAATAAGATTTCAAAACAGTATGAAGACAAATTTTTACATCCTAGTAAATTGCATGATTTTAAAGCCGCATTTCAGTCTGACTTAAAGAGTGACTTGAAAGACATCAGCACGGGTTCATGCACAGATGTCTATTGAAATCGCCCCCGTAGTGCAGGAACTACTTTTGGAAATTGGTGCCGTGCCTTGAAGTCAGCATTGCACAGACTGATGCATGCGTTTTTTGATGCTGGAAAAAAAAAACCCACTGGACTGCATGTGGTGTGAACTGGCTCTTAACGCCCCCCCCCCCCCCCCATCGGCACGATGTAACAGGTCAAATCGCATGTCAAATCGTAGCCTATTGCCAGCAATAGGAGAGTCCTTCTCCTATTGCCGGCAATAGGCTACCATTTCATTCTGTTATTCTGCCACCGTCAATCGACGGCGGGCAGTCGGCAAGCGGTTAAAAATCACTTTAGATTTACAGAGGAGGTCTGGTACGAGAATTACTGCCCATGATCTGATGTTTCTGGTGATGCCTCACATGGGTGCAACAATCGCTGTGTGCGTCAGGACCGAAGCATGCGTCCACCTTTGTGTGTAAACATGGTGGCACTTCAAATTTTATTTTTATTTTTTTACACTGTCGCTTTCCTTTTTTTATCTTTGAGGCTCCGTTCACATCTAGGTGTTGCTATTTTGAAGGCGTTTTGAAGTTGACAAGTCACCAATGTAAAAGCAGTAAAACGCCTGTAAAAATCGGCCAAAAAAAGAAGCTCATGTACTTTTCTGAGCGACAGGCGTTTTGCTTTAGGCGACAGAACGCTCAGAGGTGAACAGGGGCTATTGAAACGAATGCGATTTGTCCTGTTGGCCATTTTTTTTCTGCTCTAAGCCTCAGTTCTTAAAACGCCTAGATGTGAACGGCGCCTAATCACATTTATTGCTGTTACAAGGAATGTAAACATACCATGTGACAGCAATAAGCATGTGACAAGTACTCTTTATGGAGAGATCTGGGGTCCACAAGACCACAAATCACTCCTCTGCCCATAAAAGCATTTGATCACACCAAGATCGGTGTGATCAAATACTTTTCATTATTTAAATATGGCGTTGTTTACATCCGGGCAAACAGGAAGTGATGTAAGGTCATCGCTCCTGGGTTACTATATCACAGAGCAGAACAAAGCCGATCTGGTCTTTGTTTGACTCTGATCAGCTGGTGGAAGCACTGCCTGGTCGGTCAGGACTCCTGGGGGGACAGAAGATCCAGGGGGGGGGGGGGGATGTCCCCTCCTGCTGCTTGTAAAAGCAATCCAGTGGCTAGTTAGGTTAGCTAGCCTGCAGGCATTATCCCAGTATAACCTCTTGAAGTCCAGCAATGTACGGCAAGTGGTTAAAGAAAATGTAAACCCTCACACCTTGTAAAAACAAACCATTCAATTTAAAAAATAAATGAAAGGCAAAACATTTGTGTATATAGATATATATAAAAAAAAAAAAAAAAACAACAACATTATAAATACCCTTTTTTCCCCTAAGACCCCTTTCACACTGGAGCGTATTGCAGGCGCTATAGCATTAAAAATAGCGCCTGCAATCCGCCCTTAAATAGCTGTTACATTCACGTCAGTGTGAAAGCCTGCGGCTTGCAGGACTTTTTTTTACCGTCCTGCTAGCGCACCGCTCCAGTGTGAAAGCCTGAGGGCTTTCACACTGGAGCGGTGCGCTAGCAGGACGGTAAAAAAAAAGTTCTGCTAGCTGCATCTTTGGAGCGGGGTGTTTACCACTCCTCCGCCGCTCCTGCCCATTGAAATAAATGGGACAGCGCGGCTATACCGCCGGCAATGCGCTGCTTCAGCAGCACATTGCGGGCGGTTTTAACCCTTTCTCGGCCGCTAGCGGGGGTTAAAAGCGCCTCGCTAGCGGCCGAAATGCGACACAAAACCGCCCATAGCGTCGGCGGCAAAAATAGTGGCGTTTTACCGCTGACGCTATGGGTGGCTCAGTGTGAAAGGGCTCTCATATCTCATTCCCTCTGTTCTCAGCTGCATAAGGAGCTCAGGGGAGGAGAAACAGCAGGAACTGAGAGGATCACCAGAGATTTCACACAAAGGAAGCAATACAAAGAACAGGAGACTTTCTCATACAAGTACATGGTACAGTAGCCACATATCAGGAGTATGAAATGTTGGGTTTACATATTCTTTAACCACTTAAGGACCAGAAGATTTTCCCCCTTAATGACCAGGCCATTTTTTTGCGATACGGCACTGCGTCGCTCTGACAATTGCGCGGTCGTTCAACGCTGTACCCAAACAAATTTGACGTCCTTTTTTTTCTCACAAATAGAGCTTTCTTTTGGTGGTTTTTGATCACCGTACAGGTTTAGGAGATATTCTTTTTACCTACAGGTACGCCTCATTATAGGCTTACCTGCAGGTAAAAGTAAAAAAAAAAAAAAAAAAAAGAAGAAGGGTATACAACCGGTCTAACCCCCTTGATCGCCCCCTAGTGTTGACCCCTTCCCTGCCAGTGTCATTTATACAGTAATCAGTGGCTATTTTTAGCTCTGGGCACTGTATAAAATGTCAATGGTCCCAAAAAGGTGTCAAAAGTGTCCAATCTGTCCGCCGCAATCCTGCTTAAATAAAAAAAAAAAAAAAAAATCACAGATCGCCGCCATTACTAGTAAAAAAAAAAAAAATTATAAAAATGCCATAAATCTATCCACTATTTTGTAGACGCTTTAACTTTTGCGCAAACCAATCATACACTTATCACAATTTTTTTTACCCAAAAATTTGTAGAAAAATACATATTGGCCTAAAGTGATGAAGAATTTTTTTTTTTTTGGGGGATATAGCAAAAAGTTAGTTTTTTTTCAAAATTGTCGCTCGTTTTTGATTCATAGTATAAAAAAATAAAAACCGCAGAGGTGATCAAATACCACCAAAAGAAAGCTCTATTTTTGGGGAAAACAAGGACATCAATTTTCTTTTGGTACAGCGTCGCACGACCACGCAATTGTCAGTTAAAGTAACGCAGTGCCATATCGCAAAATAGCCTGGTCATGAAGGGGGTAACCCCTGGGAGATTTATTAATTTTTTGCCATCTGTGTCCCATTGGGGAGATTTCCCTCCACTTCCTGTCCTATAGCCAAACAGGAAGCGAGAGGTAATCCCTAAAAAGTAAGGGAATTCCTTGGGGACCCCCAGGTCACCAGAACTAGTGACCCCATTGGAAGATTTTCCCCTCTATTACTTTTCTGGGGGCAACCCAAAATTCAGGATTTTCTATTACTTTCCACTTTCAAATGGAGGAGGGTGAATTTCCTTAAAACCCCTTTAACACTGGGGCTGCGGGCGCGTGAGCGCCGCTTTAGCGCTGTTTAACCACTTACGCCCCAGACCATTTTGTAGCTAAAGGACCAGGCCCCTTTTTGCGATTCGGCACTGCATCGCTTTAACTGACAATTGCGTGGTCGTGCGACGTGGCTCCCAAACAAAATTGACGTAGTTTTTTCCCTACAAATAGAGATTTCTTTTGGTGGTATTTGATCACCTCTACGGTTTTTATTTTTTGCGCTATAAACAAAAATAGAGCGACAATTTTGAAAAAAAAAATGATTTTTTTTAACTTTTTGCTATAATAAATATCCCCAAAAAATATATTAAACAAACTTTTTTCCTCAGTTTAGGCCAAAACGTATTCTTCTACATATTTTTGGTAAAAAAAAAAAAAAAAAAACCCAATAAGCATTTGATTGGTTTGCGCAAAAGTATAGGGTCTACAAAATAGTGTCTACAAAATAGGGGGTAGTTTTAATAATATTTTTTTTTTTTTACCATTAATGGCAGTGATCAGCGATTTTTGATCGTGACTGCGACATTATGGCGGACACTTGACACATTTTTGAGACCATTGTCATTTTTACAGCGATCAGTGCTATAAATATGTTACTGTTAAAATGACACTGGCAGTAAAGGGGTTTAACCTCTAGGTGGCGCTGTAGGGGTTAAGTGTGACCTAATGAGTGATTCTTACTGTAGGGGGGCGTGGCTTGGCGTGTGACATCACTGATAGTCGTTCCCTATGACAGGGAACAGACGATCACTGACATGCCACGGAGAAGGGTTTGTTTACACTTAGGCCCCATGCACACGAGACGCTGTTATTTGCTGTTGAACGCGCGTTCAGAGGCAGTTGGACGCTTTTTTCAACTGCTCCTGAACCCATTCAATGTTATCCTATGTGTCCATGCACACAGTCTCGTTTTTTGGCGTTTACAAGCAGTTGCTTTTAACCTCGTTTTTCCAGAAGCAAAAAAATGGGTTCAGACGCAAAAGTTTTCCACGTTTCAGACGCTAAACGCGGCTAAACGCGGTGCGGCGTTTTGCCGCGTTTGCGTTTATAAGCGTTTTTAAAGGTGACCTATTTTTTTAAAATTAGAAATCTCAAAAATGATGGCAAATGATGAAAAACTATTAAAAAATATAAAAGAAAACTGTAATTGCTTGCATCGCATTGTGGACAATCCACAACTTGTGGCAGGTAACGTGGCAAGTGGACAATCAACAACTTGTGTCAGGTGATGTGGCCAGGTGACGTGGCAGGTGACGTGGCCGGTGACGTGGCAGGTGACGTGGCCAGGTGACGTGGCAAGTGGACAATCCACAACTTGTGGCAGGTGACGTGGCTAGATGACGTGACAGGTAATGTGGGCAGGTAACATGGCTAGGTGACGTGGCCAGGTGACGTGGCAAGTGGACAATCCACAACTTGTGGCAGGTGACGTGGCCAGGTGACGTGGCACGTGATGTGGCCAGGTGACATGGCAAGTGGACAATGCACAACTTGTGGCAGGTGACGTGGCCAGGTGACGTGGCAGGTGACGTGGCAAGTGGACAATTCACAACTTGTGGCAGGTGACGTGGCCAGGTGACGTGGCACGTGATGTGGCCAGGTGACATGGCAAGTGGACAATGCACAACTTGTGGCAGGTGACGTGGCCAGGTGACGTGGCAGGTGACGTGGCAAGTGGACAATCCACAACTTGTGGCAGGTGACGTGGCAGGTGACGTGGCCAGGTGACATGGCCAGGTGACGTGGCCAGGTGACGTGGCAAGTGGACAATCCACAACTTGTGGCAGGTGACGTGGCACGTGATGTGGCCAGGTGACGTGGCAAGTGGACAATCCACAACTTGTGGCAGGTGACGTGGCCAGGTGACGTGGCCAGTGGACAATCCACAACTTGTGGCAGATGATGTGGCAAGTGATACGCTAAATACAAGTACACTGCTGCTCTCTCAGCTGCTGCTACTCACTCTGGTCTCACAAACTGGCTGAAATGGTTAAAATTTACTGTTTTTTGAGCTTAGGGAGGGTCTATGATGAAACGCTTATAAACGCAAACGCGGTAAAACGCCGCTAAACGCGGCCGCAAACGCGGCAAAACGCACGTTTATAAACGCCGGTTTCAGCGTTTAAAAACGTGTGTTCAGCAGAGTTTGCACCTGCGTCTCGTGTGCATGGGGCCTTACCTCTTCCCGTTCTTAAGCTCTGTGACCCGATCGCGGGACGCCGGCGTCGAACGTGTCCGCGGGTCCCGTCATGGAGCTTAAGACCGGGTCGCGAGCGCGCCACCACACGCGCGACCCACAGACGGGTTCTTAAAGGGGACGTACCTGTACGCCCTTGTGCCTGTCCGTACCATTCTGTCGAAGTACATCGTCGCGCGGCAGTCCTTAAAAGCGGAAGTAAACCCATCGATTTAACAGTTTCAAAAAGCAGTTGCATTCCCGGCATGCCGGGAATGCCAACTGTCACATTAGTTGTGCTCTCAACCAAACTGTCAAACCATCCAATGGCTGGTGTCATAACTGATCACATGTGCAGCATCATGGCAGTTGAAGATTAAACAGAGGCCAAGATGGCAGCTTCCTTGCCTGAAAATGATAGGAGGGTTTACTTCCACTTTAAGTGGCTAAGCAGCGTTTTCTGGTCGTGTCCCTGTCTTCCTGCAGTCCGCATGTGAATACACCAACTACTCAGCTACTTTCAGCGGCACTGGGACATCCATGGTGTCACTGCGCCCCTCTCCTGCCTACAGCTTCCTTTGATTGACAGACATTGGAGCACAGCAGATAACTAAAAATCACATTCTAATAACAGGCGCATGTGTATGATGCTGGCCGTTTTTATGGTAGGACTGTAGATTTAATTAGACATCGGGATTGTGCGTAGACTGAACTTTGCATGTTTGTCTGTAGTGGCGAGTGCTCTGAACACGGGGGGGGGGGGGGGGCGGTGATGTCAGACCCCCCACCTACCACTTCCTGAGAGCTAGGAAAAGCCGGATTTTCGGGAAACAAAGTCCAAAGAACAAAATGATGCAAGGAGTATGTGGGAGGGTTGTTTTCAATCAGTGTAAATAATAACGTATTTCACTTGATATGTGGAATGTAGAAGCTTTATTTACATTGTGTTAGTAGATACAGGTCCACGTTAACCAGCGTTACCCTGCAGTTGCGGTACACTACTCATCTGTGTTAAATTAAAAACCGAGCAGCCAAAAGGTTTTTTCAAAGATTCATTACAATGCTTTCATAAACAAATATTCACTATAGAAGTGCACTACAAATGTCAATAAAAGACTTTAAATAGAAAGCAGTAATATTGATGTAACCAGCACTCAGTATGTAGCAATGTCAAACAGGACTGATCTTCCAAACTCACAACAAAGGTGCTGGGTGGCATTCTTGCTGTGAATGTGGCAGCTCTGCGTTTACCAAACAGATTGCGTGTGGACAGGCAGTTTAACCCCTTGAACCCCTTGCTTACCAGGCCAATTTTGGCATTCCTCTCCAACATGGAAAAATCATTATTTTAATAGAAAAATTTATCAGAACCCCCAAACACTATATACTCTGTGTGTGTGTGTATATATATATATATATATATATATATATATATATATTTTTAGCAGAGACCCTAGGGGAAAAAACTGCGGTAATTGTAATTTTTCAAAAAAAATAAAAAATAACTTTCATAAATTAACCACCCCCCACCCGGCCACTGCACGTATACGGCCAGGTGGGTGCTTCCTTCTTCTGAGTGGATGTTCAGGAACGTCCCTCAGAAGGAGGGGAATCGCGCGCTCGTGCCCGCGCAGCAATCCCGATGCGCTTGTGTCACCCGGACACGGCGCATCTTCGATCGGTAGGAGGGCTCTGTGATTGGCCCTCCTGATAACATGACGGCTGTGTCCAATCACAGCCGTCATAAGATGTAAATAGAGAGAGTCGTTTGCTAGGCGATCGGCTCTCCTCACACAGAAGTTGTGAGGAGGAGAGCGGATCTCTGCAGCTGGCCAGTGATCAGTGAGTATGAGCTGTTTTTTTACACACTGATCACCAGCCTAGTGTCCCCACACAAAGTCCCCAAAATAATGTCCCCCCACACGTGTCAACATAAAATCCTATGTCCCAATGATCATCTGCACATATATGTCCGTGATCACCTGCGCACATCTGTCCGCGATCACACAAACCAATTATACACTTAACGGGATTTTTTTTACCAAAGACATGTAGCAGAAAACATTTCGGCTTAAATTTATGACAAAATTGGATTTTATTGGATTTCTTTTAAAATAGAAAGAAGTAGGGGTGCAACGGATCAAAAAACTCATGGATTGGAACGATCCTCGGATCAGAGTCACGGATCGGATCATTTTTCGGATCGGCAAAAAAAAAAAAAAAAAAAAATCTTGTTACACCCACCGGAGTTTAAATTTCACAGTTATTTTCAACACAAAACAGAGCTTATCAGCCTAACTACATTATTTGGAAATCCAACAGACTGTTTAGATGTTACATTTTAAAAGCAGCAGCAAACCTGCTGACCTTACATGGTTGCTAATGTGACAGAACACCTCTGATTTTCACATTTAACTAAATGTTAAATGTGAAAATCAGAGGTGTTCACTACAGCGGCCACCGCCAGGGTGTACAAACATGGCCGCCGCTCCGGAGCTAGGCCAAAGCCTTTCCTATGGCCGAGGCTCCGGAGTGCTCCGCGGATCGCGTGGTGTTCCGATCAGAACAGGGTGACCCGTTCGGATCACCACCGATCCGTTGCAACACTAGAAAGAAGAAAATATATTTATTTTTTTCAAAATTTCTGCTCTTTTTCCCCCGCTTATATCGCAAAAAATAAAAAAACGGAGTCGTGAATAAATACCACCAAAAGAAAGCTCTATTTGTGTGAACAAAATGATAAAAATGTCATTTGGGTACAGCGTAGCATGACCGCGCAATTGTCATTGAAAGTGCGAGAGCGCTGAAAGCTGAAAACTGGTCTGGGAAGGAAGGGGTTTTAAGTACTCAGTATTGAAGTGGTTAATAAAACCTATCCAAAAAAAAAAAAAACCTGCTGACACTTTAGTACAGTAAAGTGTAAAGGGGTAAGGCCCTTTTCACACTGGGGTGGGGAGGTGCGCTGGTGGTATAGTGGCGCTATTTTTAGCGCCACTATACCGTAGTTTTAGCCGCGATATTCGGCCGCTAGCGGTTAATTTTTAACCCCCGCTAGCGGCCGAGAAAGGTTTTGCGGGCGGTATATTGATTTCAATGGGAAAGAGCGGTAAAGGAGTGGTATACACACACCACTCCTCTCACCGCTCCAAAGATGCTGCTTGCAGGAGATTATTTTTCCTCCCGCCAGCGCATCGCCTCAGTGTGAAAGCCCTCGGGCTGGGGCAGGATTATTTCAGGCGTTATTTATGCGCTATTTTTAGCGCTAAAACGCCTGAAATACGCCCCAGTGTGAAGGATTCTTTTTAATGATGTGTTCATGTGTACACCAGGCCAGAATTCTCAGATTTTATCCTGTATGAAATGCTAGACTACTCCAACCATACAACTAGAGCACAGCTTCACAAACCTGCACAGAGGCCTTACTAACATTGCGTGTTTTGTGTGTTCCTCCTCGGAATGAAGTACCTAGACCTCTCTGTACTCATGTGAGGAGAGCCACAAAAAAATGCTCTGTAGTTCAGGCCTCGGGTTAAAAGACCTCATACATTGCATCTCTCCTAATCCCAGGACTCATCCCTGCTATACACAGCCACATTGTTACTATAAACATAGACCCACTATTGGTCTGTACTTCACTACCCTTCTAGGCAACAGAAACATTACTCCAGATCTGAACAAATGCAGGACAGGTTTCCCTTGCAAAGAACTCTTCCCAACTACCTCTCAAAAGGGACCTTGTGTGAATCTGACTTGTTTTTCTGCAATGACAAGCCCTGTAAACTGACAGTGATGGGTGTACACAGCCTGCAAGGGCCGGGCCTCCCTTTCAGAAAATTTGAATTCCTTAAAGTGGTTGTAAACTTCAATCACCGACTTGTACCTATAGGTACTGTAAAGCCTATAATAAGGCTTACTTTTAGGTACGGTAAACATCTCCTAAACATGCACCGTTTAGGAGATATTTACTGTATATGCAACCACTGACGTCATAGGCGCATGCGCTCTGAATGAATGGCCACCCGTGCCATTCCTTCAGAATCCTGTGCCGTAAACAGCGGCTCCCCCCCCTCCCCCGAGCGTACGCAGAAGTGACTTCATCGCAGCTCCGGCCATTAACACGAACCCGGGGTGAAGATGGAAGCGCCCTCCAGCGATGACAGCGCATCGCTAGAATGCTTTGTTTTCAGGCGAGTTTCACACAGTGTTAATTTTGGCAGCAAATTTTGATTTAGTTTTAGTCTTAGTCTTAGGACTAAAATGCCATTTTAGTTTTAGTCCCATTTTAGTCTTCTGCAATTGTTTTAGTTTTAGTCGTATTTACCGTATATACTCGAGTATAAGCCACCCAAGTTTACCACAAAAAAATGGGAAAACGTATATACTCGAGTATAAGCCTAGGGTGAGAATGCAGCAGCTACTGTAAGCAGAAAGGGTCAGCAATGCTCATTTGCAGCTTCACTGTGCCCATGCCTCGACTGACGTTTAACATGGGAGTCTATGGAAGGGGTGCCCGGGTTTGAAAAATCTGTGCTCCCCGGCCGTAGGTCCCCCAGACAACAAACTTTGCACACTTGTAGAGGAAGAGTGGGGCTACATGTGTGCCAAGTTTGGGGTCCAGGGGACCTACGGTCGACCAGTACCGGGTCCCCAAAGTCCGGGAGATCAGGCGCAAAAAGGTAACTCGAGTATAAGCCGAGGGGGGAATTTTCAGCACACAAAAAAATGTGCTGAAAAACTCGGCTTATACTCAAGTATATACGGTAGTCGACTAAATCTACAGGACATTTTAGTCAACTAAAACTAATTTTATTCATCTAAAATCTAATAGGTGCAGGTTCTCAGCTAAGCGCATCTCCTCCCTGCATGCATGAGCTAGGGGCAGATGGAGTCCAGGAAGTATATGCTACATGAATCATCTGCCCTTACTCAAGAATGCCACGACCAGAAGTGCTAGGGGGTTGTTTTTCAACAGCAAAATTAAGCATGGAGACATGAATGGATGGGGGAGTTTACTTTGAATATTAAAAATGACTTGAATAGTGTTTTTTGTTTGTGTTGCTCAGGCGTAGTTCTGCTTTACCTGCATGCGACCACATAACTTAGTTATACGGCAGCAGAGCGGCTCTCCTGTGCCGAATCATGTAGCTAGTACGTGATCTGACACTTCCGGGTAGGGGGCGCACGCCACGCAGTCCAAGCCAGTTAGCAGATGCTGGTCAATGGATGTCTGCCGGCACCCGCTGACTGGCAAAGAGAAACACAGAACAGAGCTCTGCCCATGTAAACAAGACAAACATTTGCGTAGAGCAGTCAAAATCCTCCTGTTCTCGGGTCCCTCTTCTGTGATCCTGGCTCCTCTCTCCTGGGTCACAGCTCCCTGTGTCCATACAGACACAGTGCTCCGACTCAGGCCCCGTCCACTCTCTCCCCTGATTGGCTAGCTGACTTTGATTGACAGCCACTGGCCCTCACTGCTGTTTAAGCCAATGAGGAGAGAGAGAAACCCAGGGACAGCCAAGGCTCCCGTGTACATTGCTGGATTGAGAGGGGGCTCAAGTAAGTATTAAGGGGGGGGGCATGAGGTCGGAAGCAGCCCACAAAAGATTTCAGCCTTTACACCACTTTAAAGCAGAGCTCCACCCAAAAGGGGACACTCCGCTTCTTCGCACCCTCCCCCCCCCCTCTTCACTGCCACATTTGGCACTTTTTTGGGGGGTAAGTTCACCGCAGCGATCTACAAGTATTTCAGGCTCCTCCTCCTCCTGCTGCCTTCTGGGAGACACACAGGTCCCAGAAGACGGTGTGATCATTCAGAAAGCGCAGCACGACTCGCGCATGTGCAGCAGGAAACCAGCAGCGAAACCAGAAGGCTTCACTGCTGGTTTCCTATACCCAAGATGCCAGCGCCTGCACCCGAAGCTGATTGACGAATCAGCTCAGGGTGCCAACATCGCAGGATCCCAGGACAGGTAAGTGTCCTTATATTAACAGCCAGCAGCTACAGTATTTGTAGCGGACTTAATTTTTTTATTGCCCAGACTGGATTTTCTCTTTAAAGCTGCGTTTCCGTGTTTATTAAGAGTCAGCAGCTACAAAAAGTGCATCTGCTGACTTTTAATAAACAGACACTCACCTGTCCCACGATCCAGCGATGTGGCTGCCCGAAGCCCTGCACCTCTCCCCGTCTCCAGCATCACAAGTGTGGGCACCCAGCTATGACATCTTGTGGCTTCACAGCCAGGTGCGCGAGTCACTCCCTGAATGGCCGGGCAATCTTCTGGGACCTGTGACGTGTCCCAGAACATTGCAGGGAGGAAGGGGCCTCCTAGGTGGCCTGAATGGAAGAGGGAGCTGGGTACCTGTCAAAAGTAGACACCCCCCCCCCCAAAAAAAAATGGTTATAAGGGCAGAAGGCATAAAATGCATTAAGATAAAAAAAAAGTTCTGTGTGCAGCCCGCCCCCCCCCCCCCCCCCAATACTTACCAGAATCCCATCTCTATCCAGTGATGTTGCACAAGAGACTCGGCTGTCCAGGACTTTTCCACCTGATTGGCTGAGACACATAACCCGTGCCATTGGCTCCAGTTGCTATCCAAGTCAGTGAGTCAATGAGAAAAGAGAGGGGGCGGGGTCGAACCGCAGCTCTGTGTCTGAATGGTCACAGAGAGCAGGTTTAGGTGCCCCCATATCAATCTGCTTGCTGTGAAGGGGGATTTGGCATTAGGGAGGGTCCAGGAGCACCGGCGTGGGACCCAAAAAGAAAAAAAATATTGGGGCTGCTCTGCGCAAAACCATTACACAGGAGCAGGCAAGTATAAATTATTTTTAACCAAAAAAAAAAAAAAAAGACTTTAACCACTTCCCGTCCACCATATAACAATACGACGTGCGCAAAGTGGTTGTGTTATCCTGACCGGACGTCACATGACGTGATCAGGCTAACGAGCGGAGGCGCGACCATTGGTGGTGCGGGGTGTCAGTCTGACACACCGCAACACTGATCTCGGTAAAGAGCCTCTGATGGAGGCTCCTTACCACGTGATCAGCCGTGTCCAATCACAGCTGATCACGATGTACACAGGAAGAGCCGTGAATCGGCTTTTCCTCACTCACGTCTGACAGATGCAAGTGGGGAGAGCGGCTTTCCTGACAGGGAAGTGTCTGCGCTAATTGATTGTTAACGTAGCCCTCCTGAGGATTCCCACCCAGGACCACCAGGGATGCCACCACTGATGGCCACCAGGGATGCCAATCAGTGCCCACCAGCAATGCATGCCAGTGCCTCCATATCAGTGATGCCCATCCGTGCTGCCTATGAGTGCCCATCCGTGCAGCCTATGAGTGCCACCCATAAAGTACCCATCAATGCAGCCTTTCAGAGCCCATCAGTGCCACCTATCAGAGCCCAACATTAGTGCCGTCTCATCAGTGCCCATCAATGAAGAAGAAAACATTCTTATTTACAAAATTCTATAACAGAAACAAAGAAAAATTTTATTTTTTCTTTTGTTTCAAAATTTTCGGTCTTTTTTTAATTTGTTTAGCAAAAGATGAAAACCCCAGGAGGTGATCAAATACCACCAAAAGAAAGCTCTATTTGTGTGAACAAAATGCAAAAAATTTAGTTTGGGTACAAAGTTGCATGACCGCGCAATTGTCATTTAACCACTTCAATACCGGGCACTTACCCCCCTTCCTGCCGAGGTCAATTTTCAGCTTTCAGTGCTGTCACTTTTTAAATGACAATTGCCCGGTCATGCAACATTGTACCCAAACTACATTTTTTGCATTTTGTTCACACAAATAGAACTTTCTTTTGGTGGTATTTGATTACCTCTGCGTTTTTTATTTTTTGCTAAACAAATAAAAAAAGACCGAAAATTTTGTAAAAAAAAAAAAAAAAAAAAAAAAAAAAAAAGGGTTTTTTGTTTCAGTTATAAAATTTTGTAAAAAAGTAAGTTTTCTCCTTCACTGATAAGGCAGCACCGATGAGGTGGCACTGATAGGCAGCACTCACAGGTGGCACTGATAGGCGACACTGATGGCACTGGCAGGCATTATTAATGGGCACTGATTGGCATATCCCTGGTGGTCTAGGGTGGCATACATGTTGGGGTTCCTTTGTGGGCATTCCTGGTAGTCCTGGCGGCATCCCTGGTGGCCCTGAGTGGACATCCGCGCGGGGGGGGGGGGCTGCGCTCATGATCAGCACAGTCCCCCCCCCCCATCAGGAGAGGTGCCGATCGGCTCTCCTCTACTCGCGTCTGTCAGACGCGAGTGAGGAAAAGCAGATAAACGGCTCCGTTTACATCGCGATCAGCCGTGATTGGACACAGCTGATCACATGGTAAAGAGCCTCAGTCCGAGGCTCTTTACCGAGATCGGTGACGCGGTGTGTCAGACTGACGCACTACACCACCGATCACCGCGCGCGATCGCGGCTTATCCCGTTGGACGTCAAATGATGCCCATTCAGGATAACTGAACCCCCAAAATGACGGCCGGGCGGGAAGTGGTTAAAAAGCAACAAAAAGTGGCCTGGGCAGGAAGGGGGTGAAAGTGCCCGGTATTAAAGTGGTTTATATCACTTTATATCCTGTAAGTTGGGAGGTGGGGCCTCCATGGACTGAAACATCCCTCAGATGCTCAATTGGATTGAGATCTGAAGAATTTGGAGGCCAAGCCAACAACTTAAAAACTTGTTTATTGGAGTTCCCAGATCCATTCTTGAACCGTTTTGTTTGCAGTGTGGCAGGGCGCAATTATCCTGCTGAAAGAGGACACCGCAGTCAGGGAATACGGTTCCCATGAAGGGCTGTACTTGGTCAGTAACAATGGGTAGGTAGGTGGTACGTGTCAAGTCCCATCCACATGAATGGCAGAAGATCGCCCAGATCCTCACACTGCCTCCTCCGGCTCCTCTTCTTCCCATCCTGGTGCCGTCTATTCCTCAGGTAAGTGACCCATCCGGCCAAAACCTGATTCCTCACACCAGGCCACCTTCTTCCATCGCTCTGTGGTCCAGTTCTGATCCTCACCGGCCCATTCTGGGCACTTCTGGCTGAGGACACGGGTCACCCGGTCACCGAGGACACCCGGTCACCATGGACACCGAGGACACCCGGTCACCATGGACACCCGGACCGCTCTGCGGCTACACAGCCCCACACAACACATTGCAATATTTCTGCTTTCAACACAACTTGAGGGATAACATGTTCACGTGCCCAATACATCCCACCCACTTTCTGATGCCATTCTAAGGAGCTAATCAATATTATTCCCTTCACCTGTCACTGGTCATAATGTTCTGGCTGATCTGTGTGTATACATTGGAGGCCTAAAGATGAGGAAGCCCCCCCTCCCCCACTCCAGTCAGGATTACCTTCCCCCACTATAATACCCCCCCAATCACCCCCACCTGAACCCAACAACTGCCCCCCCTCCTCCTCCTCATTATACCTCACCGAACTCCACAACCCCCCCTCAGGAATGTACCCCCCATCCCCCCCACAAAGCATCCCCTCCTCACAACAAATGTCACCGATCCGTTCCCACCAGCCTCACCTAGCCGGGACCCGTCTTCTCTCCGACACAAAGTCCCCCCGGGAGAGGCGGCGCTAATCCCCTTCAACCGCTTCACCTCCGACCAGCCTTTCTCTCTCTCTCTCTTCACCGAATGTCTACAACGGGAAGTGCTTCTTTCTCAGCCTGACGTCACTTCCGCCGATCCTCTGCGGAGGGGACGGGGAGAAAGGTGTGACGACACGGGCTGGGGGGGGAGCTACGCGATGACAGCACCCCCAGGAAAGGTGGGCGGGGCGGGAGGAGAGGAGGGATCTGCGCGGTGACAGCTTGAGATGGGCGGGGTTGCAGGAGGAGCTTGTGTTGCCACAGGGATGGTCACGTGCCGTGTGTGTTGTCAGCGGGGTCAGGATTGGATCGTTTTGTAGTCTGTTTGGGGGAACTTTGAACAGCAGCTCACTGTTTTATTGTAACGTTGTTTATAAAGTTTATTTAAAAAGTTATTTATAAAGTTTACTTCTAATATGTATTATAAAGTAACTTATGAAGTTATTAAAAAGTTATTTATAAAGTTTACTTATAAAATGTATTATAACGTTTATGAAAAAGTTATATATAAAGTTTAACTTCTAAAATGTATTATTAAGTTATTTATAAAGTTTATGAAAACGTTATTAGTAAAGTTTACTTATAAAATTTATTATAAAATGATTTATGAAGTTTTTCAAAAAGTTATTTATAAAGTTTACTTATAAAATGTATTATAAAGTTTTTTAAAAAGTTATTTATAAAGTTTAATTATAAAATGTATTATAACGTTTATGAAAAAGTTATATATAAAGTTTTACTTCTAAAATTTATTATTAAGTTATTTATAAAGTTTATGAAAACGTTATTAATAAGGTTTACTTATAAAATGTATTATCAAGTTTATTATAAAGTCTATGAAAAGTTATTAATAAAGTTTACCTATAAAATGTATTATAAAGTTTTTTTAAAAGTTATTTATAAAGTTTAATTATAAAATGTATTATAAAGTTTTTTAAAAAGTTATTTATAAAGTTTAATTATAAAATGTATTATAACGTTTATGAAAAAGTTATATATAAAGTTTTACTTCTAAAATTTATTATTAAGTTATTTATAAAGTTTATGAAAACGTTATTAATAAGGTTTACTTATAAAATGTATTATCAAGTTTATTATAAAGTTTATGAAAAGTTATTAATAAAGTTTACCTATAAAATGTATTATAAAGTTTTTTTAAAAGTTATTTATAAAGTTTAATTATAAAATGTATTATAAAGTTTTTTAAAAAGTAATTTATAAAGTTTAATTATAAAATGTATTATAACGTTTATGAAAAAGTTATATATAAAGTTTTACTTCTAAAATTTATTATTAAGTTATTTATAAAGTTTATGAAAACGTTATTAATAAGGTTTACTTATAAAATGTATTATCAAGTTTATTATAAAGTTTATGAAAAGTATATTAATAAAGTTTACCTATAAAATTTATTATAAAGTTATTTATAAAGTTTACTTATAAAATGTATTATCAAGTTTATTATAAAGTTTATGAAAAGTTATTAATAAAGTTTACCTATAAAATTTATTATAAAGTTATTTATAAAGTTTACTTATAAAATGTATTATAAAGTTTTTTAAAAAGTTATTTATAAAGTTTAATTATAAAATGTATTATAAAGTTTTTTAAAAAGTTATTTATAAAGTTTAATTATAAAATGTATTATAACGTTTATGAAAAAGTTATATATAAAGTTTTACTTCTAAAATGTATTATTAAGTTATTTATAAAGTTTATGAAAACGTTATTAATAAGGTTTACTTATAAAATGTATTATCAAGTTTATTATAAAGTTTATGAAAAGTTATTAATAAAGTTTACCTATAAAATTTATTATAAAGTTATTTATGAAGTTTATTAAAAAGTTATTTATAAAGTTTACTTAAAAAAGTATTATAATGTTATTTATGAAGTTTATTAAAAAGTTATTTAAAAAGTTTACTTATAAAATGTATTATAAAGTTGTTGTTTTTTTTTTTTTATCTCAAAACAAATTTTATTGAAATAAGTATAATACATCCATTACCGGCTTCAGAGCAATACATTTGGTTATACAATCACAAGTCTCAGTTCCCCATGGGGTACTGCAGGTTTCACACTAGCATATACAGTGTATGAATCTTCACGAGAAATACATTAAACAGGAACATGTGACAAAAGTGCAGAGAGCTATTCTGGATCCAAGAATAGATTATTAAATACAGTAAGCGATCCAATACCAGTTCCTCCGGAGCCAACCCAGGTACATTCAGCCATGGTTCCCAAATTTTGGCAAATTTTGTCGTACTGCCCCTATGTTGGTAGATACATTTTTCTAGTCTTAAAGTGTTACCCATTTTCTCTATCCACTCCTTCACTGTAGGGGGTTCAGTTGATTTCCAGTGCCGTAAAATCAGCTTCCAGGCCTGAAAGAGGGCCCTGGCTATCGCCTGCCTGGGCGCCTCCTCAACGAATTCATCATCTATGATACCTAACAAGCAAGGTTTGGGATCTTTTTTAATTTGAATCTGGAAGGCTCGGTTAATAACCCCTATAACCTCCGTCCAGTAGACATGTAATTTGGGGCAGCGCCGAACCATGTGTTTCAGGTCGCCGTGATCCCGCATCCAACGAGTGCATGAGGGATCATCGCGCACTCCCATTCTAACCAACCTGGCGGGTGTATAATGGACTCGTAGAAGTATATACAGCTGGGACAGGTGCTGGGCAACATTCAGAGAGCACTGAGAGACCGCTGAAAGTGCCTCCTCCCATTGTTCCTCCTCGAAGGGCCCAGCATCTCCCTCCCATTGGGCTATCACCTTTTGGGTCAAATCAGGCAAGAACATATTAAGGAGCATAGCGTAGCTACAAGATATGAAGCCCTTATAGGATGACACCTCTGCCATGTAATTAAAGATAGAAGTATTGCTTTGTACCCAGGCATCCACCTCATTTTGGGCCTTTATCGCATGCTGTAGTTGGAAGTAGTAGAATTGCATGGACCTGGGGAGCTGAAATTCCTCCTGGAGAGGGGCGAAAGCCCGCAGCTCTCCATTGTGGAATATTTGATACAAGTAATTGATTCCGTATTGCTGCCACTTTTTACTGTATTGTAATTTCCCTATCTCTGCGTACCGTTCATTGTGCCATATAGGACTAAACTTAGTAAACCCTGTGACCTGTTGTAGTGTTCTGACTTTATTCCAAATTTTTTGCATTAAGTTATATGTGGGGTACAATTTATTCGATTTACCAAACTGCAAAGCTTCCAACCCCTCAACTACCCCCCTCCCAATCGTAAATTTAAGGAGTGTAGAAGTAGAATCTGCCAGATTCAACTCCGGGGCGGGGACTGAGTTAAACGCTCTGGCTATGTGTTGTAGCTGGGAGGCCAGGTAGTACAGCCAAGGGTTTGGCAGTGCCAGTCCTCCTGCTTCCTTAGGCCACTGAAGCTGTTCCAGTCTCACTCTGGCCATAGAGGAGCACCATATTAGGGATCGGAATATAGAGTTAATGATTCGGAACGCTTTCAGTGGGATCGCTAGTGGTGAGTTATGTAGCACGTATAGAATTTGGGACAAAAGAATCATTTTTATGAGATTGATCCTACCCACTGGTGATATTTTCAACCTGGACCAAACCTTAATCCTATCACGAGTACGATTTAGCAAAGGAGTGAGATTTAACCTAAGATAATCTAAAGCGTCAGGGGTGACTTGTATACCTAAGTAGTTAATGGTCCTAGACACTGAAATATCAAGAAGCGTTGGCAGTTGCTGGTCTGGGCTATCAAGGAACATGAGCGAGGATTTATTCCAGTTTACTACCAACCCAGAAATAAAGACCAAAGTTTTGTACCACCTTCATAGCTTCATTCAGTGACTTCTTGGTATCCCCTAAGAGTAGCATAGTGTCGTCCGCATATAACATTAATTTCTCCTGTAACTCCCAATATTGGAAGCCTCGGATATCTGTGTGAAGCCTAGTACACACGGCCGAGAATCTCGTCAGAAAAAAAACCCGTTGTTTTTCCTGACGAGATTCTTGACAAGAATCTTGTGCCGGCCGAGTGTACACACGTGCGATTCAAAAGAACCGCCGTTCTTTTGAATGGCACGAACGCGGTAACGTCATCGACTACGATGAGCATGCGCTCGTCACATTCAATGCCGTCTACGCCATCTTGCTTCACCCTACCTATGCCTTGGAAGCTACCGCGCATGCGTCAAAGTCATTTCGAGCATGCGTGGGTTTCCATGGAGGCAGGTAAGTATACACACGCTCGGGTTTCTCGTCGGGAAACAGGCCGACAAGAATCCCGACGAGAAAATAGAGAGTAGGATCTCTATTTTTCTTGTTGAGATTCTGGGCAGATTTCCCAATGAGAAACCTGAAAGCCTCGTACACACGCACGGTTTTCTCGGCAAGAAAGCTCTCCCAGCAGTTTTCTTGTTGTTTCTAGTCGAGAAAACCGGCCGTGTGTACGAGGCTTTAGAGTGGATGAGAGCCATTAGGGGCTCAATAGCCAGGGGCGAATAGGAGTGGGGACAAGGGGCAGCCCTGTCTAGTGCCCCTATGCAAACTAAAATCTTGTGACACTCTTCCCGCCTCTCTGATGGCTGCCTTGGGGGCGTGGTATAACAACTGAACCCAGGAGATAAATTCCTACCCAAACCCAAATTTTTTCAAAGTGGCCCACAAGTACGTCCATTCTATTATAAGGTTTATTAAAAAGTTATTTATTAAGTTTAATTATAAAATGTATTATAAAGTTTATGAAAAAGTTATTATTAAAGTTTACTTAGAAAATTATTTATGCCATGCGGGAAAATTCTGACATTTCTCTCATATATGTATAAATGTGTGCTTTTTTGCTACAAAATTACTTAGACCACACCTCCCAACTTTTTGAGATGGGAATGAGGGACACCTATCAGCAAAAGTATGTAGGCATAGGACACACCCCCTGCCACGTCCCCTTAACCGCTTGCCGACCGCCTAACGCACTTATACGTCGGCAGAATGGCACGGGCAGGTGAAGCAACGTATATATACAATGCATTGAATCTGCCGCCTAGCGGGCGTGCACCCGCCGAGGTCTCCGTGACCGTGCCCGCGAGACCCACGGACTCGATGTCCGCCGGCGTCCTGAGATCGGGTCACATAACGGCAGAACGGGGGAATGCCTTTGTAAACAAGGCATCTCCCTGTTCTGCCTAGTGACAGGACACTGATCGTCTGCTCCCTCTCATCGGGAACAGCGATCAGTGTCGTGTCACAGTAAGCCCCGCCCCCACACAGTTAGGACACATCCTTAGGACATACCTAACCCCTTCCTCGCTCCCTAGTGGTTATCCCTTTCACTGCCAGTCACATTTACACAGTAATCAGTGCATTTTTATAGCACTGATCGCTGTATAAATGTAAATGGTTCCAAAATAGCACCAAAAGTGTCTAATGTGTCTGCCATAGTGCCGCAGTCACGATAAAAATCGCAGATCGCCGCCATTACTAGTAAAAAAAAAAAATTAATAAAAATGCCATAAAACTATCCCCTATTTTGTAGACGCTATAACTTTTGCGCAAAGCAATCAATAAATGCTTATTGCTTTTTCTTTTACCAAAAATATGTAGAAGAATACGTATCGGCCTAAACGGAGGAAAAAATGTGTTTTTTTATATATTTTTTGGGGATATTTATTATAGCAAAAAGTAAAAAATATTGCTTTTTTTTTCAAAATTGTCGCTCTATTTTTGTTTATAGCGCAAAAAATAAAAACTGCAGAGGTGATCAAATACCACCAAAAGAAAGCTCTATTTGTGGGAAAAAATACGTAAATTTTGTTTGGGAGCCACGTCGCATGACCGCGCAATTGTCAGTTAAAGCGACGCAGTGCCGAATCCCAAAAAGTGGTCCGGGGCTGAAGTGGTTACAGGAGAATCGGTCCTATTCTGCATCCACCTAGGTAAGTATGATGGGGGGGGGAAGCACACTTCTCTTTTAAATACTACCAAAAGAAAGCTCTATTTGTGGTAAAAAAAAAAAAAGATAAAAATTGAGTTTGGGTACAGTGTTGCATGACCGCGCAACTGACATTCAAAGTGTGACAGTGCTGAAGGCTGAAAATTGGCCTTGGCAGCAAGGGGCTAAAAGTGTCCAGTATTGAAGTGGTTAAGGAACAGGGGGAGGGGAGAATCAAAATGCGGCTCAATCACCTATTTTTACTGCCCCCCCCCACTAACCGCAAGCTAGGCTCTTCTGTCCTGTTATTTGGGGGTCTGGAAATTGTCTATTACAAACAATGCAGTTACATCCACCCATGTTGACCCATTTGAAGTCCTCTCTCAGCTGCGGAGAGCTAATTTTTTCTGCAAAATTTTTATTACAATTATTTTGAAAGCGTACAGGTGCATTGGGATAGAGTATGTAGTTCCTAGATGCAATACGCATAATAATTAGGCTTGTGCAATTCGTTTCGTAACGAATCGAAATTCGTCTGAATTTAGCAACTTTCGGACATTCGGAAGCATTCGAATTTCCGAACAAAGCAATTACGAATAAAACCGAATCCGAAATAAATTATACCGCAAAATAGCGAATGCCCGAATGTCTTCGGCATAATTCGTTATGAAAAAAGTTACGAATGTACGAATCCATTCGAAGCACAATAACACTCACTCTGCTCTCTGCTTCTCCCTCACCGTGCTGAACTCCCTCTCAAAATGGTGTACAGGGGGCGGAGGCTATAGCCGCATGAAAAAGCGAAAGTAAAATACGAGATTTCGAATCCATTCGAAGCACAATAACACTCACTCTGCTCTGCTCTCTGCTTCTCCCTCACCGTGCTGAACCCTCTCAAAATGGTGTACAGGGGCGGAGCCTATAGCCGCATGTAAAAAACGAAAGTAAAATACGAGATTTCGAATCGTTACAAATAACCGCTATGTATTTAGAAAAGTACAAATCCATTCGAAGCACATTAGGCATAATAGGCAGCGTCGTTGTGAGAGAGACACGGAAAATTACGAATCAACGAACCCAAAAAAAGTTACGAAAGTAGGGGTTGTGTCCAGAATCAACGAAAAACAACGTACTCTACCTAAAGTACGAATTATAAAGCAACAAAAAATTCAACGAAAATGTCGCTTGCGAAAATACGAATTAGTCCGAACACGAAAAATCCCGTCTAGCAAAATTACGAATGATTACGAATCAACAGGACCGGAAAGAAACGAACCGAAACGGAACGAATTTTTCCGTTGTGCACAAGTCTAATAATAATAACGGAGTTGGTAAAAATTGTGCAAAATTAGTGGTTAAAGTAGCACCAAAGCTAAACATGTTCTTCCATTCTGGATACAGTGAAAGGGAGTTATAACCTCTGCTAGTTTATTTTTTTGACATCTGTGTCCCCATTGGAGAGATTTTCCTTCTTTTCGTAGATAAAACAGGAAGTGAGAGGAAATCCCTCCAAAGTGGATGCAGAATCGGACCGATGCTGCATCTGTCCCCCCGGCGCCTCTGCACTGAGAACTGAGCCACCGAACACCGCCAATGGCTCGGTTCTCTCAGCTCCCTGAGCCGAGAGCTGCTGCCTATCAGTCAGCAGCTCTCCACTTTGCCCCCCCCCCCTCGCTCACTGGAGAGCTGAGCTTTGGAGGGGCGAGGAGCGGCTGTCTCAGGGTCTCAGCGGCTGAGACAGGTATCAGTCCAGGCACCTGGCAGATCCAGACTTTATTGTCGTGATGACGTGGTACCTGGACTGATCTGTGTGACGTCAGTAGAGAGCAGATTTCAGACCGCCCTCTGTTTAAAACGGGTCACAGGAGTGCAAATCGAATTGCACTCCTGTGACCCATAGAAGAATTCCAGCCAAACAAGCTCAGGCTAGACTTCTCCTTTAATCACCGTTTTTTTTTTTTTAAAAGAAACGTTTTTTCCTAGTTTCTGTCATAAAATTTTATAAATAAGAAATGTTTCTTCTTTACTGATGGGCACTGATGAGGAGGCACTAATGGACACTGATGAGACAGCACTGAAGGGCACTGATGAGTAGGGATGGGCCCGGTGCTCGATTCGAACCCATGTTCGAATCGAGCACCGGGCGTTCGCTCGCTCGTCGAGCCCAGAACTATTTGGGCCGTTCGCATCACATTCGTGTGATGCGAGCGGCCCCGCAATGCATTGCGGCCGGCGCGGCCGGCGCAGTGCATTGCTGGCTGATGATTGGCCAAGCATGCACTGTGACCCCGCATGCTTGGCCAATCACAGCGCCCGAAACTCGGAGAGCAATAATTGGCTACAGGCAGGACGCCTGTAGCCAATTACAGCTCAGGGGCTTTAGTACACGCCCCACCATTTAAAAGGCCGCCACGCCATCGGCCCCGGTCACATGAGTTCTGGCTTTAGGAGAGATTAGTCTGCTGATTCTGTCTTTGCTTGATACTGAAAGATTTGCTCTTCTTTGCTAAACCATTGGCTATTTCTTTGCTAAACCATTGCTACCTAAGTCATTGATCGTTCATTGCTGCTGATTGCACAGTTAGTGTGTTATTAGCTGCTGCTGGGGATTAGTCTGGTGCGTGCTTACTGTTAGTACAGTATTGCAGTAGTACCAACCGCAGTGCTGTTAGCACAGCATTGCACCCCAACAGCACCCATAGGACTTCTAGTGTGTTAGTGGCAGCAAACAGAGCTCCTATATTTTCTTCTCAGCAGCACCCATAGGACTTCTAGTGTGTTAGTGGCATCACACAGAGCTCCTATATTTTCTTCTCAGCAGCACCCATAGGACTTCTAATGTGTTAGTGGCATCACACAGAGTTCCTATATTTTCATCTCAGAAGCACCCATAGGACTTCTAGTGTGTTAGTGGCATCACACAGAGCTCCTATATTTTCATCTCAGAAGCACCCATAGGACTTCTAGTGTGTTAGTGGCATCACACAGAGCTCCTATATTTTCTTCTCAGCAGCACCCATAGGACTTCTAGTGTGTTAGTGGCAGCAAACAGAGCTCCTATATTTTCTTCTCAGCAGCACCCATAGGACTTCTAATGTGTTAGTGGCATCACACAGAGTTCCTATATTTTCATCTCAGAAGCACCCATAGGACTTCTAGTGTGTTAGTGGCATCACACAGAGCTCCTATATTTTCTTCTCAGAAGCACCCATAGGACTTCTAGTGTGTTAGTGGCAGCAAACAGAGCTCCTATATTTTCTTCTCAGCAGCACCCATAGGACTTCTAATGTGTTAGTGGCATCACACAGAGTTCCTATATTTTCATCTCAGAAGCACCCATAGGACTTCTAGTGTGTTAGTGGCATCACACAGAGCTCCTATATTTTCATCTCAGAAGCACCCATAGGACTTCTAGTGTGTTAGTGGCAGCAAACAGAGCTCCTATATTTTCTTCTCAGCAGCACCCATAGGACTTCTAATGTGTTAGTGGCATCACACAGAGTTCCTATATTTTCATCTCAGAAGCACCCATAGGACTTCTAGTGTGTTAGTGGCATCACACAGAGCTCCTATATTTTCTTCTCAGAAGCACCCATAGGACTTCTAGTGTGTTAGTGGCAGCAAACAGAGCTCCTATATTTTCTTCTCAGCAGCACCCATAGGACTTCTAGTGTGTTAGTGGCATCACACAGAGTTCCTATATTTTCATCTCAGAAGCACCCATAGGACTTCTAGTGTGTTAGTGGCATCACACAGAGCTCCTATATTTTCTTCTCAGCAGCACCCATAGGACTTCTAGTGTGTTAGTGGCATCACACAGAGCTCCTATATTTTCTTCTCAGCAGCACCCATAGGACTTCTAGTGTGTTAGTGGCAGCAAACAGAGCTCCTATATTTTCATCTCAGAAGCACCCATAGGACTTCTAGTGTGTTAGTGGCATCACACAGAGCTCCTATATTTTCTTCTCAGCAGCACCCATAGGACTTCTAGTGTGTTAGTGGCATCACACAGAGCTCCTATATTTTCTTCTCAGCAGCACCCATAGGACTTCTAGTGTGTTAGTGGCAGCAAACAGAGCTCCTATATTTTCTTCTCAGCAGCACCCATAGGACTTCTAATGTGTTAGTGGCATCACACAGAGTTCCTATATTTTCATCTCAGAAGCACCCATAGGACTTCTAGTGTGTTAGTGGCATCACACAGAGCTCCTATATTTTCTTCTCAGAAGCACCCATAGGACTTCTAGTGTGTTAGTGGCAGCAAACAGAGCTCCTATATTTTCTTCTTAGCAGCACCCATAGGACTTCTAATGTGTTAGTGGCATCACACAGAGTTCCTATATTTTCATCTCAGCAGCACCCATAGGACTTCTAGTGTGTTAGTGGCATCACACAGAGTTCCTATATTTTCTTCTCAGCAGCACCCATAGGACTTCTAGTGTGTTAGTGGCATCACACAGAGCTCCTATATTTTCTTCTCAGCAGCACCCATAGGACTTCTAGTGTGTTAGTGGCAGCAAACAGAGCTCCTATATTTTCTTCTCAGCAGCACCCATAGGACTTCTAATGTGTTAGTGGCATCACACAGAGTTCCTATATTTTCATCTCAGAAGCACCCATAGGACTTCTAGTGTGTTAGTGGCATCACACAGAGCTCCTATATTTTCTTCTCAGAAGCACCCATAGGACTTCTAGTGTGTTAGTGGCAGCAAACAGAGCTCCTATATTTTCTTCTCAGCAGCACCCATAGGACTTCTAGTGTGTTAGTGGCATCACACAGAGTTCCTATATTTTCATCTCAGAAGCACCCATAGGACTTCTAGTGTGTTAGTGGCATCACACAGAGCTCCTATATTTTCTTCTCAGCAGCACCCATAGGACTTCTAGTGTGTTAGTGGCATCACACAGAGCTCCTATATTTTC
Organism: Rana muscosa; assembly: GCA_029206835.1. Classification (NCBI taxonomy): domain Eukaryota; kingdom Metazoa; phylum Chordata; class Amphibia; order Anura; family Ranidae; genus Rana; species Rana muscosa. Next base: position 306,771,219 of record CM055120.1, read on the forward strand.
TTCTCAGCAGCACCCATAGGACTTCTAGTGTGTTAGTGGCAGCAAACAGAGCTCCTATATTTTCATCTCAGAAGCACCCATAGGACTTCTAGTGTGTTAGTGGCATCACACAGAGCTCCTATATTTTCTTCTCAGCAGCACCCATAGGACTTCTAGTGTGTTAGTGGCATCACACAGAGCTCCTATATTTTCTTCTCAGCAGCACCCATAGGACTTCTAGTGTGTTAGTGGCAGCAAACAGAGCTCCTATATTTTCTTCTCAGCAGCACCCATAGGACTTCTAATGTGTTAGTGGCATCACACAGAGTTCCTATATTTTCATCTCAGAAGCACCCATAGGACTTCTAGTGTGTTAGTGGCATCACACAGAGCTCCTATATTTTCTTCTCAGAAGCACCCATAGGACTTCTAGTGTGTTAGTGGCAGCAAACAGAGCTCCTATATTTTCTTCTTAGCAGCACCCATAGGACTTCTAATGTGTTAGTGGCATCACACAGAGTTCCTATATTTTCATCTCAGCAGCACCCATAGGACTTCTAGTGTGTTAGTGGCATCACACAGAGTTCCTATATTTTCATCTCAGAAGCACCCATAGGACTTCTAGTGTGTTAGTGGCATCACACAGAGCTCCTATATTTTCTTCTCAGCAGCACCCATAGGACTTCTAGTGTGTTAGTGGCAGCAAACAGAGCTCCTATATTTTCTTCTCAGCAGCACCCATAGGACTTCTAATGTGTTAGTGGCATCACACAGAGTTCCTATATTTTCATCTCAGCAGCACCCATAGGACTTCTAGTGTGTTAGTGGCATCACACAGAGTTCCTATATTTTCATCTCAGAAGCACCCATAGGACTTCTAGTGTGTTAGTGGCATCACACAGAGCTCCTATATTTTCTTCTCAGAAGCACCCATAGGACTTCTAGTGTGTTAGTGGCAGCAAACAGAACTCCTATATTTTCTTGTCAGCAGCACACATAGTACCTATAGTGTGTTAGTGTCAGCACCCATAGGACCTACAGTGTGTTGTGAGCACACATAGGAGTTCTATTTTTTATACTATATACACTACCGACTACAATGGCTGGAAGACCGCCAAGGAGAGGCAGAGCGTGCCGAGGCAAGAACACAGGGCAGGCAGGCTCTGTTTCTAGAGACAACAGTGCTGGCCGTGGACGTGGTCGTGCATCGTCATCAGCACGTGGCCATGGGACACGCTTGTCTTTGTTTTCGGCAGCTGGACATGTGGAGCCGCATCATGCCGAAGGCTTGGTAGAATGGATGACCAAGCCCTCCTCATCCTCCTCATCCTCTCTCACCCAGGCTCAGGGTACTGGCAGAGCAGCTGCCAACGCGTACTCAATGGCATCATCAGCCACCCCTTCCCTAGACCCACCATGTCCTCCTGAGGAGTCCCCCGAACTGTTTGAGCACAGTGTTGGGTACATGCTCCAGGAGGATGCCCAACGATTCGAAGGCTCGGATGATGATACCCAGCTTGAGGAAGTCAGTAGTGTGCGCGCAGAGAGAGGGGATGCTGAAGGACAGCAATCTGGCAGTAGTGTTCCACCAGCTGCAGCTTACTGCCAGGTTTGCTCTAGTGGTGAAGAGGGAGGGGATGATGAGGTCACTGACTCCACGTGGGTGCCTGAAGGGAGAGAGGAGGAGGAGGAGGAGGATGCAGCGTCACATGTCCAACGAGGCAGGATGCCCCCTGGAGGCCAGCTAGAGGCCAGCACAGCAACTGTACCACACCGCAGAGCTCCGCCTGTGCAGGGCGCTGCCTCTGCACGTTATCACAAAAGTTCTTTGGTGTGGGCCTTTTTTGAGACGAGTGCATCAGATCGCACCACTGCTATTTGCAATATTTGTCTCAAGCGTATCTCGCGTGGCCAAAACATCAGCCGCTTGGGCACCACAAGCATGAGCAGACATATGTCGACCTGCCATGCAGCTCGTTGGCAAGCACACATAAAAGACCCACACCAAAGAACAAAGCGGACCTCTCCTTGCTCCTCATCAGCTGGGATCTCCATCCCCACTATATCTTCAGTCCTCTCTGAAAGCTGCTCTGAGAGGACTGAAGGTGTAGAATTAGGTGTGTCACAACCAAGTACTTGCAGTACACCGACGTCCGATTGTAGCAGGCAAATTTCCCTGCCCCAGCTGCTGGACCGTCGAAAGAAGTATACTCCCAGCCATCCACATGCCCAGCAGTTGAATGCTAGCTTGGCTAAATTGCTAGCACTTCAACTGCTGCCTTTTCAGTTGATAGACTCGGCCCCCTTCCGTGAGTTTGTTCAATGTGCGGTTCCTCAGTGGCAGGTTCCCAAATGCCACTTTTTCTCACGGAAGGCGATTCCGTCTCTCTACTGGCATGTGGAAGGCAATGTCCATGCCTCGCTGGACAGGGCGGTCAGCGGTAAGGTGCATATTACCGCTGACTCATGGTCCAGCAGGCATGGACAGGGACGTTATCTTTCTTTCACGGCCCATTGGGTCACTCTATTGGCAGCTGGGAGGGATGCAGGACAAGGTGCAGTAGTGTTGGAGGTTGTTCCGCCACCACGCCTCCAAAATGCTACTACTGGTTGTGACACACCTCTCTCCTCCACCCCCTCCTCTTCTTCTTCCTCCATGTCCTCTTTGAGTGCTCTGTCCTCGGAACCAGCGGTGCTCCGTAGGCGTACAAGGGGCTACGCGAGTACGCAGGCAAAAAGATGCCATGCCGTGCTTGTGCTGGTGTGTTTGGGGGACAGGAGCCACACTGGGCCAGAGGTTCTGGCAGCTCTGCAGGGGCAGGCCGAGAGGTGGTTGACGCCACGCCAGCTTAAGCCAGGAATGGTCGTTTCTGATAATGGCACCAACCTCCTCTCCGCCCTGCGACAGGGGCAGCTCACCCATGTGCCCTGTATGGCTCACGTCCTCAACCTGGTGGTGCAGCGGTTCTTGGGCAGGTTCCCAGGCTTACAGGATGTCCTGAGGCAGGCCAGGAAAGTCTGTGTGCATTTCCGCAGATCTTATAATGCCAGTGCTCGGCTGACTGAGCTGCAAAAGGAGCTGAACCTGCCCAAGAACCGCCTAATATGTGACATGCCCACCAGGTGGAACTCAACGTTGGCCATGCTGCAGCGACTGCACACGCAGCAGAGGGCCATCAATGAGTACCTTTGCGACTACGGCACCAGGACAGGGTCAGGGGAGCTTGGCTTTTTTTCCCCACGCCAGTGGAGCATGATCAGGGATGCATGCACTGTCCTCTCACCATTTGAGGAGGCCACGAGGATGGTGAGCAGTGACAGTGCATGCATCAGTGACACTGTACCTCTTGTCCACCTGTTGGAGCATACGCTGCGTGGGATAATGGACAGGGCACTTGAGGCAGAACAGAGGCAGGAAGAGGAGGACTTCCTTGTCTCTCAAGGCCCCCTTTATCCAGACAATGTTCCTTCTGTCCCACCCATCACACAGGAAGAGGAGGAGGAGGAGGAGGAGGAGGATTGTGTGAGCATGGAGGTGGAGCCTGGCACTCAGCATCAGCAGCAGCAGTCTTTTAGGGATGATGTACAGTCCCAACAAACCAGTGGACTTGTACGTGGCTGGGAGGAGGTGGCTGGCGATCATGTCATCCTCAGTGACCCAGAAGACTCCGGACCGAATGCCTCAGCTAACCTACGCTGCATGGCCTCCCTGATCCTGCAAAGCCTGCGGAAGGATCCTCGTGTTCTTCGGATCAAGGAGAGTGACCATTACTGGCTGGCCACTCTCCTTGATCCACGGTACAAGGGTAAGGTTGCGGACCTTATCTTGCCGTCGCAGAGGGAGCAGAGGATGAGACATCTCAGGGAGGCCTTGCAGAAAGGTCTGTGCAACGCGTTCCCAGAAACTGGGAGGTTACAAACTCCTGGTCCTGGACGACGAGTTGCTGAGGCTTCGGTCAGTAGCAGAAGGAGCGGTGGGGAAGGTGGACGTCTGACCGATGCGTTCAGACAATTTTTTAGTCCGCAGCCCCAAGGTATGATCGGTTCCAGCAACCATCGCCAGCGTCTGATATACATGGTGCAGGAATACCTAGGGGCAAGGTCAGACTTGGACACCTTTCCCACCGAAAATCCTCTGGCTTACTGGGTCCTGAGGATGGATCACTGGCCAGAGCTTGCACAGTATGCAATTGAGCTACTGGCCTGTCCTGCATCCAGCGTTCTTTCCGAACGCACATTCAGTGCTGCTGGAGGATTTGTCACCGATCATAGGGTGCGCCTGTCCACCGACTCGGTTGATCGACTGACCTTCATAAAAATGAATCAGTCTTGGATCACCACCAGCTACCAGACACCTGAAGCGGATATAACGGAATAATTTATAATGTCACATCCCTTCAAGACTGCCTATGCTGATGCTGAGTGACTGTCCTGTTATGTTCACTGACTATCCTCTTCCTCCTCCTCAATGATCCATGCCACCACACCAGTGCCTAAGGCACAATTTTTCAGCCCCTGTATAACAGGGGCGTGTAATTACAATTTTTTAAAAAGATGCTTCGCAACAGGTGTGACTGCTGTGCTCAGAGTACAGTATCTGTGAGGGGTTGCAGTGTTGTGGCACCAGCACCAGTGCCTAAGGCACAATTTTTCAGCCCCTGTTGGGGCGTGTAATTACAATTTTTAGGCAATGCTTTGCAACAGGTCTCATTGCTGTGCTCAGAGTACAGTATCTGTGAGGGGTTGCAGTGTTGTGGCACCAGCACCAGTGCCTAAGGCACAATTTTTCAGCCCCTGTATAACAGGGGCGTGTAATTACAATTTTTTAAAAAGATGCTTCGCAACAGGTGTGACTGCTGTGCTCCAAGTACAGTATCTGTGAGGGGTTGCAGTGTTGTGGCACCAGCACCAATGCCTAAGGCACAATTTTTCAGCCCCTGTTTAACAGGGGCGTGTAATTACAAATCTTGATCTAATAGTTCACAGCAGGGCCCATTCCTGCGCCCACCAAGAGTAACTATGAGGGCCTACAGTCTTGTGGCAACACCGTCCACCACCACCACCACCACCAAAGGCCCAATTTTTCTGCCCTGTTCAACAGGTGCATGCAATTACAAATCTTGATCTAATAACTCACAGCAGGGCCCATTCCTGCACCCACCAAGAGTAACTATGAGGGCCTACAGTCTTGTGGCAACACCGTCCACCACCACCACCACCACCAAAGGCCCAATTTTTCTGCCCTGTTCAACAGGTGCATGCAATTACAAATCTTGATCTAATAACTCACAGCAGGGCCCATTCCTGCACCCACCAAGAGTAACTGTGAGGGCTTACAGTCTTGTGGCAACACCGTCCACCACCACCACCACCACCACCAAAGGCCCAATTTTTCTGCCCGGTTCAACAGGTGCATGCAAGTACAAATCTTGATCTATTAACTCACAGCAGGGCCCATTCCTGTGCCCACCAGTCTTGTGGCTACACCAACATCTAATAGGGCAAATTTCTGCAGAGTATATACGGCAGGCCCCTACTTTCAAACATCCAACTTACAAACGACTCCTACTTGCAAACGGCAAGAGAAAACAGGAAGTGAGAGGAAATCTACCCCTAGGAAGGAAAATTCTATCCTGTTAGATTTAATTTGGGAAAAAGGTATCTCCTCTCTACTGATGCTTTATCACCAATCCTTGTTTCAATTAAAACCCCACTTTTCCAAAAACATTTGTCATTGGGACGGAAAGTGAGGTGACATGTTCTGAACAGATGTGCAAAGACAGCAAATGTTACAGGGGTGATAACCCCTCCCTATGTTCTCCAAAAAGCTTAAAAATTTATTTTTTTGGGATGTAGCTACACTTCATAATGTACCTGTTCAGATTCTACTTAAGAACAAACCTACAGTCCATGTCTTGTTTGCACCACCTATATACTGCTGTTCAGAGTATATAGGGTTGTAGGTATAGGGTTTTATTTTGGGTGCGGGGTCCCCCTTAGTATCCATACAAGACCCAAAGGGGCTGGGGTGGGGGGGGGGTGATGGGGTAGCCATGCCATTTTTCTCAAGGATTTTCAGCCATATGGCGGCCAGGACAAGACATGACATTAAAGCCGCAAGTGGTTTTAAATGGCTTCTTTTTTTCCTTTACAAATGTCATTTTGTGCAAGGACAGTTCTAAACACGGGAAACACATGCCACTTCACAGGCATACTTTAGACACCCCCCAGGTACCATATTTAAAGGAAAATTTCACTTTTTTTTTTTTCACTTTATGCATCATTAAAATGACTGCTCCCGGAAAAACTTTAGTTTTTAAAATTTCTTTTTGCATTGATATATGTCCCCTGGGGCAGGACCCGGGTCCCCAAACCTGTTTTATGACATTAACATGCATATTGGCCGTTGTAATTAGCAATTTTGATTTCGAACGTTCGCGTCCATTATAACGAATAGGGTTCGAAAATTCGCGCGAACTTTCGGTCCGTTCGAAGGTTCTGGTGCGAACCGAACCCGGGGGTGTTCGGCTCATCCCTACTGATGAGGAGGGACTAATATGCAGCACTGATAGGTGGCACTGATGGTTACCGATAGGTGGCACTTATTGGCACAGATAGGCAGCACTGATGGGCGGCACTAACGAGCAGGCACTGACTTGCATCACTGATGGACACAAATTGGCATCACTGTTGTGCACAGACTGGCACCACTGAAGGGAACTATTGGGGCTGCACTGATAATCAGGGCACTGATCATCAGTGCCCTGATTACCTATATAGGTCTTCCCTGTGAGGAAATGCCGCTGATCGGCTCTCCTCTTTTTACACTCTGTGGAGGCTGAGAGCAATAGAAGGACTAGAATAGACTAGAAGGAATAGAATAGAATTAAACCAGTGTTACTGTCACTTTAAGCTAAAAAGGTAGCCATTTGGGGGTACACACGTGCTTTTTACCCCAAAGTGGTGTCACAGTTGTGGCACGGTACTCCCATTAAAAAAGCCTATTCGGCTGTCAAAAAAAAAAAACAGGCTGTCAAAAGGGGATCATGCCATCTCCAAAGCGTCTTTCTCAAAATCAGCCCACTGCAAATTGTGCTTTACAGACAACGCAAGTGTAAATGAGCCCGTACTGTCTTCTATTCTAACGCTAGGTTCACACTAGTGCGGGTTAGGAATGCATGCAAAAATAACATGCACGTCGAGATAGAGCACATGCATTTCAGTGCGGCATGATTTTGGAAAAGGGTCAGGGACTTCTGTTCTGCATTTCCCGCACATAGTGCAGCCCAATAAGATGAATGGGCTACCATACATGCAAGGCGCAGAAGTGTGTGCATGCTCTGCTACACACACAAGCCTAAAGCTGGTCAGCGATGGACTTGGCTATGACAGGTCACAGCCATCATGACTGGTTTCTAGACACGTGCAATTCGTTTTGTTCCAAATTAGTTTTTTAGCAAATTTTGACAAATTCATTAATATTCAAAACCCGTTTAACAAACTTTTCCAAACATTCGTAAATTTGAATATTCGAAAACTCGGAAATTCAAAATTCTAAAATTTCGGAAATTCAAAAATCTTTTCCAAACATTCGTAAATGAGAATATTCGAAAACTCGGAAATTCTAAATTCTAAAATTTCGGAAATTAGAAAATCTGAAAATAAGAACGAAAATTCAAAAGAACGAAAATCCGAAAATCCAAAAATAAGAACAAAAATCCCAAAAATCGAAAATCTGAAATAACTAACTAATAATAACTAACTATTAAATTATAAGTATTGGAATTTCCTTTCAAATTTGGCTGTTAGAGAATGTAAGGAATACGAATTTATCCGAAGTTACAAATTATCCGAAATAACAAATGCCGTATCTAAACAAATGGAATAATAATAATGATAACAACTTTTTATTAATATTATTATTAATATTATTATTAACCCCTTGCTTACTGGGCACATAAACCCCCTTCCTGCCCAGGCAAAATTTCAGCTTTTGGCACTGCGTCGCTTTGAATGACAATTGCGCGGTTGTGCGACGTGGCTCGCAAACAAAATTGACGTCCTTTTTTCCCAACAAATAGAGATTTCTTTTGGTGGTATTTGGTCACCTCTGCGGTTTTTATTTTTTTGCGCTATAAACCAAAAAGTGCGACAATTTTTAAAAAAAACACAATATTTTTGGATTTTTGCTATAATAAATATCCAATTTTTTCCTCAGTTGAGGCCGATACGTATTATTCTACATATTTTTGGTTAAAAAAAATCCCAATAAGCGTATAGTGATTGGTTTGCGCAAAAGTTATAGCGTCTACAAAATAGGGGATAGAATTCTGACATTTTTTTTTACTAGTAATGGCGGCGATCTGCGATTTTTGTCAGGACTGCGATATTGCGGCGGACACATCGGACACTTTTGACACATTTTTGGGACCATTCACATTTATACAGCGATTAGTGCTATAAAACTGCACTGATTACTGTATAAATGTGACTGGCAGGGAAGGGGTTAACACTAGGGGGCGAGGAAGGGGTTAATATGTTCCCTAATGTATGATTGCTACTGTGGGGGGAGGGGACTGACTGGGGGAGGTGACCGATCTGTGTCCCTATGTACAAGGGACACACCATCGGTCTCCTCTCTCCCTGACAGGACACGGATCTCTGTGTTTACACACAGAGATCCATGTCCTTGTCTCTGTAACAGCCGATCGCGGGTACCTGGCGGACATCACGGCTGCCAGGCACGCGCATCGGCATCTCAGTGATGCGCCGGGCACGCGCGCGGCCGGCGGCGCTCGCCCTCCAGTGGCCGGAGGAGCGGAGGCCGTATAAAGACGGCCTCCCGGCATTGTAGAACCACTTTGCGGCCGTCATTAGTCGTATGACGGGCGCGAAGTGCTTAATTCATTCCGTTCCATCTGTTTAGATGCGGCATTCGTTATTTCTGATAATTCATAACTTTGGATAAATTCGTATTCGTTACATTGACTAACAGCCAAATTTGAAAGAAAATTCCAATACGTATAATTTAATAGCTAGTTATTGTTAGTTAGTTAGTTAGTTATTATTTTGAATTTTCGGATTGTCGTTCTTTAGAATTTTGTTATTTTCTTTCTTATTTTTGGATTATCAAATTTCCAGATTTACGAATTTTCAAATTTACAAACTTATGAATTTATGAATTCACGAATTTCGATCATAACGAATGACCCAAAAAACAAAACAAAAAAAGAACGAATAAAACTAAAACTAAAACGAATAAATTTTTCGGCAGTGGACGTGTCTACTGGTTTCCTTTTAATTCCAATAGCAGCCCAGAACAAAGCAAGGGCCAATGGCTTGATGAAGTTCCCTGGGGACAGAAACGTTGGCCTGTACTGGATGAACTCACTTGAACTGATTCCCAGAATAGAATATTGTAAACACGCTCACCGATTATGCTCGGGTCTCAGGAGACATGACCGCACTGCGATTATCAGCCGTCACCCCACATGATAGGAAAAAATATGTTTCAAAGCAAGCCAGTAATATCGGTACAAAGATATCTTTATTGAATACAAACGCTCATTCACACCCTTCAGTCCCAGGAACCTGGCATGTTCTTTGGTGTTATACCAGCCTACACAACACTGGCATCAAAAACAATCGTATTAATGTGATAATATATTAACATATAAAACAACCCAACACTTTTTATTGGCTCTTACAATGGGCAAATTAAAGTAAACTAAATTATGGATAGAGTGGGGACCTGTCAGGTTTTTATTGCTTTCTGTGACCACCGTGATGCCCTGTACACTCGATCGGATTTCCAATGGAATAAAATCCGATGGATTTTTCAGTCGGAATTCCGATGAAGCTGACTTTCATCAGTCTTGCCTACACACCATCAGACAAAATTCCGACCGTCCAAAGTGTTGTGACGTACAGCACGTACGACAGCACTATAAAAGGGAAGTTCAAATCCAACTGCGCCACCCTTTGGGCTGCTTTTGCTGATTTCGTGTTACTGCGTGTTAGTAAAAGTTTGGTGTTAGCCGATTCGCGCTTTTCAGTCTCCGTGCTTTTCAGTCCGTTACAACGTGATGAATGTGCTATCTCCATTACGAACGCTAGTTTTACCAGAACGAGCGCTCCCGTCTTGTAATTTAGTCTGAGCATGCGTGGATTTTTCTCCGATGGAGTTCCCCACAGACGATCGGAATTTGCTATGGTTTTTTTTTCCATCGGTAAAATTTAAAACATGTTCTATTTTTTTACACCGATGGAAAAAAGACCGATGGGGCCCACACACGATCGTTTTTTTCCGATGAAAAAGGTCCATCTGTCTTTTTTCATCGGAAAAAACGATCGTGTGTACGCGGCATTAGGGAGATTCACCCTTTCTATTTGTCATGTTTACCATGAAGCGTAAAAGAAAATCCCCAAATTCGAGTTGTCACCAGAATAGGAATCTTCCATGGGGGGTACAAGTCTAGTTCTGGTAACAACAAGGGATTCTCTCAGTGGCGGTGCGTCCATAAATGGTGCAGGAGCGCCACCCCCTCTCTCCTGCACCTGTCTATCACCATAGATAGATACATGCATTGCATAAATCTATCTATGGTTGCCGCTGCCGCCCCCTATTTAGGTGTCCGGCCCCTTGTCGGGCGCGGAGCATCTGAATTACAGCGGCGGGGGTGATATTGGAAGCGCCTGATTAGAGCCGTTGGCTCTAATAGGCGTCCTAATCAGAGCCATAGGCTCTAATAGGCTTCCAAATTGGTAAACAGCGGGCGCACTGCTATGTGTTCACTGTTTACACAGTGTTGTGTTAGGGAAGCAAATAAATCGCTTTCTTAACACTGACCCGCCTCTCAGCCAATCAGGATGCTCGGGTCTGGTTACCTGTCACCTGATTGGCTGAAGCGTCTGGCGCTGTGATTGGACGCCTATCAGGCGTCCAATCATAGAAGAGGACACGAAGAGGGCGGGAGAAGACATCGAGGACTCGGAGGGAGCGTGGAGGACAGCGCCGTGACCTGAGACAGGCAAGTGCTGGGCGGAGAGGGACAATGGCAGCATTTGATGGGGCTCAGTAGCGGCAATTGATGGGGCACAGTAGCGGCAATTGATGGGGCACAGTAGCGGCAATTGATGGGGCACAGTAGCGGCAATTGATGGGGCACAGTAGCAGCAGTTGATGGGCAAGTATCGTCAATTTATGGGCACACTGGCAGCAATTGATGGGGCACAGTGGCAGCAATTGATGGGGCACAGTAGCGCCAATTGATGGGCACAGTGGCAGCAATTGATGGGGCACAGTAGCGCCAATTATTGGGCACAGTGGCAGCAATTGATGGGGCACACTGGCAGCAACTGATGGGCACAGTAGTGGCAATTGATGGGCACAGTGGCAGCAATTGATGGGCACACTGGCAGCAATTGATGGGCACACTGGCAGCAATTGATGGGTACAGTAGCTGTGTTTGATGGCACAGTGGCAGCAATTTATGGGTACAGTGGCTGCGTTTTATGGCACAGTGGCTGCGCTTGATGAGCACAGTGGCTGCGCTTGATGGGCACAATGGCTGCGTTTGATGGGCACAGTGGCTGCACTTGATGGGCACAGTGGCTGCAATTGATGGTCACAGTGGCTGCAATTGATGTGTTTTTTTTTTCAGTTGGTTTGCGCCCCCCCAAAAATTTTGAGCACCAGCCGCCACTGGATTCTCTCACTTTGGAGGAATTTCCCACTTCCTGTTTTGACTATGGGGCAGGAAGTGAAGGGAGATCTATCCAATGGGACGCAGGGCAAAAAAAATGACAGGGGTTATAGTCCTCCTTGACTCCATGAAAAAAATTACCTTTCATACATTATAAGAATTTCATTATTGTCTTCATGCAATGTATTGCGGGTATTTTTAAAGCGGTAATAGAGAAGAAAAAAAAGATCAAATTATAGCTAAGGAATTAAAACATGGATGTGTGATATCTATGTAAAAAAGAAAAGTTAAGCTTACCCAATAAAATATATTTTTTTTACAACATCCACATAAAATAAAGGCAGTCAGAAATATGTATATACAGAGGTTAAAGTCTCAGTCCAATCCAAAGTGATATTCCAGTGGTACATGCTGGAGTGTTAAACTACCTAACAACAACAAATTTCTCAAGAATTCGATTGGTGAGATCTGTGCACTGAGGTCCTGGGTCTGTAGATCTGCTGTGGCTATTATGAAGGGTTCCTACCATTCCCATGGTGGGTTTCTGGGTATGCACAGCTGCTATGCCCATTATGAGAGGCTCCCATCATCCTTGCACTAAGTTCCCAGGTCTGCACATCAGCTGTGTCCATTATGATATGTTCCCACCATCCTGTGCTAGGTTCATTGGTCTGCACTCCTGCTGTGCTCATTATGAGGGGTTCCCACCATCCCTTTGATGAGTTTCCAGGTCTGCACACCTGTTGTGCCCATTATGATGGGTTCCCAACTTCCCACCATCCCTGTGGTGGTTTTCTTGGTCTGCATATCTGCTGCGCCCATTATTAGGGGTTCCCACCATCCCTCTGCAGGGTTCCTGGGTCTGCACATCTGCTGTGCCAATTATGAGAGGCTCCCATCATCCTTGCACTAAGTTCCCAGGTCTGCACATCAGCTGTGTCCATTATGATACGTTCCCACCATCCCATGCTAGGTTCCTTGGTCTGCGCTCCTACTATGCTCATTAAAAGGGGTTCCCACCATCCCTTGGATGAGTTTCCAGGTCTGCACACCTGTTGTGCCCATTATGACAGGTTCCCAACTTCCCACCATCCCTGTGGTGGTTTTCTGGGTCTGCATATCTGCTGTGCCCATTATTAGGGGTTCCCACCATCCCTCTGCAGGGTTCCTGGGTCTGTACGTCTGCTGTGCCAATTATGAGAGGCTCCCATCATCCTTGCACTAAGTTCCCAGGTCTGCACATCAGGTCCATGATGATACATCCCCACCATCCCATGCAAGGTTCCTTGGTCTTCGCTTCTGCTGGGCTCATCATGAGGGTTTCCCACTATCCCTTGGATGAGTTCCCAGGTCTGTACACCTCCTGTGCACATTGTGAAGGGTCCACCACCCCTTTTGCTGAATTTTTATGTCTGTACACCTCCTGTGCCTATCATGATAAGATCCCACCATCCCTGCACTAAGTTTCCAGGTCAGCTGTGCCCATTATGAGGGGTTCTCACCATCCCTGCATTGGGTGATCGAGTCTGCACACCTGCTGTTCTCATTATGAGGGGCTCTTACCATCATTGCTGCATTTGTATTTATTTCATATAATGGAGGATATAAAAATGGGTGACAACACCCCAAAGGGAATTTTTTGTTCAAGATGGGTGGAGAATGTAACAATCGAAGTTGGAACACACAAAGGTTGGCAGGAACACCTAAAATTCTGATGGGGAACAGAAACAGAGTTGGGAAGAATTGCGAGGAGATCTCATTCTTGGAGTATCCAACACATACAAGAAACCAGGGGCATACTCAGGCAGCCAGGCCTCCACTTATTACTAAAATATCACTTTTAGGTGGACTGACCATTTAATTATATAAAAAAAGAGATCTCGGCCTTTAATAAGGCAGCAAGTACTGTGCTAAGCTCAGGAACCCCTATCCACCAACAGCCACGCATCTTTCACTTTCCTGCTCTAAAATGTGGAACAGTAGAATCTGATTGGCTGCTTGGGGTTGTCGTACATCATAGCACCGCCTTATTAAGTAAGCCCTCCTGACGAAGCTGCTCAGTCCTCATCATCTTGGCTTGTCTCCTGGTTTACACTCAACATGTCTTTGAATGCCAATGCAGCGCCGGTCATTCTTTGGAAGATGTCCTTAATGTCGTCACAGGTGGTCTCAAAGTGCGTGGTTGCGTCATAGGACCGGGAGATAAAAATCTAAGGAAAGACAAAGCATCAGTGTCAACCTGAAGAATAGATAGAGATGTATGAGCAAAGCGGGCCTCATTTATGAAAACGTCTGAAAGAAGAGCTATATATATTTGCAATTTTATGAAGATTTCCTGAATGACTAATATTCTAGGTACTAATCAATTTCTAATAACTGTTAAGAAAAGATATTGGTTTAGTGATATTCTGACTGACTTTCAGCTGACTGATAGTTTCATTGCAAATGCCCTCAACAGCACTCTTTCATGGCAAAAGGATCCCAGTTATGATAATAGGGGGCCACTTCAGGTCTGCTTGAAGCATCATGAATCAAGGCCAGGGCTCTGTACTGGGGTGGAAGGTAGGATTGTCAGGAGAGCTCTGTAAAGGGGGGAAGAAGCAATTTTGGGTTGTACAATGCCCTGTGTTACCCACTCCTGAGCCTTGTACTCTGATACACACTCCTGAGCACTGCACAATCCTCACTCCTGAGATCTGCACCCTTTGCCATGCGCACTCCTGAGCCATGTACCCTGTGCAATCTGTATTCTTGAGCCCTACACCTGGTGGGATAGGCAAGCCTGAGTCCTGCACCTTGTGCAATACGTACTCCTGATCCCTGCACCCTGTGCGATACACACTCCTGAACCCTGCACCCTATGCGATACACACTCCTCAACCCTGCATCTATTGCGATACACACGCCTGAACCCTGCACCCTGTGTGATACGCACTCCTGAACCCAGCAACCTGTGCGATACACACTCCTGAACCCTGCACCCTGTGCGATACACACTCCTGAACCCTGCACCCTGTGTGCCACACACTCCTCAACCCTGCATCTATTGCGATACACACTCCTGAACGCTGCACCCTGTGTGATACGCACTCCTGAACCCTGCAGCCTGTGTGATACACACTCCTGAACCCTGCACCCTGTGCGATACACACTTCTGAACCCTGCACCCTGTGTGATACGCATTTCTGAACCCTGCAGCCTGTGTGATACACACTCCTGCCCCTGCACCCTGTGTGATACGCACTCCTGAGCCCTGCACCCTGTGCGATGCGCACTCCTGAGCCCTGCACCCTGTGTGATACACATTTCTGAGCCCTGCATGATATGCACTCCTTAACCCTGCATCCTGTGTGATATGCACTCCTGAGCCCTGAACTCTGCATGATATGCATTCCTGAACCCTGTACTCTCTGCATTGTGCATTCCTAAACCTTGCGCTCTGTGAGATATGCAGTTGTGAGCCCTGACCATACCCACCATTTAGTGCGGCATGCTGTGCCTGGGGTGGCCAGGGAGTTGGCAAGAGGGATATATAAGTACCTGCACCTGTTTTCTAAAGAAAAAAGCCCTGATCAGGGCCATTCATTTTCAACATGTAAAATATTTTTTTGCATTTTTAAGTGATGTTGCAGGGCCTATTGAGTCTGAGAAATATATGAAATCATTGATTAATAATACATAATAAATAATTATTTGGATCAGCACTGTGACTCCCATGGGAACTGCATTTGCTTTAATGAATGTAATGAAGTGAGTCACCCTTTATTTGCACCGTTGGGGGTGTGGGAGGGTGATTCAATACATGTTGTACTAAACAATTTTTTTCTTGATTTATTGTAGACAAAGATACATATTAAATATCCCTGAGGAAGAACTAGCTTGTAAACTGTTTGAAATGCATTGGATATAAGCCCTTGTTTCAATTGTCCCCGGATGTTCTGGAGGTTTTTGGAATTTTGGCTATTGTATCATTTGTACACCATTCTATAATTGCATGTTTTTAGTGTTTGCAACATATTTATATTGTATACAATGACATTTTTGTAATAAATGTATATTTTTCTATATAATATGTTTTTGTTGCCTATACAATCCCAAAACAAGAGGTTTTATATATATTCAGCTTTCAAGGGATGATGGCAACCACATGTTCTGACGCATGAGCTAATCCATAATATCAAATACCACCAAAAGAAAGCTCTATTTGTGGGAAAAAAAGGACATCAATTCTGTTTGAGAACAGCGTCGCACGACTGTGCAATTGTCAGTTAAAGTAACGCAGTGCCGTATCGCAAAAAATGGCCTGGTCATTAAGAGGGTAAAAACTTCCGGGCCTGAAGTTGTTAAAGAGGAGTTCCACGCGCCCCCCCCCCCCCCAACAAAAATGAATAAAAGCCAGCAGCTACAAATACTTTAGCTGCTGACTTTTACTATTAGGGCACTTACCTGTTCAGGCATCCAGCGGTGTCCTCACCCAAGCCGATTCTTGAATCAGCTCTCGGGCACTGGCGCCACCATCTTGGCTTAGGGAAACCAGCAGTGAAGCCTTGCGGCTTCACAGCTGGTTTCCTACTGCACATGTGCGAATCGCGCTGCGCTTTGTGAATGGGCCGGCTGTGGGGGGGGGGGGGGGGTGAGATGAACTTCCGTATCACTTCACCGCGGCGAACTGAGCCGGAAGTGAGAGCAGGTATCTCGCAAAACCAGGTACCCACTCCCCCCAAAAGGTGCCAAACGAGGCTGTCGTGTACCCGAACACAAATGCACACCACACTTTTCACATATTTATTTGTAAAACATTTTGAAAACCATTTATCATTTTCTTTCCACTTCCCAAATACTTATTCAAGGCACTGTATATACAGTTTCGGTAGGAGGAGGAGGAGGGAGGGAACATTTTTAAGAATAGTTAGACTTAGGCTTTTCTTCCACTTTAAAGTCTATATTAAAGCGGAGGTCCGCCAATTTTTTATTTTTTTTTAAAGGCAGCAGCTACAAATACTGCAGCTGCTGACTTTTAAAATATTGCCGCATACACACGATCGAAAACTCGGATAAGAAAACGGTGAATTTTTTTCCGACGGAATGTTGGCTCAAACTTGTGTTGCATACACACGGTCACACAAATCTTGTCGGAAATTCCGACCGTCAAGTACGCGGTGACCTACAAGACGTCGTTTGCGTGTTTTTTTGCGTGTCGGAATTGCATACAGACGATCGGAATTTCTGACAAGAACTTTTCTTGACGGAAAATTCGAGAACCAGCTCTCAAATTTTTGTGGGCGGAAATTCCGACAGAAAAAGTCAGATGGAGCCTACAAAAGCTCACATCAAACTTTTCTTGTTGGAATTTCCTTATCGTGTGTACGCGGCATTAGGACACTTACCTGTCCAGGGCGCCTGCGATGTCGGCACCCGAAGCCAATCTGTCCCTCGACTCTCGGGTGCTGCCGCCGCCATCTTCGTTAAGGGAATCAGGAAGTGAAGCCTTGCGGCTTCACTTCCTGGTTCCCTACTGCGCATGCGCGACTCGCGCTGCACGTTTCCACTAGTCCCTGCTGTCTTCTGGGACCTGTGTGTCTCCCAGAAGACAGCGGGGGGACGGAGAAGGCGCCGGAAGTGGCGTAGATACCCGCGGGTGGCTCGGGTACCTATGCCCGGAAGTGGGAGCAAAATACCTGTAATAGACAGGTATCTGCTCCCCCCTGAAAGGTGCCAAATGTGACACCGGAGGGGGGGAAGAACCGGAAAAGCGGAAGTTTCATTTTTGGGTGTGTAAAGGCACCCCAAATCTGAAAGGGGGTTAACGCCGCTTAAGCGATTCCCTCTCCTGGACACACATTCGCTACCGATACTCCACAGTCAGGCGACCACTTCCCATAGGATTAATCCTTCCGGAAGAACGAGACAACACGCTCTGTATCTTCCCAAGATAGACTCTGTTTATTGAAAAACATTGCAACTTTTATACACATAGAGGGGAGTTTCTTATTTTCTTCTCACCATACATCTTTGACCAGAGCTAATTTACATGATCTACTTAACTACAGCTTGATGACTCAGACATATGACCTTTTAGGCTAGCTTTTGTCTCCCAATCCACATTTCAGTTTAAATGATTATGCATGACCTTTTAGGCTAGCCGTACTGTCTCCCATTTCTCAAAAAACTTCACACAATAGATACATAACAAGCTCCCAATACACATCTCACAATGAAAGGATCTGTAGCATAATTGAGGTTCATTAACATTCCACAAGCAGACAGGTGACACATCAGCATCTCTTAATTTAACCTGTTGAGTTCAGGATCAACCGAACAGTTATTTACAGATCCTGGGAAATAATATTACAGACCCAATCCAATACATATTGTCAATGTCCATTATTTCCTGGCTCACCCTGTGCCCAAAATGACCCCTGTCACAACAACGTATATACAGCATTGAATCTGATTAGTACAGATCATAGTGGGGTTTTCATTCACCCTGTGCCCCTAATAGGGACACAGGGTGGTTTACACATAAGAGGCATTGGGGAAGCTGAAGCAAGGGTATCTCATACTTTCTAAGAGATTCTGGGTTCCCCAGGCCCTCCCGTTACAGGGTGGAACTCCGCTTTAAGGCTTACCTGTAGGTGCTGGAAATATCTCCTAAACCTTCACGGTTTGGGAGATATTTACAAGACAGCCGCGCGCCAATGTCTATGGCGCATGCGCCGATGTCTATGGCACATGCGCACGTTAGAATGGGCAGATCGTGTCATTTCTAAAGGGGTCATGCCGTGACTGGCGGCTTCCGCGCGAATGCACGGGAGTGACGTCACGCGACTCCGGCCAGTCACAGAGCCGGAGTTCGCGGCCCCGGAAGGAAGAGGGGTGAAAATGGATGCTAGTGGGGACAGCGGTGACATCGCAGGCTTCGGTTTCAGGTAAGTGACACATAATGGGCTACTGTTTGATGCATAGTAGCCCATTATGCTTTACCTTTGCAGGGAAATAAAGAGGAAGTAAAACCCATCCGAGTTTACTTCCTCTTTAATACTCTTCTTTGACAGGGAGCTATTTAATTTTTTTTTTTGTTTTAATGCGGCAACAAAATAATTTCATATACTGTATATTCAATTCCACTAAAACATATTTAGGTATAATTGTGACTGGGATTGAAATACTCTTTTACATTTAAGTATACCGTATGTCTACTAGCCCTTTAAGTGAAAGCAGCGAGGACTAAACACCATAAAACATCTATACACGAGTACAAGTTGTCTCTTGGTGGCTGACAGTACGCCAAGGCAGTTTGTTAATCTGTGTGCCAGCACCTCTCAGCAAAGCATGCATGCCTAATAGCCCAGTTAGAGGAGACGCATCATCAACTCCTCCTGCCCTGGCAAGGCCAGCACTGTGACGTGGGCATGACATTGCTAGTGAGAGCTTAGCACACTGTTTAATCTTCTCCGGCCTTCGGAGTAGCCACCCCGAGTGTTTTGCTTAGTGCTGTTGTCAGAGTGAACTGAACAGATGTTGCATAACTCCCAATTGTCCCTGATTTGGAGAAATGTCCCTCTGTCCCTCTTTCCTCCTCATTTGTCCCTCATTTTGGTCTGATCTATACAGTTGTCTATAAAATGCACTTTTTATCTTTCAGAAAGTGTTTCCCAGTGCTAAACCTTTCATCTAATTTCTAAATTGCTGAATTTGTAAATTTTAAAAGCCAATATAAAGGAATAGTAGTGGTAAAAAAGCCCCCTGTGGATTTAATTAACTTTTTTTGGTTAATTCTCCTTTAAGGGGGTGTAGGAGGGGGCGTGTCCTATGCCTACATACATTTGCTAGTAGGTGTCCCTCATTCCCATCTCAAAATGTTGGAAGGTATGGATGTTGTCAGGCCAACAGTAACAGAGCAATGGGGGGAGATTTACTTGAACTGGTGAACAGAGAATCTGGTGCAGCTGTGCATGGTAACCAATCAGTGTCTAACTTCAGATGGTTCAGTTAGGCTACTTTCACACTGAGGCGCTTTGCAGGCGCTATAGCGATAAAAATAGCGCCTGCAAAGCGCCCTGAAAGAGCCGCTCCTTTCACTCCACTGCACTGGAGCGGTGCGCTGGCAGGACGGTAAAAAAAGTCCTGCTAGCCGCATCTTTGAGGCACTGTAGGAGCGGTGTATACACCGCTCCTACAGCGCCCCTGCCCATTGAAATCAATGGGCAGTGGCGCCGAACCGCCGGAAAAGCGTCACGGGTGGTTTTAACCCTTTTTTGTCCGCTAGCGGGGGTTGAAAGCATCCGAATAGCGCCACAAAAACAGTGGTAAAGCGGCGACGCACCCCCCGCCCCAGTGTGAAAGTACCTTAAAGCGCAGTTCCACCCAAAAATGGAACTTCCGCTTTTCGAAATCCTCCCCCCCTCCGGTGTCACATTTGGCACCTTTCAGGGGGGAGGGGGGAGCAGATACCTGTCTAATAAAGGTATTTTGTTCCCACTTCCGGGCATAGATACCCGAGCCACCCGCAGCTATCTACGCCACGTCCAGCACCTCCTCCGTCCGTCCCACCGCTGTCTTCTGGGAGACACACAGGTTCCAGAAGACAGCAAGAACTATTCAGATCGCGCCACAAGGCTTCCCTTCCTGATTCCCTTACCCAAGATGGCGGAGCCTCCACCCGAGAGCCGAGGGAGAGATCGGCTTCGGGCGCCGACATCGCGGGCGCCCTGGACAGGTAAGTGTTCATATTTTAAAAGTCAGCAGCTGCAGTATTTGTACCTGCTGACATAAAAAAATATAAAAAATTAGGCGGAACTAGGCTTTAAGCTTTCACAATAAAACCTGAAAGCTGTTTGGTTTCTATGCAGAGCTGCACCAGATTGTGCACTCTCCAGATTTAGTAACCGCCCCCCCCCCCCCCATGTGTTGTATCCCAACATCCATCCAGAATTAATTTCTTACCAAAACGTTCTCTTTCGCAGCCGTACTTAAAGCAGAATTTAAAGAGGAACTGCAGTCTGCTCACATAATTTGTAATAAAAATATCTTTGCCATTCTGAAACTTCCCTCCAACCACTTTGCATATTATGTTATATATACTGTGATTCTGTACTTGCAAAATATGCTGCAGAAATCTCCCTCCACTGAGTCTGGCTGCAGCCATTTTAATTGTGGGCAGCTGAAGCTGCTGCCTGTTCACTTCCTGGATTTACATAGACACACAGAGGCACACCTCCAGCTCTGCAGATCTCATTAATACAAAAACTAATTGGCGCTTTAGAGAAAAAAGAAAATTGCAAGTGATAAAATGATTGCTGCAGCTGCTGAACAAAGAAGTGCTACAACTTCAAACGTAAAAAACTAAAATCTTAAAGTACAGCACTGGCAGTTAGCGTGATAATCAAAAATAATAATCATAAAAATGCAAAGCAAAACTTGACTACAAAGATGACACAGCAATGCCTGGATGGCAAAGAAAAAGAGTCTATCAAAAATCAAGTCTTTATAAGTGCTGTAGTGAAACACATAAATTAAAAATAAATGATAGTGACAAATCTTGTTTAGCGCCCTCCCCAAAAGGTTGGGACGCTATCTAAAATATAGAGGGATGTCTCCTAGAGGCGGTTGAATTACATTGAAATTCGCCTCTGTTCTAGTTGGGGATTGCCTGATAGTAATTTCCCTTTTTTGCCTGTAGGTGGCGTTACCACCTCAGGCACCTGTTGGAACATGGGCAAACCATGGTGCATTGAGTGACCCTTCTCGGCAGTGGTACGGTGGGAGTGGTGAACCCACTATGCCTGCTGGGAGGGGATGCTTAAGGGACAGACGCCATTGATCAGGGCCCGTTCCCGCCCCGCACCCCTCTGGGCGCGAGGTATGTGTGTGTGGTTCTGGTCTCGGGGCCACGTTGGCCCGAGGCTGCATCGCTACCTAGTAGGCCCAGCTAGTCTGGCTGGGGCCTACATTCAGAGAGGGGATCCAAAGCTGTCCGTCCGAATGGGGAGGAAGCTATCTTGGTGAAGGAGACCAGGGGAGGACCTGCCCTGGAGGAGACCGGCAAAGTGCTGCTGTCTCAGGTGAGGCCTGGTGACTTTATCAAGGAGGGATCCACTGTACTACAAGCCCTACAGTTCGCCTGATTGGCTTAAAGGCTCTTTCACTGCACGGCTGGAAGTTTGGGACTTTGGAATCCTGTGGCAGAGGATTCCTGGACTATCATTTCATTCAACTTCAAAAAGTCTGTGGCAGAGACCCATTTCATTTCAAGAGGTCTGTGGCAGAGACCCATTTCATCTTGGGCAGTCTGTGGCAGAGACTACCCCATTGCTGATTCGTGTGTCGTCCCGGCTGCTAGGCCATGTGAGAGGGGACTATCCGGGTGAGCAATACCCACTCTAAACACTGAGAGTGGTAAGTGACTGTGAGCTGATATTTTTGGCTAGTAACGCTGAGTGCCTGAACCTTCCCCTACTCTTCTATACCTTCTACTTCTCAACGTTTACTGCATAAGAAAATAAAGCCCAACTGTTTGAGGTTTTACATCTGTGTGGACATTGCATTACTACAGACTTTCCAACCCGGACAACGAAGCTGAAGAGGTAACGTGCAAAACCCAAAACTAACCAGCAACTCCTACGGGGGTAGTGCTACACTTCAATAAGTCCAAAACATCAAACGGATAAGCTGTTCCCCCTTCAGAGACCGACTCAGCATGTCTCAGTGCTGGGATAAATGAACTACTGCTCACATGCGTGGGATTTACGTCATCCCAGCCCAGCCAATCAAGATGATCAAAGACCGCAAACCTGGAGGAAGATGTGGGGACCTCGCAGATGTTGCACCACTGGAGAGGAGGTGAGTTTTGGAGGGTTGATGGCAAGCATATAATATATCATTTGTAAATAATAACCAAAATTCCATGAATAGGTTGGTGTAGATGAAAATAAATTCACGCAGGGCTCTCACCTGGTTCTTTGTTCCGTCATGCTTTGGGACATACTGGTTATTAATAGAGACAAACCTGAATGAAAAAAAAATAAACATTCATTTTTCTGCATAGGTTATACAAACTCAGAGAATAAGGGCTTGTTCACAGCAGGTATGATGAAGAAGATGAAGAAGCTGCATACTCAGTAATGCCGTGTACACACGACCGTTTTTCTCGTCGAGAAAAACATTTTTTTTCCTTTTGACGAGAAAAATGATCGTCTGTGGGCATTTTGTCGTTTTTCTCGACGGGAAAAACGGCATTAAAAACGACGAGAAAAATTAGAACATGTTCTAATTTTTCTCGTCGTTTTTTTCCGACATTTTTTCCGCGGCAGTTTTCCCATAGGGAAACACTGCCGCGGAGCCCACAGACGGTTGTTTTTCTCGACAAGAGAAAAAATGACGTGAAAAACGACCGTGTGTGGGGAACAAGCTGTTCCCTCGTTTTTAATGTCATTATTCACGTCGGTTTTTTAACCGCCGTGAATAATGATCGTGTGTACGCGGCATGAGGGTGTAATATCACTTTAATGAATTGCAGTGTAATGTTTTTTTGAATATACAGTTAGGGCCCTTTCACACGGACGTATGCGGGCTCCGCTTTGCTCAGCGGGGATCGCTCCGTCGATCCCCGCTAAGCAGGCAGATGACAGGTCTGTCTCTTGAGGCCGCGTACACACGACCGGTTTTCTAGGCAAAAAACGACAAGAAAACTGCCGGGAGACCTTTCTTGCCAAGAAAACCGGCCGTGTGTATGCGGGTTTCAGTTTTCTCATCAAGAAAACTGCCCAGATTCCCCGACGAGAAAAAAGACGACCTGCGGTCTTTTTTCTCGTTGAGATTCTCGTCAGCCTGTTTCTCGACGAGAAACCCGAGCGTGTGTACACTTACCTGTCGCCGTGGAAACCCGCGCATGCTCGAAATGACTTTGACGCATGCGCGGTAGCTTCCTAGGCATACTGTAGGTATAGGGTGTAGCAAGATGGCGGCGACGGCATCGAATGTGACGAGCGCACGCTCGTCGTAGTCGATGACGTCACCGCGTTCGTGCCATTCAAAAGAACGGTAGTTCTTTTGAATCGTACGTGTGTACACTCGGCCGGGACAAGTTTCTTGTCAAGATTCTCGTCAGGAAAAACGACGTTTTTTTCCTGACGAGAATCTCGGCCGTGTGTACGAGGCTTCACACTGTGCAGGGACCAACCTGTCAGCGCAGCTCTCCCCTATGGGGGATCGGATGACGACAGGCCGTAGAGTTAGTTGTCTTCCGATCCGATCCGCCAGACGGATGGAAAAGTAGGGTTTTCCTCCGTTACACTTTGGCGGATCGGAGCTGGTCGGATGTCAGCGGGCATGTCACCGCTGACATCCGTGGCTCCATAGAGGTGCACGGAGCATCCGTTCAGGTCCGCCTAAAGAACCTGAATCCGGAAGGCGTAATGGACCGGGGGGAGCTCCTCATTCGAAGACCTGGTGCAGCAGATTGCCAGTGACGGGTGAGTCTCTCACCGGAGACCGCTTGGAAGGAAATCCACCCTCGTTCGGAGACTGCAACCCACTTTCAGGAAGGAAAGTGGAGAATACATTGTGTCTGGGCCTATTCGCATCCACACCTCCTTTTCTGTTCTTTTTCTACCAAGGGAGTTCAACTGATTGTGTTAATTCGAGAAGAATAAAGGAGTGTTGAACTTTAATGGTGTGGGGCTCATTTCCTGACAGACATTGTTCAAGGTAACTTTCGGTGGAGGCTCCAGGTGCACAACACTGACCCGAAGGTAAAAGAACATTGCTTGTATCACACTGACACCTGTGGTGAAGGCCTGGCGTAGTGTCCCCGCTCCCTTCCCCTCTAAAAGATACCCCTAGACAAGAGAGAGACGAGCTGAAGAGAAAGAGAGGAGTGAGGAGGGTGCTACATGTGTGTGTATATATATATATATTGTGACAGCAGGAAGGTAAAGTCACCTGGTTGCATCCAGGGGGGTAGATATATTTCGCCCAGATTCAGGCTTTACGCCGATTTATACAACTAGGTAGAGAGTTAATGAAGCCCAGCTGAGACTAGTGGGCTCATTGATGACTCATACCTCTAGGGAGAGGGCTGGGCGTCGTGCAGACAGGGAGTTGATGAGTCCAGCTGAAGCTTGTCAGCTCGTTTAAGGCCTCTATAAAAACTCCCAGATTCATTAGATGTTAGCTCATGCCTGGAAGCAGACCTGTGTGGACTGTCTAGGGAGAGTGAACCCCTGTGCGGTGAGAGAAAGCCTGTGTGGCTATATTTTGCTTGGACATTTAAAACCAGGGACTAGGACAGCACTAGGCTGATCCCAGTCGTTAGTTAGGAAACCTGTAAGTTTAGTCAGAGGTCAAGTTGACCAGGATTTATTTTGTTTATGTTTTTTTTGCCTTGCTGTGTTTTTGTCACTGTAAATAGAAAATAAACCGCACCTTTTTGATTTTGAAAACCACAACCTCCGTCTGCTGGGCCTGTTTTTGGGTAGGGAGCCCATCCCGGGGGTCACACATACCCGCTGCCGAGCTAACCCCCTCACAGTTGGTGGAGAACCAGTGGCAGTTTTTTTTTAAGCCAGCATGGAGGAGATACTGAAACAGCTGGCTCTAGCAAATGCCAATCAACAGCAGACAAATGCAGGTTTGCAAAGGAGCCTTGCAGCCCAGCAGCAAGCTCATCAACAGAGCCTTGCAACTTTACAACAGAGTCTGGAGGCTCAGCAACAAGCCCAACAGCAATCTGAGGCCCGCTTCATAGACCTGTTGCAGAAGCAAGAGCAGAGACTACAACAACAGATGGAAGCAGTAATGCAGCAACGTCCGCAGACCAGTGAGGAAAGCCGTCCCACTAATACCGCGTCCTTTGGGGTGAGTCGTTTATTGACAAAAATGACTGGAGAGGATGATCCAGAGGTATTTTTGACCACATTTGAAAGGACCGCTGAAAGAGAAAAGTGGCCTGAGGAGCAGTGGGCTGGACTAGTGGCTCCTCTGTTAACTGGTGAATCGCAGAAAGCTTACTATGACCTAGAGCCTAACCAAGCAAAAGACTATGTGATGCTAAAAGCTGAAATATTGGCAAGGCTGGGTGTCACCCTGGCTGTCCGGGCTCAGCGTGTGCATAACTGGACTTTCCAGCTTGGAAAACCCCCCAGGTCTCAAATGTATGATCTCATTCACCTGAGCAGAAAGTGGCTACAGCCAGAGACTTTGTCCGCACCAAAGATTGTGGAACGTGTTGTAATGGATCGGTTTTTGAGAGCTCTTCCTACTGCCATCCAAAAGTGGGTAAGCCATGGAGACCCAGAGACGGCCGATGGTCTTGTGGATCGTGTGGAGAAATACTTGGCTACAGAGAACCTGACGGCCTCTTCCAGAGACACTCGGACTTTCCACCCTAAGACCAGACCATCCCCAGGGGCGGATAAGATGATTCCAAGGGGTAAGGGTGGAGAGAGTGAGAGGGTGGGAGCTCTACCCCAAGTTTGGCGAGAACAGCCTGGGAAATCAGCGGCTCAAGAGGCGGCAAGAAGGATCGTTTGCTACCGCTGCCGGCAAGCGGGACATATTGCAGCAAATTGCCCGGTTTTGGAGGAACCCATGCAGTGTGACTTTCTGACGGGCAGACGTCAGTCGCTGTGTGCGACAGTCGCATGCACTGCCATTCGGGGAACTGAGAAACATTTATGCAAAATGTGTATTAATGGTAGAAATGTTGTGGTATTGCTGGATTCAGGTAGCCTTGTGACCCTGATAAAGGCTGAGTTAGTTAAAACAGAGGTCTCTGGGAATAGCAAGGTAGCCGTTATTTGTGTGCATGGGGACACCCGAGAGTATCCAGTGACTACAGTGTGTTTCGAGACCCCCAAAGGTACCCTCTCTCATCCAGTGGGCTTAGTATCTCAGTTACCGCATGACGCCATTGTGGGAAGGGATTTTCCGAAGTTCTGGGAACTGTGGGATGATCCTGAGCCCCCCACTGGTGCCCCTATGTACCAGGAATGTAATAGCCAGAACTCCCCTGAGAGTGGTGAGGACTCTCCGGAATTTCCCTTGTCAGTATTGGCAGGGGAGACTCAAGAAACTGGAGAGGAGCCCACCTCCTCAGACGAAAACCTACCGTCTGTGGAGTTTTCTGATCTTGAGGTTCACAGGGAAAACTTTGCCACAGAACAGTTGAAAGACCCCGCCCTAATAAAGGCACGGGAAAACGTAGTGAAAATAGATGGCGAGTTAGTGAACCCAGATAATACCGGCACTTACCCATACTTCAGCGTAGAGAAGGACCTACTGTATCGGGTGGCAAAAAGGGCAGAAGAAACCGTTGAGCAGCTTGTGGTGCCCAAACCTTACAGGAAGTTGGTGTTGGAGTTGGCCCATGGGCACATTCTTGGAGGTCATCTGGGGACAGAGAAAACCCGAGAGAGGGTATTACAGAGATTCTATTGGCCTGGGGTGATGAAGGACATAGAAAATTATTGTTCCTCCTGCCCTGTGTGTCAGAGGTCGGCCCCGATGCCACATTTCCGTAGCCCGCTGGTCCCTCTACCCATCATTGAGGTCCCGTTTGAGAGAATCGCAATGGATTTGGTAGGTCCTATAATCAAGTCCGCTAGGGGGCACCAGTACATATTGGTTATAATGGACTATGCCACCCGTTATCCAGAAGCGATCCCTCTCAGAAATACCTCGGCCAAAACCATAGCCAAAGAGCTATCTCTTGTTTTTAGCCGGGTGGGTATTTGTAAAGAACTGCTTACGGACCAAGGTACACCCTTTATGTCCCGGGTTATGAAAGAGCTGTGTAAATTGTTCAAAGTGACGCAATTGCGTACATCTGTGTATCACCCCCAAACCGATGGGCTGGTTGAAAGATTCAACAAAACCCTAAAACAAATGTTGAAGAAAGTGGTGGATAGAGATGGAAGGGATTGGGACTGTTTACTTCCTTATTTGATGTTTGCTATTAGGGAGGTGCCCCAATCCTCTACGGGATTCTCCCCCTTTGAGTTACTGTATGGGAGACACCCAAGAGGGCTGTTGGATATTGCCAAGGAAACTTGGGAAAGTGAGAGTTCTCCCCACAGGAGTGTGATTGAGCATGTCGCCCTGATGCAAGATCGAATTGCACAGGTAATGCCCATCGTGAAGGAACATTTGGCCCAAGCGCAGTTGGCACAGCAGAGAGTGTACAACCGTGGAGCCAAGACCCGTACCTTTTCCCCGGGGGATAGGATATTGGTACTTGTCCCTACGGTTGAAAGTAAATTCCTTGCCAAATGGCAAGGCCCCTACGAGATAATGGAAAAAGTGAGCGAAGTGAATTACAAGGTCAGACAACCAGGAAGGCGAAAGCCCGAACAGATCTATCACGTTAATCTGTTGAAAGCCTGGAGGGATAGAGAGTCCCTAGTCGCAGACACTTGGTCACCAGCTCAAACTGGTTGCGTGATTCCTGAGGTTGGAATCGCAGCCACCTTGTCACAACCCCAACAACAGGAGGTTAAGGAGTTTGTGCTTCGCAACAAGGAGGCATTCTCTGAGCTGCCGGGACAAACATCTGGGGTAGAGCATGACATTATTACCCCGCCCGGTGAAAGGGTGAAGTTAAAACCCTATCGGATCCCAGAGGCCCGACGGGAGGCAATACGGGAGGAAGTACAGAAAATGCTGAACTTAGGGGTGATAGAGGAGTCCCAAAGTGATTGGTCTAGTCCCATTGTGTTGGTGCCTAAACCGGATGGGAGCTGGCGATTTTGTAACGATTTTCGTCAGTTGAACAAAGTTACAAAATTTGACACCTACCCCATGCCACGTATAGATGAGTTGATCGACCGGCTGGGAACAGCCCGATACATGACGACTCTTGACCTCACAAAAGGGTATTGGCAAATCCCCCTGGCCAAGTCGGCCAAAGAGAAAACCGCATTTGTAACCCCAGACGGGGCGTTCCAATATAAAAGAATGCCGTTCGGGTTACAGAATGCGCCGGCCACATTCCAGCGGAAAATGGACCAGATGCTGAGGCCCCATCGGAAGTATGCTGCGGCTTACCTGGATGACATAATTGTCCATAGCACAGATTGGGCCTCACATCTGCCAAAAGTGCAAGCAGTCCTGGACTCTGTTCGGGAAGCAGGGTTTACGGCTAACCCCAAGAAGTGTACCATTGGGCAGGAGGAGGCCAAATATCTTGGGTACACCATTGGGAGGGGAGTAATAAAACCCCAACTCAACAAAGTCGAGGCCATCCAGAGTTGGCCACGTCCCAACAGCAAGAAGCAGGTACGAGCCTTTCTGGGAATCGCTGGGTATTATCGGCGATTCATTCCCCACTTTGCTTCTAAGGCTGTGCCCCTAACCAACCTGACGAAGGGGAAAGGGTCGGTCATGATTAAATGGACCCCCGAGGCTGAGGCAGCATTCCAGTTCTTGAAACAAGCCTTATGTAGCCAGCCAGTGTTGTACTCACCCGACTTCTCTAGAGACTTTGTCGTACAAAGTGATGCGTCAGATGTGGGGTTAGGAGCAGTATTGTCCCAGGTCTGGAACGGGGAAGAGCACCCAGTCATTTACCTCAGCAGGAAGTTGAAGTCCCATGAGGTAAATTACGCCACCGTTGAAAAGGAGTGTTTAGCGGTGAAGTGGGCTCTAGATTCCCTTCGGTACTACCTGCTAGGTAGGCACTTTGACATGGTTACGGATCACGCTCCGTTAAAGTGGATGGCTCAAAACAAGGAAACAAATAGAAGAGTGAATAGGTGGTTCCTGGCCCTCCAGGAATTCAACTTCACAGTAAAGCATCGCCCTGGCGTTCAAATGGGGAATGTGGATGCTTTGTCTCGAGTACATGAATGCCTGATTGCTGGTGTTCCAACCCCGAGGTTAAAACAAGAGGGGGGGGTATGTGACAGCAGGAAGGTAAAGTCACCTGGTTGCATCCAGGGGGGTAGATATATTTCGCCCAGATTCAGGCTTTACGCCGATTTATACAACTAGGTAGAGAGTTAATGAAGCCCAGCTGAGACTAGTGGGCTCATTGATGACTCATACCTCTAGGGAGAGGGCTGGGCGTCGTGCAGACAGGGAGTTGATGAGTCCAGCTGAAGCTTGTCAGCTCGTTTAAGGCCTCTATAAAAACTCCCAGATTCATTAGATGTTAGCTCATGCCTGGAAGCAGACCTGTGTGGACTGTCTAGGGAGAGTGAACCCCTGTGCGGTGAGAGAAAGCCTGTGTGGCTATATTTTGCTTGGACATTTAAAACCAGGGACTAGGACAGCACTAGGCTGATCCCAGTCGTTAGTTAGGAAACCTGTAAGTTTAGTCAGAGGTCAAGTTGACCAGGATTTATTTTGTTTATGTTTTTTTTGCCTTGCTGTGTTTTTGTCACTGTAAATAGAAAATAAACCGCACCTTTTTGATTTTGAAAACCACAACCTCCGTCTGCTGGGCCTGTTTTTGGGTAGGGAGCCCATCCCGGGGGTCACACATACCCGCTGCCGAGCTAACCCCCTCACAGTATATATATATATTGTGAGGGGGTTAGCTCGGCAGCGGGTGTGTGTGACCCCCGAGATGGGCTCCCCACACAAAAACAGGCCCAGCAAACGGAGGTTGTGGTTTTCAAAATCAAAAAAAAGGTGCGGTTTATTTTCTATTTACAGTGACAAAACACAGCAAAGCCAAAAGAAACATATAAACAAAATAAATCCTGGTCAACTTGACCTCTGACTAAACATACAGGTTTCCTAACTAACAACTGGGATCAGCCTAGTGCTGTCCTAGTCCCTAAGTCCCTGGTTTTAAATGTCCAAGCAAATAGCCACACAGGCTTTGTCTCACCGCACAGGGGTTCACTCTCCCTAGACAGTCCACACAGGTCTGGGTCCAGGCATGAGCTAACACCTAATGAATCTGGGAGTTTTTATAGAGGCCTTAAACGAACTGACAGGCTTCAGCTGGCCTCATCAACTCCCTGCCTGCACGACGCCCAGCCCTCTCCCTAGAGGTATGAGTCATCCATGAGCCCACTAGCCTTAGCTGGGCTTATACAACTCTCCACCTAGTTGTATAAGTCGGCGTAAAGCCTGAATCTGGGCGAAATATATCTACCCCCCTGGATGCAACCAGGTGACTTTACCTTCCTGCTGTCACATACCCCCCCCCCTCTTGTTTTAACCTCGGGATTGGAACACCAGCAATCAGGCATTCATGTACTCGAGACAAAGCATCCACATTCCCCATTTGAACGCCAGGGCGATGCTTTACTGTGAAGTTGAATTCCTGGAGGGCCAGGAACCACCTATTCACTCTTCTATTTGTTTCCTTGTTTTGAGCCATCCACTTTAACGGAGCGTGATCCGTAACCATGTCAAAGTGCCTACCTAGCAGGTAGTACCGAAGGGAATCTAGAGCCCACTTCACCGCTAAACACTCCTTTTCAACGGTGGCGTAATTTACCTCATGGGACTTCAACTTCCTGCTGAGGTAAATGACTGGGTGCTCTTCCCCGTTCCAGACCTGGGACAATACTGCTCCTAACCCCACATCTGACGCATCACTTTGTACGACAAAGTCTTTAGAGAAGTCGGGTGAGTACAACACTGGCTGGCTACATAAGGCTTGTTTCAAGAATTGGAATGCTGCCTCAGCCTCGGGGGTCCATTTAATCATGACCGACCCTTTCCCCTTCGTTAGGTTGGTTAGGGGCACAGCCTTAGAAGCAAAGTGGGGAATGAATCGCCGATAATACCCAGCGATTCCCAGAAAGGCTCGTACCTGCTTCTTGCTGTTGGGACGTGGCCAACTCTGGATGGCCTCGACTTTGTTGAGTTGGGGTTTTATTACTCCCCTCCCAATGGTGTACCCAAGATATTTGGCCTCCTCCTGCCCAATGGTACACTTCTTGGGGTTAGCCGTAAACCCCGCTTCCCGAACAGAGTCCAGGACTGCTTGCACTTTTGGCAGATGTGAGGCCCAATCTGTGCTATGGACAATTACGTCATCCAGGTAAGCCGCAGCATACTTCCGATGGGGCCTCAGCATCTGGTCCATTTTCCGCTGGAATGTGGCCGGCGCATTCTGTAACCCGAACGGCATTCTTTTATATTGGAACGCCCCGTCTGGGGTTACAAATGCGGTTTTCTCTTTGGCCAATTTGGCCAGGGGGATTTGCCAATACCCTTTTGTGAGGTCAAGAGTCGTCATGTATCGGGCTGTTCCCAGCCGGTCGATCAACTCATCTATACGTGGCATGGGGTAGGTGTCAAATTTTGTAACTTTGTTCAACTGACGAAAATCGTTACAAAATCGCCAGCTCCCATCCGGTTTAGGCACCAACACAATGGGACTAGACCAATCACTTTGGGACTCCTCTATCACCCCTAAGTTCAGCATTTTCTGTACTTCCTCCCGTATTGCCTCCCGTCGGGCCTCTGGGATCCGATAGGGTTTTAACTTCACCCTTTCACCGGGCGGGGTAATGATGTCATGCTCTACCCCAAATGTTTGTCCCAGCAGCTCAGAGAATACCTCCTTGTTGCGAAGCACAAACTCCTTAACCTCCTGTTGTTGGGGTTGTGACAAGGTGGCTGCTATTCCAACCTCAGGAATCATGCAACCAGTTTGAGCTGGTGACCAAGTGTCTGCGACTAGGGACTCTCTATCCCTCCAGGCTTTCAACAGATTAACGTGATAGATCTGTTCGGGCTTTCGCCTTCCTGGTTGTCTGACCTTGTAATTCACTTCGCTCACTTTTTCCATTATCTCGTAGGGGCCTTGCCATTTGGCAAGGAATTTACTTTCAACCGTAGGGACAAGTACCAGTATCCTATCCCCCGGGGAAAAGGTACGGGTCTTGGCTCCACGGTTGTACACTCTCTGCTGTGCTAACTGCGCTTGGGCCAAATGTTCCTTCACGATGGGCATTACCTGTGCAATTCGGTCTTGCATCAGGGCGACATGCTCAATCACACTCCTGTGGGGAGAACTCTCACTTTCCCAAGTTTCCTTGGCAATATCCAACAGCCCTCTTGGGTGTCTCCCATACAGTAACTCAAAGGGGGAGAATCCCGTAGAGGATTGGGGCACCTCCCTAATAGCAAACATCAGATAAGGAAGTAGACAGTCCCAATCCTTTCCATCTCTATCCACCACTTTCTTCAACATTTGTTTTAGGGTTTTGTTGAATCTTTCAACCAGCCCATCGGTTTGGGGGTGATACACAGATGTACGTAATTGCGTCACTTTGAACAATTTACACAGCTCCTTCATAACCCGGGACATAAAGGGTGTACCTTGGTCCGTAAGCAGTTCTTTACAAATACCCACCCGGCTAAACACAAGAGATAGCTCTTTGGCTATGGTTTTGGCCGAGGTATTTCGGAGAGGGATCGCTTCTGGATAACGGGTGGCATAGTCCATTATAACTAATATGTACTGGTGCCCCCTAGCGGACTTGATTATAGGACCTACCAAATCCATGGCGATCCTCTCAAACGGGACCTCAATGATGGGTAGAGGGACCAGCGGGCTACGGAAATGTGGCATCGGGGCCGACCTCTGACACACAGGGCAGGAGGAACAATAATTTTCTATGTCCTTCATCACCCCCGGCCAATAGAATCTCTGTAATACCCTCTCTCGGGTTTTCTCTGTCCCCAGATGACCTCCAAGAATGTGCCCATGGGCCAACTCCAACACCAACTTCCTGTAAGGTTTGGGCACCACAAGCTGCTCAACGGTTTCTTCTGCCCTTTTTGCCACCCGATACAGTAGGTCCTTCTCTACGCTGAAGTATGGGTAAGTGCAGGTATTATCTGGGTTCACTAACTCGCCATCTATTTTCACTACGTTTTCGCGTGCCTTTATTAGGGCGGGGTCTTTCAACTGTTCTGTGGCAAAGTTTTCCCTGTGAACCTCAAGATCAGAAAACTCCACAGACGGTAGGTTTTCGTCTGAGGAGGTGGGCTCCTCTCCAGTTTCTTGAGTCTCCCCTGCCAATACTGATAAGGGAAATTCCGGAGAGTCCTCACCACTCTCAGGGGAGTTCTGGCTATCACATTCCTGGTACATAGGGGCACCAGTGGGGGGCTCAGGATCATCCCACAGTTCCCAGAACTTCGGAAAATCCCTTCCCACAATGGCGTCATACGGTAACTGAGATACTAAGCCCACTGGATGAGAGAGGGTACCTTTGGGGGTCTCGAAACACACTGTAGTCACTGGATACTCTCGGGTGTCCCCATGCACACAAATAACAGCTACCTTGCTATTCCCAGAGACCTCTGTTTTAACTAACTCAGCCTTTATCAGGGTCACAAGGCTACCTGAATCCAGCAATACCACAACATTTCTACCATTAACACACATTTTGCATAAATGTTTCTCAATTCCTCGAATGGCAGTGCATGCGACTGTCGCACACAGCGACTGACGTCTGCCCGTCAGAAAGTCACACTGCATGGGTTCCTCCACAACCGGGCAATTGGCTGCAATATGTCCCGCTTGCCGGCAGCGGTAGCAAACGATCCTTCTTGCCGCCTCTTGAGCCGCTGATTTCCCAGGCTGTTCTCGCCAAACTTGGGGTAGAGCTCCCACCCTCTCACTCTCTCCACCCTTACCCCTTGGAATCATCTTATCCGCCCCTGGGGATGGTCTGGTCTTAGGGTGGAAAGTCTGAGTGTCTCTGGAAGAGGCCGTCAGGTTCTCTGTAGCCAAGTATTTCTCCACACGATCCACAAGACCATCGGCCGTCTCTGGGTCTCCATGGCTTACCCACTTTTGGATGGCAGTAGGAAGAGCTCTCAAAAACCGATCCATTACAACACGTTCCACAATCTTTGGTGCGGACAAAGCCTCTGGCTGTAGCCACTTTCTGCTCAGGTGAATGAGATCATACATTTGAGACCTGGGGGGTTTTCCAAGCTGGAAAGTCCAGTTATGCACACGCTGAGCCCGGACAGCCTGGGTGACACCCAGCCTTGCCAATATCTCAGCTTTTAGCATCACATAGTCTTTTGCTTGGTCAGGCTCTAGGTCATAGTAAGCCTTCTGCGATTCACCAGTTAACAGAGGAGCCACCAGTCCAGCCCACTGCTCCTCAGGCCACTTTTCTCTTTCAGCAGTCCTTTCAAATGTGGTCAAAAATACCTCTGGATCATCCTCTCCAGTCATTTTTGTCAATAAACGACTCACCCCAAAGGACGCGGTATTAGTGGGACGGCTTTCCTCACTGGTCTGCGGACGTTGCTGCATTACTGCTTCCATTTGTTGTAGTCTCTGCTCTTGCTTCTGTAACAGGTCTATGAAGCGGGCCTCAGATTGCTGCTGGGCTTGTTGCTGAGCTTCCAGACTCTGTTGGTGAGCTTGCTGCTGGGCTGCAAGGCTCTGTTGATGAGCTTGCTGCTGGGCTGCGAAGTTCTGTTGTTGAGCTGCAAGGCTCTTTTGCAAACCTGCATTTGCCTGCTGTTGATTGGCATTTGCTAGAGCCAGCTGCTTCAGTATCTCCTCCATGCTGGCTTAAAAAAAACTGCCCGCATTCTCCACCAACTGTGAGGGGGTTAGCTCGGCAGCGGGTGTGTGTGACCCCCGGGATGGGCTCCCCACACAAAAACAGGCCCAGCAAACGGAGGTTGTGGTTTTCAAAATCAAAAAAAAGGTGCGGTTTATTTTCTATTTACAGTGACAAAACACAGCAAAGCCAAAAGAAACATATAAACAAAATAAATCCTGGTCAACTTGACCTCTGACTAAACATACAGGTTTCCTAACTAACAACTGGGATCAGCCTAGTGCTGTCCTAGTCCCTAAGTCCCTGGTTTTAAATGTCCAAGCAAATAGCCACACAGGCTTTGTCTCACCGCACAGGGGTTCACTCTCCCTAGACAGTCCACACAGGTCTGGGTCCAGGCATGAGCTAACACCTAATGAATCTGGGAGTTTTTATAGAGGCCTTAAACGAACTGACAGGCTTCAGCTGGCCTCATCAACTCCCTGCCTGCACGACGCCCAGCCCTCTCCCTAGAGGTATGAGTCATCCATGAGCCCACTAGCCTTAGCTGGGCTTATACAACTCTCCACCTAGTTGTATAAGTCGGCGTAAAGCCTGAATCTGGGCGAAATATATCTACCCCCCTGGATGCAACCAGGTGACTTTACCTTCCTGCTGTCACAATATATATATATATATATATATATATATAGTATGTAAGCTCTAATGCCCCATACACACGATCGTTTTTCATGCCGTTAAAAATGCCATTTTAAAAAATGGCCATTAAAAATGATCGTGTGTAGGCTCCAGAGCATTTTTAACGACGTGAAAAACGGCCATTAAAAATTTCGGACATGCTCTCTTTTTTCACATCGTTTTTAATGTCGTTTTTTTTAACGACGTGAAAAACGATAGTGTGTATGCTTTCACGACGTGAAAAAAACGCGCATGCTCAGAATCAAGTTATGAGACGGGAGCGCTCGTTCTGGTAAAACTAGCGTTCGTAATGGAGATAGCACATTCATTACACAGTAACGGACTGAAAAGCGCGAATCGTCGCTCAACAAACTTTACTAACATGAAGGGTGGCGCCATTCGAACGGAACTTCCCCTTTATAGTGCCGTCGTACGTGTTGAACGTCACTGCGCTTTGCTTGATCGTTTTTTTTAATGATGGTGTGTACGCAAGGCAGGCTTGAGAGGAAACATGAAAAAAAAACGAGGAGAAAAACGTCGGTTTAAAAAATGACATTAAAAACGATCGTGTGTACGGGGCATAATGAGCAAGGCCCTATGACCCTCTGATCCCTCCTGTATTGAATTGTATTGTGACTGTACTGTGTTCTCTGATATAAAGCGCTGTGCAAACTGTTGGCACTATATAAATCCTGTATAATAATAATAATATATAGTATGTGGGTGTAGGATTGCATTGTTGTCCTAATTATTGGGTGTGGGTATTCATGCTTATGTTTGTGGGGGTGGTTGTGTGGATACATATGCATAAATAGACCAACAGCCATTCAATTTTTAAACTTTACACTGAAGTTAAATCTTTGTGTCCCCTTGTATGCTTGTATGGCAATAAAGCTGATTCATATGATATATACACATGGAAGAAACAAAAACTACTGGTGTGTCCTATCACTGGAAATAGGCTTACTGATTACTGTATATAGCACTATACATATGTATATATATGTATATGTAGCAGGATTCCCATATGCTATGTAGGTTTTGACATTTAAAAGAAGGAATCCAGCTCCCTCCGGTGGTATAAGTGTTACAATGCAACTAATGCACATGTTATAGTTTAATGCACCCTGGAACAAATAGCAGCAAGGAGAAAAAGACTCTGTTACTTTTAGTAGAAGACAGACTACATTACCCACAGTACAGCTGTGTTACCAGGGTGCACTGCAACGCCGCAAAGCCTTCTGGACAGACTACTTAAACCAAGGGAGGGGCCATGTTCGCCCTCTCTGGATCCAGCTCTCAACCAAGCAGGAAGCTGGCACGGAGGCCTGCTTCCTGAGTGTTAGGCCAGAAGCCTGGGCCTAAATTACGCAAGTTCCCTGAGTGATTTCCAGTAGAGGATCGTCCACGGCGTCCTGTGACTGCACAGCAGAGACCGGAGTCGTCCATCATCATCACCTTACGCTGTTAGTGATGGAGGCCGGAGGCTGCAGCTGAAGCAGAAGCGTGGAGATCGAGTGACCGGGACAAGCCAGGGGAGACTATCCGAAAGTCGGGCCTGTTTGGTGATAAGGGCACCTGCCCAGAATTGACTACTACCTTAGAGGAAAGTGACTTAGTTAGTGCCAGCCACACTTCACCTATCACGCCACAGCTTGCGGCCTAGTGTATCTTACGGGAGACTATGTGACTAGAGATTGGCGCATTCGTTATTAGTGGGTGGCAGGCACACGAGTACTCAGGAATATTGTGGATAACTACAGCATCTTGTTGAAACCTTGTGGATTACAAAATAACTTGTGCACCAACGGTGGCTAGCGAAGACTCCAATTGAGAAAGGAACTTTGAGCGGGACTCAGATAGGCTGTGCTTGCCTGTTATAGTGACTGAACACGTGCAAGGTATTACAAGATAGGGGGAGCTCGCGAGCAATCAGTTAGCTGTGCAGAGACACATATAGATATATATATATACATTTATAGGCTGATGTTGTTTCCTGTTATTACCTAATCTCAGTGATACCCATCCTCTTTGATTTATTGACTCTGCAATGCGTATGCAGAGTCAACTGTGTGTATTAATGTAATTCTTTACCCTTCCCTTTGATTAACTACATCATTTGTGTGAAGTATCTTTGTCACTTGGAAAGACTAGTGACCAGCAAAGGTAATAATATTTAGAGGTTATTGTGTGATGCATGCAGGATTGTGTCTCCTAATACTCAATAGGTCTCACAATCTTGATTCATATCAGTTGTGCTAAGGGAGGTTTTGAGCCACTTCCAGGGGTTGATAGGCAGGACGTAGACCCAAATCAAATAAACAGCAGCTCTTACGGGGGTATTGCTACATACATATATATATATATATATATATATATATATATATATATATATATACTGTGAGGGGGTTAGCTCAGCAGCGGGTGTGTGTGACCCCCGGGATGGGCTCCCCACACAAAACAGGCCCAGCAAACGGAGGTTGTGGTTTTCAAAATCAAAAAGGTGCGGTTTATTTTCTGTTTACAGTGACAAAACACAGCAAAGCAAAAGAAACATAAACAAAATAAATCCTGGTCAACTTGACCTCTGACTAAACATACAGGTTTCCTAACTAACAACTGGGATCAGCCTAGTGCTGTCCTAGTCCCTAAGTCCCTGGTTTTAAATGTCCAAGCAAATAGCCACACAGGCTTTGTCTCACCGCACAGGGGTTCACTCTCCCTAGACAGTCCACACAGGTCTGGTTCCAGGCATGAGCTAACCCCTAATGAAGCTGGGAGTTCTTATAGAGGCCTAAATGAGCTGACAAGCTTCAGCTGGTCTCATCAACTCCCTGTCTGCACGACGCCCAGCACTCTCCCTAGAGGTATGAGTCATCCATGAGCCCACTAGCCTTAGCTGGGCTTATACAACTCTCCACCTAGTTGTATAAGTCGGCGTAAAGCCTGAATCTGGGCGAAATATATCTACCCCCCTGGATGCAACCAGGTGACTTTACCTTCCTGCTGTCACATACCCCCCCCCTCTTGTTTTAACCTCGGGGTTGGAACACCAGCAATCAGGCATTCATGTACTCGAGACAAAGCATCCACATTCCCCATTTGAACGCCAGGGCGATGCTTTACTGTGAAGTTGAATTCCTGGAGGGCCAGGAACCACCTATTCACTCTTCTATTTGTTTCCTTGTTTTGAGCCATCCACTTTAACGGAGCGTGATCCGTAACCATGTCAAAGTGCCTACCTAGCAGGTAGTACCGAAGGGAATCTAGAGCCCACTTCACCGCTAAACACTCCTTTTCAACGGTGGCGTAATTTACCTCATGGGACTTCAACTTCCTGCTGAGGTAAATGACTGGGTGCTCTTCCCCGTTCCAGACCTGGGACAATACTGCTCCTAACCCCACATCTGACGCATCACTTTGTACGACAAAGTCTTTAGAGAAGTCGGGTGAGTACAACACTGGCTGGCTACATAAGGCTTGTTTCAAGAATTGGAATGCTGCCTCAGCCTCGGGGGTCCATTTAATCATGACCGACCCTTTCCCCTTCGTCAGGTTGGTTAGGGGCACAGCCTTAGAAGCAAAGTGGGGAATGAATCGCCGATAATACCCAGCGATTCCCAGAAAGGCTCGTACCTGCTTCTTGCTGTTGGGACGTGGCCAACTCTGGATGGCCTCGACTTTGTTGAGTTGGGGTTTTATTACTCCCCTCCCAATGGTGTACCCAAGATATTTGGCCTCCTCCTGCCCAATGGTACACTTCTTGGGGTTAGCCGTAAACCCCGCTTCCCGAACAGAGTCCAGGACTGCTTGCACTTTTGGCAGATGTGAGGCCCAATCTGTGCTATGGACAATTACGTCATCCAGGTAAGCCGCAGCATACTTCCGATGGGGCCTCAGCATCTGGTCCATTTTCCGCTGGAATGTGGCCGGCGCATTCTGTAACCCGAACGGCATTCTTTTATATTGGAACGCCCCGTCTGGGGTTACAAATGCGGTTTTCTCTTTGGCCGACTTGGCCAGGGGGATTTGCCAATACCCTTTTGTGAGGTCAAGAGTCGTCATGTATCGGGCTGTTCCCAGCCGGTCGATCAACTCATCTATACGTGGCATGGGGTAGGTGTCAAATTTTGTAACTTTGTTCAACTGACGAAAATCGTTACAAAATCGCCAGCTCCCATCCGGTTTAGGCACCAACACAATGGGACTAGACCAATCACTTTGGGACTCCTCTATCACCCCTAAGTTCAGCATTTTCTGTACTTCCTCCCGTATTGCCTCCCGTCGGGCCTCTGGGATCCGATAGGGTTTTAACTTCACCCTTTCACCGGGCGGGGTAATGATGTCATGCTCTAACCCAGATGTTTGTCCCGGCAGCTCAGAGAATACCTCCTTGTTGCGAAGCACAAACTCCTTAACCTCCTGTTGTTGGGGTTGTGACAAGGTGGCTGCTATTCCAACCTCAGGAATCACGCAACCAGTTTGAGCTGGTGACCAAGTGTCTGCGACTAGGGACTCTCTATCCCTCCAGGCTTTCAACAGATTAACGTGATAGATCTGTTCGGGCTTTCGCCTTCCTGGTTGTCTGACCTTGTAATTCACTTCGCTCACTTTTTCCATTATCTCATAGGGGCCTTGCCATTTGGCAAGGAATTTACTTTCAACCGTAGGGACAAGTACCAGTATCCTATCCCCCGGGGAAAAGGTACGGGTCTTGGCTCCACGGTTGTACACTCTCTGCTGTGCTAACTGCGCTTGGGCCAAATGTTCCTTCACGATGGGCATTACCTGTGCAATTCGGTCTTGCATCAGGGCGACATGCTCAATCACACTCCTGTGGGGAGAACTCTCACTTTCCCAAGTTTCCTTGGCAATATCCAACAGCCCTCTTGGGTGTCTCCCATACAGTAACTCAAAGGGGGAGAATCCCGTAGAGGATTGGGGCACCTCCCTAATAGCAAACATCAGATAAGGAAGTAGACAGTCCCAATCCTTTCCATCTCTAGCCACCACTTTCTTCAACATTTGTTTTAGGGTTTTGTTGAATCTTTCAACCAGCCCATCGGTTTGGGGGTGATACACAGATGTACGTAATTGCGTCACTTTGAACAATTTACACAGCTCCTTCATAACCCGGGACATAAAGGGTGTACCTTGGTCCGTAAGCAGTTCTTTACAAATACCCACCCGGCTAAACACAAGAGATAGCTCTTTGGCTATGGTTTTGGCCGAGGTATTTCGGAGAGGGATCGCTTCTGGATAACGGGTGGCATAGTCCATTATAACTAATATGTACTGGTGCCCCCTAGCGGACTTGATTATAGGCCCTACCAAATCCATGGCGATCCTCTCAAACGGGACCTCAATGATGGGTAGAGGGACCAGCGGGCTACGGAAATGTGGCATCGGGGCCGACCTCTGACACACAGGGCAGGAGGAACAATAATTTTCTATGTCCTTCATCACCCCCGGCCAATAGAATCTCTGTAATACCCTCTCTCGGGTTTTCTCTGTCCCCAGATGACCTCCAAGAATGTGCCCATGGGCCAACTCCAACACCAACTTCCTGTAAGGTTTGGGCACCACAAGCTGCTCAACGGTTTCTTCTGCCCTTTTTGCCACCCGATACAGTAGGTCCTTCTC
Organism: Rana muscosa; assembly: GCA_029206835.1. NCBI lineage: Eukaryota > Metazoa > Chordata > Amphibia > Anura > Ranidae > Rana > Rana muscosa. Next base: position 306,812,725 of record CM055120.1, read on the forward strand.
TACGCTGAAGTATGGGTAAGTGCAGGTATTATCTGGGTTCACTAACTCGCCATCTATTTTCACTACGTTTTCCCGTGCCTTTATTAGGGCGGGGTCTTTCAACTGTTCTGTGGCAAAGTTTTCCCTGTGAACCTCAAGATCAGAAAACTCCACAGACGGTAGGTTTTCGTCTGAGGAGGTGGGCTCCTCTCCAGTTTCTTGAGTCTCCCCTGCCAATACTGATAAGGGAAATTCCGGAGAGTCCTCACCACTCTCAGGGGAGTTCTGGCTATCACATTCCTGGTACATAGGGGCACCAGTGGGGGGCTCAGGATCATCCCACAGTTCCCAGAACTTCGGAAAATCCCTTCCCACAATGGCGTCATGCGGTAACTGAGATACTAAGCCCACTGGATGAGAGAGGGTACCTTTGGGGGTCTCGAAACACACTGTAGTCACTGGATACTCTCGGGTGTCCCCATGCACACAAATAACAGCTACCTTGCTATTCCCAAAGACCTCTGTTTTAACTAACTCAGCCTTTATCAGGGTCACAAGGCTACCTGAATCCAGCAATACCACAACATTTCTACCATTAACACACATTTTGCATAAATGTTTCTCAGTTCCTCGAATGGCAGTGCATGCGACTGTCGCACACAGCGACTGACGTCTGCCCGTCAGAAAGTCACACTGCATGGGTTCCTCCACAACCGGGCAATTGGCTGCAATATGTCCCGCTTGCCGGCAGCGGTAGCAAACGATCCTTCTTGCCGCCTCTTGAGCCGCTGATTTCCCAGGCTGTTCTCGCCAAACTTGGGGTAGAGCTCCCACCCTCTCACTCTCTCCACCCTCACCCCTTGGAATCCTCTTATCCGCCCCTGGGGATGGTCTTGTCTTAGGGTGGAAAGTCCGAGTGTCTCTGGAAGAGGCCGTCAGGTTCTCTGTAGCCAAGTATTTCTCCACACGTTCCACAAGACCATCGGCCGTCTCTGGGTCTCCATGGCTTACCCACTTTTGGATGGCAGTAGGAAGAGCTCTCAAAAACCGATCCATTACAACACGTTCCACAATCTTTGGTGCGGACAAAGTCTCTGGCTGTAGCCACTTTCTGCTCAGGTGAATGAGATCATACATTTGAGACCTGGGGGGTTTTCCAAGCTGGAAAGTCCAGTTATGCACACGCTGAGCCCGGACAGCCTGGGTGACACCCAGCCTTGCCAAAATTTCAGCTTTTAGCATCACATAGTCTTTTGCTTGGTTAGGCTCTAGGTCATAGTAAGCTTTCTGCGATTCACCAGTTAACAGAGGAGCCACCAGTCCAGCCCACTGCTCCTCAGGCCACTTTTCTCTTTCAGCGGTCCTTTCAAATGTGGTCAAAAATACCTCTGGATCATCCTCTCCAGTCATTTTTGTCAATAAACGACTCACCCCAAAGGACGCGGTATTAGTGGGACGGCTTTCCTCACTGGTCTGCGGACGTTGCTGCATTACTGCTTCCATTTGTTGTAGTCTCTGCTCTTGCTTCTGTAACAGGTCTATGAAGCGGGCCTCAGATTGCTGCTGGGCTTGTTGCTGAGCTGCAAGGCTCCTTTGCAAACCTGCATTTGTCTGCTGTTGATTGGCATTTGCTAGAGCCAGCTGTTTCAGTATCTCCTCCATGCTGACTTTAAAAAAAACTGCCACTGGTTCTCCACCAACTGTGAGGGGGTTAGCTCGGCAGCGGGTGTGTGTGACCCCCGGGATGGGCTCCCCACACAAAACAGGCCCAGCAAACGGAGGTTGTGGTTTTCAAAATCAAAAAGGTGCGGTTTATTTTCTGTTTACAGTGACAAAACACAGCAAAGCAAAAGAAACATAAACAAAATAAATCCTGGTCAACTTGACCTCTGACTAAACATACAGGTTTCCTAACTAACAACTGGGATCAGCCTAGTGCTGTCCTAGTCCCTAAGTCCCTGGTTTTAAATGTCCAAGCAAATAGCCACACAGGCTTTGTCTCACCGCACAGGGGTTCACTCTCCCTAGACAGTCCACACAGGTCTGGTTCCAGGCATGAGCTAACCCCTAATGAAGCTGGGAGTTCTTATAGAGGCCTAAATGAGCTGACAAGCTTCAGCTGGTCTCATCAACTCCCTGTCTGCACGACGCCCAGCACTCTCCCTAGAGGTATGAGTCATCCATGAGCCCACTAGCCTTAGCTGGGCTTATACAACTCTCCACCTAGTTGTATAAGTCGGCGTAAAGCCTGAATCTGGGCGAAATATATCTACCCCCCTGGATGCAACCAGGTGACTTTACCTTCCTGCTGTCACAATATATAGAATAGTGCTATATATTTTGTACTGTAAATCTGTTTCCAGAGATAGGACAGAGAAAGGACACACCAGTGCTTTTTGTTTCTTCCATGTGTACATTGAGCCTGAATTAGCATTAGGCACATTAGGCACCTGCCTAAAGGCGGCAGATACCATGAGGCAGCTTTTCCCTATATATTTATTGGGCACATATCGCATCACTGGTAGGAATAGTCTTCTCATATAAAGTTATTTATACAGTCCCAATATTCTAAGCCAGGTTGGAGCCAGTAAGACCTGCTATGTGTAATACAGGTGGACCCTAGCAGAGGGGTGTTATTTAGGTCTCCAAACATTTATGGTCTACAGGCTCCAGTAATAAAAATCCGGCCTTGAATGAGCCCCATTGCCCAATTGGTTCCGCTTACTTTTGATCGACAGGTTCCAAGAGTTCTAGCGCCGGCTGGATCTCACTCTCCGGATTCTCAGTTTCCACCGTCGTGCTAATTATAGCGACATACTTCCCGTCTGATGCCACGCAGTGCGAACAAGAAACCATGCACACGTAGATGTCTGAGCGGGGAGAAATATACAACAGATTGCAGTTATAATCACCCCTGCTATAAATAATACATGGGAGCACTCCAGAGAGGATGGGCTGCTAGCGGATCTGTTGTGCCCGGAGTTTCAGAAGACAGGCCCGTAGATTAATTAATATAACAAATCATATTTATAGTCGTCCATTGAGAACATGTATCCTATGGGGAGGGTGTAGGGATAAAGCTTTCTAATTTTAAATCAATGCTTTGTAGGTAATATATTGCAATATATTTCAGGGACAGGGAAATAAGCCTCTTTTTTCATGGAATTCTGTATTATGGACGAACAACTTTGCATTCGATGTAGGAACCTCTCTTATTATTGGCAAGAATTGAATATTTTAAATAGGTGGCAAACAAGTTATTTAAATCTATTTTTTTTCTATTTTAACAAGTAGAAATCTAATATTTTTAATAGGGCTTTGCCATATATTTACTGGTGTCTCCCAACGGGTAAAATTCCCCTCACTTCCTGTCAAGATGATGGGTGTCTCCCGAAGCACTGATAACTCCACCCACTCTGTGCATTAGGCATGCCAGATTTTTGTGGGCGAACCAATTTTTACGTGTTGGTCCTGCCCCGACCCCGCCTCTAGATTTGGAGGGACTACCCATCACATCCACTTTGCAGGCTTGGCTTGGTTCTGCCTAGACCTTGCTCTTATATGCACTATATTGTCAAAAGTATTGGGATGCCTGCTATTGCACGCACATGAACTTTAATGGCATCCCAGTCTTAGTCGGTGCACCAGTGCACAAATCAAGGTCCATAAAGACACGGATGCGTGAGTTTGGGGTGTAGGAACTTTACTGGCCTAAGCAGAGCCCTGAGCTCAACCTGACAGAACACCTTTGGGATGAAATAGAGGGGAGACTGCGAGAAAGACCTTCTGGTCCAACATCAGTGCCTGACTCCCATAGACACACTCCTAAACCTTGTGGACAGCCTTTCCAGAAGAGTTGAAGCTGTTATAGCTGCAAAGGGTGCACCAACTCAATATTGAACCCTACGGACTAAGACTGGGATGCCATTAAAGTTCATGTGGATGTAAAGGCAATACTTTTGACAATATAGTGGATGTAGGGACCTCCCACTCCCCCCGACAATTAATGCCTATCTTGGATGACTGCTCATGTGTAGGGATGAGCCGAACACCCCCCCGGTTCGGTTCGCACCAGAACATGCGAACAGGCAAAAAAGTCGTTTGAACGCACGAACACCGTTAAAGTCTATGGGACACGAACATGAAAAATCAAAAGTGCTAATTTTAAAGGTTAATATGCAAGTTATTGTCATAAAAAGTGTTTGGGGACCCGGGTCCTGCCCCAGGGGACATGTATCAATGCAAAAAAAGTTTTAAAAACTGCAGTTTTTTCGGGAGCAGTGATTTTAATAATGCTTAAAGTGAAACCATAAAAGTGAAATATTCCTTTAAATTTCGTACCTGGGGGGTGTATATAGTATGCCTGTAAAGTAGCGCAGGTTTCCCGTGCTTAGAACTGTCCCTGCACAAAAAAGTCATTTAAAACTACTCGCGGCTATAATGAATTGTCAGGTCCCGGCAATACAGAGAAAAGTCATTGAAAGTCATTGAAAAAAAAAAATATGCGTGGGGGTCCCCCAAAATTCCATTAACAGGCCCTTCAGGTCTGGTATGGATATTAAGGGGAACTCCGCGCCAACATTTAAAAAAAATGGCGTGGGGTTCCCCCCCAAAATCCATACCAGACCCTTTCAGTCTCTACTTCAGTGCTGGATCACCAGTCTCTACTGCAGTGCTTGATCACCAGTCTCTGCTGCAGTGCTGGACCACCAGTCTTTACTGCAGTGCTTGATCACCAGTCTCTACTGCAGTGCTGGATCACCAGTCTCTACTGCAGTGCTGGATCCCGTAAAATAAAAGTAGTTATATTTACAGCATGGTAAGCAGCAAAGCCAATCTCCCCTCTGTTCAATAACTACAGCTGTTGCAGGTATCCAACACTTCCAGGTGTGTCAGAAGCTAAATCCCTCTGTGCTCTGTAGCTCCACCTGCTGTCCAGTATGTCACTACTGGAAGCCTTGGATGGCAGTGGCAGCCATAGCTCTTCAACAGAGCAAAGATTGGAGTCACTGCCTGCCGGACAAGTGAGTAAAACTAACTTTCTTTAACCAACTAACCTCATTTACAGGGTGCTTGTGGCACATTATAACATAACTATGCATTGTCTCTAACCTGATTTCCTGTTGACCTGCATCTGGGGGATGATGATTTGACAGGATGTGCACTCATTGGTGTTCCTGATTGGATGGCTGAGGATGCAGATAACTCTGATCACCTGACCGACCTTCTTCACTTGATCGGGAACATAACTGGGGTCACAGATGAGTTGCTTACAGTGAGCGATCTGTAAGGGACGAAAGAGCATTGACATCTTCCAGCAGAAGTGATAATAAAACGACAACAGGGTCCTGGTGACAAATATTACTGGAATTCCTGTCCCAGTTCCTACTCAAGCCTAATAGACTTACTATAAGTTCACAGTGTATCTTCTTGTACAAAAGTAGAACTAAAAGCCAGATAAAGTGGAACTTTACCCTTAACATCCAGTATTGCACCTGTTTCTTTTTGCTGGAGACCGCCATTTTGTTGAAGCCCAGAGCAGTAATCTCCTTATTGGAATCTCTCCCCCTCTCCTTGGTCCCAAAAAACTATAGGTCACTTTGGTGAATTCAAATAAGTACGGTACATTTCCAGCCTTGATTGTATGTCTTGGCTCAGCTAGAGGAGAAGGCTGACAGAAGCTTTAAGTCTAGTACACACTACTAGTTTTTTTTCGTTCAACCCAGCAGGCTGAATGAAAAAAAAACTGACAGGAGGAGCCACTGTACTAATTATGCAATGTTAGTACAGCGATCTCCCTCGTTGAGCTATTGTGTGCATAACATAAATATACGGGGCAACGACCCTGACAGAACACACTGATCAGATGCTGATCGGCAGACCTTTTTCGGTCATGCCCCTGTGACAAAAACTGGCTGCGGCACACACGGGCCAAATGTCTGCCGGTTTCTATTGAACTGGTCGATGCCATCCGATGTGTACTAGTATTTACAGGGTTGAGGTTCACAGGGTGCCAATGAGGGGAAAAAGGAGAGAGAATCAAGAATCAGGGAGATAATAAGACACTACCCATATAAGTTTAATGCCGCGGACACACGATCGGACATTCCAATAACAAAACCGTCTTTTTTATCCCACGGATGTTTGCTAAAACTTGTCTTGCATACACACGGTCACACAAATGTTGTCAAATTCCGAAGGTCAAGAACGCGGTTACGTACAACACGTACGACGAGCCAAGAAAAATGAATTTCAATAGCCAGTGCGGCTCTTCTGCTTGATTCCGAGCATGCGTGGACTTTTGTGCGTCAGAATTGTGTACACACGGTCGAAATTTCAGACAACAAGTTTTGTTGTCGGGAAATTTGAGAACCAGCTCTCAAATTTTGTTGTCGGAAATTCCGACAGCAAATCTCCGATGGAGCCTACACACGGTTGGAATTTCCGACAACAAGCTCCCATCGAACATTTGTTGTCGGAAATTAACTGTTCTGTGTCTCCCTGGCAGCAGAGTTTGTCCTGTCACCTCTCCTGTTGCTCTTTTCTCCCTCCCTAATCTGGGTTTCCTTTGCACATTCTGTGTCATTTCTGTTGCCTTCTTCCCCCTTCAGTAACAGTAAATCTTAAAGCTGTCAGAAGATCAGCCTCCAGTGGCTCTGATTTTAGGCACATAGCTGAGAATAGAAAGCAACTGAGCATGTGCAGAGCAGGATGAGACCATGCATTACTAGATTTTAAACAGTATAGGCAAGTATTTTTAACATTTTACATAGCAATAACTGCAAAATGAGCCAGCCTGAAGTCATCTATCAGGACTTAATATTCAACTTTAACCCTTTCATGACTAAGCCTATTTCTGACATTTGTTGCTTGCAAGTTAAAATCCATATTTTTTGCTAAAAAATTGCTTAGAACCCCAACGCTCCCCTCTATCTCATCAGCTCGTCTCTCTCTTGTCTAGGGGTACCTTATGAGGAGAGAGTGCGGGGTCACCACGCCAAGCCCTCACCGCAGACGTTTGTGTGTGGTGTAAGCAAAGTTCTTATGTTACCTTCGGGTCGGTGTTCTGTACCTGGAACCTCCAAAGAGAGTTACCTTGAACAATGTCTGCCAGAAAACAAGCCCCACACCGTTAAAGTCCAACACTCCTTTATTCTTCTCAATGCAAAAGTGAACACAATCAGTTGGACCCCTTAGAGAACAGAACAGACAAGGAGGTGTGGATGCGAGTAGGCCCAGACACAATGAACTCTCCACTTTCCTTCCTGAAAGTGGGTTGCGGTCTCCCAGCGAAGGGGGGATTTCCTTCCAGGCGGTCTCCGATGGAAGGGGCTCACCCGTCACCGGCAATATGCTCCCACCGGTCCATTACGCCCTCCGGATTCGGGTACCCTCTCCCAGGGTCCCCTAGGATCTCCTTCCCTCGCGGAACTCAGTGTTGGGCACAGAGCTCCAGACCTCCATCTGAGTACCTCGTCCCAGGCTAAAGGTGCCTGGGATGGAACACGACCTCCGAACGTCCTCTAGGCCTAGGTCGCCTAGAGAACCGACACGAACCACCGTCCACAGGCTGAAGGTGCCTGGGACTTGACCCCGTGACAAAGATGGCCGGCCCCTTTATACCCTCTCCTAGCAAGCACGGCGGGTTCCCCTCCCCACCATACCGCTGCCGAGGGAGGACAAAAAGGGAGCACAGCACACAGCAATGGTTCAACCCCAGCCCAAGGCGACAGCACCACCCATGGGGCTGCAGGGACTTGCACATCACTGGTGTCTCTGCCAGTTTTAAATACACAGAAAGTGTATACCCGCTACATATATATATATATATATATATTGTGACAGCAGGAAGGTAAAGTCACCTGGTTGCATCCAGGGGGGTAGATATATTTCGCCCAGATTCAGGCTTTACGCCGACTTATACAACTAGGTGGAGAGTTGTATAAGCCCAGCTGAGGCTAGTCGGCTCATGGATGACTCATACCTCTAGGGAGAGTGTGGGGCGTCGTGCAGACAGGGAGTTGATGAGACCAGCTGAAGCTTGTCAGCTCATTTAGGCCTCTATAAGAACTCCCAGCTTCATTAGATGTTAGCTCATGCCTGGACCCAGACCTGTGTGGACTGTCTAGGGAGAGTGAACCCCTGTGCGGTGAGACAAAGCCTGTGTGGCTATTTGCTTGGACATTTAAAACCAGGGACTTAGGGACTAGGACAGCACTAGGCTGATCCCAGTCGTTAGTTAGGAAACCTGTATGTTTAGTCAGAGGTCAAGTTGACCAGGATTTATTTTGTTTATGTTTCTTTTGCTTTGCTGTGTTTTGTCACTGTAAATAGAAAATAAACCGCACCTTTTTGATTTTGAAAACCACAACCTCCGTTTGCTGGGCCTGTTTTTGTGTGGGGAGCCCATCCCGGGGGTCACACACACCCGCTGCCGAGCTAACCCCCTCACAGTTGGTGGAGAACCAGTGGCAGTTTTTTTTTAAGCCAGCATGGAGGAGATACTGAAGCAGCTGGCTCTAGCAAATGCCAATCAACAGCAGACAAATGCAGGTTTGCAAAAGAGCCTTGCAGCTCAACAACAGAACTTCGCAGCCCAGCAGCAAGCTCATCAACAGAGCCTAACCAAGCAAAAGACTATGTGATGCTAAAAGCTGAAATATTGGCAAGGCTGGGTGTCACCCAGGCTGTCCGGGCTCAGCGTGTGCATAACTGGACTTTCCAGCTTGGAAAACCCCCCAGGTCTCAAATGTATGATCTCATTCACCTGAGCAGAAAGTGGCTACAGCCAGAGACTTTGTCCGCACCAAAGATTGTGGAACGTGTTGTAATGGATCGGTTTTTGAGAGCTCTTCCTACTGCCATCCAAAAGTGGGTAAGCCATGGAGACCCAGAGACGGCCGATGGTCTTGTGGATCGTGTGGAGAAATACTTGGCTACAGAGAACCTGACGGCCTCTTCCAGAGACACTCGGACTTTCCACCCTAAGACCAGACCATCCCCAGGGGCGGATAAGAGGATTCCAAGGGGTGAGGGTGGAGAGAGTGAGAGGGTGGGAGCTCTACCCCAAGTTTGGCGAGAACAGCCTGGGAAATCAGCGGCTCAAGAGGCCGCAAGAAGGATCGTTTGCTACCGCTGCCGGCAAGCGGGACATATTGCAGCCAATTGCCCGGTTGTGGAGGAACCCATGCAGTGTGACTTTCTGACGGGCAGACGTCAGTCGCTGTGTGCGACAGTCGCATGCACTGCCATTCGAGGAACTGAGAAACATTTATGCAAAATGTGTGTTAATGGTAGAAATGTTGTGGTATTGCTGGATTCAGGTAGCCTTGTGACCCTGATAAAGGCTGAGTTAGTTAAAACAGAGGTCTCTGGGAATAGCAAGGTAGCTGTTATTTGTGTGCATGGGGACACCCGAGAGTATCCAGTGACTACAGTGTGTTTCGAGACCCCCAAAGGTACCCTCTCTCATCCAGTGGGCTTAGTATCTCAGTTACCGCATGACGCCATTGTGGGAAGGGATTTTCCGAAGTTCTGGGAACTGTGGGATGATCCTGAGCCCCCCACTGGTGCCCCTATGTACCAGGAATGTGATAGCCAGAACTCCCCTGAGAGTGGTGAGGACTCTCCGGAATTTCCCTTATCAGTATTGGCAGGGGAGACTCAAGAAACTGGAGAGGAGCCCACCTCCTCAGACGAAAACCTACCGTCTGTGGAGTTTTCTGATCTTGAGGTTCACAGGGAAAACTTTGCCACAGAACAGTTGAAAGACCCCGCCCTAATAAAGGCACGGGAAAACGTAGTGAAAATAGATGGCGAGTTAGTGAACCCAGATAATACCTGCACTTACCCATACTTCAGCGTAGAGAAGGACCTACTGTATCGGGTGGCAAAAAGGGCAGAAGAAACCGTTGAGCAGCTTGTGGTGCCCAAACCTTACAGGAAGTTGGTGTTGGAGTTGGCCCATGGGCACATTCTTGGAGGTCATCTGGGGACAGAGAAAACCCGAGAGAGGGTATTACAGAGATTCTATTGGCCGGGGGTGATGAAGGACATAGAAAATTATTGTTCCTCCTGCCCTGTGTGTCAGAGGTCGGCCCCGATGCCACATTTCCGTAGCCTGCTGGTCCCTCTACCCATCATTGAGGTCCCGTTTGAGAGGATCGCCATGGATTTGGTAGGTCCTATAATCAAGTCCGCTAGGGGGCACCAGTACATATTAGTTATAATGGACTATGCCACCCGTTATCCAGAAGCGATCCCTCTCCGAAATACCTCGGCCAAAACCATAGCCAAAGAGCTATCTCTTGTGTTTAGCCGGGTGGGTATTTGTAAAGAACTGCTTACGGACCAAGGTACACCCTTTATGTCCCGGGTTATGAAGGAACATTTGGCCCAAGTGCAGTTAGCACAGCAGAGAGTGTACAACCGTGGAGCCAAGACCCGTACCTTTTCCCCGGGGGATAGGATACTGGTACTTGTCCCTACGGTTGAAAGTAAATTCCTTGCCAAATGGCAAGGCCCCTACGAGATAATGGAAAAAGTGAGCGAAGTGAATTACAAGGTCAGACAACCAGGAAGGCGAAAGCCCGAACAGATCTATCACGTTAATCTGTTGAAAGCCTGGAGGGATAGAGAGTCCCTAGTCGCAGACACTTGGTCACCAGCTCAAACTGGTTGCGTGATTCCTGAGGTTGGAATAGCAGCCACCTTGTCACAACCCCAACAACAGGAGGTTAAGGAGTTTGTGCTTCGCAACAAGGAGGTATTCTCTGAGCTGCCGGGACAAACATCTGGGGTAGAGCATGACATCATTACCCCGCCCGGTGAAAGGGTGAAGTTAAAACCCTATCGGATCCCAGAGGCCCGACGGGAGGCAATACGGGAGGAAGTACAGAAAATGCTGAACTTAGGGGTGATAGAGGAGTCCCAAAGTGATTGGTCTAGTCCCATTGTGTTGGTGCCTAAACCGGATGGGAGCTGGCGATTTTGTAACGATTTTCGTCAGTTGAACAAAGTTACAAAATTTGACACCTACCCCATGCCACGTATAGATGAGTTGATCGACCGGCTGGGAACAGCCCGATACATGACGACTCTTGACCTCACAAAAGGGTATTGGCAAATCCCCCTGGCCAAGTCGGCCAAAGAGAAAACCGCATTTGTAACCCCAGACGGGGCGTTCCAATATAAAAGAATGCCGTTCGGGTTACAGAATGCGCCGGACACATTCCAGCGGAAAATGGACCAGATGCTGAGGCCCCATCGGAAGTATGCTGCGGCTTACCTGGATGACATAATTGTCCATAGCACAGATTGGGCCTCACATCTGCCAAAAGTGCAAGCAGTCTTGGACTCTGTTCGGGAAGCGGGGTTTACGGCTAACCCCAAGAAGTGTACCATTGGGCAGGAGGAGGCCAAATATCTTGGGTACACCATTGGGAGGGGAGTAATAAAACCCCAACTCAACAAAGTCGAGGCCATCCAGAGTTGGCCACGTCCCAACAGCAAGAAGCAGGTACGAGCCTTTCTGGGAATCGCTGGGTATTATCGGCGATTCATTCCCCACTTTGCTTCTAAGGCTGTGCCCCTAACCAACCTGACGAAGGGGAAAGGGTCGGTCATGATTAAATGGACCCCCGAGGCTGAGGCAGCATTCCAATTCTTGAAACAAGCCTTATGTAGCCAGCCAGTGTTGTACTCACCCGACTTCTCTAAAGACTTTGTCGTACAAAGTGATGCGTCAGATGTGGGGTTAGGAGCAGTATTGTCCCAGGTCTGGAACGGGGAAGAGCACCCAGTCATTTACCTCAGCAGGAAGTTGAAGTCCCATGAGGTAAATTACGCCACCGTTGAAAAGGAGTGTTTAGCGGTGAAGTGGGCTCTAGATTCCCTTCGGTACTACCTGCTAGGTAGGCACTTTGACATGGTTACGGATCACGCTCCGTTAAAGTGGATGGCTCAAAACAAGGAAACAAATAGAAGAGTGAATAGGTGGTTCCTGGCCCTCCAGGAATTCAACTTCACAGTAAAGCATCGCCCTGGCGTTCAAATGGGGAATGTTGATGCTTTGTCTCGAGTACATGAATGCCTGATTGCTGGTGTTCCAACCCCGAGGTTAAAACAAGAGGGGGGGGGTATGTGACAGCAGGAAGGTAAAGTCACCTGGTTGCATCCAGGGGGGTAGATATATTTCGCCCAGATTCAGGCTTTACGCCGACTTATACAACTAGGTGGAGAGTTGTATAAGCCCAGCTGAGGCTAGTCGGCTCATGGATGACTCATACCTCTAGGGAGAGTGTGGGGCGTCGTGCAGACAGGGAGTTGATGAGACCAGCTGAAGCTTGTCAGCTCATTTAGGCCTCTATAAGAACTCCCAGCTTCATTAGATGTTAGCTCATGCCTGGACCCAGACCTGTGTGGACTGTCTAGGGAGAGTGAACCCCTGTGCGGTGAGACAAAGCCTGTGTGGCTATTTGCTTGGACATTTAAAACCAGGGACTTAGGGACTAGGACAGCACTAGGCTGATCCCAGTCGTTAGTTAGGAAACCTGTATGTTTAGTCAGAGGTCAAGTTGACCAGGATTTATTTTGTTTATGTTTCTTTTGCTTTGCTGTGTTTTGTCACTGTAAATAGAAAATAAACCGCACCTTTTTGATTTTGAAAACCACAACCTCCGTTTGCTGGGCCTGTTTTTGTGTGGGGAGCCCATCTCGGGGGGGTCACACACACCCGCTGCCGAGCTAACCCCCTCACAATATATATACATATTGTGACAGCAGGAAGGTAAAGTCACCTGGTTGCATCCAGGGGGGTAGATATATTTCTCCCAGATTCAGGCTTTATGCCGACTTATACAACTAGGGAGTTGATGAAGCCCAGCTGAGGCTAGTGGGCTCATGGATGACTCATACCTCTAGGGAGAGGGCTGGGCGTCGTGCAGGCAGGGAGTTGATGAGACCAGCTGAAGCTTGTCAGCTCATTTAAAGGCCTCTATAAAAACTCCCAGATTCATTAGGTGTTTGCTCATGCCTGGAACCAGACCTGTGTGGACTGTCTAGGGAGAGTGAACCCCTGTGCGGTGAGGCAAAGCCTGTGTGGCTATTTGTTTGGACTTTTACTAAACCAGGGACTTAGGGACTAGGACAGCACCAGGCTGATCCCAGTTGTTAGTTTAGGAAACCTGCATGTTTAGTCAGAGGTCAAACTGACCAGGATTTATTTTGTTTATGTTTCTTTTTGGCTTTGCTGTGTTTTTGTCACTGTACATAGAGAAATAAACCGCACCTTTTGATTTTGAAAACCACAACCTCCGTCTGCTGGCCCTGTTTTTGTGTGGGGAGCCCAACCAGGGGGTCACACACACCCGCTACCGAGTTAACCCCCTCACAGTTGGTGGAGAACCAGTGGCAGTTTTTTTTAAGCCAGCATGGAGGAGATACTGAAACAGCTGGCTCTAGCAAATGCCAATCAACAGCAGACAAATGCAGGTTTGCAAAGGAGCCTTGCAGCCCAGCAGCAAGCTCATCAACAAGCCCAGCAGCAATCTGAGGCCCGCTTCATAGACCTGTTACAGAAGCAAGAGCAGAGACTACAACAAATGGAAGCAGTAATGCAGCAACGTCCGCAGACCAGTGAGGAAAGCCGTCCCACTAATACCGCGTCCTTTGGGGTGAGTCGTTTATTGACAAAAATGACTGGAGAGGATGATCCAGAGGTATTTTTGACCACATTTGAAAGGACTGCTGAAAGAGAAAAGTGGCCTGAGGAGCAGTGGGCTGGACTGGTGGCTCCTCTGTTAACTGGTGAATCGCAGAAGGCTTACTATGACCTAGAGCCTGACCAAGCAAAAGACTATGTGATGCTAAAAGCTGAAATATTGGCAAGGCTGGGTGTCACCCTGGCTGTCCGGGCTCAGCGTGTGCATAACTGGACTTTCCAGCTTGGAAAACCCCCCAGGTCTCAAATGTATGATCTCATTCACCTGAGCAGGAAGTGGCTACAGCCAGAGACTTTGTCCGCACCAGAGATTGTGGAACGTGTTGTAATGGATCGGTTTTTGAGAGCTCTTCCTACTGCCATCCAAAAGTGGGTAAGCCATGGAGACCCAGAGACGGCCGGTGGTCTTGTGGATCGTGTAGAGAAATACTTGGCTACAGAGAACCTGACGGCCTCTTCCAGAGACTCTCGGACTTTCCACCCTAAGACCAGACCATCCCCAGGGGCGGATAAGAGGATTCCAAGGGGTGAGGGTGGAGAGAGTGAGAGGGTGGGAGCTCTACCCAAAGTTTGGCGAGAACAGCCTGGGAAGTCAGGGGCTCAAGAGGCAGCCAAATGGATTGTTTGCTACCGCTGCCGGCAAGCGGGACATATTGCAGCAAATTGCCCGGTTGTGGAGGAACCCATGCAATGTGACTTTCTGATGGACAGACGTCAGTCGCTGTGTGCGACAGTCGCATGCACTGCCATTCGGGGAACTGAGAAACATTTATGCAAAATGTGTATTAATGGTAGAAATGTTGTGGTATTACTGGATTCAGGTAGCCTTGTGACCCTGATAAAGGCTGAATTAGTTAAAACAGAGGTCTCTGGGAATAGCAAGGTAGCTGTTATTTGTGTGCATGGGGACACCCGAGAGTATCCAGTGACTACAGTGTGTTTCGAGACCCCCAAAGGTACCCTCTCTCATCCAGTGGGGTTAGTATCTCAATTACCGCATGATGCCATTGTGGGAAGGGATTTTCCGAAGTTCTGGGAACTGTGGGATGATCCTGAGCCCCCCACTGGTGCCCCTATGTACCAGGAATGTGATAGCCAGAACTCCTCTGAGAGTGGTGAGGACTCTCCAGAATTTCCCTTGTCAGTATTGGCAGGGGAGACTCAAGAAACTGGAGAGGAGCCCACCTCCTCAGACGAAAACCTACCGTCTGTGGAGTTTTCTGATCTGGAGGTTCACAGGGAAAATTTTGCCACAGAACAGTTAAAAGACCCCGCCCTAATAAAGGCACGGGAAAACGTAGTGGAAATAGATGGCGAGTTAGTGAACCCAGATAATACCTGCACTTACCCATACTTCAGCGTAGAGAAGGACCTACTGTATCGGGTGGCAAAAAGGGCAGAAGAAACCGTTGAGCAGCTTGTGGTGCCCAAACCTTACAGGAAGTTGGTGTTGGAGTTGGCCCATGGGCACATTCTTGGAGGTCATCTGGGGACAGAGAAAACCCGAGAGAGGGTATTACAGAGATTCTATTGGCCTGGAGTGATGAAGGACATAGAAAATTATTGTTCCTCCTGCCCTGTGTGTCAGAGGTCGGCCCCGATGCCACATTTCCGTAGCCCGCTGGTCCCTCTACCCATCATTGAGGTCCCGTTTGAGAGAATCGCAATGGATTTGGTAGGTCCTATAATCAAGTCCGCTAGGGGGCACCAGTACATATTGGTTATAATGGACTATGCCACCCGTTATCCAGAAGCGATCCCTCTCAGAAATACCTCGGCCAAAACCATAGCCAAAGAGCTATCTCTTGTTTTTAGCCGGGTGGGTATTTGTAAAGAACTGCTTACGGACCAAGGTACACCCTTTATGTCCCGGGTTATGAAAGAGCTGTGTAAATTGCTCAAAGTGACGCAATTGCGTACATCTGTGTATCACCCCCAAACCGATGGGCTGGTTGAAAGATTCAACAAAACCCTAAAACAAATGTTGAAGAAAGTGGTGGATAGAGATGGAAAAAGTGAGCGAAGTGAATTACAAGGTCAGACAACCAGGAAGGCGAAAGCCCGAACAGATATATCACGTTAATCTGTTGAAAGCCTGGAGGGATAGAGAGTCCCTAGTCGCAGAAACTTGGTCACCAGCTCAAACTGGTTGCGTGATTCCGGAGGTTGGAATAGCAGCCACCTTGTCACAACCCCAACAACAGGAGGTTAAGGAGTTTGTGCTTCGCAACAAGGAGGTGTTCTCTGAGCTGCCAGGACAAACATCTGGGGTAGAGCATGATATTATTACCCCGCCCGGTAAAAGGGTGAAGTTAAAACCCTATCGGATCCCAGAGGCCCGACGGGAGGCAATACGGGAGGAAGTACAGAAAATGCTGAACTTAGGGGTGATAGAGGAGTCCCAAAGTGATTGGTCTAGTCCCATTGTGTTGGTGCCTAAACCGGATGGGAGCTGGCGATTTTGTAACGATTTTCGTCAGTTGAACAAAGTTACAAAATTTGACACCTACCCCATGCCACGTATAGATGAGTTGATCGACCGGCTGGGAACAGCCCGATACATGACGACTCTTGACCTCACAAAAGGGTATTGGCAAATTCCCCTGGCCAAGTCGGCCAAAGAGAAAACCACATTTGTAACCCCAGACGGGGCGTTCCAATATAAGAGAATGCCGTTCGGGTTACAGAATGCG
Source organism: Rana muscosa (assembly GCA_029206835.1). Taxonomy (NCBI): domain Eukaryota; kingdom Metazoa; phylum Chordata; class Amphibia; order Anura; family Ranidae; genus Rana; species Rana muscosa. Next base: position 306,829,117 of record CM055120.1, read on the forward strand.
CCGGCCACATTCCAGCGGAAAATGGACCAGATACTGAGGCCCCATCGGAAGTATGCTGCGGCTTACCTGGATGACGTAATTGTCCATAGCACAGATTGGGCCTCACATCTGCCAAAAGTGCAAGCAGTCCTAGACTCTATCCGGGAAGCGGGGTTTACGGCTAACCCCAAGAAGTGTACCATTGGGCAGGAGGAGGCCAAATATCTTGGGTACACCATTGGCAGGGGAGTGATAAAACCCCAACTCAACAAAGTCGAGGCCATCCAGAGTTGGCCACGTCCCAACAGCCAGAAGCAGGTACGGGCCTTTCTGGGAATCGCGGGTTATTATCGGCGCTTCATTCCCCACTTTGCTTCTAAGGCTGTGCCCCTAACCAACCTGACGAAAGGGAAAGGGTCGGTCATGATTAAATGGACCCCCGAGGCTGAGGCAGCATTCCAATTCTTGAAACAAGCCTTATGTAGCCAGCCAGTGTTGTACTCACCCGACTTCTCTAAAGACTTTGTCGTACAAAGTGATGCGTCAGATGTGGGGTTAGGAGCAGTATTGTCCCAGGTCTGGAACGGGGAAGAGCACCCAGTCATTTACCTCAGCAGGAAGTTGAAGTCCCATGAGGTAAATTACGCCACGGTTGAAAAGGAGTGTTTAGCGGTGAAGTGGGCTCTAGATTCCCTTCGGTACTATCTGCTAGGTAGGCACTTTGACATGGTTACGGATCACGCTCCGTTAAAGTGGATGGCTCAAAACAAGGAAACAAATAGAAGAGTGAATAGGTGGTTCCTGGCCCTCCAGGAATTCAACTTCACAGTAAAGCATCGCCCTGGCGTTCAAATGGGGAATGTTGATGCTTTGTCTCGAGCACATGAATGCCTGATTGCTGGTGTTCCAACCCCGAGGTTAAAACAAGAGGGGGGGGGTATGTGACAGCAGGAAGGTAAAGTCACCTGGTTGCATCCAGGGGGGTAGATATATTTCGCCCAGATTCAGGCTTTACGCCGACTTATACAACTAGGTGGAGAGTTGTATAAGCCCAGCTGAGGCTAGTCGGCTCATGGATGACTCATACCTCTAGGGAGAGTGTGGGGCGTCGTGCAGACAGGGAGTTGATGAGACCAGCTGAAGCTTGTCAGCTCATTTAGGCCTCTATAAGAACTCCCAGCTTCATTAGATGTTAGCTCATGCCTGGACCCAGACCTGTGTGGACTGTCTAGGGAGAGTGAACCCCTGTGCGGTGAGACAAAGCCTGTGTGGCTATTTGCTTGGACATTTAAAACCAGGGACTTAGGGACTAGGACAGCACTAGGCTGATCCCAGTCGTTAGTTAGGAAACCTGTATGTTTAGTCAGAGGTCAAGTTGACCAGGATTTATTTTGTTTATGTTTCTTTTGCTTTGCTGTGTTTTGTCACTGTAAATAGAAAATAAACCGCACCTTTTTGATTTTGAAAACCACAACCTCCGTTTGCTGGGCCTGTTTTTGTGTGGGGAGCCCATCTCGGGGGGGTCACACACACCCGCTGCCGAGCTAACCCCCTCACAATATATATACATATTGTGACAGCAGGAAGGTAAAGTCACCTGGTTGCATCCAGGGGGGTAGATATATTTCTCCCAGATTCAGGCTTTATGCCGACTTATACAACTAGGGAGTTGATGAAGCCCAGCTGAGGCTAGTGGGCTCATGGATGACTCATACCTCTAGGGAGAGGGCTGGGCGTCGTGCAGGCAGGGAGTTGATGAGACCAGCTGAAGCTTGTCAGCTCATTTAAAGGCCTCTATAAAAACTCCCAGATTCATTAGGTGTTTGCTCATGCCTGGAACCAGACCTGTGTGGACTGTCTAGGGAGAGTGAACCCCTGTGCGGTGAGGCAAAGCCTGTGTGGCTATTTGTTTGGACTTTTACTAAACCAGGGACTTAGGGACTAGGACAGCACCAGGCTGATCCCAGTTGTTAGTTTAGGAAACCTGCATGTTTAGTCAGAGGTCAAACTGACCAGGATTTATTTTGTTTATGTTTCTTTTTGGCTTTGCTGTGTTTTTGTCACTGTACATAGAGAAATAAACCGCACCTTTTGATTTTGAAAACCACAACCTCCGTCTGCTGGCCCTGTTTTTGTGTGGGGAGCCCAACCAGGGGGTCACACACACCCGCTACCGAGTTAACCCTCTCACAGTTGGTGGAGAACCAGTGGCAGTTTTTTTTAAGCCAGCATGGAGGAGATACTGAAACAGCTGGCTCTAGCAAATGCCAATCAACAGCAGACAAATGCAGGTTTGCAAAGGAGCCTTGCAGCCCAGCAGCAAGCTCATCAACAAGCCCAGCAGCAATCTGAGGCCCGCTTCATAGACCTGTTACAGAAGCAAGAGCAGAGACTACAACAAATGGAAGCAGTAATGCAGCAACGTCCGCAGACCAGTGAGGAAAGCCGTCCCACTAATACCGCGTCCTTTGGGGTGAGTCGTTTATTGACAAAAATGACTGGAGAGGATGATCCAGAGGTATTTTTGACCACATTTGAAAGGACTGCTGAAAGAGAAAAGTGGCCTGAGGAGCAGTGGGCTGGACTGGTGGCTCCTCTGTTAACTGGTGAATCGCAGAAGGCTTACTATGACCTAGAGCCTGACCAAGCAAAAGACTATGTGATGCTAAAAGCTGAAATATTGGCAAGGCTGGGTGTCACCCTGGCTGTCCGGGCTCAGCGTGTGCATAACTGGACTTTCCAGCTTGGAAAACCCCCCAGGTCTCAAATGTATGATCTCATTCACCTGAGCAGGAAGTGGCTACAGCCAGAGACTTTGTCCGCACCAGAGATTGTGGAACGTGTTGTAATGGATCGGTTTTTGAGAGCTCTTCCTACTGCCATCCAAAAGTGGGTAAGCCATGGAGACCCAGAGACGGCCGGTGGTCTTGTGGATCGTGTAGAGAAATACTTGGCTACAGAGAACCTGACGGCCTCTTCCAGAGACTCTCGGACTTTCCACCCTAAGACCAGACCATCCCCAGGGGCGGATAAGAGGATTCCAAGGGGTGAGGGTGGAGAGAGTGAGAGGGTGGGAGCTCTACCCAAAGTTTGGCGAGAACAGCCTGGGAAGTCAGGGGCTCAAGAGGCAGCCAAATGGATTGTTTGCTACCGCTGCCGGCAAGCGGGACATATTGCAGCAAATTACCCGGTTGTGGAGGAACCCATGCAATGTGACTTTCTGATGGACAGACGTCAGTCGCTGTGTGCGACAGTCGCATGCACTGCCATTCGGGGAACTGCGAAACATTTATGCAAAATGTGTATTAATGGTAGAAATGTTGTGGTATTACTGGATTCAGGTAGCCTTGTGACCCTGATAAAGGCTGAATTAGTTAAAACAGAGGTCTCTGGGAATAGCAAGGTAGCTGTTATTTGTGTGCATGGGGACACCCGAGAGTATCCAGTGACTACAGTGTGTTTCGAGACCCCCAAAGGTACCCTCTCTCATCCAGTGGGGTTAGTATCTCAATTACCGCATGATGCCATTGTGGGAAGGGATTTTCCGAAGTTCTGGGAACTGTGGGATGATCCTGAGCCCCCCACTGGTGCCCCTATGTACCAGGAATGTGATAGCCAGAACTCCTCTGAGAGTGGTGAGGACTCTCCAGAATTTCCCTTGTCAGTATTGGCAGGGGAGACTCAAGAAACTGGAGAGGAGCCCACCTCCTCAGACGAAAACCTACCGTCTGTGGAGTTTTCTGATCTGGAGGTTCACAGGGAAAATTTTGCCACAGAACAGTTAAAAGACCCCGCCCTAATAAAGGCACGGGAAAACGTAGTGGAAATAGATGGCGAGTTAGTGAACCCAGATAATACCTGCACTTACCCATACTTCAGCGTAGAGAAGGACCTACTGTATCGGGTGGCAAAAAGGGCAGAAGAAACCGTTGAGCAGCTTGTGGTGCCCAAACCTTACAGGAAGTTGGTGTTGGAGTTGGCCCATGGGCACATTCTTGGAGGTCATCTGGGGACAGAGAAAACCCGAGAGAGGGTATTACAGAGATTCTATTGGCCTGGAGTGATGAAGGACATAGAAAATTATTGTTCCTCCTGCCCTGTGTGTCAGAGGTCGGCCCCGATGCCACATTTCCGTAGCCCGCTGGTCCCTCTACCCATCATTGAGGTCCCGTTTGAGAGAATCGCAATGGATTTGGTAGGTCCTATAATCAAGTCCGCTAGGGGGCACCAGTACATATTGGTTATAATGGACTATGCCACCCGTTATCCAGAAGCGATCCCTCTCAGAAATACCTCGGCCAAAACCATAGCCAAAGAGCTATCTCTTGTTTTTAGCCGGGTGGGTATTTGTAAAGAACTGCTTACGGACCAAGGTACACCCTTTATGTCCCGGGTTATGAAAGAGCTGTGTAAATTGCTCAAAGTGACGCAATTGCGTACATCTGTGTATCACCCCCAAACCGATGGGCTGGTTGAAAGATTCAACAAAACCCTAAAACAAATGTTGAAGAAAGTGGTGGATAGAGATGGAAAAAGTGAGCGAAGTGAATTACAAGGTCAGACAACCAGGAAGGCGAAAGCCCGAACAGATATATCACGTTAATCTGTTGAAAGCCTGGAGGGATAGAGAGTCCCTAGTCGCAGAAACTTGGTCACCAGCTCAAACTGGTTGCGTGATTCCGGAGGTTGGAATAGCAGCCACCTTGTCACAACCCCAACAACAGGAGGTTAAGGAGTTTGTGCTTCGCAACAAGGAGGTGTTCTCTGAGCTGCCAGGACAAACATCTGGGGTAGAGCATGATATTATTACCCCGCCCGGTGAAAGGGTGAAGTTAAAACCCTATCGGATCCCAGAGGCCCGACGGGAGGCAATACGGGAGGAAGTACAGAAAATGCTGAACTTAGGGGTGATAGAGGAGTCCCAAAGTGATTGGTCTAGTCCCATTGTGTTGGTGCCTAAACCGGATGGGAGCTGGCGATTTTGTAACGATTTTCGTCAGTTGAACAAAGTTACAAAATTTGACACCTACCCCATGCCACGTATAGATGAGTTGATCGACCGGCTGGGAACAGCCCGATACATGACGACTCTTGACCTCACAAAAGGGTATTGGCAAATTCCCCTGGCCAAGTCGGCCAAAGAGAAAACCACATTTGTAACCCCAGACGGGGCGTTCCAATATAAGAGAATGCCGTTCGGGTTACAGAATGCGCCGGCCACATTCCAGCGGAAAATGGACCAGATACTGAGGCCCCATCGGAAGTATGCTGCGGCTTACCTGGATGACGTAATTGTCCATAGCACAGATTGGGCCTCACATCTGCCAAAAGTGCAAGCAGTCCTAGACTCTATCCGGGAAGCGGGGTTTACGGCTAACCCCAAGAAGTGTACCATTGGGCAGGAGGAGGCCAAATATCTTGGGTACACCATTGGCAGGGGAGTGATAAAACCCCAACTCAACAAAGTCGAGGCCATCCAGAGTTGGCCACGTCCCAACAGCAAGAAGCAGGTACGGGCCTTTCTGGGAATCGCGGGTTATTATCGGCGCTTCATTCCCCACTTTGCTTCTAAGGCTGTGCCCCTAACCAACCTGACGAAAGGGAAAGGGTCGGTCATGATTAAATGGACCCCCGAGGCTGAGGCAGCATTCCAATTCTTGAAACAAGCCTTATGTAGCCAGCCAGTGTTGTACTCACCCGACTTCTCTAAAGACTTTGTCGTACAAAGTGATGCGTCAGATGTGGGGTTAGGAGCAGTATTGTCCCAGGTCTGGAACGGGGAAGAGCACCCAGTCATTTACCTCAGCAGGAAGTTGAAGTCCCATGAGGTAAATTACGCCACGGTTGAAAAGGAGTGTTTAGCGGTGAAGTGGGCTCTAGATTCCCTTCGGTACTATCTGCTAGGTAGGCACTTTGACATGGTTACGGATCACGCTCCGTTAAAGTGGATGGCTCAAAACAAGGAGACAAATAGAAGAGTGAATAGGTGGTTCCTGGCCCTACAGGAATTCAACTTCACAGTAAAGCATCGCCCTGGCGTTCAAATGGGGAATGTGGATGCTTTGTCTCGAGTACATGAATGCCTGATTGCTGGTGTTCCAACCCCAAGGTTAAAACAAGAGGGGGGGGTATGTGACAGCAGGAAGGTAAAGTCACCTGGTTGCATCCAGGGGGGTAGATATATTTCTCCCAGATTCAGGCTTTATGCCGACTTATACAACTAGGGAGTTGATGAAGCCCAGCTGAGGCTAGTGGGCTCATGGATGACTCATACCTCTAGGGAGAGGGCTGGGCGTCGTGCAGGCAGGGAGTTGATGAGACCAGCTGAAGCTTGTCAGCTCATTTAAAGGCCTCTATAAAAACTCCCAGATTCATTAGGTGTTTGCTCATGCCTGGAACCAGACCTGTGTGGACTGTCTAGGGAGAGTGAACCCCTGTGCGGTGAGGCAAAGCCTGTGTGGCTATTTGTTTGGACTTTTACTAAACCAGGGACTTAGGGACTAGGACAGCACCAGGCTGATCCCAGTTGTTAGTTTAGGAAACCTGCATGTTTAGTCAGAGGTCAAACTGACCAGGATTTATTTTGTTTATGTTTCTTTTTGGCTTTGCTGTGTTTTTGTCACTGTACATAGAGAAATAAACCGCACCTTTTGATTTTGAAAACCACAACCTCCGTCTGCTGGCCCTGTTTTTGTGTGGGGAGCCCAACCAGGGGGTCACACACACCCGCTACCGAGTTAACCCCCTCACAATATATATATATATATGTACATATATATATTTTTTTTAGCAGAGAATCTAGAGAATAAAATGGCGATCGTTGCAATATTTTATGTCACACTGTATTTGCGCAGCGGTCATTCAAATGCAATTTTTTAGGCGAAAAGACACTTTCATGAATTAAAAAAACTAAACAGTAAAGTTAGCCGAATTTATTTGTATAATGTGAAAGATGATGTTACGCTGAGTAAATAGATACCCAACATGTCATGCTTTGAAATTGCGCACACTCGTGGAATGGCGACAAACTACTGTACCTTAAAATCACCATGAGCGGCACTTTAAAAAAAAATAACGGTTACCAGGTTAGAGTTACAGAGGGGGTCTAAGGCTAGAATTATTGCTCTTGCTCTGACGATTGTGCCCATACCTCACATGGGTGATTTGAACACCAATTACATATGCGGGCACAACTTACGTATGCGTTTTCTTTGCTGCGTGAGCTCGCAGGACGGGGCACTTTAATTTTTTTTTTTTAGTTTTTCTTATTTATTTTAGTTTTTTTTTTTTTTTTTTTAATTGTTACTTTAAAAAAAAAAATTGATCACTTTTATTGCTATCACAAGGAATGTAAACATCCCTGGGCCTTGTGACCTTATTTTCCCATGTAGGGACACAGTTGGCAACCTAACCAGTTGGTCGAAGCTCAGGTTTGCTTTACCTATTCTTACCGTAAAGAATCCCTTCCTAAACTGATGGACAAATATGATTTTTACACTTGCCATAAAATCTTTTCCTTGGAGTAGATTTACAAACGTAGGATTGTAGACTAGTTTATAACAGCTATTCTCAACTAGGGTTCCATGGAACCTTGGGGTTTCTCCAGAGGTTGCTAGGGGTTCCTTGAGCTGTGGCTTCTTGGCCTCCCATGTGATGCTGCCTGCATAGTTCCGGGTCCAAAGCCTCTTAGCAGAGCCAGTGTCACAACTACAATGACCTTATTAACTGTTTGTAAGAGTGTTTTTTGACAACAACTGTAAGATGGGCATTCTTCCTACTAACCACCAATGTAAAGGGCATCCTTCCCACTGACCCCAGATTAAATAATTTAGGCAGGGGTTCCTTAAAGCGGAGTTCCACCCAAAAGTGGAACTTCCGCTTTAAGCACTCCTCATCCCCTTACATGGCACATTTGGCATGTCATTTTTTTTGGCGGGGGGGGAGCACAGTGCTGCTCGCGCATGCGCAGTTCGTGCCCGGCCATGAAGCCGAAAGCTGTCACAGCCGGGTGCCCACAGAGTGAATGGAGGCGCCGGCGGAGAGGGGGGGGAGGAGCGACGCTCTGGGTGGCCGCATCGCTGGACCGTGGAGCAGGTAAGTGTCTGTTTATTAAAAGTCAGCAGCTACACTTTTTGTAGCTGCTGACTTTTAATAAACCTGAAAAAAAGCTGGAACTCCGCTTTAAGACCTGTAAAATATTTTAGGGTTCTCTGGGGTAAAAAGCTTGAAAAAGGCTGGTCTACCACATGTGGTTATACTGCCACTTCCTGTAGGCAGCAGTATAACCACATGTCACAATCCTGTGTCCCTCAATGGAGAATAAAGACATTTTTTCTTTAATATACAACTTATAACTGACATATTCAAAAGGAAATCTTCCATGGCAGGGTACGATTTCTCTTTTCATAAGATACCTTTTATTCCAGCCCCAGAAGATGAGCAGAAAACACAAAGGGATATTAGAATCATAATGGCACATTCTTACCTCTCCTTCAGACCTCACACCAACTACTTTCCCCTTTTCCATTAAAATCTCATCTACGGGTTTGTTGAGCATGCAAATTCCTCCATACAAAGCGCTCAACCTAGGAGAGATAAATGTGAAATTTATTGATTTGTATAGGCATGGTATATATACAGTAGGTATAGACCTACATTTCCTCTAAAACCCCCTCTGCTCCTCTAGAGCAGTGTTTCTCAACCTTTTTTTTCAGTTAAAGTGGATGTAAAGCCACTCTCATCCTTTCTAAACTACTGCCATAGTGATGATCTATAAGGATATAGATGCCTCCTGCATGTATCCTCATCTGTCAAATGTCTCCCCTCTGTCTGTTATAAGAACTGAAAAACTGCAGATTCTGTGGGTGGATCTGTTGTCTGGAGCTCGGTGGGTGGAGTCGTGATGTCAGTAGACTCCCCGCCCACCTCTACACTCCCCTTGTCAACATGCATTTTCTCCTGTGTATTCCTTCTGCTATGATCACTAACATCCAGTCAAAATCCAGAAAAGTAACCACATGACTTCAGAAAAGGAGTGGGGGGTGGGAATTAAAAAATAATGCCTGTCTAAAGCTAGTGCACAAGATATGTAAATAATCTGTCACTCAAAGCAAGGGGGCGGAACGGACAAAGGTAACTCTGTTTGTCCGTTTTATCATACTGAACAATAAAAGAGGATTGCTCAGAGCTGGATTAACTCTTTGTGGCAAGACCTGGCACAAATGATAGGAAATCTTATACACTACATTGTGACAGCAAAAAATAAATAAAAAATTCGGGTTTACATCCACTTTAAGGCACCCTTTAGAAATTATGAACAGTCTTGAGGCGCCCCATTCTAAAATGTAAAAACTATTCTAATAGTTTTGCATGATGCAGAGAACTTCCACACAAGTAGGACACCCAACGTTAGAGGTGATTTATAATTCTATCTCTATTTTGTAGACGCTCTAACTTTTGCGCAAAAAAAATCAATATACGCTCATTGTAATTTTTTTTTTTACCAAAAATATGTAGAAGAATACATATTGGCCTAAACTGACGAAGACATTTTTTTTTTATTAATTTTTTGGGGTATTTATTAGAGCAAAAAGTAAACTTTTATTTTTTTTAAATTGTCGCTGTTTTTTTTGTGTATAGTGCAAAAAAATAAAAACCACAGAGGTGATCAAATACCACCAAAAGAAAGCTCTATTTGTGGGGAAAAAAGAACATCAATTTTGTTTGGGTACAACGTCGCACAACCGCGCAATTGTCAGTTAAAACGACGCAGTGCCGAATCGCAAAAAATGGCCCGGTCATTAAGGGGGCAAATCCTTCCGGTCATTAAGTGGTTGAATAACCCCCACCCTTCTTTAAAATTTCACCTAGGCAGATCAATGTGTTAACATGAGAATTTATACTTTAGCTGAATTTTGTGCCAAATTAACTCCTTCACAATCACTCATTCCTATTCCTTATGTCTATAATCAACCTAAATCACACTTTCCTTATATCCATTGTTTTATATTTATTTTGCCAACATATTATTATTATTATTATTATTAAGGTACTTATATAGTGCTGTCAATTTACGCAGCGCTTTACATAACATATCCACAAAACTTTGGATTTGGAACAAATGTTCCTACCTGGCAAATCCTTGTGGCAGCTCCCCGAGACCATAGAGAGGATACAGGTAAGGGCTTTTACGGTATTTAATTAGGGACTCATAGTATAGCCTAATTCGGTTTATGGTTTCCAGACATGGCTGATCCAAGTAGCTGCAGAAAAGGAAAAAAACGTAAGGCTAAAATACCTTTTTATTAATGGTTAAAATTAGGCAGCTATGTAGATCAAGAAGGGTTCTCTGTGAGACTGAATTACAGTATATTGCTTAGCTATACAGTCAAAAGTTTGGGTACACCTGACCACCATCACACCTATATGAGCTGGTTGAACATCCCATTCTTAAACCATGGCCATTAATATTGAGTTGGCCCCTCTTTCCATCTATAGCAACCTCTGCTCTTCTGGGAAGGCTTTCAATTAGATTTTGGAAGGTATCTGGTGGGTTATTTGTGCCCATTCGGCCAAACGAACATTTGTGAGGTTAGGTATTGATGTTTGATGAGAACTGGCTCACAACCAGTGTTCTGTATTCAACCCAAATGTTCAGAATGGTCGAGGTCAGGGCTCTGTGCAGGACACTCATGTTCCTCCACAGCAAACTCATCAAACCATGTCTTTATGGAGCTGGGTTTGTACACAGAGGCATAGTCATGCTGGAACAGAAAAGGACCTTCATCAAACTGGTACCACAAAATTGGAAGAGCATAGTTGACTAAAATGTATTTGTATTCAGTAGCATGAACAGTTCATTTCAATGTAAACACCTGAACTCAATCATTGGGAGTAGGGATGAGCTTCGTGTTCGAGTCGAACATACGTTCGACTCGAACATCGGCTGTTCGATCGTTCGACGAAGATCGAACGATTTGGGCCGTTCGCGCCAAATTCGAGTGACGCGAACGGCCCACAATGCACTACGCCATCGCAGTGTCATCCAGGCGCTGTGATTGGCCAAGCATGCACTGTGACCCCGCATGCTTGGCCAATCACAGCGCCGGCAGCGAGGAGAGCAATGATTGGCCACAGGCAGGATGCCTGTGGCCAATTATTGCTGAGGGGGTTTAGTACACGCCCCACACTATAAAAGGCCGCCAGCACGGCGGCCTAGTGTAGTGTGTTCCGGAGCAGGGATAGAGCAGCATAGGCAGGGACAGTGACTTTTATTTCTTTCTTGCTTAACCTGGATTCCTTTAGTTTAGGGAAAGAGAAGGATAGGTAGGGAGAGTGTCAGTGTGTTTTGTGCTTGTGCTATATTGTGCTTAAAAAAAACATTTTTTCTAGGGACAGAAAACTGTAGGTAGGGAGAGTGTGTCAGTTTCTTTCACTGTCAAAGTCCTTGTTTCCAGGGACCTGGAAGGACAGTGAGTGAATTCTCCTTGTGCTATATTGTGCTTAAAAAAAACATTTTTTCTAGGGACAGAAAACTGTAGGTAGGGAGAGTGTGTCAGTTTCTTTCACTGTCAAAGTCCTTGTTTCCAGGGACCTGGAAGGACAGTGAGTGAATTCTCCTTGTGCTATATTGTGCTTAAAAAAAACGTTTTTTCTAGGGACAGAAAACTGTAGGTAGGGAGAGTGTGTCAGTTTCTTTCACTGTCAAAGTCCTTGTTTCCAGGGACCTGGAAGGACAGTGAGGTAATTCTCCTTGTGCTAAATTGTGCTTAAAAAAAACATTTTTTCTAGGGACAGAAAACTGTAGGTAGGGAGAGTGTGTCAGTTTCTTTCACTGCCAAAGTCCTTGTTTCCAGGGACCTGGAAGGACAGTGAGGTAATTCTCCTTGTGCTAAATTGTGCTTAAAAAAAACATTTTTTCTAGGGACAGAAAACTGTAGGTAGGGAGAGTGTGTCAGTTTCTTTCACTGTCAAAGTCCTTGTTTCCAGGGACCTGGAAGGACAGTGAGGTAATTCTCCTTGTGCTAAATTGTGCTTAAAAAAAACATTTTTTCTAGGGACAGAAAACTGTAGGTAGGGAGAGTGTGTCAGTTTCTTTCACTGTCAAAGTCCTTGTTTCCAGGGACCTGGAAGGACAGTGAGTGAATTCTCCTTGTGCTATATTGTGCTTAAAAAAAACATTTTTTCTAGGGACAGAAAACTGTAGGTAGGGAGAGTGTGTCAGTTTCTTTCACTGTCAAAGTCCTTGTTTCCAGGGACCTGGAAGGACAGTGAGGTAATTCTCCTTGTGCTAAATTGTGCTTAAAAAAAACATTTTTTCTAGGGACAGAAAACTGTAGGTAGGGAGAGTGTGTCAGTTTCTTTCACTGTCAAAGTCCTTGTTTCCAGGGACCTGGAAGGACAGTGAGGTAATTCTCCTTGTGCTAAATTGTGCTTAAAAAAAACATTTTTTCTAGGGACAGAAAACTGTAGGTAGGGAGAGTGTGTCAGTTTCTTTCACTGTCAAAGTCCTAGTTTCCAGGGACCTGGAAGGACAGTGAGGTAATTCTCCTTGTGCTAAATTGTGCTTAAAAAAAACATTTTTTCTAGGGACAGAAAACTGTAGGTAGGGAGAGTGTGTCAGTTTCTTTCACTGTCAAAGTCCTTGTTTCCAGGGACCTGGAAGGACAGTGAGGTAATTCTCCTTGTGCTAAATTGTGCTTAAAAAAAACATTTTTTCTAGGGACAGAAAACTGTAGGTAGGGAGAGTGTGTCAGTTTCTTTCACTGTCAAAGTCCTTGTTTCCAGGGACCTGGAAGGACAGTGAGGTAATTCTCCTTGTGCTAAATTGTGCTTAAAAAAAACATTTTTTCTAGGGACAGAAAACTGTAGGTAGGGAGAGTGTGTCAGTTTCTTTCACTGTCAAAGTCCTTGTTTCCAGGGACCTGGAAGGACAGTGAGGTAATTCTCCTTGTGCTAAATTGTGCTTAAAAAAAACATTTTTTCTAGGGACAGAAAACTGTAGGTAGGGAGAGTGTGTCAGTTTCTTTCACTGTCAAAGTCCTAGTTTCCAGGGACCTGGAAGGACAGTGAGGTAATTCTCCTTGTGCTAAATTGTGCTTAAAAAAAACATTTTTTCTAGGGACAGAAAACTGTAGGTAGGGAGAGTGTGTCAGTTTCTTTCACTGTCAAAGTCCTAGTTTCCAGGGACCTGGAAGGACAGTGAGGTAATTCTCCTTGTGCTAAATTGTGCTTAAAAAAAACATTTTTTCTAGGGACAGAAAACTGTAGGTAGGGAGAGTGTGTCAGTTTCTTTCACTGTCAAAGTCCTTGTTTCCAGGGACCTGGAAGGACAGTGAGGTAATTCTCCTTGTGCTAAATTGTGCTTAAAAAAAACATTTTTTCTAGGGACAGAAAACTGTAGGTAGGGAGAGTGTGTCAGTTTCTTTCACTGTCAAAGTCCTTGTTTCCAGGGACCTGGAAGGACAGTGAGGTAATTCTCCTTGTGCTAAATTGTGCTTAAAAAAAACATTTTTTCTAGGGACAGAAAACTGTAGGTAGGGAGAGTGTGTCAGTTTCTTTCACTGTCAAAGTCCTTGTTTCCAGGGACCTGGAAGGACAGTGAGGTAATTCTCCTTGTGCTAAATTGTGCTTAAAAAAAACATTTTTTCTAGGGACAGAAAACTGTAGGTAGGGAGAGTGTGTCAGTTTCTTTCACTGTCAAAGTCCTTGTTTCCAGGGACCTGGAAGGACAGTGAGGTAATTCTCCTTGTGCTAAATTGTGCTTAAAAAAAACATTTTTTCTAGGGACAGAAAACTGTAGGTAGGGAGAGTGTGTCAGTTTCTTTCACTGTCAAAGTCCTTGTTTCCAGGGACCTGGAAGGACAGTGAGTGAATTCTCCTTGTGCTATATTGTGCTTAAAAAAAACATTTTTTCTAGGGACAGAAAACTGTAGGTAGGGAGAGTGTGTCAGTTTCTTTCACTGTCAAAGTCCTTGTTTCCAGGGACCTGGAAGGACAGTGAGGTAATTCTCCTTGTGCTAAATTGTGCTTAAAAAAAACATTTTTTCTAGGGACAGAAAACTGTAGGTAGGGAGAGTGTGTCAGTTTCTTTCACTGTCAAAGTCCTTGTTTCCAGGGACCTGGAAGGACAGTGAGGTAATTCTCCTTGTGCTAAATTGTGCTTAAAAAAAACATTTTTTCTAGGGACAGAAAACTGTAGGTAGGGAGAGTGTGTCAGTTTCTTTCACTGTCAAAGTCCTAGTTTCCAGGGACCTGGAAGGACAGTGAGGTAATTCTCCTTGTGCTAAATTGTGCTTAAAAAAAACATTTTTTCTAGGGACAGAAAACTGTAGGTAGGGAGAGTGTGTCAGTTTCTTTCACTGTCAAAGTCCTTGTTTCCAGGGACCTGGAAGGACAGTGAGGTAATTCTCCTTGTGCTAAATTGTGCTTAAAAAAAACATTTTTTCTAGGGACAGAAAACTGTAGGTAGGGAGAGTGTGTCAGTTTCTTTCACTGTCAAAGTCCTTGTTTCCAGGGACCTGGAAGGACAGTGAGGTAATTCTCCTTGTGCTAAATTGTGCTTAAAAAAAACATTTTTTCTAGGGACAGAAAACTGTAGGTAGGGAGAGTGTGTCAGTTTCTTTCACTGTCAAAGTCCTTGTTTCCAGGGACCTGGAAGGACAGTGAGGTAATTCTCCTTGTGCTAAATTGTGCTTAAAAAAAACATTTTTTCTAGGGACAGAAAACTGTAGGTAGGGAGAGTGTGTCAGTTTCTTTCACTGTCAAAGTCCTAGTTTCCAGGGACCTGGAAGGACAGTGAGGTAATTCTCCTTGTGCTAAATTGTGCTTAAAAAAAACATTTTTTCTAGGGACAGAAAACTGTAGGTAGGGAGAGTGTGTCAGTTTCTTTCACTGTCAAAGTCCTAGTTTCCAGGGACCTGGAAGGACAGTGAGGTAATTCTCCTTGTGCTAAATTGTGCTTAAAAAAAACATTTTTTCTAGGGACAGAAAACTGTAGGTAGGGAGAGTGTGTCAGTTTCTTTCACTGTCAAAGTCCTTGTTTCCAGGGACCTGGAAGGACAGTGAGGTAATTCTCCTTGTGCTAAATTGTGCTTAAAAAAAACATTTTTTCTAGGGACAGAAAACTGTAGGTAGGGAGAGTGTGTCAGTTTCTTTCACTGTCAAAGTCCTTGTTTCCAGGGACCTGGAAGGACAGTGAGTGAATTCTCCTTGTGCTATATTGTGCTTAAAAAAAACGTTTTTTCTAGGGACAGAAAACTGTAGGTAGGGAGAGTGTGTCAGTTTCTTTCACTGTCAAAGTCCTTGTTTCCAGGGACCTGGAAGGACAGTGAGGTAATTCTCCTTGTGCTAAATTGTGCTTAAAAAAAACATTTTTTCTAGGGACAGAAAACTGTAGGTAGGGAGAGTGTGTCAGTTTCTTTCACTGCCAAAGTCCTTGTTTCCAGGGACCTGGAAGGACAGTGAGGTAATTCTCCTTGTGCTAAATTGTGCTTAAAAAAAACATTTTTTCTAGGGACAGAAAACTGTAGGTAGGGAGAGTGTGTCAGTTTCTTTCACTGTCAAAGTCCTTGTTTCAAGGGACAGAGAAGGACACCTGAAGGTAGCCCTTATTGCTTTTTTCCCATCTCCCTGCAGGCCATCTATTAGAATGTCTGGAAGGCAAACAAGGAGAGGCAGACAGTCAGGAGGCAATAAAAGAGGGCAAGCAGGCTCTGTGTCTGGGGGCAACAGTGCTGGTCGTGGACGCGGTGCATTGTCATCAGCACATGGCCATGGGACACGCTTGTCCTTCTTTTCGGCAGCTGGACATGTTGAGCCACATCATGCCGAAGACTTGGTAGAGTGGATGACCAAGCCCTCCTCCTCCTCCTCATCCTCTCTCACCCAGGCTCAGGGTACTGGAAAAGCAGCTGCCAAAGCGTCCTCTTCCCTGGTATCAATGTCAGACTCATCATCAGTCACTCCTTCCCTAGACCCACCATGTCCTCCTCCTGAGGAGTCCCCCGAACTGTTTCAGCACAGTGTTGGGTACATGCTCCAGGAGGATGCCCAGCGTTTCGAAGGGTCTGATGATGAAACCCAGCTAGAGGAAGGCAGTAGCGTGAGAGCAGACAGAGGGGATGCTCAAGAAGGACACCAATCTGGCAGTCATGTTCCAGCAGCTGCAGCATACTGCCAGATTGCCTCCAGTGATGAGGAGGGAGGTGATGATGAGGTCACTGACTCCACGTGGGTGCCTAATAGGAGAGAGGAGGAGGAGGAGGATGAGGAGGAGGCACATCTCCAACGAGGCAGGATGCCCTTTGGTGGCCAGCGTAAGGGCAGTACACCGACGGAATCACACCACAGAGCTCCGCCTGTGCAGGGCGCTGCCTCTGCCCGTCATTCAAAAAGTTCTTTGGTGTGGGCCTTTTTTGAGGCTAGTGCATCAGATCGCACAGCTGCTGTTTGCAACATATGTCTCAAGCGTATATCGCGTGGCCAAAACATCAGCCGCTTGGGTACCACATGCCTGACCAGACATATGTTGACCTGCCATGCAGCTCGTTGGCAAGCCTACCTCAAAGACCCACACCAAAGAACAAAGCGGACCTCTCCTTGCACCGCATCAGCTGGGATCTCCAACCCCACTATAACTTCAGTCCTCTCTGAAACATGCACTGAGAGGAATGAAGGTGTAGAATTAGGTGTGTCACAGCCAAGTACTTGCGGCCACTCTGCTAGCAGTACACCGACGTCCGATTCTAGCAGGCAAATTTCCCTGCCCCAGCTGCTGGACCGTCGAAAGAAGTTCACTCCCAGCCATCCACATGCCCAGCGGTTGAATGCTAGCTTGGCTAAATTGCTAGCGCTTCAACTGCTGCCTTTTCAGTTGGTAGACTCGGCCCCCTTCCGTGAGTTTGTGCAATGTGCGGTTCCTCAGTGGCAGGTTCCCAAACGCCACTTTTTCTCACGGAAGGCTATTCCGGCTCTCTACCGGCATGTGGAAGGCAATGTCTTGGCCTCGCTGGACAGGGCGGTCAGCGGTAAGGTGCATATTACCGCTGACTCATGGTCCAGCAGGCATGGACAGGGACGTTACCTTTCTTTCACGGCCCATTGGCTCACTCTTTTGGCAGCTGGGAAGGATGCAGGACAAGGTGCAGTAGTGTTGGAGGTTGTCCCACCGCCACGCCTCCAAAATGCTACTACTGGTTGTGACACACCTCTCTCCTCCACCCCCTCCTCTTCTTCTTCCTCCATGGCCTCTTCCTGTGGTTTGTCCTATGAACCAGCGGTGCTCCGTAGCCGTTCACGGGGCTACGCAAGTACGCAGGCAAAAAGATGCCATGCCGTGCTTGCGCTGGTGTGTTTGGGGGACAGAAGCCACACTGGGGCAGAGGTCCTGTCTGCTCTGCAGGGCCAGGCCGAGAGGTGGTTGACGCCACGCCAGCTTAAGCCAGGAATGGTGGTTTGCGACAATGGCACCAACCTCCTCTCCGCCCTCCGACAGGGACAACTGACCCATGTGCCCTGTGTGGCTCACGTCCTTAACCTGGTGGTGCAGCGGTTCTTGGGCAGGTACCCGGGCTTACAGGATGTCCTGAGGCAGGCCAGGAAAGTCTGTGTGCATTTCCGCAGATCTTATAATGCCAGTGCTCGCCTGGCTGAGCTGCAAAAGGAGTTGAACCTGCCCAAGAACCGCCTTATATGTGACATGCCCACCAGGTGGAACTCAACGTTGGCCATGCTGCAGCGGCTGCACACGCAGCAGAGGGCCATCAATGAGTACCTGTGCGACTACGGCACCAGGACAGGGTCAGGGGAGCTTGTTTTTTTTTCTCCACGCCAGTGGGGCATGATCAGGGATGCATGCACTGTCCTGGCACCATTTGAGGAGGCCACGAGGATGGTGAGCAGTGACAGTGCATGCATCAGTGACACTGTACCTCTTGTCCACCTGTTGGAGCACACGCTGCGTGGAATAATGGACAGGGCACTTGAGGCAGAACAGAGGCAGGAAGAGGAGGACTTCCTTGCCTCTCAAGGCCCCCTTTACCCAGACAGTGTTCCTTCTGTCCCACCCATCGCACAGGAAGAGGAGGAGGAGGAGGAGGAGGAGGAGGAGGAGGATTGTGTCAGCATGGAGGTGGAGGCTGGCACTCAGCATCATCAGCAGCAGTCTTTTAGGGATGATTTACAGTCCCAAGAAACCAGTGGACTTGTACGTGGCTGGGAGGAGGTGGCTGCGGATCATGTCGTCCTTAGTGACCCAGAGGACTCCGGAGCGAATGCCTCAGCAAACCTACGCTGCATGGCCTCCCTGATCCTGCAAAGTCTGCGGAAGGATCCTCGTATTCTTCGGATCAAGGAGAGGGACCATTACTGGCTGGCCACTCTCCTTGATCCACGGTACAAGGGTAAGGTTGCGGACCTTATGTTACCGTCGCAGAGGGAGCAGAGGATGAGACAACTCCGGGAGGCCTTGCAGAAAGGTCTGTGCAACGCGTTCCCAGAGACTGGGAGGTTACAAACTCCTGGTCCTGGACAACGAGTTGCTGAGGCTTCGGCCAGTCAAAGAAGGAGCGGTGGGGAAGGTGGCCGTCTGACCGATGCGTTCAGACAATTCTTTAGTCCGCAGCCCCAAAGTATGATCGGTTCCAGCAACCATCGCCAGCGTCTGATAAACATGGTGCAGGAATATCTAGGGGCAAGGTCAGACTTGGACACCTTCCCCACCGAAAATCCTCTGGCTTACTGGGTCTTGAGGATGGATCACTGGCCAGAGCTTGCACAGTATGCAATTGAGCTACTGGCCTGTCCTGCATCCAGCGTTCTTTCGGAACGCACATTCAGTGCTGCTGGAGGATTTGTCACGGATCACAGGGTGCGCCTGTCCACCGACTCGGTTGATCGACTGACTTTCATCAAGATGAACCAGTCTTGGATCACCACCAGCTACCACACACCTGATGCTGATATAACAGACTAATTGATTTTAACATGTCACATCCCTTCAAGACTGATGCTGATGCTGAGTGCCTGTGCTGTTATGTTGACTGGCTATCCTCCTCCTCCGAGTCCTCAATGATACGATTGATGATGATAGCTTGGAAGATCATTTTTGTTTATGGGTGCCGCCACCAGTGGCTAAGGCCCAATTTTTCAGCCCCTGTTTTACAGGGGCGTGTCATTACAATTTTTGAAGCAATACTTTGCAACAGGGCTCATTGCTGTGCTCCAAGTACAGTATCTGTGAGGGGTTGTAGTGTTGTGCCACCAGTGCCTAAGGCCCAATTTTTCAGCCCCTGTTCAACAGGGGCATGCAATTACAATTCTTGATCTAATAATTCACAGCAGGGTCCATTGCTGCACCCACCAAGAGTAACTCTGAGGGCTTACAGTCTTGTGGCAACGCCACCACCACCACCACCACGAAAGGCCCAATTTTTCAGCCCCTGTTCAAAAGGGGCATGTAATTACAATTCTTGATCTAATAATTCACAGCAGGGCCCATTGCTGCACCCACCAAGAGTAACTGTCAGGGCTTACAGTGTTGTGGCACCAGCACCACCATCAAAGCCCCAATTTTTACTACCACTGTTCAACAATTATATGTAATTAAAATTCCTGATATAATAGTTGACAGCAGGGCGTTCCAGCACCAACCAAGAGTAACTGAGTGCTTACAGTGTTGTGCCAACACCAACAACTAAGGGGCCTATTTCTGCAGAGTATATACGGCAGGTCCCTACTTTCAAACATCCAACTTACAAACGACTCCTACTTGCAAACGAAAGAAGACAACAGGAAGTGAGAGGAAATCTACCCCTAGAAAGGAAAATTCTCTCCTGTAAGAATAAATATGGGAGAAAGGGGTCTCATCTGTACTGATGCTTTATCAGCAATCCTTGTTTCAAGAAAAACACCACATTTCAAAAACAGTTGTCATTGGGACGGAAAGTGAGGTGAAATGTTCTGAACAGGGGCACAGACAGCAAAACAAATGTTACAGGGGTGATAACCCTTACCTATGTTTCCCAAAAAGTTTAAAAATAGATTTTTGGGCTGGAGCTACACTTCAACAATGTACCTGTTCAAAATTACAAACAGATTCTACATAAGAACAAACCTACAGTCCCTGTCTTGTATGCACCGCCTGTATACGGCTGTTCAGAGTATATAGGGCCTTTTTTATTTTATGTGCGGGGTTCCCCTTAATATCCATACAAGACCCAAAGGGGCTGGTAATGGGCTGGGGTAGGGGGGGGGTCATGGGGTAGCTATGCCATTTTTCTTAAAGAATTTCATCCATATTACCGGGACCAGACATTACATTAAAGCCGCAAGCAGTTTTAAATGGCTTTTTTTTCCTTTAGAAGTGTCATTTTGTGCAGGGACAGTTCTAAACACGGGAAACACGTGGCACTTCACAGGCATACTTTAGACACCCCCCAGGTACGATATTTAAAGGAATATTTGACTTTTTTTTTTTTCACTTTATGCATCATTAAAATGACTGCTCCCGAAAAACGACCGTTTTTAAAACTTCTTTTTGCATTGATACATGTCCCCTGGTGCACAACCCGGGTTCCCAAACCCTATTTATGACAATAACATGCATAATAGTTGTTATAATTAGCACTTTAGAATTCGAACGTTCGCATCCATTGTATTTAATAGGGTTCTAATGTTCGTTCGAACTTTCGGTCCGTTCGCGGGTTCTGGTGCGAACCGAACCCGGGGGTGTTCGGCTCATCACTAATTGGGAGGGATGTCCGCATACGTTTGGCCATATAGTGGTTTGATGGTCAAGTGTAGTATTTAAAGAAAGCTTTAAATATATATATATATATATATATATTGTGAGGGGGTTAACTCGGTAGCGGGTGTGTGTGACCCCCTGGTTGGGCTCCCCACACAAAAACAGGGCCAGCAGACGGAGGTTGTGGTTTTCAAAATCAAAAGGTGCGGTTTATTTCTCTATGTACAGTGACAAAAACACAGCAAAGCCAAAAAGAAACAAACAAAATAAATCCTGGTCAGTTTGACCTCTGACTAAACATACAGGTTTCCTAACTAACAACTGGGATCAGCCTAGTGCTGTCCTAGTCCCTAAGTCCCTGGTTTAGTAAAAGTCCAAACAAATAGCCACACAGGCTTTGCCTCACCGCACAGGGGTTCACTCTCCCTAGACAGTCCACACAGGTCTGGTTCCAGGCATGAGCTAACACCTAATGAATCTGGGAGTTCTTATAGAGGCCTAAATGAGCTGACAAGCTTCAGCTGGCCTCATCAACTCCCTGTCTGTACGACGCCCCACACTCTCCCTAGAGGTATGAGTCATCCATGAGCCCACTAGCCTCAGCTGGGCTTCATCAACTCCCTAGTTGTATAAGTCGGCATAAAGCCTGAATCTGGGAGAAATATATCTACCCCCCTGGATGCAACCAGGTGACTTTACCTTCCTGCTGTCACATACCCCCCCCTCTTGTTTTAACCTCGGGGTTGGAACACCAGCAATCAGGCATTCATGTACTCGAGACAAAGCATCCACATTCCCCATTTGAACGCCAGGGCGATGCTTTACTGTGAAGTTGAATTCCTGTAGGGCCAGGAACCACCTATTCACTCTTCTATTTGTCTCCTTGTTTTGAGCCATCCACTTTAACGGAGCGTGATCCGTAACCATGTCAAAGTGCCTACCTAGCAGATAGTACCGAAGGGAATCTAGAGCCCACTTCACCGCTAAACACTCCTTTTCAACCGTGGCGTAATTTACCTCATGGGACTTCAACTTCCTGCTGAGGTAAATGACTGGGTGCTCTTCCCCGTTCCAGACCTGGGACAATACTGCTCCTAACCCCACATCTGACGCATCACTTTGTACGACAAAGTCTTTAGAGAAGTCGGGTGAGTACAACACTGGCTGGCTACATAAGGCTTGTTTCAAGAATTGGAATGCTGCCTCAGCCTCGGGGGTCCATTTAATCATGACCGACCCTTTCCCTTTCGTCAGGTTGGTTAGGGGCACAGCCTTAGAAGCAAAGTGGGGAATGAAGCGCCGATAATAACCCGCGATTCCCAGAAAGGCTCGTACCTGCTTCTTGCTGTTGGGACGTGGCCAACTCTGGATGGCCTCGACTTTGTTGAGTTGGGGTTTTATTACTCCCCTGCCAATGGTGTACCCAAGATATTTGGCCTCCTCCTGCCCAATGGTACACTTCTTGGGGTTAGCCGTAAACCCCGCTTCCCGGATAGAGTCTAGGACTGCTTGCACTTTTGGCAGATGTGAGGCCCAATCTGTGCTATGGACAATTACGTCATCCAGGTAAGCCGCAGCATACTTCCGATGGGGCCTCAGTATCTGGTCCATTTTCCGCTGGAATGTGGCCGGCGCATTCTGTAACCCGAACGGCATTCTCTTATATTGGAACGCCCCGTCTGGGGTTACAAATGCGGTTTTCTCTTTGGCCGACTTGGCCAGGGGAATTTGCCAATACCCTTTTGTGAGGTCAAGAGTCGTCATGTATCGGGCTGTTCCCAGCCGGTCGATCAACTCATCTATACGTGGCATGGGGTAGGTGTCAAATTTTGTAACTTTGTTCAACTGACGAAAATCGTTACAAAATCGCCAGCTCCCATCCGGTTTAGGCACCAACACAATGGGACTAGACCAATCACTTTGGGACTCCTCTATCACCCCTAAGTTCAGCATTTTCTGTACTTCCTCCCGTATTGCCTCCCGTCGGGCCTCTGGGATCCGATAGGGTTTTAACTTCACCCTTTCACCGGGCGGGGTAATAATATCATGCTCTACCCCAGATGTTTGTCCCGGCAGCTCAGAGAACACCTCCTTGTTGCGAAGCACAAACTCCTTAACCTCCTGTTGTTGGGGTTGTGACAAGGTGGCTGCTATTCCAACCTCCGGAATCACGCAACCAGTTTGAGCTGGTGACCAAGTTTCTGCGACTAGGGACTCTCTATCCCTCCAGGCTTTCAACAGATTAACGTGATATATCTGTTCGGGCTTTCGCTTTCCTGGTTGTCTGACCTTGTAATTCACTTCGCTCACTTTTTCCATTATCTCGTAGGGGCCTTGCCATTTGGCAAGGAATTTACTTTCAACCGTAGGGACAAGTACCAATATCCTATCCCCCGGGGAAAAGGTACGGGTCTTTGCTCCACGGTTGTACACTCTCTGCTGTGCCAACTGCGCTTGGGCCAAATGTTCCTTCACGATGGGCATTACCTGTGCAATTCGATCTTGCATCAGGGCGACATGCTCAATCACACTCCTGTGGGGAGAACTCTCACTTTCCCAAGTTTCCTTGGCAATATCCAACAGCCCTCTTGGGTGTCTCCCATACAGTAACTCAAAGGGGGAGAATCCCGTAGAGGATTGGGGCACCTCCCTAATAGCAAACATCAAATAAGGAAGTAGACAGTCCCAATCCTTTCCATCTCTATCCACCACTTTCTTCAACATTTGTTTTAGGGTTTTGTTGAATCTTTCAACCAGCCCATCGGTTTGGGGGTGATACACAGATGTACGCAATTGCGTCACTTTGAGCAATTTACACAGCTCTTTCATAACCCGGGACATAAAGGGTGTACCTTGGTCCGTAAGCAGTTCTTTACAAATACCCACCCGGCTAAAAACAAGAGATAGCTCTTTGGCTATGGTTTTGGCCGAGGTATTTCTGAGAGGGATCGCTTCTGGATAACGGGTGGCATAGTCCATTATAACCAATATGTACTGGTGCCCCCTAGCGGACTTGATTATAGGACCTACCAAATCCATTGCGATTCTCTCAAACGGGACCTCAATGATGGGTAGAGGGACCAGCGGGCTACGGAAATGTGGCATCGGGGCCGACCTCTGACACACAGGGCAGGAGGAACAATAATTTGCTATGTCCTTCATCACCCCAGGCCAATAGAATCTCTGTAATACCCTCTCTCGGGTTTTCTCTGTCCCCAGATGACCTCCAAGAATGTGCCCATGGGCCAACTCCAACACCAACTTCCTGTAAGGTTTGGGCACCACCAGCTGCTCAACGGTTTCTTCTGCCCTTTTTGCCACCCGATACAGTAGGTCCTTCTCTACGCTGAAGTATGGGTAAGTGCAGGTATTATCTGGGTTCACTAACTCGCCATCTATTTCCACTACGTTTTCCCGTGCCTTTATTAGGGCGGGGTCTTTTAACTGTTCTGTGGCAAAATTTTCCCTGTGAACCTCCAGATCAGAAAACTCCACAGACGGTAGGTTTTCGTCTGAGGAGGTGGGCTCCTCTCCAGTTTCTTGAGTCTCCCCTGCAAATACTGACAAGGGAAATTCTGGAGAGTCCTCACCACTCTCAGAGGAGTTCTGGCTATCACATTCCTGGTACATAGGGGCACCAGTGGGGGGCTCAGGATCATCCCACAGTTCCCAGAACTTCGGAAAATCCCTTCCCACAATGGCGTCATGCGGTAACTGAGATACTAAGCCCACTGGATGAGAGAGGGTACCTTTGGGGGTCTCGAAACACACTGTAGTCACTGGATACTCTCGGGTGTCCCCATGCACACAAATAACAGCTACCTTGCTATTCCCAGAGACCTCTGTTTTAACTAATTCAGCCTTTATCAGGGTCACAAGGCTACCTGAATCCAGTAATACCACAACATTTCTACCATTAATACACATTTTGCATAAATGTTTCTCAGTTCCTCGAATGGCAGTGCATGCGACTGTCGCACACAGCGACTGACGTCTGCCCGTCAGAAAGTCACACTGCATGGGTTCCTCCACAACCGGGCAATTGGCTGCAATATGTCCCGCTTGCCGGCAGCGGTAGCAAACGATCCTTCTTGCGGCCTCTTGAGCCGCTGATTTCCCAGGCTGTTCTCGCCAAACTTGGGGTAGAGCTCCCACCCTCTCACTCTCTCCACCCTCACCCCTTGGAATCCTCTTATCCGCCCCTGGGGATGGTCTGGTCTTAGGGTGGAAAGTCCGAGTGTCTCTGGAAGAGGCCGTCAGGTTCTCTGTAGCCAAGTATTTCTCTACACGATCCACAAGACCACCGGCCGTCTCTGGGTCTCCATGGCTTACCCACTTTTGGATGGCAGTAGGAAGAGCTCTCAAAAACCGATCCATTACAACACGTTCCACAATCTCTGGTGCGGACAAAGTCTCTGGCTGTAGCCACTTCCTGCTCAGGTGAATGAGATCATACATTTGAGACCTGGGGGGTTTTCCAAGCTGGAAAGTCCAGTTATGCACACGCTGAGCCCGGACAGCCAGGGTGACACCCAGCCTTGCCAATATTTCAGCTTTTAGCATCACATAGTCTTTTGCTTGGTCAGGCTCTAGGTCATAGTAAGCCTTCTGCGATTCACCAGTTAACAGAGGAGCCACCAGTCCAGCCCACTGCTCCTCAGGCCACTTTTCTCTTTCAGCAGTCCTTTCAAATGTGGTCAAAAATACCTCTGGATCATCCTCTCCAGTCATTTTTGTCAATAAACGACTCACCCCAAAGGACGCGGTATTAGTGGGACGGCTTTCCTCACTGGTCTGCGGACGTTGCTGCATTACTGCTTCCATTTGTTGTAGTCTCTGCTCTTGCTTCTGTAACAGGTCTATGAAGCGGGCCTCAGATTGCTGCTGGGCTTGTTGATGAGCTTGCTGCTGGGCTGCAAGGCTCCTTTGCAAACCTGCATTTGTCTGCTGTTGATTGGCATTTGCTAGAGCCAGCTGTTTCAGTATCTCCTCCATGCTGGCTTAAAAAAAAACTGCCACTGGTTCTCCACCAACTGTGAGGGGGTTAACTCGGTAGCGGGTGTGTGTGACCCCCTGGTTGGGCTCCCCACACAAAAACAGGGCCAGCAGACGGAGGTTGTGGTTTTCAAAATCAAAAGGTGCGGTTTATTTCTCTATGTACAGTGACAAAAACACAGCAAAGCCAAAAAGAAACAAACAAAATAAATCCTGGTCAGTTTGACCTCTGACTAAACATACAGGTTTCCTAACTAACAACTGGGATCAGCCTAGTGCTGTCCTAGTCCCTAAGTCCCTGGTTTAGTAAAAGTCCAAACAAATAGCCACACAGGCTTTGCCTCACCGCACAGGGGTTCACTCTCCCTAGACAGTCCACACAGGTCTGGTTCCAGGCATGAGCTAACACCTAATGAATCTGGGAGTTCTTATAGAGGCCTAAATGAGCTGACAAGCTTCAGCTGGCCTCATCAACTCCCTGTCTGTACGACGCCCCACACTCTCCCTAGAGGTATGAGTCATCCATGAGCCCACTAGCCTCAGCTGGGCTTCATCAACTCCCTAGTTGTATAAGTCGGCATAAAGCCTGAATCTGGGAGAAATATATCTACCCCCCTGGAAGCAACCAGGTGACTTTACCTTCCTGCTGTCACAATATATATATATATATATATATATATATATGTGTGTGTGTGTGTGTGTGTGTGTATGTGTAGCGGGGTCTCCTTTAAGGCCCCGGGACTACGTTACCCAGAACCCAGAGTGCAGTTAGCCACCGCAGAGACTCATGGGAGGGGTTATTTAAGGAGGAGGCGAAGCGGAGCTCGGCCTCTTTGGACACCGCGCTGCAAGCAAGAGTTTCTTCCTGTGCAGATCTGCTGCAGTGCAAGGCCTGAAGCCTGGGCCTTGCGCAACTTCCAAAGAGCCTTCTACCCCACTGCGGAGCCTGGGTGGCATCTGACTTGTCGAGTGAGGACATCAGTTGGATCGGGGACCCGATCGTTGCAGACGCTGTGTGCGGATACACAGCAGGGTGGACGTTCCGGACTGGGATCGCGTCCGGAGTGGTGAGCGGGCACCTGCCCAGACCAATAGACTGTGCCGTGTTTAGGCCTATAGACTGGATAGGCCCACAGTTTTGTTTAGTCGCTGTTCCCCATGGGGACCGGTAGCAGGACAGAGTTGAAGTGTCCCCCCCAGTATAGTGTTTCAAGTTATTGCCTGGTTGTGGATTACAAAGTACTATTCATCAAGTGCACCACGAAAGCTGGCATGCGAAGAAATCCCTATAGGAGGTGACTGAGATTTATTCCATGTCAGGCCTGACCGGGGTGGGAGTTAAGATATTGTTTAGGGCGCGCATACTATAATAGCTACGCGTGGTGAAGTACCACGCAGCGCCATTATTGTGTGCTGTATTGATTTCTGCAGGGCTCTGCAGGCCAGTTGCATGTGTTGTGTTCTGCCTATGCTACCTTTAATATAAGAGTAAACTGTTATATTTAATCTCTCGCCTCAGTGTGTTGTCTTACTGCTAAGAGATTACCCCTTGCAATACTATTGAATGTATACAAATATAACCCCTAGACTAGCTGTGCCAGAGTGGGTCGAGTAAGATTGCCGGGGGTTGGTGGTGCTGTATACAGGGCCCGAAAACAAATTCAGCGGCTCTCTTAACTGGGGGTAGCGCTACATATATATTAAAATACTACTGTTGCTTAAATTTTTTATCTTGTCACAATGCCCTACACATCAGTAATTGGGGTGGTTGCCAGTACCGAGCGCAATGAGGTTGCAAGGGGATATGTAGATAATCAGAGTAAGAGCAGCACCAACTACTCATCCAACCAGCAATGAGACATGAGCACAAAACACCAAATAAAGGAGTGCTCCCAGCCCTGTGGAAGTCAATAGAGCCACAAGCCCAGGATTAGATAAAATCAAATTTCATAATAAATGATTGCTGAAAGAATTTTACTTATTAAGAAATTATGCCACGCGAACTAACTTGCTGTGGTTCTACCTTAGTAATGATGCAAATCAGAGACCACGTTGTCTTGCATACACACAACGCACTGGGTGGCTGGTAGACATGTGCGGTTCGTTTCGTACGAATTGAAAATGAACCTGTAAACCTGCATACCTGTTATCTGCTACCTGTACCGACCCGGCTCTGCTCGACCACCCGATATCTCCAATCCTGACCTTGGCTCGCCTTGACCCTGCTCTGTCTCCTTCCTGCCTACCTGCTGACAGACCTTGCCTGTATCTCTGACTACATTTAAGCCTGCTGAACCATACGTCTGATTACCTGCTCTGACCCGGCTTGTCTGACCCTTTTGCTGTCTGCTGTTTGTGTGCACCTAACCTGGCTTGTCTCACCCCGCTCCAGCTTCCGCTGTTCCTGTACCCGCCAGCTCCCGGGTCGCTGACCTGCAACCACCTCCTCTGCTGCCTACAGTTCCAGCCACCCCTGGAGGATCACCACCTTGCCACGGTGCCAACCACTACACCTTCCTACCTCACTGCGCTCTCGAGTTCACTGTCCTCACTCCAGTGACTCCGGAGCCAGGGCTGTAAGAGAGGTCTCCTCCTACAAATCAGGCTCTATGATCAGGTACGTTCTGTACATAACAGATGGCGACGTATCGCCATACTTCTGATTTTAGCGGATCGGACAAGAGAAAGGCATAATGAGCTAAGTTCCCCTCCGCCGCTGCCGCCATGTCCCCTCTGAGTGTCTTCCGTGTATCGCCGCTCCGGCGCTGTGACTGGCCGGAGCGGCAATGACGTCACTCCCGCCTGTGCATGCTCGCGGTCCCGGCATTATCCCATTAAGAAAACCGGCACACTCAGTGCGCCTGCGCCGTAGACATCGGTGCAGTGTTTTCAGAAAATATCTCCTTAACCGTGTAGGTTAAGGAGATATTTCTTGCACCTACAGGTAAGCCTTAATCTAGGCTTACCTGTAGGTGCAAGTTGTTAGAGTGGGTTTAAACCAACTTTAAAGTATTACTAAACCCACAACAGTAAAATCAGTCTGTATATGCAGTAAAGCATGCTTGTTATACTCACTGTGGAACCTAAGGGGTTAATCCTTTGCATTGAGTAAATAGGCTGTTTGATCCTGTCTTCTCTTATTCTCGCCTTCTTACTGTTCCCAATTTATCTGCTGATAGATCAGAGCCTTGGGGGCAAGCTACACATGCTCAGTTAGATGTTTATTGTTAGAGAGTTATTTTTTCCTTGTGAGTGTGCATGTGATTGGTACTGGGCCAATCAGCACTGTCCTGACATTGGGTTAGGGGTCCTGCAGCCTCATAGGACAGTCAAAAGAGGGTGAAAACTCCTCTTACAAGCCTTAACTAGACACTGATAGAAGTCACAAGACTGCTATACACTGCCGATTAAAAAATGCATTTACTTTAAGTATATGAGAAAAGACCAAAAAAATAAAAAAATAAATAATAATGATAAAAAAATAAATAAATTAATAACAACACAAAAACAAAATGCATGAAGGTAATAAACACATTTAAGCAGTATCAAAGAAATAAGATAATAGTAGATGGACACGTGATTATATGAAAACGCATATCAAATGAACACATATCTAAAGAAAAAAATAATAATAATAATAATATATATATATAGGTTAACAATAATAGATAAAACAATGGTAATCTTTTTATATGGCTTACAGGAGGAAAAGAGCTCAAGGAGGACTTCAGCAGTATGATAATGATGCTCTCATACAATCTAATCAGCAGGAAGGTGACACAGGAAGTTATAGTAATGGACAATGGTGTCACCATTTTGGTGATAAATTTTGGCAGGCATGTGTGAATCGTGTAGATCACAACATTGGCTTTACAAAATCCTAAAAAAAAAAGTTTGCAAGCTATGCAGTTTTCATATATGAATGTAAAGTGTGTGTCTAGTTGTTTTCCTGGATTTGAAATACTGTTGGTGAAATTAAAAACAGCTTTTCACTCATTCTTTTTTGTCACCCTCGTTAAAATGAAATTTACTTACTCTTCATTCCTGTACAAGGCCAGAGCGTGTCCGGTGAATGAAATAACGTCTGGGCCAAGGTCGAATTTCCGGTACACTTCTCGCATAGTCATCCTCCTGGGATCAATATCTTGGTGAGTCTTGACGTCGTGTTCGTTGAAGTTGACCACAAAGAGTAAGAACTTGCGGAAACGTCTTTTTTCAAACATGCCCAATAAGTCTAGACACGAACAAAGCAACGGAGGTCAATAACAATTTTAAAAAAGTAATAAAATGGCCAGGGTTGCTAAAATTTGTTAAATGTACCAAATGAAGGAAGGTTTCTTTTCTGGATTCAACATGTTACCACAGCAGCCATTTTTTGGTAAACCAGTATGAGTTAAAGTGGAGTGCCTGACAAGTATCAGAAATACAAAATGGCCAATGTTCGGGGAAAAAAAGGCAAACAGAAATAGCGTCAGACTTTTCCAGAAATGCCCACTCACCCGAGTCCAGCGCCTCTTCCTCTGTGCAGGGCACCTTGTGGATGCGTCCAGATTTGTACACAAAACTTCCATCGACTACTTTGAAATCAATATATTGGGTCACATCGGTGTATAAAAGTATCTTCACCAGCTGTCCTAACAGGAGCAGAAGAAGGACCATAGAGTTAAAGCAATCAATAATATCCACCAATTTCTGATTAAAGCCCACCCCATTGTATGTGCCTTTGCCCCTGAAAGCAATTATCATTCTTCAGGTAACTTCTGACCTTCACATTCCCTTAGGCCCCTTTCACACTGGGGCGGGCGGTGGCGGCATAGCGGCGTGATTTTTAGCGCAGCTATACCGTCGTATTTACCGCGATATTCGGCCGCTAGCGGTGCGGTTTTAACCACCGCTAGCGGCCGAAAAAGGGTTAATACCGCCTGCAAACCGCGGCTACAGCCGTGGGTTGCGGGCGGTATTACCGCGGTGTCCCATTGATTTCAATGGGAAGGAGTGGTATACACACCGCTCCTTCACCGCTCCAAAGATGCGGCTTGCAGGATATTTTTTCTCCTCCCGCCAGCGCATCGCCTCAGTGTGAAAGCCCTCAGGCTTTCACATTGAGCATACTGGGGCAGGATTTTTTCAGGCGTTATTTATGCGCTATTTTTAGCGCAAAACGCCTGAAAAACTCCTCAGTGTTAAAGGGGCCTTAGCAATATTGCACACATTTTTTCTGTCAAATTTGTTTATTGAATTTTATCAAGTTACAGAGAAATAATAAATAATAAAGCAACAATCACAATAATCACTGAATTAGGTTCAAAATTAGCATATGAAATCATCTATATATCATGGATTAAAAGACAATAACAATAACTAAAGTGGGTTTCTTTACATAGTCTAATAAAGTTTAGAATCAGAATAATAATTTCAATTTAAACTGTAAAGGTTAACATCTAAGATGGATAAAGACAATGTATTAAAGCCTCAAATAGGTAGGAGACAAAACTAATGCCGCGTACACATGACCGTTTTTCATGACGAGAAAAATGCAATTTTTTTATTTGGTCATTAAAAACGATCGTGTGTGGGCTCCAGAGTATTTTTCATGACGTGAAAAATGGGCATTAAAAATTTGGAACATGCTCTAATTTTTCTCGTCGTTTTTAACGTCGTAGTTTTTCTCGTCATGAAAAACGGCCGTGTGTAGGCTTTAACGATGTGAAAAAAACACGCATGCTTAGAAGCAAGTGATGAGACCGGAGCGCTCGTTCTGGTAAAACTAGCGTTAGAGATAGCACATTCGTCACGCTGTACCGGACTGAAAAGCACGAAGCTGAAAAGCGCGAATCGTCTCTCACCAAACTTTACTAACACGAGGATCAGCAAAAGCAGCCCAAAGGGTGGCGCCATCCGAATGGAACTTCCCCTTTATAGTGCCGTCGAACATTTCGTACGTCACCGCGCTTTGCTCAAGCATTTTTTTTTCACGATAGTGTGTAGGCAAGGCAGGCTTGAGAAGAATCACGTCGAGAAAAACTTTGTTTTTTTCAATGACATTAAAAACGGTCGTGTGTACGCGGCATAACGCTACAATATAACTTTTAAAGATCTTGTAGCTGTGCTTTAAAATTGAGAGGAGCATATGTAGGTATATTTGTTGAACCTATATATATGAAAATAAATAAATAAGAGAAATAGAAAAAATATATAAACAAGTGAAAGGGAAAGGGAGAAGGAAGTGTAGGAAGAAGAGAAGGATAAGAGGAAGTGACAGGAAGAATCCTCGGGGATAAATGCAATAATAGCCATTTGTTTATAGATAGTTACTGCGATAGAGTGTAAAAAAATCAAGGCATCAACAAAGTGTCATCAAAGTTTGGTGGCAAAAAGTGAGTTATCCATGGTTGCCAAATATTTTTAAAGGAATTTATTTTATCTTGAGCTATGGCTTCCATTTTGGCATGGACCATAGCTTGGTTAATTCTGTGTTTGGCTTCATTCAATACCAAATTGTTAGTTTTCCAGGCTTTGGCTATGGTCTGCTTCGCGGCTGTTGTGATCTGCAGTAGAAGTTTAACCACTTAACAACCACCTGCCGACAAATAACGTCGACAAGGTGGTTGCTTAACTCTGGGAGGACGTTATATAACGTCCTCCCAGAATCGCGCTCCCGCGCGCCCCCTGGGGCGCGCACACGGGAAACGATAGCGGCCGTTTACCACGTGATCGCTCCGTCAAATGACGGAGCAATCACTTGTAAACAGACCGGCGTCATTTGATGACGCCGGTTCCTCCCTCCCCTCTCTGTACCGATCGGTACAGTGTGAGAGGAGAGGGGAGGGAGCGGATGGCAGCAGCAGCTCTGTGGGCTGGATCTGTGACAATTGCAGTCACAGATCCAGCCATCCATCCATCCCTGCTCAGCCATCCCTGGTGCAATACCCTGCCAATACTCTGCAATACACCCTGCCAATACTCTGCAAAATACCCTGCGCAATACTCTGCAAAATACTCTGCAATACCCTGGTGCAATACTCTGCATTACCCCGGTGCAATACTCTGCAATACCCTGCGCAATACTCTGCAATACCCTGCGCAATACTCTGCAATACCCTGCAAAATACTCTGCAATACCCTGCAAAATACTCTGCAATACCCTGCGCAATACTCTGCAATACCCTGCGCAATACTCTGCAATACCCTGCGCAATACTCTGCAATACCCTGCAAAATACTCTGCAAAATACTCTGCAATACCCTGCGCAATACTCTGCAATACCCTGCGCAATACTCTGCAATACCCTGCACAATACTCTGCAATACTCTGCGCAATACTCTGCAATACCCTGCGCAATACTCTGCAATACCCTGCGCAATACTCTGCAATACCCTGCGCAATACTCTGCAAAATACTCTGCAATACCCTGCACAATACTCTGCAATACCCTGCGCAATACTCTGCAATACCCTGCGCAATACTCTGCAAAATACTCTGCAATACCCTGCACAATACTCTGCAATACCCTGCGCAATACTCTGCAATACCCTGCGCAATACTCTGCAATACCCTGCGCAATACTCTGCAATACCCTGCACAATACTCTGCAATACCCTGCAATACCCTGTGCAATACCCCGTGCAATACCCTGCCATACTCCGCAATACCCTGCCATAGTCCGCAATACTCTGCAATGCCCTGCAATGCCCGGCAATACTCCGCAATGCCCACTTCCCGCCCGCCGGCCGTCATATGACGTCCTTGACTTTGTGCGGGGATATCTGAATGATGGGAGCAGCTACAGACATCATTCAGATATCAGCTTTTTCAGCCGGCGATTCCCTACACCATAAGAACAATCATAGCGGCTGTTCTGCTGCTTGATCATTCTTACGGGAGGCGAGAGGGGATGTCCCCCCCTCCCGCTGCCCTCCGGTGCTTCTACCGACTCACCGCTACGATCAAAGCCAGGATTGTTGTTTTTTTTTTGTTTTTTTTCAGGCTTCCCAGCCTAGAGGTGAGATGTGGGGTCTTATTGACCCCATATCTCACTGTAAAGAGGACCTGTCATGCCATATTCCTATTACAAGGGATGTTTACGTTCCTTGTAATAGGTATAAAAGTGATCAAAAAAAATTTTGGGGCGGAAAAACATGTCAAACTAAAATAAATAAAGTAAAATGAACAATAAAAAAATATATATATTTTTTAAAGCGCCCCTGTCCCCGTGAGCTCGCATACAGAAGCGAAAGCATACGTAAGTCCCGCCCACATATGAAAACGGTTTTCAAACCACACATGTGAGGTATCTCTGCGAACGTTAGAGCGAGAGCAATAATTCTGGCCCTAGACCTCCTCTGTAACTCAAAACATGTAACCAGTAAAAATATTTAAAGCGTCGCCTATGGGGATTTTTTTAAGTAGCGAAGTTTGGCGCCATTCCACGAGTGTGTGCAATTTTTAAGGGTGACATGTTAGGTATCTATTTACTCGGCGTAACTTCATCTTTTACATTATGCAAAAACATTGGGCTAACTTTACTGTTTTTTTTTTTTTTTTAAGCACAAAACATTTTTTTTCCGTAAAAAACGCGTTAAAAAAATTGCTGCGCAAATATCGTGCGAGATAAAAAGTTGCAACAACCACCATTATATTCTCTAAGGTCTTTGCTAAAAAAACATATATAATGTTTTGGGGTTCTATGTAATTTTCTAGCAAATAAATGATGATTTTTACATGTAGGAGAGAAATGTCAGAATTGGCCTGGGTGCTCCAGAACGCCTGAAGGTGCTCCCTGCATGTCGGGCCTCTCTATGTGGCCACGCTGTGTAAAAGTCTCACACATGTGGTATCGCCATACTCGGGAGGAATAGCAGAATGTGTTTTGGGGTGTAATTTGTGGAATGCATATGCTGTGTGTGAGAAATAACCTGCTAATATGACAATTTTGTGAGAAAAAAAAAAGAGAAAAAAAAAATCTTGATTTTGCAAAGAATTGTGGGAAAAAATGACAACTTCAAAAAACTCACAATGCCTCTTTCTGAATACCTTGGAATGTCTTCTTTCCAAAAAGGGGTCATTTGGGGGGTATTTGTACTTTTCTGGCATGTTAGGGTCTCAAGAAATGAGATCGGCCGTCAGTACTTCAGGTGTGATCAATTTTCAGATATTGGCACCATAGCTTGTGGACTCTATAACTTTCACAAAGACCAAATAATATCCACCAATTTGTACTTATTTTTACCAAAGATATGTAGCAGTATAAATTTTGGCCAAAATTTATGAAGAAAAAATAGTAATTTGCAAAATTTTATAACAGAAGCGAAAAAAAAATCATTTTTTTACAAAATTTTCAGTCTTTTTTCTCTTATAGCGCAAAAAATAAAAAACCCAACAGTGATTAAATACCACCAAAAGAAAGCTCTATTTGTGTGAAAAAAAGGACAAAAAATTCATATGGGTACAGTGTTGTATGACTGAGTAATTGTCATTCAAAATGTGAGAGCACCGAAAGCTGAAAATTGGTCTGGTTATTAAGGGGGTTTAAGTGCCCAGTGGTCAAGTGGTTAAAGCGGTCGTATACCGCAAAACTTTTTTTTTTTTCCAACCTGCAAGGCAAAGGCATAATGAGCTAGTATGACTAGCATACTAGCTCATTATCAATCACTTACCTTAGATCGAAGCCCCCGCAGCGGTCCTCGGACACGTCCTCTGTCGCCGCCATGATTCCCGGAGTGACTTCCGGGTATCGCCGATCCCGCGCTGTTATTGGCCGGAGCGGCGATGACGTCACTCCCCTGCATGTGCGAGGAACAGCACGATCCCCGCGCATGTAGGAAATCCGGCAGTGTCCGGCGGGCTGCCATTCAAGAGCCGCCGCGCTCAGTGCGCCTGCGCCGTTATCTACGGCGCACGTGCGCCGTAGATATCAGTACAGACTTTTTTGCAAATATCCCCGAGACCGTTGCAAATTCCTTCCTGATCCCCCGAGAGGCAATCGGATTTTCCCTGGATCAACTTTACCTATAAATGTTAGTACCCAGTTATATTATGTACATTTAAGAAAGAATCCAGACCCTTCTTAAAGCAATCTACTGAGCGGGCCATAACCACCTCCGGAGGGAGTCTATTCCACATTTTCACAGCTCTTACTGTGAAGAAACCTTTGCGGAATTAGAGATGAAATCTCTTTTCTTCTAGACTAAGGCCTCGTACACACGACCGATTTTCTCGGCAAGAACCAGCAAGAAACTTGCTGGCAGAGAGGTCTTGCCGAGTAAATCGGTCGTGTGTACGCTGCTAGCGGGTTTCTCGTCGAGAAAACCGACAAGAAACCTCGACGAGAAAATAGAGAACCTGCTCTCTATTTTCTCTTCGAGATTCTCCTCGGCATGTTTCTCGACGAGAAAAGTGAGTGTGTGTACACTTACCTGTCCGCCCGGAAGCCCGCGCATGTTCGAAATGAATTTGACGCATGCGCGGTAGCTTCCTAGGCATACGTAGGGTATACCAAGATGGCGGCGACGGCATCGAATGTGACGAGCGCATGCTCGACGTAGTCGATGACGTCACCGTGTACACTCCTTTCAAAGAACCGCGGGTTCTTTGAAACGAGCGTGTGTACACTCGGCCGGGACAAGTTTCTTGTCCAAGAATCTCGTCGAAAAAAACAACATGTTTTTTTCAACGAGAATCTCGGCCGTGTGTACGAGGCCTTAGAGTGCCCCCTTGCCCTCTGTGTTGACCGTAAAGTGAATAACTCAACACCAAGTTCACTATATGGACCCATTATATATTTGTATATGTTGATCATTTCCCCCCTTAATCTCCTCTTCTTAAGAGTGAAAAAAACAGTTCCTCTAATCTTTCCTCATAGCTGAGCTCCTCCATGCCTCTTTTCAGTTTTGTTGCCCTTCTCTGTACTTTCTCCAGTTCCCGATATCCTTTTTGAGAACTGGTGCCCAAAACTGAACTGCATATTCCAGATGAGGTCTTACTAATGATTAATTTGTACAGGGGCAAAATGATATCTCTCTCTCTGGAGTCCATACTAGGCTTGTGCAATTCGTTTCGTAATGAATCGAAATTCGTCCGAATTTAGCAACTTTCGGACATTCGGAAGCATTCGAATTTCCGAACAAAGCAATTACGAATAAAACCGAATCTGAAATAAATTATATCGCAAATAGCGAATGCCCGAATGTCTTCGGCATAATTCGTTATGAAAAAAGTTACGAATGTACGAATCCACGAATCCATTCGAAGCACAATAACACTGCTCTGCTCTCTGCTTCTCCCTCACCGTGCTGAACTCCCTCTCAAAATGGTATACAGGGGGCGGAGGCTATAGCCGCATGTAAAAAACGAAAGTAAAATACGAGATTTTGAATCGTTACAAATAACCGCTATGTATTTAGCAAAGTACAAATCCATTCGAAGCACATTAGGCATAATAGGCAGCGTCGTTGTGAGAGAGCCACGGAAAATTACGAATCAACGAACCCAAAAAAAGTTACGAAAGTAAGAGTTGTGTCCAGAATCATTGAAAAACAATGTACTCTACCGAAAGTACGAATTATAAATCAACTAAAAATAAGGCTTACATTAATACGAATCATTCCGATTTAACGAAAAATGTCGCTTGCGAAAATTCGAATTAGTCCGAACACGAAAAATCCCGTCTAGCAAAATTACGAAAGATTACGAATCAACAGGACCGAAAAGAAACAAACCGAAACTAAACTAATTTTTCCGTTGTGCACAAGTCTAGTCCATACCTCTCTTATACAAGAAAGGAATTTGCTCGCTTTGGAAACTGCAGCTTGGCATTGCATGCCATTATTGAGCTTATGATCTACCAAAACCCCCAGATCCTTCTCCACTATGGATTCCCCCAGTTGTACTCCCCCTAGTATGTATGATGCATTCATATTCTTAGCCCCCAAGTGCATAACTTTACATTTATCAACATTAAACCTCATCTGCCACATAGTCGCCCAATTAGACAGAGCATTGAGGTCGGCTTGTAAATTGGAGACATCTTGTAAGGACGTTATTCCACTGCATAGCTTGGTGTCATCTGCAAAGACCCAATATCATTTATAAAGATGTTAAAAAGTAAGGGTCCCAGCACTGAACCTTGGGGTATACCACTGATAACCTTAGACCATTCAGAGTAAGAATCATCATGTAGCGGTACCCCCAAAGGGGCTGCTGATTGACTCTATACCCCACTGGCCACCCCGACTCTGCAAATCCTCTCTTACCTCTGACACCTTGGGTTCCATTCTGAAATGTCACGTTAGTAATGAGAAACTCACACAGTATCACTGAACCACTCAGAAATGTTTTACTGAGATAAAGAATAACACAGTGAAAAGGGAATGAATAACAGATGAATGAACACATGTTATGATTGACAAAAAAAGTATTATTCATTGCACATACATCACTCACTTGTAACCTGGTGAAAACCTGAAGGGGGTATATGTGAACAGGTGCACAGAGGGATAGATATCCAATACCTTCAACACATGTATTGAATACCTTCCCACTGAGGCCTCAGCAAACAAACTGGTACAAAATACAGAACAAGGTATACAGTAATACAGTGCAAGCTCTAATTATATCTCACGAAACAGCTTCCACTAGGCTATAGTTCAGAGCATAACTCCAATGTAGAACAGTAGTGCTTAGAAGAAGAAGAAAGTGGTAAATGTTCCTTAAATTCCGGATGTCTTCAGCTAGCTTAATATTATACTACAGTGATGATTTTGTATTTGCTTGTAATCCAAGAGAACAAAAGGCAAGGGCTGCAGAATAAGATGTTAATATAATTGCTCAAATGAAGAACTATTCCCACTTGTCGATTCCCTACACGTGTGAGTAATACAGTACTGACCTTACAGCACAGGGGGAAAAAACAAGGCCCCAAAGTCTAGCTGTATGATGCCTGGGTCCAGCAGATCCATAGCCGTGGAACTACAAGTCTCACCAGCAGTCTGTAGAAAAGAAACTCACTCAGCAATACTGTAGTCGCTACTTGGATGGGCAGGTGCCCTCTCATCACAATGGATCCCAGCAGATGTTAGACTCCATCTGGAATCTCCTTCTAGTGCCTCCGTCAGTGAAAATGGCGTCGCCACGCCGTGCTGCAACTCCCGGTGGGCTGGAATGCAAGTGGCTTCAAATGCTCTGAAGCGCAGGCCGATCCGCCTGCTAGATTAGCAGAGCCATCCTCCAAGATCCCTCTGAGGCGGGGGATCCAGCTCTCCGCTGTATAGGCCGCAGTCTTTCACTCCTGGTCACTCACAGACCTCCTGCTGACAGGTGTTGAATGGCGTCCAGAGAGACTGAAAGCAGGCCGCGCCTGTCCTTTTATCTCTCCTCCCAGCAGGCTGTTCTGTGCGCT
This sequence comes from Rana muscosa, assembly GCA_029206835.1. Taxonomy (NCBI): domain Eukaryota; kingdom Metazoa; phylum Chordata; class Amphibia; order Anura; family Ranidae; genus Rana; species Rana muscosa. The sequence goes on from CM055120.1 coordinate 306,868,233, forward strand.
TTGCATTGTGTGTCTTGTAGTCCAGAGCTGCTTCAGCCAAACGAGACACTTCCTCATTCAGACTACATATCCCACAATGCATGGCTCTGCTCACTTCTCAGAAGGAAGGAAAATCCTGACAGAGTTCAGCAGACACTATGGGGAGCCAAACTCTTATTAAAAATAAAATGAACCGTTCATCATAATAACTATCGTAGCAACCCCAGGGCTACAATTATTTCATCTAGGGGTAAAATGGTTGAGAAAGGCTATTCTAATGTGATCATTGACCTCAGAAGTCTTGAAGGTCAGACAACGGAGTTTACTCCATTTTGCATCATATTTCCTTACCATTGGTCATTAGAAACTTGGGGACCAGATCTACATTCCACTCTCTTCCTCTGCCCATTGGCTCCGGAGGACCAATCACATTAAATCTTCGATAAAGCTGGGGAGGAGAGAAGATTATATCAATGATTTCTATAATCTCATATAGTCATAAAGATAGATAGATAGATAGATAGATAGATAGATAGATATGTAGCAAGGTCCCAGGTCTCCTTCAGTTTAATGAGAACCTTCAGGGCCGGAGATAGCTGACATCCTTCTAAATATGGGGGGTTGTGAGGCATAGTGGGTGCAAGGTAGTTGAAGTTATTGGGCGCCAGACACTTCTTGAATGCAAAAGAGATTTTATTTCTCTTACAGAACTTTTGGGAGAGAGGGTTAGGGCCAGGACACCCTTAGGTAGTTGCAACATTAATTGGCAGACTCCGAGACTTCAACAGGAGGACAGCCATACAGGGAAAGGAATCCAGCAAGACACCACATCTGCATGTGTAGGAATGCTGTCTCCTATGGTAACAGTCTTTAACAGTTGCTAACACAAAGTGTAACAGTTCTTTTACTTCCACTACAATTACTTCTTGTAGTTCTTTAACCCACTGAGCTCCCGGTCTCTCACTAGACTAGATGATTCACTGACACTAAATCCCTTGAGCTCCTCCAACCTTCACGTGTATCTTTCTCAAGCAACACCCCCGCTTCTCTGCTGGGTCCCTAGCTTGGCATTCAAGATACCTCTGAAGCTTCACCCACGCTGGCCTGCTCGGTCCCTAGCTTGACACACAAGGCTGCTCTGCAAGAGTCACCTCGGCTGGCTGGGTCCCTGGCTTGATACCCACTGAAGTTTCCAGATTCTTCACCGTCCCTGGTTGGTAAGAATACTGCTCTGGTACTTGCATCAGTTACTCACTGTGGTCCCTAGCAATAAGGTGGTTGGTCCCTTAGTGGCTTCCCCTCTCTAACTCCGACCACGACAGGTTCTCCGGCCGGCAGAACCGTCACTTCTGGTTCACAACCCTGCACTGGTCTCTTGCTTCTGGATAGGCCCTCAGACAACCTAGCAGACAGATGTGCCCGAGATAGGCCCTATCGCCTAGAAGCCCCGGGCAATACAACACACATCCACCTAGAAAGCCGCCCAGGTGGCACAGAACCCCGATCACCTGACTCCACCCAAATATATAGGCTCTCCTAACAGGCCAAGGGATCCAAGAAAACCCCTGCTCATTGTCTGAGACACCCCACATACCCATAATCTAACCTTGCATGCCCTTCTCGTATCTAGCACCACCAGGTACCCAGCCACCTAGTGGTAGAAGAGAAAAGTGCAACAGGGCCAGACTTAGGGGGAAATCAATGGATCTCTAACAATTAGCCAAGATGACTATTCCTGACAAGTAAATTTTGGGGAGCAACCTTGCCTAAACTCCATGGTGCTACAGATAGATAGATAGATAGATAGTGTGACAGGAAGCCAGGTAAATCTAAGGGTTGTGTCCTGGATGGGAGGTATATTTGCCCCGGGTTCATGCTTTTAACAAGGACACTTACCTGTCCTACTCGCCCGCGATGTCGGCCCCCCGAGGCCGATCCCTCGATCCTGGCAGCTCCCGGCGCCGCCATCCTCACTAAGGGAAACAGGCAGTGGAACCTTGCGGCTTCACTGCCCGTTTCCTACTGCGCATGCGCGAGTCTCGCAGTGTTTTCAGAATGGGCGGCTGCTCTCTGGGATACATACAATTCCCAGAAGGCAGCGTGCCCCATTCACCAGAAGACAACGCGAGGATGAAGACCAGCCGCGGAGAATGAAGAGGCAGATTAGGAAGATCCGCATAGCAACCGCTATTTCTGATATGTAAAAATTATTATTATTTTTATTTTTTTTCCTATTTATTTATAGATTTTTGGTGAAATGTTTTTTTTTTAGGGTGGAACTCCACTTTAATGAACTCAGTGGAAGCAGGTTTAGTACTCTGGGCTCCTATAAGACTCCCAGCCTGCTTAGGGAAGATGCTCCATAATGGAACCAGATCTCTGTGTAGGACAGACTGGGGAGCAGCAACTTCTCTGTGTGGCTAAAGACTGTTTCATTCTGTGTGACAGTCAGGTGCCTGGGCAGTGGGCAGCAGTAGGCTGTTCCAGGACAAGTAGTTTGGTTCCTGTGTTTGTAGACACCCAAGGTGGCAAGGGTTTATTTTTTGTTTTGTTTTATTCCTGCACTTTGTAAAGACAGACTTAGATGGATGCAACACCCTCCTTAGTTAGGCTGCTTATCTAAATTTAGTTTTGGGCTTCACTGCAGTCAGTGGAGCAGTAATTGGTTGCTTTTGCCTGGTCAAGGTTTCCTAGCTGGGTGTTTGATTTCTCTCACCTGCTTCTCGAAGAAGCTTCCAGAATATAGGGTACAAAAATGTCCAAAATTAATATTTATCATGCTCCAGCCAATCCCTGGAAGAAGGTGTCCAGAAGATGATAAATGTTTGAGAGGCCTTCCAGAGTGTTCCTTCATCTCCAGAGGGTTCCAGTCAGTGGCAACCTATCCATAAGGGGGGCATGGGCACCGCCACCCCTATCCATGTGTCCAGCCCCTAAGCTACATGCGGGGGGGGTTTAAGTACGTGATTAGGCTTCAAAATAGGGTGGGCTTGGGGTGCAGAGCACTGCGCCCGTAGCCTACCCAATTCTGTGACACTAGCGAATGAATATTCACTATTGTCACACTAATTCTCCTCCTGAGACACGTAGCCCGATTGGCCGAAAGGGGAAGCTACGCTGGCCGCACGGAGGAGGAAAGAGGAGACACGAGGAGAGGAGACGCAGGAGAAGCTAGCCAGCCGCCCATCCATCGCCTGGAAGGAAAAGCTACGCTGGCCGCTGGGAGGAGGAGGGAGGAGACGCAAGGAGAGGAGGCCGGAGGCAAGCCCGGGGTAAGTGTTGCTGCCGGATGACTGACCGACCAGGGGGGAGGTGTGGGTGACCCGACTGGGGGGGGAGGGTGGCTGGCTGTGCAATGTTTGCCGGCCACCCCCCCGAACAAATACCACCGGCCGCCACTGCTTCCAGTTCTCTTGGTGCTGCTGCCCTTAGGAGATAGCTAGTTAAGCAAGAAATTGAAGTCTGGGCCTTAGCAGGTGCTGGGCAGAGGGCCTGGAGAAGATTGCTAATGGAGGGCACTGTCCTGAAGTCCTGGTCTGGAGAAGGATCTTTTAACTCCCTCACGGAGGATCTATGGGTGGCAGACAGCTCCTGGGACATTGTAAGACTTGATTTTGGACTGTTGTGTGTGCCTGCTCCTGTAAGGATTTTCTACTAAGAAGCTAGTCCCCCCATTGATTGCTGAGTATCGTGTGACCCTAAACATTTCTACTATTCAAGTTCTTCAGCAATAAATAGTAAAAAGACATCCCCTAGAGAGCGTGTGTAAGGGCCCTTTCACACGGGCGGATCCCGTAGTGATCCGCCCCGTGAACATCCGCTTGCTCAGCGGGGATCGCTCCGTTGATCCCCGCTAAGCCGGCAGATGACAGGGTGGTTTCTGCACACTGTGCAGGGACCACCATGTCAGATCTCCGCTTTCCTCTATGGGGGGATCGGATGAACACGGAACATGTCCGTGTTCATCCGATCCGCAGACGGATGGAAAAATAGGATTTTCCTCCGTCTGCAGAAACGGACCATAGCGGAGACGGATGATATCGGGTGTCAGCGGATGTTCATCCGCTGACATCCGCTATCCCATAGGGATACATGTATGTCCCTTTTTCATCCGTAATAGGGATGGATGAAAAAACGGACATACGGTCTGCCCGTGTGAAAGGGCCCTTAGACTGTGCTTGTGACTGGCGGCCTCTGCACTAGCAAAGGAAGACCTGGGCATATTCTCAGTGGCCCTTCCGGGGGTGAGCAAGATAGAGAGTAAAGCCCTGTACACACGATCGGTTTTACCGATGAAAACAGTCCGATGGACTTTTTTCATCGGACAAACCGATCGTGTATGGGCCCCATGGTTTTTTTTTTCCATCGGTGTAAAAAAATAGAACATGTTTTCAATTTATCCGATGGAAAAAAAAAACGATAGCAAATTACTATCTGTGGGGAACTCCATCGGATAAAAAACCCACGCATGCTCAGAATCAAGTCGACGTATGCTCAGAAGCATTGAACTTAATTTTTCTCGGCTTGTCGGAGTGTTTTACGTCACAGCGTTTGGAACGGTCGGTTTTAGACTGATGGTGTGTAGGCAAGACTAATGGAAGTCAGCTTCATCGGATTTCCGATGAAAAAATCCATCGGTTAAAGATCCATAGGAAATCCGATCGTGTGTACAGGGCTTAAAAGACTGATAGATAGATAGATAGATAGATAGATAGATAGATAGATAGATAGATAGCGATAGAGAGATAGATAGATAGATAGATAGATAGATAGATAGATAGATAGATAGATAGATAGAGAGATAGATAGATAGAGATAGATAGATAGATAGATAGATAGAGAGAGAGAGAGATAGATAGATAGATAGATAGATAGATAGATAGATAGAGAGATAGATAGATAGATAGATAGATAGATAGATAGATAGATAGATAGATAGATAGATAGAGAGAGAGATAGATAGATAGATAGATAGATAGATAGATAGATAGATAGATAGATAGATAGATAGATAGATAGATAGATAGATAGATAGAGAGATAGATAGATAGAGATAGATAGATAGATAGATAGATAGATAGATAGATAGATAGAGAGAGAGAGAGAGAGATAGATAGATAGATAGATAGATAGATAGATAGATAGATAGATAGATAGATAGATAGATAGAGAGAGAGAAAGATAGATAGATAGATAGATAGATAGATAGATAGATAGATAGATAGATAGATAGATAGATAGATAGATAGATAGATAGATAGACAAACAGACAGACAGACAATAGATTTTGGACTAAGCTACAAGTAACCATGTGTTTCATGAACAGCTGTTGCTGGAACCTTGGGAATGGATAATGATGATCATAAAGAACCTACCTCTTCTATGGGCGTGATTGATGCAGTTTCTCCCCCATAATAGTTGTTCCGATCTATGTGCAAAACTCTTTTGCCATTCACAGACATAATCCCAGACAGCACACATTCCTAAGAAAAGAAATAGTTACTAACTGAACCTTAGCTGGATTGTTAAATACACCTACCTGCCTGCTCACTTACTTCTAGGGTTGCCACCTTTTCCTCAAGCCAAACCCGAACACTTTAGCAGCCTGGGACACCTTTGGGTGCTCCAAGGAGAGCAGTAATGCGGTCCGCATAGCTCGCTGCGGCGAACAGTGGGGGTGGCCAAATTGCTCTTGCTGACATCATTACCCTGCCCATCAGTGATGCCGAAACTGCACCCCAGACAGCTGCCCGCAACTCTTGGATGGCAACAGATTTGTGTGTGACTATCTTGGTTACTTGGGGAGCCACAGCCCAGTCTGAATAATGTATCCGGGTTTCAGTCCACCTGAAACCCAGACACATGATTCAAAACCCGGACTGTTCGGGTGAATCCCGAACAGGTGGCAACTTTACTTACTTCACCAACACGGCTCCCATGTGCCGGTTTGACTGACTTCCACCCATGTGTAAGAGTTATGTTATCCTGCGCCAGACAATGGAGATGCCCTAAGACTGGGAAAGGGGAGAAGTGCCAGTGCCAGCGAGGCCTGGAGTTGGACTTTAAATTCATTATCACATTAATATATCCTTGGATGCAATTTTTTAAATAAGCAGTGTGAGGACCTGAGATTGACTTGGCAGAGGCTTTATACAGCATAGCTCAGCGAAGCAGGAAGGAGGAACAGCACAGGCTGGGGAGCCAAGACCCATAAGTGTTACTGAACTGCAGCAGAAAAAATCAGTTCTCCTTCCCTGCCAGATAGTTCTGTGCTGTGCAGCAGAGCTGTGTAAAGCCTCGTACACACGGTCGAACTTCCATCTGACTTTTCTGTGGATTTTTGTCTGAACGGAGTTGGCCGGGAACACCCATAGCATACACACCACAGGACTTTTCTGCAAACTTTCCCAAAACTTTTTCCAACATCACATTGTTTTTCTACTCTTTTCTGCTCTTTACCGCCACCCTTTGGTCAACTTCTGCTATTGTTGGTTGATTTTAACATTATTTGTTTTGTCCATCGGACAAAAGTCCGATGCTTTTCTGTACACACGGTCGGACTTTGCTCCATCGGACTTTTGTTGGCCAAAAGTTTGTCCGTTTGCAGACCGAACTTTTGTCAGATGAAAACCAAAAAAGTTTGTCCGATGGAGCGTACACACGGTCTGATTTTTTGACAAACTTGCTCAAAATGAAGTTTGTTGGCAAAAAGTTTGACCGTGTGTACGAGAACTGGATAGAGAAAAATACAAATCATTTGCCAGGTAAAACAGCTACTATATACTGTAGGTGTATGTGCCCAGAAAGGGCATACTGTATGTAGCGGCCTCCTCTCTCCCCTCTCTTCTATCAGCTCGTCTGTCTCTTGTCTAGGGGTACTTTAGAGAAGAGAGAGCGGGGTCACCACGCCAAGCCTTCACCACAGATGTTTGTGTAATGGAAGCAAAGTTCTTGTTTTACCTTCGGGTCGGTGTTCTGCACCTGGAACCTCCAATGAGAGTTACCTTGAACAATGTCTGCCAGGAAATGAGCCCCACACCATTAAAGTCCAACACTCCTTTATTCTTCCTGAATGAACACAATCAGTTAGACTCCCTTGTAGAACAGAACAGAAAAGGAGGTGTGGATGCGAGTAGGCCCAGACACAATGAACTCTCCACTTTCCTTCCTAAAAGTGGGTTGTGGTCTCCGAGCGAGGGGGGATTTCCTTCCAGGCGGTCTCCGATGGGAGGCTCACCCGTCACTGGCAATATGCTGCACCGGGACTTCAAGTAAGTATCTCCCACCGGTCCATTACGCCTTCCGGATTCGGGTACCCACTCCCGGGGTTCCCTAGGACCTCCTTCCCTCGTGGAACTCAGTGTTGGGCACTGAGCTCCAGACCTCCTCCTGAGTACCTCACCCCAGGCTAAAGGTGCCTGGGATGGAACACGACCTCCGAACGTCCTCTAGGCCTAGAACCGCCTAGGGGACCAACACGAACCACCGCCCTCAGGCTGAAGGTGCCCGGGCTCGACTCCAGCCACCAAAAATGGCCGCCCCTTTATACCCCCTCCCAGCAAGCACGGCGGGTTCCCCGCCCCACCATACAACCGCTGAGAGAGACCAAAAGAGGTACGCCACCGCAATGATGGCTCAACCCCGGGCCCAAAGCGACAGTGCCACCTGGTGAGCCCCAGGGAACCATACATCAGTTTCCCCCCAAAAAATAGAAAGCATATACCCGCTACATGTAAATTTACAATCCTATATGCCAACAAATAAATTGCACTGACAATGTATGGGAAACAACAATGAACACCCAGTTACTGTAGCTGTTATTGGTGGGCAAAGTGACACCCCAGAAATATGTATTATAGTAATCACCAGACTGTCAGATATCTGCTGAGCAGCGTGTTGCTACCCCTTTCAGCCTTGCCAACTTAAGCCGCTGCGGCTGCCGCTACTTCCATTGAAATCTGACCCTAACTCCTTCCCCCATTTAACCACTCCAGCCCCCTTAATGACCAGGCCAATTTTTGTGATAAAGCACTAAGTCACTTTAACTGACAATTGTGCAGTCGTGCGACGTTGTACCCAAACAAAATTGACGTCCTTTTTTCCCCACAAATAGAGCTTTCTTTTGGTGGTATTTGATCACCTCTGCGTTTTTTATTTTTTGCGCTATAAACAAACAAAGAGCGACAATTTTGAAAATGTTTACAGTGTTCTTACGACATGTATGTGTTCCTATTCTATTGAAAATTTTCAATAAAAATGTGGTAAAAGAAAAAAAAAAAAAAAACACAAGAGTGACAATTTTGAAAATAAAAATGTTTTCTTTACTTTTTGCTATAATACATATCCCCAAAAAATATAAAAAAAAAGAATTTGTTCATCAATTTAGGCCGATATATATTCTTCTACATGTTTTTGGTAAAAAAAAATCGCAATAGGCATATATTGATTGGTTTGCGCAAAAGATATTGCATCTACAAAATAGGGGATAGATTTAGGGACTTTTATTATTTATTGTTTTTACTACTAATGGCATCGATCTGCGATTTTTAGGGGGACTGCGACATTGCGGCGGACAAATCTGACCCCAAATGACACTTTTTGGGGACTAGTGACATCATAACATTGATCAATGCTAAAAAAATGCACTGATCGATGTAAAAATGTCACTGGCAGGGTTAACACTAGGAGACAATCAAGGGGTTAACTGTGTTCCCGTATGTGTGTTCTAACTGTAGGGGGGGGGGGGGGGTGGGCTACCAGTGACATGACAGAAATCACTGCTCCCGATCACTGGGAACAGTAGATCTCTGACATGTCACTAGGCAGAAGGGGGAAATGCCTTGTTTACATAGGCAGTTCCCTGTTCTGCCTGTGTACAAGACAATTGCGGGTTGCCGGTGGAGACTAAAAAAATGCTTCTAAACTCAACTGCCTAGAAACGACTATAAACGACCCTGTCAGAGCAGCCCAGATCCTCCTCTTCTCGGGTCCCTCTTTTGTGATCCTGACCCCTCCCTCCTGTTCAGTGCCCCCACAGCAAGCAGCTTGCTATGGGGTCACCCGAGCCGAGTCACAGATCCCTGTGTCCATTCAGACATGGAGCCTTGCCCGGGCCCGCCCCTCTCTCTCTTGATTGGCTAGCTGACTTTGATGGACAGCAGTGGCAACCAGTGGCGCCACTGCTGTGTTTTAGCCAATCAGGGAGGGAGACTCTCGGATGGCTGAGACACTTGTGGACATTGCTGGACAGAGAGGGACCTCAGGTATGTATTGGGGGGGGGGGGGACTGAGGGGATCCTGCACACAGAAAACTTTTTATCTTAATGCATAGTATGGATTGAGATAATACCCCTTCTGCCTTCAAAACCACTTTAACAACTGATGACTCATTGAATTGTCAATGGGGTTTCCCTGTTAACAGCTGAAGTGTTGGAAGATCCACAATTGGATCTGTCAAAAAAAAAGCAGCTGGGCAATGTTTATCAACAACATTGCTTAGCCATGAAATATAAATAATAAAAAAAAATAAAAAAAAACATTGTTTCTTTTTGGAGCTTTCTGTTTCTTAATCTACAGATCAAAGGAATGAACTTCGATCTGCAGATGAAGTCAGTTTAAAGCAACCTGTTCCAATTCCTGGAACATATTAGTTGGCAAACCCTTCTACCCCTGCATTCCTGGTAAAGGAGCTTATTTTGAGCAAGTGCTTGGAGATGGAGAAAAGTACCAACTGTCAAAGTATCTGTCTCCTTGCTAGCTGTGTTGTCGGACAGCCATGGAGGGAGGAGGGGTGCCCTGTCCGACCTCACAACTAGGCGTAGACAGCACCTAGGAAGATGCCGCCTGGGGGACAGAACACAGTAATAAAAATTAAAGTGAGACGTCTTCTTCAAAACAACGCAGCATCATATGTGAAACCTGCTAAAGACACAGTAGCCAAAAAAAAGTAAATGACCTGTTTAGTGAAATCTGCTCAATATCAACCTAGCAGGACATTCTAGCAAATACATGTAAATGTGCAGGAAAAAGGTCAAGTCAAGTCTCTGATGAATGAGAGGAATTAAGGGAGATTTGTATGTGATGCAGGGCGGCGTGGTTCAACAGGGGTCAAAACGGTATGACTCCCTGGAAGTGACGTGGCTGTTAACCTCTTGCTGACCAGCGACATACTCATACATCACTAGACTTCAAGTGGTTATACCCGGTCAATGCCTGCAGCCCGGTACCGTTTTTTAGAGCTGACGGTCAGCTCTCTTGTAAAAAAAATCCTAGAGGCTAACTAGCTGCTGGATTGCTTTTATAAACAGGGGGAGGGCACGTTTCCCCCTAAACACCCCCCCCCCCGCCACCTTCCACGGCTTAATTGAGCTGTCCCGTCCCACCGGGACACACGATCCGTTGGCAGATCATAAAGGAATACAAAGGCCGGAACGGCTCTGATCGCCTCATATAGGAACCAGACGTGATGAGCTTACATCACTTCTGGTTTCCCCTGGAAGTAAGCGGCACCATTTTTAAAAATTGATTACACCGATCTTGGGCAGGCAGAGGAGGGATTTGGGGTCTTGTAGATCCCAGATCTCTCCATAAAGAGTACCTGTCACTGCCTATTGCTATCACAGGGGATGTTTACTATCCTTGTGACAGCACTAAAAGTGATCAAACAAAAAATTTAAAGTGACGGTGTAAAAATAAAAAATAAACAAATAAATAAAAATTCTTTAAAAGTGCCCCCTCTGTGCTCATGCGCAAAGGCGAACGCATAATCGTTCCACACATGTGAGGTATCTCCCCGAACGTCAGATCATGGGCCGTAATTCTAGCACTAGACCTCCTCTGTAAATCTAAAGTGGTAATAACCTGTAAAGGCTTTTAAAGCGACACCTATGGATAGTAAAATGTATTTCGTTTGTCGCTGTTGCACGGGCTTGCACAATTTTAAAGCGTGACATGTTTGGTATCTTTTATATTTTACCCCAAAAAATTTGCATTAAAAATTTCCAATAAAATTTTGAAAAGTGTATTTTTTTCCATAAAATTGTATTTGAAAAACCACTGCACAAATACCATGTGACATAAAAAATTGCAACACCCACCTATTTATTCTCTAGGGCCTATGCTTTAAAAAACAATATAATGTTTGGGGAGTTCTAAGAAAATTTCTACCAAATGTAGCAGGGCCGCTCCCTCCTCTCTTTATCTTCATCAGTTATCTGGCTGTTGTCTAGGGGTACCTGGAAGAGAGGGATAAGTCACACCACGGCCCATGTCCTCCATAGCTAGAAGGTGAAGGCCAGCAAATTGGGGTTTTGTGTAGGTGTCCTAGAGTCAAGTCCAGTACTTCGTCCCTGACTCCTTTGCTCCTAGTAACCAGAGTTCCACACAGTGAATAGGTCCAACTCAGTTTTATTCTTCTTGCCAAGCAATAAAACAGTCTCTTTACTTTGGAAAATGGGGACAGATCGAGGCACAATCCTTTCCCTTCTGCTGCTGACCACTGTATTGTCACCAGTGGTGAATAGTCACTGCCACTGACTAGGTAATATAGAACGTGAATTACCTTCGCTCACTCTGCCCCTGTCAGAGGAAGAAATCCGTCCAAGGGAGAAATGGAGGCCTCTCTGTCACCAGCGATGCTGCGCCGGACTCTTCAGAGAAGTTACTGCGCACCAATCCTCACAAACTCAGACACGGGCACCCAAGGAGTTAGGGCCCCCTCGGATTCCTCCACCCTCGCGGAACTCAGTCGAAGGTACTGAGCCCCAGGCATCCGCCATAGTACCTCACCCCAGGCTAAAGGTGCCTGAGATGGACTCCATCTCCGCTCCGGCTAGGTCAAGGGCACCTAAGCCTGGAACACCAGAATGCCAGCACCCAGGCCGAAGGTGCCTGGGTGCGGCCGCATCCTCTGGCTCCGGACTCTAACCCCGTGATCAGGGCATCCGCCCCTTTTATGACCTCTCCCTTCGCGCCACAGCGGGTTCCCCGCCCCGCTGTACCAGCTCCAGGGGAGGACAAAAAGGTACAGTCTTGTGGTGCGAGCCCAACCCCGGTCCAAGGCAACAACGCCACCTACAGGCCGGCGGGAACTTCACACCACCAGAGTCCACCAAGATTCACAAAGGGAACCTTGAATTTCCTAACAATCAAGGCATCTGGGTTACACTACCACCCAGATGCTTCCCCTAAATTCAAGTACCCGCTACACAAAAAATACTGATTGTTACATATGTAAAAGTGACACAAAAGGCCTGTGTCAGGAGCGCGTGCGCTCCTGCTCCAGCATAACTGCTGGTTTTGGCTGTGGCATTCTCCTTGTCTGTCTGTCCACCTGCAAGCTGATTGATGTGGCCAGAGACCAAACCTGATTTAAGCCTGCCAAGCCCGCAGTCTCATGTTTGTGATATTGCGTTTGTAAGATGTGCCAAGCTCCCTGTTTGTCTGCCGCGTTTGGATTGATATTGTTGCAATAGATATGAATATAGCCCTCTTTAGATCTGGCACCAATGCCCCCATGTTGTAAACGCCACCGCTGCCTCCTCAAATGCCTTGTTTTGCTGGGAATGCGAATTTCCCTGAGCTTGGTTCTGGGAATGGGCACTGAACTTGCTCAGTTTTACTAAATGACATACCCAGCTAAAACGATAATAAATAACATTGCTTTGGGGCTTTCGGCTGTCGTGAATAGTGCCTGAGTCCCGTAAAATGGCTGCGTCCTTTGTGCAGTGCTGACAGATGCCCTCTGAATATTCAGCAAAATGACCCAGGGCCTGGAGCTGTCAACATCTATTCCTCATTTAGGCAGATTCTTGGCAGCAGTATTATACTGTAATATTTCCTCGCAAACAAAGTTACTCAGAGCTAGTTTTGAAAATGTTGAATTGTGTCTGTGAGAGGGAAATATCCAAATCTTAGCCTATATACAGTATATACTGTAGATATATACACACACAGGAAAACCTCCTATGTATTTGAACATTTAATGTATTGTCTTAAGGCTAAACCCTCCTTGCATGCATAGCTTGTCTCCTAAGAAAGCTGTGAGCTGCACTGTGCAGTATTTCAAGGGACAAGCAGGCTAGTGAGTGAGTTCTTCTCCTGCCATTATAGGCAAACCCAGTTAAGGCCACCAATAGAAATATTGGGGTAGAGTGTATCTGAAAGGGTCCCCCCTCCCTGCATTGGTGAAGCAATTGCGCCGCGGTGAGTTGTGAGTGTGGCTGTGGGATGGACTTAAAACTTGAGACTACAGAGTGCAGGGGTCAGTAGTATGTAACATAAAGAATACAGAAGTTAGTCACATGCTATGTACAGTATACCATAAAGAGTGTTCAGGAGTAAGTGATGTACAGAGTGCAGAGGCTAGGGTAATGTTATGTACCGTATACCATGCAGGGGTCAGGAGTATGCGATGTACAGAGTGCAGAGGATAGGAGTATGCTATGTGCAGTATATCATACAGAGTGCAAGGGTCAGGAGTATGTAATGTACAGTGAAGAGGATAGGAGTATTCTACGGTATGTGCAGTATACCATACAGAGTACAGAGATTAGGAGTATGTAATGTACGGAGTAAAAAGGCTAGGGGTATGTTATGTACAATATACCATACAGAGTGCAGAGGTCAGGAGTAAGTAATGTACAGAGTGCAGAGGATATGAGTATGCTATGTACAGTATACCATACAGAGTGCAGGGGTCAGGAGTATGTAATGAACAGAGTACAGAGGTTAGGGGTATGCTACATACAGTATACCATACAGAATGCAGGGATCAGGAGTATGTAATGTACAGAATGCGCAGGATAGTTGTATGCTATGTACAGTGTGCTGAGGTTAGGACTGGAGTATGTAATGTGCAGTGTGCAGAGGTTAGGAGTATGCTATGTACAGTATACCATACAGAGTGCAGAGATCAGGAGTATGCAATGTACGGAGTGCAGAGAATAGGAGTATACTACGTACAGTATATAATATAGAATGCAGGCCAATGCTCCCAGTACAGTGGCCAAGCTGTCAAAGACAGCTCCCGGTCTCTAGCAATGATCGAAAGCCGGCAGTACCAGTTCCCAATCATGTGTCCACTCTGACCGCCAATCACATTGGTCACATGATCAGGCAGATCTTCCTGTTCCCTGGGTGTAATAGCTTTTATTTTAATTTTATTTTTTTAAGTACGGTAATTAAGTAATACATTTTTTTTGCTAGAAAATTACTTAGAACCCCCAAACATTATATATTTATTTTCTAACACCCTATAGAATAAAATGGCTGTCATTGTAATACTTTCTGTCACACCATATTTGAGTAGCGGTCTTACAAGCGCCCTTTTTAAAAAAAAAATAACCTTTTTTTGATTAAAAAATAAGACAACAGTAACGTTAGCCCAATTTTTTTTTCTATTGTGAAAGATAATGTTACGCCGAGTAAATTGATACTCAACATGTCACGCTTCAAAATTGTGGAATGGCGACAAACCCTTTAAAATCTCCATAGGCGACATTTAAAAAATTCTACAGGTTGCATGTTTTGAGTTACAGAGGAGGTCTAGGGCTAGAATTATTGCTCTCGCTCTACCAATTGCGGCGATACCTCACATGTGTGGTTTGAATACTGTTTTCATATGCGGGCGCTACGCACGTATGCGTTCGCTTCTGCACGCGAGCTCGGCAGGACGGGGCGCGTTCCTGGCTCCTAACTTTTTTAGCTGGCTCCTAGATTCCAAGCAAATTTGTCAAGCCCTGCCTTACTGCATGTGGGTGTCATAGGATTTTGATTCTTTCTAGTCATTTAAAGGGCATGTGTAGACAGATTTTGTTTTCTTCACTACATCTAAAGTGCACATCAAAAGCAATTTAATTTACTTCAATTGTGCAGTCAGTGTAGATAACTTTTCTAAGTCTGCATTGAACCTGCTTTGTGCTATGTCTGTGCTACGCAGCAGGTCCTAATGAGATCAGTTGGCATTGCAGGCACAGCAGGTCAAACGCTGCCTTTTGCTGAAACTCAGTGGCTCGGTTGTTAGCGCTTCTGCCTAGCAGCACTAGGGTCATCAGTTAGATTCCTGACCAGGAGACTGTCTGCCTGGAATTTGCATGTTCTCCCTGTGCTTGGGTGGGTTTCCTCCTGGCACTCTTGTTTCCTCCGGCTGGTGCTCTTTTTTTTTTTTGGGGGGAGGGCAGCAAACAAAACTCCCCCCTCACTTGCACCGCCATCAATCCCCCCCCCCCCCCCGGGGGACGACCGGGAGATGATGAGGATCGAGGATGAGGGGTAGGGCTGCTGCTCCTCGCTCCTGTTGAGGAAAGAGCTGGGGCTTCTTCTCCTGGGCGAACAGATGTTGCTTCTCCTCCCGGCTGAACTGGAAGTAAGTCCTGAGGCCCGATTGGCCTAAGACTCCCTGGCCAATCGGGTCTCAGGCCTCGCTTCCTGATTGGCCAGGAGGAGAATCAGGAGGACAATAGCGAATATTAATTTGCTATTCTTACACAACTGGGTGGGCTCAGGGCGCAGTGCTCTGTGCCCCGAGCCAACCCTTTTTTGAAGCCAATTCGAGCCTCAGGCTCTAATCACGTGCTTCCAAATAAAATAAAAAACCCCATTGGAATCTATGCATCCGGCGCCCTGAATGGAGATTAGGAGCCGGGCACATGAGTTAGGGGGGCAGTGGGCCGCCACTGCCTCCCACAATCCAAAGCAGAGGAGGATCTAGGGGGGTGCTTGGGGGCTATGCCCCCCAGATTTTTTGTCCCCCTCCCCCAGGTCTCAGAGAGTGCACCCACTGATCAATGAGCCATGGTGGGCAATTGATAGGGAGCACTCTGATGCAGACAGTTGATGTATGGGGGCACTCTAATTTGGACAATCCAATCAGAGTGCCCCCCATACACTGTGATGGGGATACCTGATGTAAAGGGGCACTCTGATGGGGACACCTGAAGTAAGGGGGCACTCTGATGGGAACCCTGATGTAAGGGGCATTCTGATGAGGACACTTGATGTAAGGGTCGCACACTGATGGGGACACCTTGATGTAAAGAGGCACTGTGATCGGGACACCTGATGCAAAAGGGCACACTGATGGGGACACATGATGCAAAGGGGCACACTGATGGGGACACCTGATGTAAAATGGCATGTGATGGGGACACCTGATGTAAGAGGGCACACTGATGGGGACACCTGATGTAAAGGGGCACTGTGATGGGGACCCTGATGTAAGGGGACACTGCGATGGGGACCCTGATGTAAGGGGGCACACTGATGGGGACACCTGATGTAAGGGGGCACACTGATGGGGACACTTGATGTAAGGGGGCACTTTGATGGGGACACCTGATGTAAGGGGGAAAAACTGATGGGGACACCTGATGTAAGGGGCTACACTGATGGGGACACCTGATGTAAAGTGGCACTGTGATGGGGACACCTAATGTAAGGGGGCACACTGATGGGGACATCTGATGTAAGGGGGCACTGTGATGGGGACCCTGATGTAAGGGGGCACACTGATGGGGATACCTGATGTAAGGTGGCACTCTGATGGGGACCCTGATGCGAAGGAGGGGCTCTGATGAGTGATTATGATGTAAACAGGGACTCCTGATATAAGGGGGTACAGGTTCTGTTTAATCATCCTAATCTAATGAAAGCCAAATACATACTAGAGTTTTCCAGGTCATGACATGGTGCGACAGACAGCATGTGTGCGCTGTAATCTGTTCTGCACTGTTTTTAGTCTTATAGCAGCACCATCTTGAATGTAAAGCATTTTAGGGTGTGCCCCCCAAGTATGTTTTTATAGACTGTCAGTGAGTCACACAGTGTTAATATTGTGTAGCTCCCTACTCCTGTTGGGTAGACGCTATATGTTAAATTTAGTTATCTGAGCTGTAGTTCAGCTCAGAAATAATTATGTAAATTGATGGCTCTGTTTCAGTCTAGCTGGGCTGCGCGTTTTCCACCTGACAGTAGGTGTCACTGTCATCACGGGTCAGGGTTGGAAATGCAGCAGGCTAGGTGTATTGGGTATTCCTTTCTCAGAAGTGGCTCAGGGGGCATGGTCAACATGCTATGCATTCTGGGAGGGGGTACTTAAGAGGCAGAGACCACTCTTTCAGGGTTCGTTGCCGGGGGTCGTTGCCGGATCCTGACCTGAGGGCCCTCCTGGCTTCAGGGATGTACGAGCCATTTTCGGCCTCGGAGCCTGCTGGCCCGAGGCTCTGCAACTGAGAAGTAGGCCCAGGAGTTGCTGGGGCCTACTAGTCTAGGGATGGTCCTACGCGGTCTTGCCTGCGGGAAGAAGCGGAACAATTGGGGGCTCAATTGAAGGACGCATCCTGGCCAGTTTGCCTCGCGGTGCTGCCGGACGGCTGAAAGATTCTGGCACCGTGAGCTGTGTACTCTTGAAGGAACTTTTTGCAAAGTGTCAGTGTGGTTACACGACCTTGTGGCAGAAGGTTGTGGAACGACTGTACGGCACTCATCAAGTCTGTGGCAGAGACTTTTAAACGAGCTTTGCACCGGTTGCTAGGCCGGGGAGAGTAGGCCTATCCGGTGGTTGCTGAATCCCGCGTGAAACTGTTTGTCCTCTGGATCTGAGATTGTGCCCGTGATCCGCAAAGTAAAGTGCCTAAAACTCCCCTAACCCTCTACCCCTCTGTTGGAACTGGTAAAATAAAGCCTCTTGAAGAAAACCTATCCAGGTGTTGGTGTGAACTTTTATACAGGCTCTTCAAGAAGGATCCCTGACACGAGTGCGGTGAACAGAAAAGGTAACGATAGGCCCAAAACATTAAACCAGCAGCTCCTACGGGGGTAGTGCTACAATTGTGCCCCCTGACATTTTTGTTACTGTACCCCCAGATCAGATAGTCTTTGCTAGCCTTTATCTGGCCCTCAGGGCTTTATTCCTCCCACTGATATGAGGCACTATTCTTCCCACTGACTCCAACAAGGGGGCACTATTTCTTCCACTGATACCAATGATGAGATACAATTACTCCTACTAATAGGGGCACTACTCCTTATCCTACTGACCGCAAACTCTGAGGCCATATTTATTCTCACCAATGCTGGGCCCGGGACATTTTCTACCCCTGCTGACCACAATCCGGCCCTCCTAAAGGCTGAAGAACAATAAACTGGCCCTTTGTTTGAAAAGTTTGGAAACCCCTGGTCTAGATCCAGCCCTGCCCCAAAGACATATTGGCATGTTAATTGGCTTCTGTCTAAATTGGGAATGTGTATGTGAGATAGGAACCTCAGGTGGTTAGCTCCTTGAGTGCTGATATGAATGTACAATATATAAAGAGCTGTGCATATTGATGGCGCTATATAAATACCTGTAACAAATAAATACATTTTCCTCTCACACACATACTTATGAGAAGCACTCTCTTCAAATGCAAAACACAACATTTGACGCTTGTCAATGCAAGCCTGCAGCTAGCAAGAGACTGGGACAGCAGATAATGGTGCAGGAAATGAAATGTATAAAAAGGTGACATAACTGCAAGGAGCCGCCAAGGCCGGGCCCCTGTCCTCCTGTCCACTGTGTACCCCCTGCGGTTACTCTACGGGTTGTGTTGCTTTTGTTGTTGTTATCAAGGAAATAAGGCTAATCCCTGTTTCATGACACACTAGATTGATATATAAGCCACCGGCTGGTGACGGTGTCCCAAATCCTCCTAAGAGCTTACATTTCACAGCTTCTCTCCTTTGCCTGTGATGTCAGCCGACACTGACAGTGTAACAACAAAAGTCCTGTATGCCGCATTCTTAGGGTTGCCACCTTTTCTTCAAGCCAAACCCGAACACTTTTGCGGCGCACGGCAATTTTTTTGTAGTTGTACTACACGCTATAGGATTTTAAAATACCTGGGACACCTTTGGGGTTACCCAAAGAGAGTAGTAATGAGGTGTGCTACAATGAACAGTGGCTGTGGCCAAATTGCAGTGCGGGGGGGTACTTGAAGGGGCATGGTTAAATAAAACAAAAGCATTAGTGTACCCATAAAATATGATTTCAATTAATAAAAGAAATGTCAGTTAAAATATGAAACTAACCTACCTCAAAAGTGTACATTGTCAGCCAGTAGAGCAGTGGATGGTGTCAGTAGAGCAGTTGATGGTGTCACCCGGTGAAAACTCTATATATGTATGGTGTATGGGGGGGGGACTGTATATGTATGGTGTATGGGGAGGGGGACTGTATATATGGATGATGTATGGGGGGGAACTGTATATATGGGGGGACTGTGTCAGAGAACGTACCTTGCCGGGCGTGTTGGTGGTCGCTTTGGTGTGCGTTCGCGCGCGCCGATGCGCGCTGATGTTGGGCATGTTCCTGTCCGCGCTGGTGCACTTCCCAGACTGCGGGCGCGCGCGCCTGTGCGCGATGGTGTGCCTGTGCGCGCATTGCGTGCGCTGATGCGCCGATGCGCCATTGCGCGCGCCGATGCATGCCGGTTTGCCCATTTAAACTCCTGGAACACTTCAGACCGGTGCTGTCTGATCTACAGTCCCCTGTGTATCCTGCTCCTGTTAATTGCCTGAAACCTGATCTTCTGACCACCCGGCTTGTTACTGGACTTTTCCTGCTATCCGCCTGCACCCGACCTCAGCCTGTCTTTGACCCTGAACCTGCCTACCCCGCTGTACCATACTGCCTGAACGTTGCCGAACCCTGCTTGTCTTGACCACTCTCTCTGCACCTGCCCAGCTGCGCTGCTCTACACACCTGCCTGCCTGCCTACCTGCCTGCCTGCAGACAGCCTGGCTCAGCTACTCTCCTGAACCCAGGATCCGGAGCTGCCTTCCAGTAACCACTCTCAGGCTCTCTTACCCTTCCGCACTCCCGTGCCTCCTGTCTGCACTACCAGGGGCCCGCGAGTCGGATCCGTACGGGGGACCTTCCTCTGCTCTAACCGACTCGCTGATCAGGTACGTACAACCCTGACAGACTGTATATATGTACAGTGTATGGGGGGAGAACTGTATATATGTATGGTGTATGGGGGGAGAACTGTATATATGTATGGTGTATGGGGGGGGGAGAACTGTATATATGTATGGTGTATGGGGGGGAGAACTGTATATATGTATGGTGTATGGGGGGGGAGAACTGTATATATGTATGGTGTATGGGGGGGAACTGTATATATGTATGGTGTATGGGGGGAGAACTGTATATATGTATGGGGGAGCACTGTATATATGTATGGTGTATGGGGAGAGAACTGTATATATGTATGGTGTATGGGGGGAGAACTGTATATATGTATGGGGGAGCACTGTATATATGTATGGTGTATGGGGGGAGAACTGTATATATGTATGGTGTATGGGGGGGGAGAACTGTATATATGTATGGTGTATGTGGGGGGACTGTATATATGTATGGTGTATGGGGGGGAGAACTGTATATATGTATGGTGTATGGGGGGGAGAACTGTATATATGTATGGGGGGGAGAACTGTATATATGTATGGGGGGGGAGAACTGTATATATGTATGGTGGGGTGGGGGAGAACTGTATATATGTATGGTGTATGGGGGGGGGGGGAGAACTGTATATATGTATGGTGTATGGGGGGGGAGAACTGTATATATGTATGGTGTATGGGGGGGGAGAACTGTATATATGTATGGTGTATGGGGAGAGAACTGTATATATGTATGGTGAGAGAACTGTATATATATATATATATATATATATATATATATATATATATATATATATATGTATGGTGTATGGGGGGGGGAGAACTGTATATATGTATGGTGTATGGGGGGAGAACTGTATATATGTATGGGGGGGGAGAACTGTATATATGTATGGTGTATGGGGGGGAGAACTGTATATATGTATGGTGTATGGGGGGGAGAACTGTATATATGTATGGGGGGGAGAACTGTATATATGTATGGTGTATGGGGGGAGAACTGTATATATGTATGGTGTATGGGGGGGGAGAACTGTATATATGTATGGTGTATGGGGGGGGGAGAACTGTATATATGTATGGTGTATGGGGGGGGGGAAACTGTAGATATATATATGGTGTATGGGGGGAGAACTGTATATATGTATGGTGTATGGGGGGGGACTGTATTTATGTATGGGGGGAGGGGACTGTATATATGTATGGTGTATGGGGGGGACTGTATATATGTATGGTGGGAGAACTGTATATATGTATGGTGTATGGGGGGGACTGTATATATGTATGGGGGGGAGAACTGTATATATGTATGATGTATGGGGGGGACTGTATATATGTATGGGGGGGGAACTGTATATATGTATGGTGTATGGGGGGAGAACTGTATATATGTATGGTGTATGAGGGGGGGGGAGAACTGTATATATGGGGGGCTGTATATATGTATGGTGGGGTGGGGGAGAGCTGTATATATATGGTGTATGGGGGGAGAACTGTATATATGGGGGGGCTGTATATATGTATGGTGGGGGGAGGGAGAACTGTATATATGGGGGGCTGTATATATGTATGGTGGGGGGGAGGGAGAACTGTATATATGGATGGTGTATGAGGAGGAGAGGGAGAACTATATGGATGGATGGTGTATGGGAGGGGGTGGCAGAACTGTATGTATAGTGTATGGTGGGGTGGTGGGGGGGGGGGGTAAAAACTTACCTTGCAAGCTGAGCTCCAATCCCAGCGCGATATCTGCAAACTTTCCATCAGAGCAGCGCCTTCAACCCCACCTCCTTGTTCCTTCTGCAGCCAACCAGAGGAGAGTCCCCGGCAACATGGAGGTTCTGCCTCTTCGCTCTGCCTCTGTGTCTCCCATCTGCAGTACACAGAGCAGACGGAGGTGCACTGACAGTGCAGGGGGAGGGAAGGGGGTAGATAGGAAGGGAGCAGGAGTGGACCGAACTCGAGACGCACACGGCACAGGGAGCCACTGGCGGGTCTGAATAATGTGCCCGGGTCTCAGGCGGGCAGATGTTTCAAAACTCGTACTGTCTGGGTGAATCCCGGACAGGTGGCAACCCTACAGCACACAGGGGGGCCCGGACAGCAGGGGGTTTGCAGCGGCGGGCAATTACAGAGATTGGGGGGGCAATTACAGAGGAGAAGGGGCAAATACAGAGGAGGGGGGAACAATTCCAGAGGAGGGGGAACAATTCCAGAGATTGGTGGGGGTAATTGCAGAGGAGGGGGGGTAATTACAGTATGGGGGGGTAATTACAGAGGATGGGGGGAGATTACAGAGGATGGGGGGAGATTACAGAGGATGGGGGGGATTACAGAGGATGTGGGGGGGATTACAGATTACAGAGGAGGGGGAGGGGTAATTACAGAGGAGGGGGAGGGGTAATTACAGAGGGGGGGGCAAATACAGAGGAGTTAAAGAGAGAGAGAGGTGTAACACGCTGGTGCAGATGTTTTTAATAAAATAAATGCTTAAAAAAAATCCACTCACTCTTCATGTCAGAGCTGTAGGCAGGTCAGTCTGTAAAGTCGGCTGTCCCATCCTCCCCTCCGATCCACGTTGCTGTTCCACTGAATCACTGGAGGAAACAGAGAGCCGTGGGAAATTCAACCTCTGATGATGGAGGTGTGGTTAAGCCTCCGGAACGCTCTGATTGGTCACAGCGTCCCAGGTGACAGCTCACTACAGATTCCCCACGGCTTTGTGTCTTTGGCTTCCTCCAGTGAAACAGCAGCGTGGATTGGAGGGCGAGATGGGACAGCGGAGTTTACAGACCGACTTACCTACAGCTGCAGCACTGACATGAAGAGGGAGTGGATTGTTGTTAAACATTTAGTTCAATAAAGACTTCCGCACCAGCAGCTGCCTGTCGCCTCTCTCTCTCCCTTGATCTGTAATTGTTCTCCCCGCCCGCCGCTCCGATCCCTGCTCTCCGGGTCCCGTTGTGTGTCGGGGCTCGTAAAAGGAGGCTCCATGGTACCCGATGTCAGCTGGAAATTGTGTCCGGGTGAGAGGCAGAGGGAAACCTGGGCACAGCCTCCTAAACCCGTACTGTCCGGGTCAAAACCGGACAGGTGGCAACCCTACGCATTCTGGAGCATAGCTACAAATCTCTGACTATGTCCTGTAGAATGTGTAGCGCCCCGCTCCCAATGAGGCTGCGCTATATGTTCAATTATAGGTATCTGAGTAATAGTTTGGCTCAGAGGGATTGTGTTATAAATTGCACTCTCTTTCAGTTCAGCTGGTTGTGTGATTTCCCTCCTGACTTTGGGTGTCGCTGCCACCGCTGGTCAGGATTGGAAAGGCTACAGGCTGGACGTATTGGGTACCTCTTTCCTAGCAAGCAACCTAGGGGGCATGGGGAACCCGATGTGCATGCTGGGAGGGGGTATTTAAGTGACAGACGCCATTAGGGCAAAGAGAGATTTTGGGGTCGTGTCTTCGGTCCCCACCTGAGGGCCCTTATAGCCTCAGGGAAGTGTTGGCAGTTTCCGCCTTGGGGCCACGTTGGCCTGAGGCTTCGTTACTGATGGGTAGGCCCAGGAGTTGCTGGGGCCTACTGATCCAGGGATGATCCTGTGTCTCCTTACCTGCAGGAAGGGACCAAGCATATGAGGACTCAATTGGAGGATACATCCGGATCATAATCTACCTCACAGTGCTGCCGGAACGGCTGAAAGATTCTAACACTGAGAGCTGTATTCTTCATTCAGAAGGTAACCCAAGTAAAGGTTAATCCAAGTCTGTGGCAGAGACTATTCTATTTACACCAAGTCTGTGGCAGAGACTGTTCTATTTGCACCGAGTCTGTGGCAGAGACTGTTCTATTTGCACCGAGTCTGTGGCAGAGACTGTTCTAATTACTCCAAGTCTGTGGCAGAGACTATATGTGATCGAGCTGTACATCGGCTGCTAGGCCAGTGAGATTGGGCCTATCCGGTGTCTGTTGAGTCCAGTGTGGAGGCAGTTATTCCTCTGGACCTAGGAACATTCTTATGAGTCCTCCCCATCCCTTCACCCCCTCTGTTGGAAACTTTATTTCAAATAAACCCTTGAAAGAGACTTTTGTGTTGGTCCAAACTTCTTCTGGACAACTCTTCAAGGAGAACCCCTGAGACGAGCATACGGAACAGTGAGGTAACGTGCAAGGCCCAAAATTAAACCAGCGGCCCGCTACGGGGGTATTGCTATACATGTCTTAACTATCACCTATACATAGCTCCCATATGTCCCTGATTTTGAGGGACTGTCCCTGATTTGGAGCGATGTCCCTCTTTCCTCCTCATTTGTGCACTGACTTGACAAGGAGACAATTATGCCGCATACACACGATCGGAAATTCCGACAAGAAAAGTCTGATGTGAGCTTTTGGTTGGAAATTCCGACCGTGTGTAGGCTCCATCGGAATTTTTCTGCCGTAATTTCCGGCAAGAAAAATTTGAGAGCTGGTTCTCAAATTTTCAGACGGGAAAAATTCCCATCGGAAATTCCGATCGTCTGTATGCAATTCCGACGCGCAAAAGAAAACACGCATGCTCAGAATCAAGCAGAGGAGCCGAACTGCCTATTGAACTTCATTGATCTCGGCTCGTCGTACGTGTTGAACGTCACCGCGTTCTTGACGGTCGGAATTTCTGACAGGATTTGTGTGACCGTGTGTATGCAAGCCAAGTTTGAGCGAAATTCCGTCGGAAAACCCATCCAAGGTTTTTCCGACGGAAAATCCGATCGTGTGTATGCGGCATAAGACCCCTTTCACACTGGGGTGTTTTTCAGGCGCTTTTGGGCTAAAAATAGCGCCTGTAAAGTGCCAGAAAAAACGGCCCCCCTGCTGTCTCAGTGTGAAAGCCCGAGGGATTTCATGCTGAGGTGATGCGCTGGCAGGATGTTAAAAAAACTCCTGCAAGCAGCATCTTTGGAGCGGTGCATAAAAGTGCCCCGCTAGCAGCCAAATACCTCTGCAGAAACGACGGTAAAGCGATTTACCGCCGACGCCACGGACGCCTCGTTGTGAAAGCACCCTAATAGCTAGATCACAGGCAGCACAGTGGTGTAGTGGTTACTTTCACCTTAGTAGCAAAAGGGTTGCTGGTTCAAATCCCGACCACGACACTACCTGCCTGGAGATTGCATGCGTTCTCTGTGCCTGCGTGGGTTTCCTCCAGGTACTCCAGTTTTCTCCCACACTCCAAAGACATGTTGGTAGTTGAATCGGGTCCTGTCTTAACCACTTTCCGACCTGCCTGCCGTCATTATACTGCGGCAGGTCGGGACGATCCAGCGAGCTGTCGTAGCTGTACGTCGGCTCCTTTAGGCGGGATAGCAGGCGCCCGCTGCACTGCGGGGATGCCTATGCGTGTGATCAGCGGTCGCGATGACCGCCGGCCACGAGAGCCAGAACAGGGACGTGTGTGTGTAAACATACACATCTCAGTTCTGTGAAATGAGGAGAGAGAGATCCCGAGTTCTACTAGCTAGGAACCACAATCTGTAATTTCCTCCAGTCACTCCCATCCCCCTACAGTTAGAACACACACTAGGGAACACAATTAACCCCTTATTCGCCCTCTAGTGTTAAAGAGGTTGTAAAGGAAAACGTTTTTTCACCTTAATGCATCCTATGCATTAACGTGAAGAAACATCCGACAATACCAGCCCCCCCGAGCCCCAGTTTTACTTACCTGAGCCCTCGGAAGTCCCGCACTCGGCCCCGACATCCTCCTCGCCGTTCAGCCTGGCTGCTGATTGGCTACAGTGGATGGATTAAAAGCAGCGCAGCCATTGGCCGGGGCCGAGTGATACAGTGAGCGGCAATAGCCACCGGCTGTATCAGCTCGCTCGCATATAGTGGTGAGTGGTGAGTTATTGCGGGGAGGAGCCGAGACAGCCGCCGAGGGACCCCAGAAGACTTGGATCGGGACCACTCTGTGCAAATTGAGCTGCACATGTTTGTTATTTAAAAAAAATATATATATATTTACAAACCCTTTAACCCCTTCCCTGCCAGTGACATTTACACAGTAATCCGTGCATTGTTATAGCACTGATAGCTGTATAAATGCCAATGGTCCCAAAAATGTGTCAAAAATGTCCGATCTGTCCACCATAATGTCGCAGTCACGATAAAAAACGCAGATCGCCGCCATTACCAGTAAAAAAATTATAA
Source organism: Rana muscosa (assembly GCA_029206835.1). Lineage (NCBI taxonomy): Eukaryota > Metazoa > Chordata > Amphibia > Anura > Ranidae > Rana > Rana muscosa. The sequence continues at coordinate 306,894,344 of CM055120.1, forward strand.
TAATAAAATTGCCATAGTTACATAGTTAGTCAGGTTGAAAAAAGACACAAGTCCATCCAGTTCAACCATAAAAAATAAAAAAATAATAATAAAAAAAATATATCGTACAATCCCATAAACCCAATTCTATACCCACAGTCGATCTAGAGGAAGGCAAAAACCTCCAGCAGAGCATGATCCAATTTGCTACAGCAGGGGAAAAAATTCCTTCCTGATCCCCCGAGAGGCAATCGGATATTCCCCGGATCAACTTTACCTATAAATGTCAGTACCCAGTTATATTATGTACATTTAAGAAAGAATCCAGGCCCTTCTTAAAGCAATCTACTGAGCGGGCCAGAACCACCTCTGCAGGGAGTCTATTCCACATTTTCACAGCTCTTACTGTGAAGAAACCTTTCCGTATTTGGAGGTGAAATCTCTTTTCCTCTAGACGCAAAGAGTGCCCCCTTGTCCTTTGTGTTGACTGTAAAGTGAATAACTCAACACCAAGTTCACTATATGGACCCCTTATATATTTGTACATGTTGATCATATCCCCCTTTAATCTCCTCTTCTCAAGAGAAAATAAATTCAGTTCCTCTAATCTTTCCTCATAGCTGAGCTCCTCCATGCCTCTTATCAGTTTGGTTGCCCTTCTCTGCACTTTCTCCAGTTCCCCAATATCCTTTTTGAGAACTGGGGCCCAAAACTGAACTGCATATTCCAGATGAGGCCTTACTAATGATTTGTACAGGGGGGCAAAATGATATCTCTCTCTCTGGAGTCCATACCTCTCTTATACAAGAAAGGACTTTGCTCGCTTTGGAAACCGCAGCTTGGCATTGCATGCTATTATTGAGCTTATGATCTACCAAAACCCCCAGATCCTTCTCCACTATGGATCCCCCCAGTTGTACTCCCCCTAGTATGTATGATGCATGCATATTCTTAGCCCCCAAGTGCATAACTTTACATTTATCAACATTAAACCTCATCTGCCACATAGTCGCCCAATTAGACAGAGCATTGAGCATAAAAAGATCCCCTATTTTGTAGACGCTATAACTTTTGCGCAAACCAATCAATATACGCTTATTGCAATTTTTATTACCAAAAATATGTAGAAGAATACGTATCGGCCTAAACTGAGGAAAAAAATAGCTTTTAAAAAAAAAAATGGGGATTTTTATAATAGCAAAAAGTACAAAATATTATTATATCGCTCTTTTTTTGGTTATAGCGCAAAAAGTAAAAAACACAGAGGTGAACAAATACCACCAAAAGAAAGCTCTATTTGTGAGGAAAAAAATTACGGCAATTTTGTTTGGGTACAGCGTCACACGACCGCTCAATTGTCAGTTAAAGTGACGCAGTGCCGTATCGCAAAAAATGGACTGGTCATTGAGCAGCCAAATCTTCCGGGGCTGAAGTGGTTATTTGTCCCGACTCCCTATTATGTATAAATGTGAGTTAGGGACCTTAGATTGTAAGCTCCTTGAGGGTAGGGACTGATGTGAATGTACAATGTGTATGTAAAGCGCTGTGTAAATTGACGGCCCTATATAAGTACCTAAAATAAATAAATAATATATATAATGGGGAAAGAAGAAGCATCAATGTAATTTTCCTACCTTGAGCCCTGTCCCCAACACAATGACATCATACTCTTCCTCCATGCCAGGATGGTATCTGGTAGTCACGTCCGTGGCTCCGTGTGGTTTTTCTCCAACTCTATAACACCGCACGAGACGAGCTGCTGTCCTAATCTGATCTGCCAGGCACCGGTAAGCCTGTCACTCGCCCCAAAGCTGGGCCACAAGCTCGTAATCCATGTGAGCAAGGCAGCAACACGCCTGTGCCCAGAACTGCCTAACCAGAGACCATACAATATCCACATATGTGTTTATTATATAGTAATAGGGAAAACAAAAATATATTGTATAGATTATTTATTTAGAATTGATAGTAACCCGGTCACGTCATATCACACTTCATCATTTCAGAATATTCCACATCCCAGGACTTTTGCATGATGCAGTTTCTTGGTTTTAAAAATGGCGGTGCAGTGAAAGGCCCCCCCAAGCACATCTCCCAGCACAAGAAGGAGGTTGCTGAGGTCAGACATTGGGCTATAGGCTGGGGGTGGGCTTAACTGCTGACTTTTCCAAAAGTCCTCAGCTGATTGTTTGGTGGTACAAGAGTGTATAGCTGTCCACATCATCTGAAGGGAAAACAGCTGGAGAAGGCAGATGTTATCTCATGTGTATGAGTATCTTATAACTCATAATCTGTTCCTTCCTTCCCTTCCTCCATTCCCTCCCTGCTTCTCTCCTCACTTGCTTTCTTCCCTACCTTTCTTCTATCTTTCCTCCCCTCCTCTTTCCTTTTTTCCTTTCTCTATTCCTTCCCTCTCTCTTCCCTTTCCTCCGCTCTTCCTTCCCTCATCCATTTCTTCCTTACATCCTCCATTTATTCCCTCATTTTCTCCTCTCATCCTTTCCATTTTCCTTCCTTCTTTTTTACCCCTTCCTATAACTTTTTCTTCTTTCTTCCTTCCCTCCTTCCTATCTTTCCCCATTTACTTTTCCTTCTTCTCTACCTTCTCTCCTCTCATCCTTTCTTTCTTCCTTCCTTTCCACCTTCATTCCTTCCTTCATTCCCTCCCTCCTTCCTTCCCTCCCTCCTTCCCTCCTCCCTTCCTTTTTTCCTTCTGTCCTTCCTATCTTTCCCAATTTATTGTTTCTTCTTCTCTACCTTCTCTCCTCTCATCCTTTCTTTCTCCCTTCTTTCCTTCCTTCCTTCCTCCCTTTCTTCATCCTTTCCCCCCTTTCTTCATCCTTTCCCCCCTTTCCTTTTCTCAATCCTCCCTCTCATCTTTTCTTTCTTTAGTCTCTTCTCCTTCTTTCCTTTTCTCGATTCTTCCTCTCATCTCGTCTTCTGTCTCATGTCCTTTCCTTCCTCCCTTCTTTTCTTCTTCTCTTCCTTCCCTCCTCAGTTTCTTCCTTCCCCTCTTCCTTATCTCCTTCCTTCCCTAATTCCTTCCTCTCATCCTTTCCATTTTCCTTCCTTCTTTTTTACCCCTTCCTATAACTTTTTCTTCTTTCTTCCTTCCCTCCTTCCTATCTTTCCCCATTTACTTTTCCTTCTTCTCTACCTTCTCTCCTCTCATCCTTTCTTTCTTTCTTCCTTCCCACATCCCTTCCTTCCCTCCTTCCTTCTTTCCTTCCCACCTTCCTTCCTTCCCTCCTTACTTCCTCCCTTCCCTCCTTCCTTCTTATCTTTTCTCATTTATTTTTTCTTCTTCTCTACCTTCTCTCCTCTCCTCCTTTCTTTCTTCCTTCCTTCCCTCCCTCCTCCCTTTCTTTATCCATTCCCCCTTTCCTTTTCTCAACCCTCCCTCTCATCTTTTCGTTCTCCCTTCCTTCACTCTTCTTTCTTTAGTCTCTCCTCTCCTCCTTCTTTCCTTTTCTCGATTCTTCCTCTCATCTCTTCTTCTGTCTCATGTCCTTTCCTTCCTCCCTTATTTTCTTCTTCTCTTCCTTCTCTCCTCAATTTTTTTCTTCCCCTCTTCCTTCTCTCCTTCCTTCCTTCCCTAATTCCTTCCTCTCATCCTTTCCTTTTTCCTTCCTTCACTTCTCCTTTTTTACCCCTTTTTTTTCTCTCACAGCCTTCTTTTCTTCCTTCTTCCTTCATTTAATTTTTTTTCCTTTCTACCGTCTCTCATCTCTTCCTTTCCTTTCTACTTCCTTTTTTTCCTGTCTTTCCTCATCTATTTTTTCCTTCACCTCTATCTTCTGTCCTCTCATCCTTTCTTCCTTGCTCCCCCTTTCCTTTCCTCAATCCTCCCTCTCATCTTTTCTTTCTGCATTCCCTCCCTCTTCTCTATTCTCTCCTCCCCTCCTTCTTTCCTTTTCTCAATTCTTCCTCTCATGCTATTTTCTGTCTCGCGTCTCTTCCTTCCTTCCTTCCTTCCTTCCACCAATGCACCTGTCCTAGATTGTGTCTATTTGACACCGACCTGACGTCTGGTTTGCTTGGTTTGCTCTTCCCTAGCGCTCACTTTACGCCCGGTTTATGGCTATTTGTCACCCACCTTCCGCCCTGTTTGTGCCCCTATCGCGCCCGGTTTGCACCTGCATACAACTAGGGTGACCACATTTCCAAATTACCATTCAGGGACACCCTCCCTTCCCAAAAATCAGCATGTGCTGTAACGAATCACAACACAGTGATTGGACACAAGAGGCGGGATTTATGATTTCTCCAATCACAAGCAGGGGGCGGTATTGTGCTCCTCCAGGCATTCCCGGCCAGGACAAGTACTGTCAGTGAGTAAAGCGGTGATGTGGCGGCCTTTTTTGGGGGCATCAGATTGCCCGGGGGGGGGGGATTGCTGTGTCAGTTTCATTCCGGGACACTATATTGTCCTGGAATGAATGTGCCCGGGACAGACCTGCAAAATGCGGGACTGTCCCGGGCAATCCGGGACACGTGGTCACCCTACATACAACCCTGCAATAGATCCCGGGGTGCACTTATTGACATGCACATAAAAACATTGCTACAGGAACTGATTGGTTAGCAAGGCACTATACCCAACGCACACATTCCTTTAGAGATGGCTGTGTATGTAAGTGAGTGCTGAAGCGACCAACGGCTGGAACTAAGAGTAGTCAGATAGAGAGATGTCACCAGCACACCATGTGTCACATGCCTGATGAAGGGGTTCTGCGTGGCTCCAAAACCGTTGCGATTTGCTGTAATGATGTGATTGCTGAATAAAGCTTTGGACCCATTTTTGGAGATTATGGTGTGCTGGTGACATCTATCTGATTGGTTAGCAGGCACGAGAAGCAGGACCATGCTGTGTGTGCGGCTGTGATTGATCAGCAGGCATGAGAGATGGGATCTTGCTTTGGGCACGGGCTGTGATTGACCAAATATTTAAAGGGCCCTGGCTCTAGACATCAGAGCGTTGCACACTTACCGGCAATCTAAGCAGACAATGATGGCAGACAGGTGGTGGGAATCAATGTGTGCAGTATGTGAGAGCACAGTGGGCCCCACTCCCCCTAGGGGCCGTGTGCCCTGAACACATTGCACTCATTGAGGATGTGCCACTGCTTTCCTGTCTCTCCTTCTTTACTTCCTATGTTCCTTCCCACTCTCCTCTTTGTTTCTCTCTTCCTTCCATCCTCAGTTACTTCCTTTCCCTTTTCTCCTTCCTTCCCTTATCCTTTCCTCTCATCTTCTTTCTCGTCCTGCTCTCTTCCTTTCTTCTCTCCTTTTTTTTTTCATTCCTTTCCTCCCTTACTTCCTTCTTTCCTTCTTTCTCTCTCTCTCCTCCCTTAATTATTCTATTGTTCCCTCTCTACCCTCTCTCCTCCCTTAATTCTACTATTGTTCCCTCTCTACCCTCTCTCCTCCCTTAATTCTTCTATTGTTCCCTCTCTACCCTCTCTCCTCCCTTAATTCTTCTATTGTTCCCTCTCTACCCTCTCTCCTCCCTTAATTCTTCTATTGTTCCCTCTCTACCCTCTCTCCTCCCTTAACACTGGCAGGGGTGATTAAAATAATCAGCTGTTATTTATTCATGTAAAAACTTTATCCCTAATGCCGCGTACACATGCCCGTTTTTAATGTCATGAAAAAAAACTATGTTTTTATCGACGTGATTCTTCTCAAGCCTGCCTTGCCTACACACTATCGTGAAAAAAAATGCTCAAGCAAAGCGCGGTGACATACAACACGTGCGACGGCACTATAAAGGGGAAGTTCCATTCGGATGGTGCCACCCTTTGGGCTGCTTTTGCTGATTTCGTGTTAGTAAAAGTTTGGTGAGAGACGATTTGCACTTTTCAGCTTCGTGCTCTTCAGTCCGTTATAGCGTGACGAATGTGCTATCTCCATTACGAACGCTAGTTTTACCAGAACGAGCGCTCCCGTCTCATAACTTGCTTCTGAGCATGCGTGTTTTTTTCCCGTCGTTAAAGCCTACACACGACCGTTTTTCACGACGAGAAAAACGACGACGTGAAAAACGACGAGAAAAAAAATGAGCAGGTTCTAAATTTTTAATGGCCATTTTCCTTGTCGAGAAAAATGCTCTGGAGCCCACACACGATCAGTTTTCATGACCAATTTAAAAAATGCCGTGTTTTTTCATCATAAAGAACGGTCATGTGTACGCGGGCATAAGGGAAAAAAAGCTGTTAACTGGTCTGGAGTTTGGCTTCAAATTGTTAGTGGTTCCAAATCTGCTAGTACATCTAACACTCCCCTCCCTCCCAGGATGACAATGCTGCTGTCTGCAGTGGCTCCTGTGCTCATTCCTCCAGAGCTGTGTCTCACTAATACAGGAGGAGTGTTTACTGGCCAGATCACCAGATGAAAACAGAGGGAGGAAAAGCCAAAGAAAAGTAAACTGATGCAGCCACCACATTTAGTGATTATTATGCTGCAATATATTAAATTTTTGGTGGTTTTAAAGGTTAATGTTTTTTTTTTTTTTTGCATGCAGGTAAAACACCTTTTCTGTGTAGCAGCCCCCCCCCCCCCAATACTTATCAGAGCCCCATCGTGATCCAGCAATGTGCACGACAGCCTCGGCTCTCCAGGGAGTCTCCCTCCTCATTGACTCCAGCAGTGGGAGCCAATGGCTGTCAATCACATCCAGTGAGCCAATGGAGAGGGGGCGGGCCATGCCGCGGCTCTATGTGTGAATGCAAACACAGAGCAGCGGCTCAGGAGTGAGCCTGATTGGGTGCCCCCAAAGCAAGCTGCTTGCTCCGGGGGTGCTCAGCTGAAGAGAGTGGCCAAGAACACCGGCAGTGGACCCTAGAAGAGGAGGATCGGGTCTGCTGTGTGCAAAACCATTGCACAGAGCAGGTAAGTATGACATATTTGTTATTTATTTTTTTAATTGCTTTTAATATCACTTTAATACCGCTTTAAATCTTTAGGTTGGGTTCACATTTGAGCCGCATGCGGCCCATAGCAGGGGTCCGTTGCGTCCTGGTTCACCGTTTCAGGTCTAATTTCAGAATTTTGGTCTAAATTCGGAACTGAAACGGACCAAAAGACGCACAGCGTTTTTGTGCATAACGCACCGGACCTGGTGCGGAGATATGTGAACCGGCTCCATAGAGAGCCAGTCAAAATCTCCTGCTGAGCGAATTGGATGAGGGGGAAACCCGCATCCAATTCGCAATGGTGGGAACCCAGCCTTAAAGGGGTTATAAACTCTTGTGTTTTTTTTACCTTAATGCATCCTATGCATTAAGGTGAAATAACTTCTGACACTGACCGGCCCCCTAGCCCCCCCCCCCCCCCGTTTTACTCACCTGAGCCCGTTCGTTCCCTCAGCGGAGACGCGTTGTACCTCTCTAGCCGGGGGTTCTTGGTTCTTGATTGGATAGATTGATAGCAGTGCAGCCATTGGCTCCTGCTGCTGTCAATTAAATCCAATGACACAGGCGCTGGGGGGCGGGGCCGAGTCTGGCATTCTTTGTCTATGGACGCAAATGCTGGATGTGGGAGCGCATCCACAAGGTAACCCCCAGGGAAAGCGCTTCTCCCAGGGGGTTTACTGATGAGAAGAGGAGCCACGAGCGCAGTTGGGGGATCCCAGAAGATGATGATCGGGGCCACACTGTGCAAAACGAACTGCGCAGTGGAGGTAAGTTATTTAAAAAAAAAACCCCTTTAATACACGATACCTGCCAAAAACCCATTGCAAAATATTAAAGTGGTTGTAAACCCACTTTTTTTTTTTTGGCCCACCTGCAAGAGAAAGGCATAATGAGCTATTATGACTAGCATAATAGCTCATTATGTTCCACTTACCTTAGATCGGGGCCCCCGAAGCCGTCCTCGTCCCTCTGTCCAGCCGCAGACAGCACTGCGGCGATAGCCGGAATGTTACTTCCGGGTATCGCCGCACCAGCCAATCACAGCGCCGCTCCGGCGCTGTGATTGGCCGGAGCGGCGGAGACGTCACTCTGCGCATGCGCGCGGGAGTCGTCCCACTCGGCTACGCCCAGCGATTGCTGGGAAGTAGCCGAGTATGTGAATGGGATTAACCCCATAAATGCACCGTTGTCTACGGCGCGCATGCGCCGTAGATAGCGGCGCTTGTCATTTTAGTAAATATCTCCTAAACCGTGTAGGTTTAGGAGATATTTCTTGCACCTACAGGTAAGCCTAAGGCCCCTTTCACACTGAGGCGTTGAAAAAACGCTCAAAAATTATAGGATTTTGTACCGCGATTTTACCGCGATTTTACCGCGATCGCGGTAAAAATAGCGCTAACGCGTATGCGTTTTTACCGCGATTTTTCCGCGATTTTACCGCGTTCGCGCTAAAATTAGCGCGAACGCGGTAAAAACGAGGTAAAAACGCGGTAAAAACGCATAGGCGTTAGCGCTATTTTTTAACATGACGCTTATGCCTATGCGTTTTTACCGCGTTTTTACCGCGAATCCCATTCATTTCAATGGTGATAGGCGTTTTTACAGCGCTATTTTATGCGCCCTAAAGTTGCTCTAAAAAAGCTGTTTGCAGGATTTTTTTCAACGCCCAGCCAGCAAAACGCCTCAATGTGAAAGCCCTCAGAGATTTCACATTGAGAATGCTGGGGCAGGATTATTTCAGGCATTATTACAGCGCTATTTTTACCGCGAAAACGCGGTAAAAACGCCTCAGTGTGAAAGGGGCCTTAATCTAGGCTTACCTGTAGGTGCAAGTTGAAAAAGTGGGTTTACAACCACTTTAAGGCTACTTTCACACTGAGGCGCTAGATGCGCTGGCGGTATAGCGGCGCTATTTTTAGCGCCGCTATACCGTTTTTTTTTCCGCGATTTGCGGGCGCTAGCGGGGGTATTTTAACTCCCGCTAGCGGCCGAAAAAGGGTTAAAAACGCCCGCAATAACGCCTCTTTGAGGCGTTTTGCGGGCGTATTAGAGGCGCTACCCCATTGATTTCAATGGGCAGGGGCGCTACAGGAGCGCTATTTTTAGCGCTCCTATTGCGCCTCAAAGATGCGGCTTGCAGGAGTTTTTTGAGCCTCCTGCAAGCGCAACGCTCCAGTGTGAAAGCCCTCGGGCTTTCACATTGGATAGTATTGAGAGGCTTTTTTGGGGCGCATTGCAGGCGCTATTTAGAGCGCAATAGCGCCTGCAAAGCGCCTCAGTGTGAAAGGGGCCTTACAAACTTAACTGACCAACAATGGCTCCACCTAGTGACTAAATATGGTACCTGGAAACATTTTTCAAGAAACCTCAGAAGGATACTGCCATTGTCCAACTCTATAGATATTTGCAGGTTCACTGCAATGAAATTACTGACCCGAATCTAGGATGCAGATCAAGAGACTTTAACCACCTGCCTACCGGGCACGAAAACCCCCTTCCTGCCCAAGCCATTTTTCAGCTTTCAGTGCTCTCAAACTTTGAATGACAATTGCGCGGTTGTGCGACGTGGCACCCAAACAAAATTTGCGTCCTTTTTTCCCCACAAATAGAGCTTTCTTTTGGTGGTATTTGATCACCTCTGCGGTTTAAATTTTTTGCGCTATAAACAAAAGAAGAGCGTCAAGTTTGAAAAAAAACACAATATTTATATATACTTTTTGCTATAATAAATACCCATTTTTTTTTTTTAATTAAAATTTTCCTCAGTTTAGGCCGATATGTGTTCTTCTACATATTTTTGGTAAAAAAAAATCGCAAAAAGCGTATATTGATTGGTTTGCGCAAAAGTTAGAGCAGATACAAAATAGCGCATAGATTGATAGCATTTTTTTTATTTTTACTGGTATTGGCGGAGATCTGCGATTTTTATTGTGACTGCGATATTGCGGCGGACACATCAGACACTTTTTGACACATTTTTTGGACCATTCACATTTATACAGCGATCCCTGCTATAAAAATGCATTGATTACTGTATAAATGTGACTGGCAGGGAAGGGGTTAACACTAGGGGGCGAGGAAGGGGTTAAATGTTTTTCCCAGATGTTTTCTAACAGTGGGGGGAGGGGACTGACTGGGGGAGGTGACCGATGGTTGTCCCTATGTTAGGGTGACCAGACATCCCCGGTTTCAGGGGACAGTCCCTGGTTTGAGGACACTGTCCCCGGACCAAGTCTGTCCCCGGTTTTGTCCCCGGATTGGATTTGAACAGGGGCTGGGGCAATTTCAAAGACAGTCAGTGCAGAATTAAAAAAAAAAAAAATCTGAATTGCACACCCCCGCTCTGCCGCTCCTAATAGCTTAGGGGGTGTATTTTTTTCTATTATCTGTGCCCCTTTCTGATGATCATGTGCTGGTCGGAGCGGAGGGACCATTTCTTTAGTTTCGGGTGCCCATTCAGCTCCGCTCGCATGTTCTTCTGCCTTGGCTCAAGTCCCGGCCAGCCGCCTGCCTGTTTATCTCCTTGCCTTCCCTGGTGGAGTGATCTTCCTCCGCTCCCCACCCAGTAGTAGCCGGGGTCCGAACAGTGAGACTTGAGAGGCTGTGAGGCGTGCCGCGGCGGCAATGGGCAGAGAGTCGCTGATTGCCGCCATTACTAGTAAAAAAAAAGATGTCCCCGGATTTCATTTTAAAAATTGGGTCACCTTACCCTATGTACAAGGGACACACCATCCGTCTCCTCTCCCTGACAGGACGTGGATCTGTGTGTTAAAACACACACAGATCCACTGTCCTGCTTGGTTACTGGGCAATAGCGGGTGCCCGGCGGCCATAGCGGCCGACGGGCACGCGCATCAGGGTCCCCAGCGATGCGGCGGGTGCACGCCCCCTAGCTGCTTTTAAATCCAGGACATTATATGACGTCCTGTCAGAACAAGAGAGTCTTCCGCCCACCGTCATTTGATGGTTGGGGGCCAAGTTGACTAGAGCTCTTCCCTTACACCCCCAGCTGAGAAAAAAACTGTAAATCAACAGGAACGTGGCCAGGAACTAGACCGCCAGATGTTTTGATTGTACATGCGGGGGGTAACGATTTGGGGGTCCATATGATCGGGGATCTGATCGCGGATGTCAAATCGGATATTGTAAAACTTCGCACGGCCTTCCCTAATATTCTGCTGCTGTGGTCCGACATTGTGGCGCGGACGACGTGGCGCATGGCAAGGTCCGTGGCGAGAATTAACAAGGCACGCATCCATGTTAATAGGGTGGTGGGGAGGTTTGTGGCAAAAAAGGGAGCATGGTCATTAGGCACGTTGAATTGGAGTCTAATGTGAGCCTGTATTTGAGGAGTGATGGTGTACATCTCTCGGCAGTGGGGATCGATCTCTGGGCGCTGGGTTTGCAGGACGGGATCCAGTGGGCCCTGCGGGTGTGGAGGGGCCCTTAAGGGTGAGGTGTCATCCATAGGTGTGCACAGCCTGTTGCATTAGGGTGTGCACTCCAAAGATCAAACACATTTGCGTGTGTGTGCATGTGTATACAGTATATAATGACGGTGTCAGTGGGACAGAGATCAGTGTCAGTAGTTTTTATTTTTATGTTTTTATTAGCGCGTTAGGGGGCTTTGGTGAAATATCAAGGGTCTAAACAGGGGGAATGTGCGCCACACTGGGTGATTAGGGTGTGCCCTGGCACACCCTGTGCGCACGCCTATGGTGTCATCCTTGCGGGCTGTGGTAGTGTTTTTGTTGGTCTTTGACGTGGCAGTAATGCCAGTGTAGCGGACCCCCAAAATTGGGGTCGCTATGCCTTAAATTTAAGGGCAGCCTGAGCAATAGTTTGGCTCAGGTTTTCTGTATTCTTAGCATTGGACTCTGCTCTGCTGTGGTGTTGCCTGGGTGTATAGTTCCCCTTGACCTGCTGGTGGCGCTGTCGCTCAGGTCTCGGGTTGAACCACAGGTGGCATTGTAGCGTGATTGGGTGTCCTCTCTCGGCAGCCATACAGTGGGCATGGTCTACCTGCTGTGCATGCCGGGAGGGGGTACATAAGGGGCAGACGCCATGATCCGGAGAGATTGGCCGGGGGGATTCCAGGGTGGAATCCCTGGTGGCGCGACTGCTGGCCAGGGGTGCGTGAATTGGTCGAGGAATCGCACCCAGTGTGACGGGCACCTCTGGCCCGAGGCTATAGTGTTCCAGGTAGGCCCAGTACCCTCAACTGGGTCTACAGCTAAACCACAGGAGTCCCAGGGAACCAGAGGGAGGGTGGCCTGCTCTGAAAGAGAGGAAACCAGGGGAGGACCTGTCCGGAGGATCGGTGAAGGAAGTCACTGTCTCAGGAGGGGCCTGGTTGCTTATCAGAGGGAAGGATTCCGTGAGTTGCACAATAGCGCCTGTGATGTGCCCCATTGGCACCTATGGTCTCTAAAGGATCGCAGGCGTTAAAGAGTTCTAGATTCAGGAACTAAAGGATTCTGTGGCAGAGGATCTCCTGAACTTGTCTTTGAAGGGGACTAAATCTGAAGTAACTGTTTGCGCTTCACTTCGGCTGCTAGAACTGTGAGAGGGATCTATCCGGGTGAGCAATACCCACTCAGGCTTGAGTGGAGAATAGGGTGACTGGGTGCCGCGTGCCTGAACCTGTCTCCCTACCCAACTCTATCTGTTTTCAACCTTTTCCCAATCAGTTCCAAGCAAGGAAAATAAACTTGTCCGTTTAAACACAGTCTGGACATTGGCCTTCTTTTGGGAGAAAGAATAGACTTTTCCCTACACTCTAGGGACGAGAACCAATGGAAGGAGGTAACTCGCTGCAGGACCCAACATAGTATGAACACCGCTCAACCTCTTAAATCAGGAGGATACGGGCATGTGGCATGGTGTGTCTTACCCTGCAAGTGAAGGTAAGCAGGAAAAAGGGTCCGGGTGCTACACCAGTAAACAAATGTGATGGAAAGGGCTGGGGGGCTCATCAGTAGTATGTGCCCCTCCAGTGTATTCCAGCTGAAAGGTTGGTGGAATACTGTAATGGTTGCACTGCGGGCGGGGGTTGTCTCTGAGGTGATTCTACGGCTGGAGGCCTATTACGATATATGGGCCGGCAGTGTATTGGTGGTATAGATGTGTTGGAGTTTGGGGTGCCGTCAAAAACCAACAGAATGGGGTTAAACAAGTTGTTTACAGATGTTATATATTTTATTATATTTGATATTGGAGTTTTATATATATCGTGTTAATAAATAGGCTGTTATGGCCATTTTACTCCAAATTTAAGGTGTGGTCTCATCCTTTTAAGTAAGTAAGATATGGGGGTAGGGTGACCACATTTCCAAACTGCCATTCAGAGACACCCCCCCCCCCCTATCCTAAAAAAATATAATTTTTTATACATTCTGTAGCGGGGTCTTCGGATTTGGTTGGGATACACCTGGGGGTAGTGTGACCCAGGTGAGTAATTAGGTTAGGGTATGGACCCCTTTTTGTTATTCGTGGAGGATTGGGTGGTGCAGTATTCTCCTTGCCCTGTGGGTGGCGGGGTACCTACGGGCTCAGGGTAGAATCACTACCACAGTGCTACCCTTTTTGTCCCTTTCCGGAGATGGTACGGCTGGGGCGGGGAACCCGCCGTGGTGTCGATGGGAGGAGATAAAAGGGGGAGACGCCCTCACCACGAGGTCTCCGAGGATCTTCTCTTCACGCACCCAGGCACCTTAGGCCTGGGTGCGGGCGGTTCGAGGTTCCGGCTCAGGTGCCCTAGGCCTGGCCGGAATGGAGTTGGAGTCCATCCCAGGCACCTTCAGCCTGGGGTGAGGTACTATGTCGTAGGCCTGGGACCCGGTGACTTCAACTGGGTCCCGCGAGGGTGAAGTGATTCCAGGGTGCCCCTTGCGAGGGGACCCGCATCTGAGGCGAGGAGGCCGGGGAGGTCACCCGTCCGAAGATTCCGGAGCAGCGTCAACCCAGTGACGGATGGGCCTTCGGTAACTCCCTTGGAGGGTCATCTTCTCCTGATAGGGGCCGCAGCGCAGCGAAGGTATCCTAATCAATGTTGCTACCACCCTTGGTCAAGGTACAGGGGTTTAGAGACTAAAATTCAGGACAGTGCCTCGATCTGCTCATCCCACCGTATCTCGCCATTACATTGTTTGTTGTGGAGCTACAAAATAAAACTGAGAGTTGGACTGTGATCGGTGTGTGGACTCTGGTTAATGGGAGCAAAGTGAGGAAGGTGCGAGCATAGCAAGATTGAGTTTCATAACTAACACACATTGGCCCGAGGAAGATACTGGTGCTGGCCTTCGCCTCACCCACAGTTATGGGGAGGACATGGGCCGTAGCGCATCTCACCCTGTCGTGTGACATACCCCTAGCTAAAGAGGACGGGGTGAGGCCGCTACACGTGGGGGCTCGTGAGTCCGGGATGAAATGTGTGTTGACTTTGAAATTTGGAAAGGCTGTATCTGAACTTTGCTGCCCGAAGGAGTTCCGAGCAGGTCGGCCATGTGATTGGCCAAAGTGCGTCCCTGTGCTCGAAGTCGTGGAAATTTCTCTGAAAAACCGGGAAAGGCCCATGCAGAAAGAGCGGGAAGAGGGAGGAGTCCAGCCGTGTGACGTACTACATGTGGGGACTTTTGCTGCACTGCGCCATGAGGCACCCCGTGACTGCGCAATTCGTGGGCAGAGGCTAGTGGAAGCCCGTGAAAACGTGCAAGTCGTGGGAGGAGTCTGGCCACGTGTGGAGATACACGTGGAGACTCCGGCGCTTGGTCAGCGCAAGATGAAACAGCAGGTGGTCGGGATGGCCTCAAGCTCCCCGTGGATGCCGGTATCATACCCCACGAAGATGACTGCTTTTGCTGCTTCCCTGACAGACACGGGGATAAGACTTAGGCCCCGAGGACAGTTGGCTCTGTATTCATGCAGAGACACGGAGGCCCTCGGTGTGATCTGTCCCGGATGCTCAGGACTGGTGGTCCAACTAAAGCCATTCGGGCGATGTGAAGCGTGCAAAGAGTTTCTTTTTGAGGTTGAATCATCCACAGTAAGGCCCCGGGCCCTTCGCCTCAACTGCATCACAGGAACCGCCACTCCGGAGGGAGAGATCCAGGCCTCTGCGGAGGTCCCCGTACGCGCTGACCAGGGCGACGGGACTGCCCAACCAGAGACTGAGAGAGAAAAATCCGAGGACGCTGCTTCGGTCACCACAGACTCCCTGCTGCCACCTCCGAAGAGGAAGATAGGCCTGGTGCAGGCCTCCTGTGGTCGAGCTTTACCCCGCCGCTTGCCGGACCTGGATGGATCCGGTTGGAAGAGTCCTGGACATCCCATTGCTGAGAAAGGTCCAGGTGAGCCAGGGGCTGGGACTGTGGTGGTGGTTGGAGGTGTCGGTAGTCCACGGTCGGTGGAGCCCGCAAGGGAGGGTAGTTCTCTGTCTACTAAAGACTACCTTCCTGCCGAGATGTATGACACCTCCGACCTAGAGTCGCTGTCGGACTGTGGGGATGATGGGAAAATAGACGAACTGTTTCACCGGAAGGGCTGGGACAAACGCCCACTACCTGTGCTATGTAAACCGCAGGACTCTCCTATGTCCATAGAAGACGGTCCGCTCCGGGCGCAGGCCCCGGAGCTCAGGAGGGAGTCTAGTCCTCCGACCAACCTTCCACATTCCACCACATCACCCGCTCTGATAGTGGGGATGCAGCGCGCTTCATTGCGGGCACCAAAGGAAAAGCCATCCGAGACAGTGAAGGTACCTCGGCACCCGGAGGCCATCGTACAACCAGGAGAAGGTGAGTGAGATGTCATGCCTCCTCTAGCCAGGTTGCAACGACTTTTCTCCCAGAGAGTCGCCCGTGAATATGGGTGGGAGTACCCCTACTTGCCTCGGGACTTGCTTTATGAAGTCGAGGTCCTGCGACAACGGTGGTACGACTAATTTGTCTGGGAAAAGCTCAAAGTGCCTCATGCCCGGCGATACTTGTCATGTTCACCATCTGTGTCTTAGAAGTTCAGAGACTGCAGGGCTGATTGGAAGTTGGGGCGCCATATTCATGCCGATAAAGTACTTATCTGCAGAAAGGAGGGAGAGGATGTCGAATATTCAGTTGAAGTGTTTGACAAGCACTTAAAGCTTCTGTTTTTGCCAGATCCAAGATTTTACTTGTAGGAGAAGAGAACTCCTATTTGTTGCTTGTCGAACTCCCTGGAAGGAACATTCCCAGATACTCAGAACAGTGCCCTAGTTTTGTTTTGTTTTGATTTGGGCTTTTTCTTTACTCACTGGAGACTTGGGAGCTGTTGTTTTTTTTTTTCTCCCTTTTCTTCATGTACCAAGGGCAGAGACTTTTGGGGGTAGAGTCAGTGTAGGGAAAGCAGGAAGAATGAAGATCCCACCGAGTGTCATTACCGCGGCGCTGTCACCAGGTGGCAGTGTTGTGCAACGGCTGTTTGAAATTTTACATCTACATCACTTTACTTATTGGAGCGAATGGGTCTCTCGGCTGATAGACCTATTCATTCCAAGTTAACACAGATTGTTAGGATGTTGTGTTTTTTTTTTGTTTCCCTTCTGCAGGAGATTCGTCGGTCAAGACTGCTGTGTGTGGGGTGGTTCTTAGACAGGCGCGGGAGGGATTGTATTTGTGTACATGACAGATGTTTTATGTAACAGTTTATTGTTTTATAGTTCCCTTTCCCCGTGAGCAGGTCTTGGCACACACAGTATTCAAAATTTTTGGGTATAGCCTCTGGGGCCCACTTCATGTCACCACTCCTTGGGAGACATGGGTGTGCACCTGACGCTGAGGACCAGCGTCAAATCACAGGGGGAGTGTGTAGCGGGGTCTTCGGATTTGGTTGGGATACACCTGGGGGTAGTGAGTAATTAGGTTAGGGTATGGACCCCTTTTTGTTATTCGTGGAGGATTGGGTGGTGCAGTATTCTCCCTGGCCTGTGGGTGGCGGGGTACCTACGGGCTCAGGGTAGAATCACTACCACAGTGCTACCCTTTTTGTCCCTTTCCGGAGATGGTACGGCTGGGGCGGGGAACCCGCCGTGGTGTCGATGGGAGGAGATAAAAGGGGGAGACGCCCTCACCACGAGGTCTTCGAGGATCTTCTCTTCACGCACCCAGGCACCTTAGGCCTGGGTGCGGGCGGTTCGAGGTTCCGGCTCAGGTGCCCTAGGCCTGGCCGGAATGGAGTTGGAGTCCATCCCAGGCACCTTCAGCCTGGGGTGAGGTACCATGACGTAGGCCTGGGACCCGGTGACTTTGACTGGGTCCCGTGAAGGTGAAGTGATTCCAGGGTGCCCCTTGCGAGGGGACCCACATCTGAGGTGAGGAGGCCGGGGAGGTCACCCGTCCGAAGATTCCGGAGCAGCGTCAACCCGGTGACGGATGGGCCTTCGGTAACTCCCTTGGAGGGTCATCTTCTGATAGGGGCCGCAGCGCAGCGAAGGTATCCTAATCAATGTTGCTACCACCCTTGGTCAAGGTACAGGGGTTTAGAGACTAAAATTCAGGACAGTGCCTCGATCTGCTCATCCCACCGTATCTCGCCATTACATTGTTTGTTGTGGAGCTACGAAATAAAACTGAGAGTTGGACTGTGATCGGTGTGTGGACTCTGGTTAATGGGAGCAAAGTGAGGAAGGTGCCAGCATAGCAAGATTGAGTTTCATGACTAACACACATTGGCCCGAGGAAGATACTGATACTGGCCTTCACCTCACCCACAGTAATGGGGAGGACATGGGCCGTAGCGCATCTCACCCTGTCGTGTGACATACCCCTAGCTAAAGAGGACGGGGTGAGGCCGCTACACTTCTTTTGTGACCCCCACAGATTTCACTGGTTCATCCTGGGACCTGTAGTTTTTCACTGGTTGGGGGGGGGGTCACATCTTCAGCTCTGAGGGGTTCATGGTGGGACTTGTAGTCCTTCACTTTTGGGGGTCACATCCCCCAAAAGTGAAGGACTACGTCCCAGCATGAACTCCTAATATCTAAAGATGCATCCCCCCCCCAAATTTGAAGGACTACAACACCCAGCATGAACCCCTGAGATCTAAGGGTGTGATCCCATAGATTTCACAGGTTTATGTTGGGACCTGTAGTTCTTCACTATTTGGGGAGCAGGGGGGTCTCACATCTTCAGCTCTGGGGGGGGTTCATGCTGGGACCTGTTGTCTTTCACTTTGGAGAGGTCAAACCCCCCCAAAGTCAAGGACTACCAGTCCCAGCATGAACCCCTGGGATCTAAGGGTGTGACCCCCATAGATTTCACGGGTTCATGTTGGGACCTGTAGTTTTCGTCACTATTTGGGGGGGGTGTCACATCTTAAGCTCTGAGGGGTTCATGCTGAGACCTGTGTCAGTTTCCTTCCGGGACACTGTATTGTCCCAGAGTAAAGGTGCCCGGGACAGACCTGCAGAATTCGGGACTGTCCCGGGCAATCTGGGACACGTGGTCACCCTATAATGGTGGGTGCTGGAGTATAAGTGGTATAACAGTAAGAGGTAGGTTAGGTACCTCTGGACTACACTGGTCATGCATATGGAATGAGTATTACAC
This sequence comes from Rana muscosa, assembly GCA_029206835.1. Classification (NCBI taxonomy): domain Eukaryota; kingdom Metazoa; phylum Chordata; class Amphibia; order Anura; family Ranidae; genus Rana; species Rana muscosa. The sequence goes on from CM055120.1 coordinate 306,912,816, forward strand.
TGTTCAGCACAATGCACACTGTCAGCACCGGTGGTTGGGGGGTGTTTTTCCGTGCACCCCTTGATTTATAGGAAGAGCTCAGCTCGAGGAATGGAATCTTAAGGAAATAGTAAACAGCAGCTGTGATAACACACATTAAAATTCTGTTTGTTTCTGACAAAAGTATCCAAGCAACCGTGAGATTCTGCCACCAACTTCTGCTCCTAATTACTATGGAAACCCTCAAATTCACTTCTAGAACGTCAGAGTCTTCTCCAGCACTGAGGGGTAATGTGAGGTAAAGGAAAACACTAATAGACCCATAATAAGGCCGAGCGATGAGCACTAACCTGTAATCACAATTCTGATCTCATAGGGGCCCCATTACAATCATGTGGTTTGCTGTAGATTAATGGACGCTCACCGTAGGGAAGCTAAACCACACTTAAAGCTGAACTCCAGGATATGCAAACATTGTCTAAATATATTCATCATGTGCATGCTTCTTGAATCTCGGTGAGCTTTGTGTATTTCTTCCAGATCTGTGCAGTAATCCAGTGTGAGACTTCCTGTAATAAAGACCGCTCACTGCTGCTCTCTCTCCTTGTGCAGGGAGACTGGTCTTGTCTCCGCCCCCTCCTGTAGTTCTCTGCAGGCAGCCTGTAGTGGGTGGAGCCTACTGGGCCCCTCCCACAGCACTGCTCTCTCTCCTTGTGCAGGGAGACTGGTCTTGTCTCCGCCCCCTCCTGTAGTTCTCTGCAGGCAGAATTTAGTGGTAGAAATAAAAAACAAAAGAGTGGCACTAAGTGAGCAAGTAAATAGCATGTGAACCTGAAAAGGTGAGGTAGGCAATGCAAAATTGAACATAACCAAAACATAAAAGTCCAAAGTGAATAAAAAAGAATCTATGGAAGGTCCATTAGCGTTCAAAATTGTCGGCCTTTTTTTGTTAATAGCGCAAAAAAACAAAAAACAAAGAGGTGTTCAAATACCACCAAAAGAAAGCTCTATTTGTGGGGGAATTTTATTTTTTTGTCGGCTAACAAACAGAAACTACGTGTTTTTTTTAGCTCTTTAACGCCACCCTTTGGGCAACTTCTGCTAATGTTGTGCTATGGTTAGCATTCCTTCTGAGCATGCGTGTTTGTACTTTGGATTTTTTTTCCGACGGACTTGTGTACAGAAAGGGCGGTTGTTATGCGGAACTAGCTCTTCTGCCTCTTCCTCTATCGCGGTGGTCTTCTTCCTCGTCCTCTGTCGCGGTGTCTTCTGGTGAATGGGGCACGCTGCCTTCTGGGAACTGTGTGTATCCCAGGAGGCAGCCGCCCATTCACAAAGCGCCGTGCGAGTCGCGCATGCGCAGTAGGAAACGGGCAGTGAAGCCGTAAGACTTCACTGCCTGTTTCCCTTAGTCAGGATGGAGGCGCCGGGACCTGCCAGGACCGAGCGATCGCTATCTGGGGCCCGACATCGCGGGTGAGTAGGACAGGTAAGTGTCCTTATTAAAAGTCAGCAGCTACAGTGTTAGTAGCTGCTGACTTTAAAAAGAAAAAAAAATCGCGGGTGGAATCCCCGCTTTAATAATGACAGACTGATATGTTTTCTATCTTTGTATAGACTGTAGCTATATATACAATAATGATGCAAAAATGATATAGCCGGCTGGCTACACGAATGGATATTTCTGTGTCCTCTCCAACACTTCATGTTTTGCTTCTTGTTAAATGGAAATGTTTTCTTTTTTGTATCAATAAAAAGAATCTGATTTAAAAAAATTATTTGAATGAGCAAATATTGCAAAGTCTAGATGTGCACCGTTATTAGAGACAAATCCCAACAGACTAAAGGCTGTAATTAGAGTGAAAGGTGGTTCAACATAATACTGACCCAAGGGGGTGATCCCTTTTCCAACTCAGTAATTCTGATTTTGAATTATTTTTTTTCTGACATGTTGGTGTTATATCTCTCACTTGAATGATATAAGATGCACTAGTAAATATTTCCTCATTTCAGGCTGTAAAACAACAAAATGTGATTATTTTAAAAGGGGGGTGATTCTTTTCTACACCCACTGTAGTCGCTCAATAAGACAGAGCATTGAGGTCGGCTTGTAAATTGGGGACATCCTGTAAGGACGTTATTCCACTGCATAGCTTGGTGTCATCTGCAAAGACCGAAATGGTACTTTTGATCCCAGACCCGATATCATTTATAAAGATATTAAACAGTAAAGGTCCCTACACTGAACCTTGGGGTACACCACTGATAACCTTAGACAATTCAGAGTACTAATCATTAACCACTACTCTCTGAATTCAGCCATTAAACTGTTGGCGCTATATAAATCCTGTATAATAATAATAATAATAATAATAATTTAGCCAGTTTTCTATCCATTTACAAATGAATCTTTCCAAGCCTATAGACCAGGGGTCTCAAACTGGCAGTCCTCCAGCTGTTGCAAAACTACAAGTCCCATGAGGCATTGCAAGGCTGACAGTTACAAGCATGACTCCCACAGGCAAATGCATGATGGGATTTGTAGTTTTGCAACAGCTGGAGGGATGCCAATTTGAGACCCCTGCTGTAGACTTTACCTTACACATGAGCCGTGTGTGGGGAATGGTGTCAAACGCTTTTCCAAAATGCAAGTATACCACGTCCACAGCCAACCCTCTGTTTTACGTACCTCTTCATAAAAAGAAATCAGTTTGTTTGACAACTTCTGTCTTTTATGAATCCATGCTGTCTGTTGCTTTAAATATTTTTTTTTCCAGCAAGAACTCATCTATGAGATCCTTTTATTTTAGTTCTCAATTAACTTCCAGGGTGCTGGTGAGCGCTCTCATAGTCCATTGATTATCCTGCTCTCAGGTAACTGCCTATCCCTATCGGAGGCACAGACAGACAGCTATCATTAGTGTCTGCAGGAGCCTAATATTGAGATGCTTCTGACACGTACCTTGGAGGTGAGCCTGACGTGCAGAGGGAGACCTCTCGTACAGCCCTGCTTCCAGATTCACTGGAGTTGGGACAGTGACCATAGGAGCACAGTGAGGTATGAGTGCCCATCAAATACAGCCCACCATAACCCATCAAATGCAGCCTCACCAGCACCCATCAATGCAGCCTATTAGTGCCTATCAATGAATGTTTGGTTGCCTCCATTCATTCGGGAGACGGGACACAGACACAGTCCTCCGCCACTGCTGCGCCCCCCCTTGGCTCCGCTCCTGACTCCACCCCCTCTGCCCTGCCCATGTATACTCCATCTTTTTAATAAAGCACCCATCAAATGCAGCCCACCAGCGCCCATCAAATGCAGCCTCACCAGCGCCCATCAATGCAGCCTACCAGCGCCCTTTTAAAAGTCCTGGGAGGGGGGTGTACCGCTGAACATTTTTTTTTTTAACAACAGTTGTTGACCGGGGGGGGGGGGCGTAGTGCCACGGGTGGGACAGTTTTTGACGCGGATCGTAGGGGTAGACAGGGGGGAGGCCGCCGAACCCGGGGGGGGGGGGTCTTAACTGCTGCTGCTTCCACTGGCTCTTCTTCCTCCACTTCCTGCTGTGCGGGAAAACATGCACTCTCGCGGGAATGCGGGAAAGAGAAGTCTATGCGGGATAAACCCGCAGAATCCGTGCTTGTTGGGAGGTATGCATCAATGCAACCTACCAGTGCCCATCAATTAAAGTTTGCTTGCTTCCGTTCATTCGGGAGTCGGGACGCAGACACATCCCTCCGGCCCGGCTGTGCTTCTGACACAGGTGGCTTCCTGCTGAAGCTGAGACTTAGTTGCTTGCTGCAGAGAGAAGAGAGTAGGAACACCAGTGGCCAGGCGCCCCAAGGCAGCAGCACTGCCTAGTTTGCCTAGTGGTAGCACCGGCCCTGAGGGAGGTGTAAAAGTGGTGTTCTAGTTACATCATCCCATCCTTGGTGTCAAGAAGTCTGCTTAGGTCATCTGAACAGAATCCACCTTTTACCCACATTTCTAGATGATGATTTCTAAACGAAAATGATTAAATGGTATTATTCTATTATTAGAATAACAGTAACATTTGATATATAAGTGATAGAGTCTTGCAAGCTAACCGAAAACGAATTATGTATGTACTAGAAACACAGTGTGTAGCCTCGTACACACGACCGAGAATCTCGTCAGGAAAAAACCCATCGTTTTTCCTGACGAGATTCTTGACAAGAATCTTGTCCCGGCCGAGTGTACACACGCTCAATTCAAAAGAACCGCCGTTCTTTTGAATGGAACGAACGCGGTGACGTCATCGACTACGACGAGCGTGCGCTCGTCACATTCAATGGTGTCGCCGCCATCTTGCTACACCCTACCTATGCCTAGGAAGCTACCGCACATGCGTCAAAGTCATTTCGAGCATGCGCGGGTTTCAACGGCGACAGGTAAGTATACACACGCTCGGGTTTCTCGTTGCGGAAACAGGCCGACGAGAATCCCGACGAGAAAATAGAGAGCAGGTTCTCTATTTTTCTCGTCGAGATTCTGGGCAGTTTTCTTGACGAGAAACCTGAAAGCCTCGTACACACGCACGGTATACTCGGCAAGAAAGCTCTGCCAGCAGGTTCTTGCCGAGAAAACCGGTCGTGTGTAGGAGGCTAGCGTGTGTGTGAAAGGTATTCAAAAGACCAGCTGCTAGCACTGATCACATCCCCATATGCATGTGCACAAAAGTCAATATATAAGAGTGCAGCGCTGAATCATGAAATGTAAACAAATATCAAAAATCATTGAATCAAACAAGATATAAAGTGCATAATTAAATGTCCATGCAATAAAGTGCAAAAAATTAACCAAAAATATTGGAACTTCCAGACCACCAACGAATCACCTCACTCGTGCCCCCCCCCCCAATGGGTATAGGCTCACCTCTGGGAGTGTGACCCCCCCCAACTAAGCAGGGTCAGACAATGCCTGTGAGCCACCCCAGGACTCAGTGAGATATCCAACACAGCTGGCTCCTAAACTTCTCCCAAGATCTCCTCCTCAGGATGTCAGCAGTAGAGTATATGCAGAGAAAAAGACTCCAATAGTGCTTGAAGTGTTTAAAAACAATATTAAAATATAACATTTGAGATCAGTTTTATAATTTATTGCCAGTTACAGTTTATATTGATGTTCTTTAAAGAGTCACATCATTCCGTTACACTTATAAAGAGCTGTCGGATAATGCCCGCCTCGGTTCCCCTCTGTAGAATGTCTCGACTAGCGGCATAATCCCGGACGTTGGCGAGGCCGGGCAAAATGCAGCAGTCCAGGGCGCTGCGATTGATGTTCATGTTGTGGACGCCGTACCACTCATCGGTCTTCCTGTCATAGCACTCTGCTTCGAAGATCGTTCCGAAACCATTGAAACCTCCAGTCACATAAAGGAGATCCTCCAGTACTTCAATCCCGAAGTTGCTGCGTGGGCTGAACATGGAGGCGATCTCGTTCCAGCTGTTGTTGGCTGGGTTATAGGCCTCGGCACTGCTCAGTCTGATGTCTCCATTAGATCCTCCGACCTGTAAGACAACACATGTTTCTGTGTTCTACTTCATGTGGCAAAACAGGTTTCACAAGGATGATGGGTATGGTCCTAATGGTCCCCTTAACGTGGAAGACCTTGTCTGAATATAGCATGTAACCCTTGCAGTGTGGAAGGGCCCACTGTATTTTTCTATTGTTCCCAGAGTTGGGTTTTAAGAGTATACTCTTCTAGATTCTTGCTATTACTTTTTTTGGCCTTATTGACTTTTCTTGACTTCTTCATCGCTAAGCTCCACCAACTGCCATGCCCATGCCCAATGAAAATACCCTTACTGACTGCTAAGGATGCCTCACTGAGCAATAGAAAGGACAATCTCCAAGGGTTAGCCACAATGTCCTGTCTAAGCCTTGTAGATTGTCCATTCCATTTTCCAGTGACGTAGCCTCCGTGGTCAGTAAGGGCATTCTCAATGGACTTGGGCATGGGAATTGTTGGAGCTTAGCTATGAAGTCAAGGAAAAGCAAGTCACAGGCTAATAAGAGTAAAAGCAAGTACAGTGGAACCTTGGATTACGAGTATAATCTGTTCCAGGAGAATGCTCGTAATCCAAAGCACTCGCATATCAAAGCGAGTTTCCCCATAGAAGTCAATGGAAACGAAAATAATTTGTTCCACATTGACTTCTATGGCATGCAATACCGCATGTGGCCAGAGGTGGGGGGGCGCCGGAGAGCCTCGGAAATGCTTGGAAAGGCTCGGGGACAGCTCGGCTGAACTCGGAAAACCTCGGAAAGGCTCAGGAACGTAGTATTTCCGAACGGCTCGGCTCGACTCCGGCGCCCCCACCTCTGGCCAAATGCGGTACTGCACACCGCTGTGGCTTGAATCCTACTCGTTTTGCAAGACAACACTGGCAAACCGAGTCAGGATTTTAAAAAAAAAATGCTCATATTGCGAACCGCTCGTTAATCACGTTACTCGCAATCCGAGATTTCACTGTATCTAGAAGAGTCTGCTCTTAAAGCCCAACTCTGGATAAAAAAAAAATGCAGTGGCCCCCCCCACACTTTTACATGTTCTTTAAAATCGTATTTCTAGCATGCAATTATTGCCAGCGGCTATAGTTGCAAGCAATTATAATTGGGGTTGATGTACTAAAACTTTTTTTTTTTCAAAGCTTAATTGAGCAAGCTGAAGATAGAAGCTGATTGGCTCCCATGCAGACCTCCACCAGATTTTGCACTTTGCAGTTTTAGGAAATCCACCCCATTGTGTTCTCCCAGCAGGGACGGTTCCCCGCCTGGAGAATACAATAGCTCTGCAGGAGAGATTCCCCCCATCAGCACAGTCAGTGGTGATGGGGGAATTGAGCGATTTTAGCATAATCTATGGCCAGCCTAAATCTAGTGGTTAGGCATATTATTCCTTGCTCCAGCAAGCTACCTTGGTCTGTTATATTCACCTTGGGTGGAGTGATTGCTTTTAAAGTGGGTTTTTCTTTGTATTTTTGACTTACCACTGGGATGTTGGCAGTCCCCACCCTTTCCCACTAGAGTTGAACTCCTCCTTTTTCCAGGTATAGCCACCTTGGTAAGCTATCCCCAGCGGTGGTCACACTCCTGCCTCCTCCATGTACAATACATGGTTAATAGCCCTGCATTGTATAAGATGATGCACAGATCGGAGCTTCAGGGAGAAAATAGCAGTGGTGGAGTAAAGAGTCAGGTAAGTAATGCAGCCCCTTGCTCTATCCCTTAGGCTGAACAACCATTTTTTTTGTGTCAGAGTTGGGCTTTAAAGCATAAGTAAACTACAAGTACTGTCAGGCTTTGTGGCTAGGGTTGCCACCCATCTGGGATTCACCTGGACAGTCCGGGTTTGGAATTGTGCGTCTGGGTTTCAGACCTCCTGAAACCCAGACACATTATTGAGAATGGACCGTGGTTCCCCAAGTAACTGAGTACCACAACCACCAAGTACATAAGTGTGCCCACCCCCAAACATGGACAGGAGAGGAGAGAGGGCTTCATCTCCTTCTGCTCCTCCTGCCCTTACCCCTATGTCTGCAAACCCAAACTCCAATCCCCGGTATTCTCCAATTCTCAGAAAAGGGATGCGTGGAAATTTGAAGCTCTGCAGCCGGCAGATACATCGTTAGTGAAACGTGTCAGTGCTTGAGCCTCCATCCTTGGGTGAGTGAGCTCACCTTTCAACGTCTGAAGTCTCCCCCTTCCTTCCTTCTCTCTCCTGCCTCTGAGCGAGTGTGTACACTAAGATAAGTGAGACTCTGATATAGGGGGGGCTTTGGAAACCCTGATTTAAAGGGATACTAAAGGTTCTTTTTTTTTTTTAAAACAAACATGTCATACTTACCTCCACTGTGCAGTTCGTTTTGCACAGAGTGGCCCCGATCGTCCTCTTCTGGGGTCCCACGGGGGCTCTCGTGGCTCCTCCCCGCAAGAGCTAACCCCCTCTGGGAAGCTCTCTCCCGAGGGGGTTACCTTGCGGGCCATAGCCGCCAAGTGTATGACTCGGCCCCGCCCCCAGGCGCGCTGCGTCATTAATTTGATTGACAGCAGCGGGAGCCAATGGCTGCGCTGCTATCAATCATCCAATGAAGAGCCGACAAGAGCTGGGGGAAAGCAACGCGGGATCGCGCCCATGGAGATTCGGGGCTCGGGGGGGCCAGTGACTGCAAGGTGTTTTTTCACCTTAATGTAGGGTGACTAGACATCCCCGGTTTCAGGGGACAGTCCCCGAATTGAGGACACTGTCCCCGTACCAAGTCTGTCCCCGGTTTTGTCCCCGGATTGGATTTGAACAGGAGCTGGGGCAATTTCAAAGACAGTCAGTGCAGAATAAAAAAAAAAAATCTGAATTACACACCCCTGCTCCGCCGCTCCTACTAGCTTAGGGGGGTGTATTGTTTTCCATTATCTGTGCCCCTTTCTGATGATCATGTGCTGGTCGGAGCGGAGGGAATATTTCTTCAGTTTTGGGCACATGCCCATTCATCTCCGCTCACATGTTCTTCTGCCTTGGCTCAAGTCCCGGCCAGCCGCCTGCTTTTCTCCTTGCCTTACCTGGCAGAGTGATTTTCCTCCGCTCCCCACCCAGTAGTACCCGGGGCCCGGAGAGTAAAACTCGACAGGCTGTGAGGCGGGCAGCGACGGGCAGAGAGTCACTGATTGCTGCCATTACTAGTAAAAAAAAACATATGTCCCCGGATTTCATTTTAAAAATCTGGTCACCTCACCTTAATGCATAGGATGCATTAAGGTGAAAAAACACGAAGGTTTACATCCCCTTTAAGGGGAAATGCTGGAAACTCAAGTAAGTGGGAGCTTTGGTGAGTAGAAACCCCCTTACATCAGAGTTCTTCTTTACACCAGAGTCCACAGCGTTCCCCCTTAAAATAAATTGGCGTGTGCCGCTAAAGTGTTCGGTTTTGGCTTGAAGAAAAGGTGGCAACCCTATTTGTGGCTGACGGACTGTAGTTCTGAATGGACTGCGAAGTCACTGATGAGAGGCCTCGTAGTTCATTCACAAGCCCTGAAAAGCTGCAGGAAAAGCTTGTCTGCAGGAGTCTGCCATTGCACCCCGATCCACTGATGACAGGTGCAATGTTTTCCAGGCTCCTCAGTCAACAAATAATAAATGCACATTTCTTTCCTGCAAAAATATGTGTATTTATAATATTTTTTAACAAAAGGTGAACTTATCCGTTTAAATAAATGTCAAGTCAAAGCCATTTTTGCTAGTTTTGGATGGAGTAGGGAAGGATTAGTACTTCTATCAGGGGCTCTGTTAGAGAGATATCCTCTCATTTCCAGTTCTTCTGACAATGGTTTCACCAGACGCATGCTGCAAATAATATTTCTCATGCAATATAATTTGGGTAGAAAGTAATCATTACACATACTGCATAGACCAGATCTCCATATGCGATGACACCGACACCACTGCGTTGATTCCGCATCGGGGCGATCATGCTCCATTGGTCAATATCTGGGTTGTAGACCTCTGATGTAAAGAGGTATTCTTCTCCACTGAATCCGCCACATATATAGATCTGTAAAAACATAATAAGAGTGATATTAAACTCTTTAAAGTTTTTGATAGACTCAAAAAACGCATAGGTGTGAATAGGCCATAACAGAACAGCAACACACCAAAAGCCCGATATAGCTGAATGACAGCTGAAACCCCCAGTGTGTTACCTCTATTGCTGCTCACTTAAAGTGGTTGTAAAGGCAAAAGGTTTTTTTACAAGGTAGAAATCCTTCTGCATGTAGCTCCCCCCACAGCCCCCCTTAAATACATACCTGAGCCTGATCTCGACCCAGCAATGTGCACGAGAGCCGAGGCTCTCTCAGGTCTCTCCTTCATCATTGGCTCAGATACAGCAGCGGGAGTCGCTGCCTCTGCTGTCAATCTCAGCCAGTGACGAGGGAGTGAGAAGCGGAGCCGAGCCCTGCTCTGTGTGTCCTCGGGACACACAGAGCAGTGGCGGTGCGTCCATTAGGGGCGCATGGGCGCCGCCCCCTGTCTCCTGGCACCACTCTATCACCATAGATAGATTAATACTTAGCATCAATCTTTCTATGGTCGCCGCTGACACCCCCTATTCAGGTGTCCGGCCCCTTTTCAGGCGCTGGGCACCTGAATTACAGCGGCGGGGTGTTTTTTGGAAGCACTTGATTAGAGCCATAGGCTGTAATAGGCGTCCAAAAAGGTGAACTGCAGGCGCAATGCTGGGTGCTCGCTGTTCACTCAGCGTTGTGTTAGGAAAGCGAAGAAATTCGCTTTCCTAGCACTGAACCGCCTCTCAGCCAATCAGGTGCTCGGGTTTGTTACCTGTCACCTGATTGGCTAAAATGACAGGCGCTGTGATTGGACACCTGATAGAGAGGATGGGAGAAGACATCGGGGAGAATGGAGGACACCACCATGACCCGCTGCGAGACAGGTAAGTGCCGGGCTATGCACACTAGCAGCATTTGATAGGGCACAGTAGCGGCAATTGATGGTCACACTGGCAGCAATTGATGGGGCACAGTAGCGGCAATTGATGGGCACACTGGCAGCATTTGATGGGGCACAGTAGCGGCAATTGATGGGCACACTGGCAGCATTTGGGGCACAGTAGCAGCAATTGATGGGCACACTGTTAGCAATTGATGGGCACAGTGGCAGCAATTGATGGGTACAGTAGCTGCGTTTGATGGTACAGTGGTGGCAATTTATGGGTACAGTGGCTGTGTTTGATGGCACAGTGGCTGCATTTGATGGGCACAGTGGCTGCGTTTGATGGGCACAGTGGCTGCGTTTGATGGGCACAGTGGCTGCGCTTGATGGGCACAGTGGCTGCGCTTGATGGCACAGTGGCTGCGCTTGATGGCACAGTGGCTGCGCTTGATGGGCACAGTGGCTGCGCTTGATGGCACAGTAGCTGCGTTTTATGGGCACAGTGGCTGCAATTTATGTTTTTTTTTTTTCAGTTTGTTTGCGCCCCCCCAAAAAATTTTGAGCACCAGCCGCCACTGCAGAGCACTCATGCATGGTTGGGAGTGAGCATGCTCTGTGCAAAACCATTACACAGAGCAGGTAAGTATAAAATGTCTGTTATTTTTTTTAAATAAAACTGTACTTTTGCAATCACTTTAAAAGAAACCTGGACAATACCCAGTACTCTGCTTATACTGGTAATTTGCTTATCTGTTTGGTGTATAATAATTGTATAAATAAAATAACTACAAAAAAAACACCATCCTTTCTATACTGCTTAGCAGGTCCCTGACCTGGAAGAAGGAACGTCCTCTGACCCCCATGTCATTGCTTAGTCTTGTAGTGGCCCAGTGGTCAGAGGATGGAAACACTTCATGCTACAGCGGACAAAGGCATCCGACGCTCACAGAAATGTTGAATGCCGGAGAAACCGATGGAGGCTGCAGCTCTAGAATGTAGGGGTGTGTAAGACCATTTGTTTTTTTAAGTGGATATCTATATCTTACCTTCCCATTGAGGGTGGTGGCTTTTGCATCGCTTCTTATCTCATTCATTGGAGCTATAAGATCCCATTGATTGATTTCTGGTTCATAATATTCTGCAGATTTCAGGCGAATGTGGCCATCAAACCCGCCCATGGCGTAGATCCGGTTTTGCAGGACTGCCGTGCTGACATAGCAGCGCTGATTATTCATTGGAGACACTTGTTGCCAGATCTTCTTGACTGGGTCAAACCGTCTTACGCTATTGAAGAAATCCACGCCGTTAAACCCTCCAACCAGGTACACATAACCATTTAGGTATGCCGTTCCATGGTAGGCCCTGGGTCTTTCCAAATCATAGGTGATGTTAACCCAGCGGTCGACTCTGCAGTCGTAGGCTTCTATGGCGTTGGTAGGGTCGTTAAAGCTCCAGCCGCCAACGGCGAGTAGAATTGCACTTGGCAGGCGTGGTCTTGTCAATGGGTTCATGAAACATGACCTGGAGGATCCATTTGCGTTTAAGTCATATTTTGTCTTCAGAACACTGATGACAATACTCCTACATTCTTTGTTGAGCTGTATGTGGATGTTGGTCATCACATTGTTCATTAAATACCTGGGGTGCATCAAGGCCATTCGAACCTGGAGAAGAAGAGAAAAGGGGGTTTATGTTGTAAAGGTCAACAAAACTCAATAGACAACCATTAAGGTACAATAACCCAATATCATTTTATCACCACATAAGCTGTGAAGTATACAGTTTCCTTATTCGAAGAATACTGGTAAGGAAGCCGACATTACTCAGTTGTGTTACAAATTTTATTTATAATTTCCTAGCACCAGAGGAGTGCTTCATTGGAGGGGTGGTGGTTCAATGAGACTGGCTTCTACTAGGCCTCTGCGGTACATGATGGTCAGAGGCAGTCTGTCCAGGCCGGCGGCGCGCTCGCGACCCGGTCCTGAGCTCCGTGACCGCGCCTGCGGGACCTGATTGCCGCCGGTGTCCCGCTGAAGAATGGGGAGAGGTAAGTGTAAACAAACCTCTCCCTGTGCTTCCTAGTAAGACTGTCACTGATCGTCTGTTCCCTGATCAGTGACATCACACGCCAAGCCATGCCCCCACACAGTAAGAATCACACATTAGGTCACACTTAACCCCTTCAGCGCCAGTGTTAACCCCTTCACTGCCAGTGTCATTTTCACAGTAATCAGTGCATTTTTATAGCACTGATCGCTGTAAAAATGACAATGGTCCCAAAATAGTGTCAAAACTGTCCGATGTGTCCGCCATAAGATCGCAGTCACGATAAAAATCACTGCTCGCCGGCATTACTAGTAGAAAAAAAATAATAATAAAAATGCCATAAAACTATCCCCTATTTTGTAGACGCTATAACTTTTGCGCAAACCAATCAATAAACGCTTTTTGCTATTTTTTTTTTTACCAAAAATATGTAGAAGAATACATATCGGCCTAATCTGAGGAAATTTTTTTTTTTTATATCAAATACCACCAAAAGAAAGCTCTATTTGTGGGAAAAAAAGGACATCAATTTTGTTTGGAAGCCATGTCGCACGACCGCGCAATTGTCAGTTAAAGCGACGCAGTGCCGAATCGCAAAAAGTGGCCTGGTCATTTAGCTACAAAATGGTCCGGGGCTTAAGTGGTTAAAAAAAATAAAATTATTGGGGATATTTATTATAGCGAAAAGTCAAAAATATGTTTTTTTTATTTAAAAATTTACGGTCTTTTTTTGGTTATAGCGCAAAAAATAAAAACCGCAGAGGTGGTCAAATACCACCAAAAGAAAGCTCTATTTTTGGGAAAAAGAGGAAATCATTGTTGTTTGGGTACAATGTCGCACGACCGCACAATAGTCAGTAAAAACGACGCAGTGCCGTATCGCATCCCTGGTCATTAAGGGGGTAAATCCTTCCGGTCCTTAAATGGTTAACACAAGTACACTTATCTGTCCAGGGATCCAGCGCTGGCATCCTAAATGTGGGCAGCTGGCTATGCTGCTTTTGGCTTCACAGCCAGCTGCCCATTGCGCATGCGCAAGTCGCGCTGAACTTTGTGAATGGTCCCGCAGTCTTCTGGGACCTGTGATGTGTCCCAGAAGACTGTGGGGAGGGAGTGAGAGGAGAACTTCTGCTTAGATTAGGGTGACCAGACATCCCCGGTTTCCGGGGACAGTCCCCGGATTGAGGACACTGTCCCCGGACCAAGTCTGTCCCTGGTTTTGTCCCCGGATGGGATTTGAACAGGGGCTGGGGCAATTTCAAAGACAGTCAGTGCAGAATAAATAAAAAAATCAGAATTACACACCCCTGCTCCGCCGCTCCTACTAGCTTAGGGAGGTGTATTTTTTTCCATTATCTGCGCCCCTTTCTGATGATCATGTGCTGGTCGGAGCGGAGGGAATATTTCTTCAGTTTCAGGTGCCCATTCAGGCAAAAAAGCAGTGCAGCGCAGCAAGAAAATAAAAAATATAAAAAATATAAAATAAACCAAAACCCAAATTAAATCATAAAAAACAACAATACTGAGAACGGTAATAAATTATTAAAACAATGTGTCCATATAATATCTCTTAGCAAGGATAGAAGCCCAAGACAGTGTCCACATATGAAGTGACTCCTAAAGATTATCAAATGGTGACTTATGTGATATTCCTCCACCACCGAAAATAGGTTTGCAGCTCACCTCAGAGCATGGACCCCTGAACCAGTCAGTCAGGTCATGCAAGCATGTTTCCCTTTATTGGGACAAATAATCCAAGGTGGATAAACTCAGGAAGGCAATACGATAGGGGGAAATCCACAGGTCACTGGATCAGAGCTCCGGTCCGGATATGATAATATGCAAAAGAATATATATAGATCTAGTGCTCTCCGTATGGTACAACATATGTTTATTTAAAAAAAGTAAAGATGCACTTACATACATAGCACTGTATAAACCCCAGTGCATGGGAATGCCAGCATGTAGTGAAGCGAGTGTCAGCATGGAAGAGAGGCGCGGGTGACGTCACATCTGCTCACGTATTCCGTACGCGTTGCGTCCTAGCACTGGGCGGGACTTCATCAGCGGTACGGAACAGCGTGAATCACCCGCTATAAATATCAATGGAACGTGGAGCCGGCCAATCACAGCACAATCAACAATCGATTGTCATGGAAACCCTGCCAGCAGGGAATAAGACGGAGGCCGGTAAGGACCAAAATGAAGAAGAAAGCAAAAATCCCTTTGAAAGGGAAAAACTTTACTGCACCACTTACGTGGAGTATGTAATTTTGCTCAATTGATTATCAAATCAAGAAACAAATAAACAGTATGTGAATCGTGGCCCACGTCTCCTGCTGACACTGGAAAATACATATAAATATATACATATATGCAAAAATGAGCATAATAGAAATACCACAGAAATTCATTTTAGAATTCATTTCAAAATCAGGCAAAATAAAATAAAAATTAAATAAAATAAAATAAAATATAGCAAAAATTAACGATCAGAGATAAAACAATTTAAATCAAAGTCAACATTCAAGCCAGCAGGTACTAAAACTTGTGTCTCATGTATCCACTGAGATTCCCTGCGGCTTAACTGGCGTATAAAACTACCACCTCTCCAGTGTTTGATTACTCGTTCGATGCCCCAAAATTTCAAACCTCTAGGGTTTTGATTATGCATCAATTTAAAATGTCTAGACACATTATGTGTTTTAACTCCTCTTTTAATGTTGTTCACATGCTCCCCCAGACGAACGTGAAGTGGTCTAGAGGTTCTACCAATATACTGAAGACCACATTCGCATTCCAGCATGTAAACAACGCCTATAGTGGTGCACGTAATCAACTGACCTATCTTATATGATTTTTTGGTAGCAGTGGCGAGAAAATCTTTCCTCTTTTTTATATTGCACTTAGAATGCTTGCAGGCTGTACATCGCCCACAAGCATAGAAACCAGCGAGGAAGGAAAAAAGTCTGTTTTCAGAGTGCACTGGAGGGTCAACAACTCCTGGTGCCAGACAATCTCGCAAAGACGGAGCTTTCTTATAGATAAATGCTGGGCGTGATGGCAACAGCGGGCCCAAAACCTTGTCTTGCTTTAATATTGACCAGTTATTTGAAACTAGTTTTTCAAATTTCTTATATTGTACGTTATAATTGAGTACCATTTTGAAATTCGAGATACTAATATTGGTTTCTCTGACTTTATCAGCTACCAATGGTCCCCTATCCAAGGAACGTACATTCTCTATCTCTTTATCTAAAGAGTCCCTATTATACCCTTTCTGTTGGAATCTGGATGACAAAATCTGTGCCTGTGTGAGAAAGTCCTCCTCCCTTGTGCAATTTCGCCTAAGCCTAATAAACTGACCTTTCGGTATATTGCATAGCCACGATTTGTGGTGGCAACTATCAAGTGGTATGTATGCATTACGATCAGTAGGCTTTAGATAATTACACAGGCGGAATTGCTCACTATCCTTCCAGATTTCCAAATCTAGGAACACAATATTTTTCATACTAATATTCCAGGTTAATTTTATATTCTTGGTATTCTCATTCATTGTCCCGATAAAATAATCAAGACTGGGACGATCCCCCTCCCAGATTAGAATGAGATCGTCTATGTACCTTTTGTAACAGACTAACTGGGGGGGACGATTCTTGAAAACCACGTCCTCCTCCCAGTGGGCCATAAAAAGGTTGGCCACACTGGGAGCAAAACGGGCTCCCATCGCAACCCCCCTTGTCTGCAAAAAGAACTGACGATTGTACCAAAAATAATTTCAAGATAAACAAAAACCCAGACTGGTCAAAAGAAAATCCTTATGTTTAGTCGGAAGATCTGAAGATGCTAAAGCCCACTGCACAGAAGACAAGGCATCCTCATGTCCTATTATAGTGTACAGTGAGCCTACATCCGCAGTGACAAGGATACTGGATGGTGAGCATGTAACAGCCTCCAATAATTGAATAATGTGTTTGGTGTCCCTAAGGTAGGCTCTAGTTTCTGACACCAGGGGTTGCAGGAATGAATCTATATACTGCCCCACTCTTGAGCTAATGGAGTCAATGCCATTAACGATAGGCCTCCCCGGAGGGTTGGCACTATCCTTATGGATTTTTGGAAGGCAGTATATGATTGGTGTTCTACAGAACAAAGGATCTAAATAAAGGGCCTCCTTTTTATTAAGGACACCCATAGTTTGTCCTGATTCTACTAACAGATGAAGCTCATCTTTATATGTCAGCATGGGATCCCTATTCAAAATACGGTAAGTGTCATGATCACTCAATAATCGATCCATTTCTGCTGTATAAACAGCTTTATCTAGAATAACCAATCCACCCCCTTTATCCGCCGGACGGATAATAATTTCTTTACGTTTTTCTAGAGATTCCATCCCCTTTTTAATGTACTGTGGGTCCATCACTTTCCTTATCCTCATTTTATCTAAGTCATTAAACATCATATGTTTAAACACCTCTAAGTATTTGTTATCAACATTCAGAGGGTTAAAAGTGGACTTATTACGCAGGTTGGAGTGGACACCTTCAGCTACTCTAGTTGATTTTATGGGGTTAGCCAAAAAATATTTTTTCATATTGAGGTTTCTAACAAATTTTTGAATGTTGACATAAGTTTGAAATTTATTGAGATTTTTTGTTGGGGCAAACTTCAAACCTCTATCCAACACTCGTAACTCGTCATCATCCAAAGTGCAACTACTCAAATTATAGATCCCTGTGCCTATTGGGGTTTTGGTCTTTTGTATTCTCCTTCCCCCTCTCCTTCCTCTCTGGCCTTTCTTTTTTGAGATTGACCATTTCCTTGTGGAATCTGTTGAGGTGGGTGCCTCCACCAATCGCCTGGGTTCGGTTGGTATGAGGGACCCCTCCCCGACCCTTGGTTCGATTGATTGTACGGAGGACCCCTCCCTGGCCCACTCTGGGCCCCTGAAAAATCCCCTCCCTCCCTTATAGCCTGATTTTGGAGGGGGGTGAATCTATTTATAATAGGTGCCTGACCACCTCGTGGGAATGTGGGTTTGCCTCTATTTTGATTATAAGAATAGGGGACTTGATCATATCCATGACTCTCCCAACCATGGGGTGATTCATATTGATATTGATGGTGGGGGTAATTTCTAGATGGAGATTGGTAAGAGGATGAATTTCCTCTTTTACCTCTACCACCACCTCTCTTTCCCCTAAGGTTATTACCTCTATATGGCTGATCTCCCCTCTGGGGCGGGGGGCCTACTAAAGGATAATCATATCTATGAATCGTATCTCTAATAGGGGTGGGGGCAGATGATGGAATAATGTCCTGAATAGGAACATTATCTGAGACAAGCGGGTTGGGAACGTTGACATTTTTATATTTTTTATATTTTTTATTTTCTTGCTGCGCTGCACTGCTTTTTTGCCAGTTTACTTGGGGATTTGATATTTTGACCCTCAGTGTTCAGCTGCAATTCTTTCTGTGTTACTTTTATTTGCGCTGGTTGATCTGCTTCAGTACTGCTTGATTATCAATATATCACAATTCAGCTGCATTTATGGATGTATTTCAATATCTAGAGATACGTGAGGTTAAATTAGGGGATGTATTTTCCCGAACCCCACCCAATGAACAGATTAATGATGTGGCTCATTCGTTCAAAAAATTGGGCCATTTATTTGAGAAAAAGGTAAAAATATGGTGGGACATTGCATCTTTTAGACAGTATTTGGCTGCTAAACTGGTTCCACGCCGTTTAAGATGGGATGTCCCACCTAATGATGGGCTCCTAGATGATGAGTCGATGAAAGAGTGGGGAGAATTTTTTGTCCTAAAAGGTTTAGAATTGCTAGAATTTTTACTTTTACGTAAAGAAAGAAAAATGATAGCGATAGAATCTCAGATTCGGGACATTAAAAATCTTATAGAACCCCTCAAAGAAAGTGAAGAGTTCCTGCGGTTATCAGCTGAACTCAAAAACAAATTGTCCAAATGGGATATAGAAATCCAAAATAAGAAAAAGAAAAAATACATCCGGGATTTTGATGATTTTAATAAAGGCAATATTTTTAAATGGCAAAATGTCAACGTTCCCAACCCGCTTGTCTCAGATAATGTTCCTATTCAGGACATTATTCCATCATCTGCCCCCACCCCTATTAGAGATACGATTCATAGATATGATTATCCTTTAGTAGGCCCCCCGCCCCAGAGGGGAGATCAGCCATATAGAGGTAATAACCTTAGGGGAAAGAGAGGTGGTGGTAGAGGTAAAAGAGGAAATTCATCCTCTTACCAATCTCCATCTAGAAATTACCCCCACCATCAATATCAATATGAATCACCCCATGGTTGGGAGAGTCATGGATATGATCAAGTCCCCTATTCTTATAATCAAAATAGAGGCAAACCCACATTCCCACGAGGTGGTCAGGCACCTATTATAAATAGATTCACCCCCCTCCAAAATCAGGCTATAAGGGAGGGAGGGGATTTTTCAGGGGCCCAGAGTGGGCCAGGGAGGGGTCCTCCGTACAATCAATCGAACCAAGGGTCGGGGAGGGGTCCCTCATACCAACCGAACCCAGGCGATTGGTGGAGGCACCCACCTCAACAGATTCCACAAGGAAATGGTCAATCTCAAAAAAGAAAGGCCAGAGAGGAAGGAGAGGGGGAAGGAGAATACAAAAGACCAAAACCCCAATAGGCACAGGGATCTATAATTTGAGTAGTTGCACTTTGGATGATGACGAGTTACGAGTGTTGGATAGAGGTTTGAAGTTTGCCCCAACAAAAAATCTCAATAAATTTCAAACTTATGTCAACATTCAAAAATTTGTTAGAAACCTCAATATGAAAAAATATTTTTTGGCTAACCCCATAAAATCAACTAGAGTAGCTGAAGGTGTCCACTCCAACCTGCGTAATAAGTCCACTTTTAACCCTCTGAATGTTGATAACAAATACTTAGAGGTGTTTAAACATATGATGTTTAATGACTTAGATAAAATGAGGATAAGGAAAGTGATGGACCCACAGTACATTAAAAAGGGGATGGAATCTCTAGAAAAACGTAAAGAAATTATTATCCGTCCGGTGGATAAAGGGGGTGGATTGGTTATTCTAGATAAAGCTGTTTATACAGCAGAAATGGATCGATTATTGAGTGATCATGACACTTACCGTATTTTGAATAGGGATCCCATGCTGACATATAAAGATGAGCTTCATCTGTTAGTAGAATCAGGACAAACTATGGGTGTCCTTAATAAAAAGGAGGCCCTTTATTTAGATCCCTTGTTCTGTAGAACACCAATCATATACTGCCTTCCAAAAATCCATAAGGATAGTGCCAACCCTCCGGGGAGGCCTATCGTTAATGGCATTGACTCCATTAGCTCAAGAGTGGGGCAGTATATAGATTCATTCCTGCAACCCCTGGTGTCAGAAACTAGAGCCTACCTTAGGGACACCAAACACATTATTCAATTATTGGAGGCTGTTACATGCTCACCATCCAGTATCCTTGTCACTGCGGATGTAGGCTCACTGTACACTATAATAGGACATGAGGATGCCTTGTCTTCTGTGCAGTGGGCTTTAGCATCTTCAGATCTTCCGACTAAACATAAGGATTTTCTTTTGACCAGTCTGGGTTTTTGTTTATCTTGAAATTATTTTTGGTACAATCGTCAGTTCTTTTTGCAGACAAGGGGGGTTGCGATGGGAGCCCGTTTTGCTCCCAGTGTGGCCAACCTTTTTATGGCCCACTGGGAGGAGGACGTGGTTTTCAAGAATCGTCCCCCCCAGTTAGTCTGTTACAAAAGGTACATAGACGATCTCATTCTAATCTGGGAGGGGGATCGTCCCAGTCTTGATTATTTTATCGGGACAATGAATGAGAATACCAAGAATATAAAATTAACCTGGAATATTAGTATGAAAAATATTGTGTTCCTAGATTTGGAAATCTGGAAGGATAGTGAGCAATTCCGCCTGTGTAATTATCTAAAGCCTACTGATCGTAATGCATACATACCACTTGATAGTTGCCACCACAAATCGTGGCTATGCAATATACCGAAAGGTCAGTTTATTAGGCTTAGGCGAAATTGCACAAGGGAGGAGGACTTTCTCACACAGGCACAGATTTTGTCATCCAGATTCCAACAGAAAGGGTATAATAGGGACTCTTTAGATAAAGAGATAGAGAATGTACGTTCCTTGGATAGGGGACCATTGGTAGCTGATAAAGTCAGAGAAACCAATATTAGTATCTCGAATTTCAAAATGGTACTCAATTATAACGTACAATATAAGAAATTTGAAAAACTAGTTTCAAATAACTGGTCAATATCAAAGCAAGACAAGGTTTTGGGCCCGCTGTTGCCATCACGCCCAGCATTTATCTATAAGAAAGCTCCGTCTTTGCGAGATTGTCTGGCACCAGGAGTTGTTGACCCTCCAGTGCACTCTGAAAACAGACTTTTTTCCTTCCTCGCTGGTTTCTATGCTTGTGGGCGATGTACAGCCTGCAAGCATTCTAAGTGCAATATAAAAAAGAGGAAAGATTTTCTCGCCACTGCTACCAAAAAATCATATAAGATAGGTCAGTTGATTACGTGCACCACTATAGGCGTTGTTTACATGCTGGAATGCGAATGTGGTCTTCAGTATATTGGTAGAACCTCTAGACCACTTCACGTTCGTCTGGGGGAGCATGTGAACAACATTAAAAGAGGAGTTAAAACACATAATGTGTCTAGACATTTTAAATTGATGCATAATCAAAACCCTAGAGGTTTGAAATTTTGGGGCATCGAACGAGTAATCAAACACTGGAGAGGTGGTAGTTTTATACGCCAGTTAAGCCGCAGGGAATCTCAGTGGATACATGAGACACAAGTTTTAGTACCTGCTGGCTTGAATGTTGACTTTGATTTAAATTGTTTTATCTCTGATCGTTAATTTTTGCTATATTTTATTTTATTTTATTTAATTTTTATTTTATTTTGCCTGATTTTGAAATGAATTCTAAAATGAATTTCTGTGGTATTTCTATTATGCTCATTTTTGCATATATGTATATATTTATATGTATTTTCCAGTGTCAGCAGGAGACGTGGGCCACGATTCACATACTGTTTATTTGTTTCTTGATTTGATAATCAATTGAGCAAAATTACATACTCCACGTAAGTGGTGCAGTAAAGTTTTTCCCTTTCAAAGGGATTTTTGCTTTCTTCTTCATTTTGGTCCTTACCGGCCTCCGTCTTATTCCCTGCTGGCAGGGTTTCCATGACAATCGATTGTTGATTGTGCTGTGATTGGCCGGCTCCACGTTCCATTGATATTTATAGCGGGTGATTCACGCTGTTCCGTACCGCTGATGAAGTCCCGCCCAGTGCTAGGACGCAACGCGTACGGAATACGTGAGCAGATGTGACGTCACCCGCGCCTCTCTTCCATGCTGACACTCGCTTCACTACATGCTGGCATTCCCATGCACTGGGGTTTATACAGTGCTATGTATGTAAGTGCATCTTTACTTTTTTAAAATAAACATATGTTGTACCATACGGAGAGCACTAGATCTATATATATTCTTTTGCATATTATCATATCCGGACCGGAGCTCTGATCCAGTGACCTGTGGATTTCCCCCTATCGTATTGCCTTCCTGAGTTTATCCACCTTGGATTATTTGTCCCAATAAAGGGAAACATGCTTGCATGACCTGACTGACTGGTTCAGGGGTCCATGCTCTGAGGTGAGCTGCAAACCTATTTTCGGTGGTGGAGGAATATCACATAAGTCACCATTTGATAATCTTTAGGAGTCACTTCATATGTGGACACTGTCTTGGGCTTCTATCCTTGCTAAGAGATATTATATGGACACATTGTTTTAATAATTTATTACCGTTCTCAGTATTGTTGTTTTTTATGATTTAATTTGGGTTTTGGTTTATTTTATATTTTTTATATTTTTTATTTTCTTGCTGCGCTGCACTGCTTTTTTGCCAGTTTACTTGGGGATTTGATATTTTGACCCTCAGTGTTCAGCTGCAATTCTTTCTGTGTTACTTTTATTTGCGCTGGTTGATCTGCTTCAGTACTGCATGCCCATTCAGCTCCGCTCACATGTTCTTCTGCTTTGGCTCAAGTCCCGGCCAGCCGCCTGCTTATCTCCTTGCCTTCCCTGGCAGAGTGATCTTCCTCCGCTCCCCACCCAGTAGTAGCCGGTGCCCGGAGAGTGAGACTTGACAGGCTGTGAGGCGGGCGGCAACGGGCAGAGAGTCACTGATTGGCGCCATTACCAGTAAAAAAAAAATGTCCCCGGATATAATTTTAAAAATCTGGTCACCTTAGCTTAGATCACCTAGGAGATCTGACGGAAGTGGGAGCGGATACCTTTTAAAACTAGGTACCTGCTCCCCCCTCCGCAAAAAATGAAGTGCCAGATGTGACACGGGAGGACTTGTGGAGTCCCGATTTAAGATTACCTATAACATTTTGCGTACATTTGTAAAAACTACGGACAGGAAGAAGTTGAAAACCTTCACTATTTTTCTCAAAGAAGTTCAACAGGGGTGCTGATTGCACTGTGCGAGAATGCACCTACAAAGCCATGCAAAAAATATGGAATATTTTTTTTTTTCTTACAATGGGGTTGATTTGCTAAAACCGGAGAGTGAAAAATCTGGTGCAGCTCTTCATATAAACCAATCAGCTTCCAGGTTTTTTTTTTATCAACGCTTAATTGAACAAGCTGAAGTTAGAAGCTGATTGGACACCATGCACAGCGTCACCGGATTTTGCACTCTACAGTTTTAGTAAATCAACGCCAATGGGTAAATGGAGTTCTCCACCTTACCTTAGGCAGTAGGGTGGTGATGTATTGCCCACGATCACTTGGGTTGTGATCAATCCATTTGATGACGGCTTCAAAGGTCACTTCCTCTCTTTTAACAACAAGATCGTCTTTGTTGATGAGGTTCTCAAACTCTGTCAGGGTGAGATCCAGAAGCTCCTCGGGGGTCGATGATATTTCCTGAAAATGGTGAAGAACGTATGCATGGGTGTTTTTATGCAGCTTGGGGCAATGAAAGTAGCTGGAGAACCTGCCAATGCCAACGCAGTTCTCGGGGCATAGCTGGCCAATGAAAAAATCCGAGCAGCGCAATTGTAGACCCAGGATGTGGAATTTTTCCGCGGCCATAAACAATGCTTGTGCGTTCTCGGAATTGATGGATACTTCATTGGTGTAGATATACTGAAGGGCCGAGCTCATCGTGTCTGGGGAAATTCCGAGTATGTGGTACACATTATTTTCGGTCTCTGTCCATCTTTTAGAAAACAGAGTCCTGGGAGGAGGAGAAGAATTCACGTTACACTTCTGTTTTTAAAATAACGTTTTTCATCATTTAATATGTTATTTTGTTTATTTTGGATTTGTAGTAGCACAAATGCTACTACACATACTGTAAGTCTGTAGTTGATGGTAGCCCAGGTAAAGTGAATGTTGTATGCGCAAACTGCTGGCGCTTTATAAATCCTGCATTATAATAATAATAATAATAATAATAATAATAATAATTTCAAGCAACAACATTTAGCAGCACAGTAAAGCCTCCTTAGAACAGAAGATATTCACACGTCTCATTCCATCAAGACTGGGAGTGCGCTGTGAAGGCAAACACATTGGCGCATATATGTGGCACCACGGATAAAGACACACTTCTGTAAAGCTGCATATTTGCGTACGGCCATCGGGAAGGGGTAATAAAATGTAGCAAAAAAGTACATTTATTACATATTTGCATTTAGGCCTGCAGGGTGTTGCATTCACAATCAGTGCATCATGGGTGCAATGAACAGGCTCTTGCATTCTTTCCTCCCAGCCCCAGGACCGTCCAGAGGTGTGGACCCTCTGATAAGATTGGAGGATGGCACTTGTGTGTATGATATATATATATTTTAATTTAAATCCATTTTTATTAATGTTTTCATATTAATAGGGCACAGAACGGAAGAAAAAAAAAGGAAGTGTATAATATTATTAGGAATAAATCACATGGCTATGATCACAGTCAGGTTTGAATGGGGGCAAGACTGAGATCATGTTGTATGAACCATTTGAACGTGGTGCGATCATTTGGCCAGCCTCTGAAGTACCTCCTATAAGCCACAAGATGTCAGTCTTCTGGGCTAATTAAAGGAACACTAAAGAATCATTTTTTTATTTTTTTAAATAACAAACATGTTATACTTACCTCCGCTGTGCAGCTCGTTTTGCACAGAGTGGCCCCGATCCACGTCTTCTGGGGTCCCTCGACGGCTGTCCCGGCTCCTCCCTGCAATCACTCACCACTTATATGCGAGCGAGCGAGCATGGTGGTGAGTGATTGCGGGCGCGCTCCTGTGATACAGCCAGCGGCTGTTGCCGCTCACTGTATCACTCGGCCCCGCCCCCCCCGGCGCGCCGCGTCATTCGATGTGATCGACAGCAGCGTGAGCCAATGGCTGCGCTGCTTTCAACCCATCCACTATAACCAGTCAACGGCCAGGCTGAGCGGCGAAGAAGATGTCGGGGGCGAGCGCAGGACTTTCGAGGGGTCAGGTAAGTAAAACGAGGTGGCTGGGAGCGGCGGTATTGTCGGATGTTTTTTCACCTTAATGCATAGGTATAAAAATGACAATGGTCCCAAAAATGTGTCCGATGTGTCCGCCATAATGTCGCAGTCACGATAAAAATTGCTGATTGCCGCCATTACTAGTAAAAAAATGAATTATTAATTAATTAATAATTAATTAATAAAAAATGCCATAAAACTATACCCTATTTTGTAGACGCTATAACCTTTGCGCAAACCGATCAATAAACGCTTATTGCGATTTTTTTTTATCAAAAATATGTAGAAGAATACGTATCGGCCCAAAATTGTCGCTCTATTTTTGTTTATAGCGCAAAAAATAAAAACCGCAGAGGTGATCAAATACCACCAAAAGAAAGCTCTATTTGTGGGGAAAAAAGGACGTCAATTTTGTTTGGGAGCCATGTCGCACGACCGCGCAATTGTCAGTTAAAGCGACGCAGTGCCGAATCGCAAAAAGTGGCCTGGTCATTGACCAGCAAAATGGTCTGGGGCTGAAGTGGTTAAAATTTACAGATGCAGCAATTTAGAAACTGGATGAAAGGTTTAATACTTTTTTTTAAAATAAAAATCTGTTTTTATTGTGTAAGAAGAAAAAGGTTTACAGTCTCCAAGTGAAATATACCCACACAGGGGAGCGTAAATCCCTTATAATATTAATAATAAATCACATGGCTATGCTCACACTCAGGTTTGAATGGGGCAAGACTGAACACATGTTGCATTAACAATTTAAACAATTTGTACTCTTGCAATCATTTGGCCAGCCTCTGTAGTACCTATTGTCAGCCACAAGATGTCAGTCTTCTGGGTTAAATAACACCCAGTGCCACTCAGCCCGATCTCTGTGCTGGGAGTGCGCTGTGAACCCAAACACATTGGTGCATTTATATGACCCCACGGATAGGTTTGGAGGATGGCACTTGTGTGTATAATATTATATATTTTTTTCTTTTTTTTTTTTAATCCATTTTTTTCTAATATTTTCATATTAATAGGACACAGAAAGGAAGAAAAAAAAGGAAGTGTATAATAATATTAAGAATAAATCACATGCCTATGATCACACTCAGGTTTGAATGGGGCAAGACTGAGCTCATGTTGCATGAACCATTTGAACATGGTGCAATCATTTGGCCAGCCTCTACTAAACCACAAGATGTCAGTCTTCTGGGCAGAATAATCCCCAGTGTCACTCGGCCTTGAAGACTGAGGAAATACAGTGAGTAAAGAGAGTTTTGTAGCCTAATGTAACCACTAATGCAATCAGCAATCCTAAAAACAGCCAAACAGATCAAAGTGCAGCCCAAAAATGTTATACCATTACATGGCATTAATAAACACTGTCATTGGAAGGTTATATTAATGTATTTGGATGTTTATGGATGAAAGTCTGATTCAAAAGCTGGGATAAGGATTAGGAACGCCATCCTGAGGATTATCATACAGGAGAAGTGTACAAAGCAATGCATGAGATTTCAGCAAGCCTTCAGCTCCAGTCTGGGAGTGTTGAATGCAGATCCTACATTGCTATTCACCTTTATTGGCCAGAAAAGTCTTTAATTTTCCCTCTGATTTATCTTCACTTAGCTGCTGAGGCCTAATCCTCCCTGACCTTATGGCTAGGCCATGCCCAACAACCACTGACATACAACTGTCTCTGTGACCAGTAGAAGCCAACTGTCACCAGACAGGGGAAGGCAATGGGAGGCCATTACACCATTGAGTGCTAATGTTGGCTGCAGTTCTTGGACAAGGTTATAGCAGCTTGATTAGAGATAAATGGGTGTAATTTTTGTGCCAGTAATGATTTCTCTACACTTACCTAAAATAAAGGCTGCATACAGAGAGAATGATCTTATGGGCTTTGAACTCGACATCATCCACCTTTATGGTGACATCACAAAATTCGTCCTCCAGCCGCAGCTCATTGAATGTGGTCCAGGCCATTCTTCTAATTCTCTGTTCCAGGATGTCAGTATTGGAACAGGCTGATAGGGCCCCGAAATCCAAATTTATGGCCAGCCCTGGAGGTCCCTCTGTGCCCGTCCGTGACATGTCTCTGTCTCTACTGAACTGACAGTTGGCTGTACTGCTGAGGTTACCTGACATTTCAAAACTGACCAATCAGAAGCCACTTTACTACTCTAGGTTGCATTCTAAAGTTTTGACGTCTGGCCATTACAGACAATGCTATTGGATGTCCTTTGCATTGATATCAAATCATTACCGATATACAGTACATCTGTCACTATAAAGCGGTATTAAACCCAAAAGCAAACATTTATTATATTTTAGCTTTCTAGATGTGATGGCTGCATTCGTTTTATTTTTTTAGGTTTTCTTTCCTTTATTCTGGTTATTCAGCCAATAAGCCAACCACCAAGTACTATGTGAGGTGCTCTCCCAAAGAGAGGCCCTCCGGTTTAGGGGAGGAAGGAACCTAATGGCCACACATCCTCCACCTCCACTTCAGGGTAGGCCCCAAGGTCTCACACCCTCCATCCAAGTGAAAGAAACATAGACAAAAGTGCAAAGTGACAAAACAGTGGAGAAAAATAAATAAAATAAATAATGTGGGTACAGTTGCCTTACAGCCTGGTAGTAAAGATTGCCTCGGTTTAGCCAAAAGGCCTAACCCATAGAGGGGCTGTGCAGAAAAAAAGCAAATGATGTGGCCATGTGCCTTTGCATACCATGGGGGTTCCCAAACCTGGGTAGTAAATGGAATCCATGGCTTCTATAGAGTAGGGCTTGGAAACCAACAAGACTGTATACAGTAGCCATATGGGTTGTGTTGAGAAGGGACTAAAGCAATCAAAAAGCCCTCCATCCGAATCATTGCATGGCACAGTAGCTATTCATGTGTTTCATTCTATCACATATCCCAAAAATAAAGTAATTATTTCTCATTTCAGGACAAGCAGGCAGAGCCATGCAAATCATTGCTTTGCACCCCATTGGCCAGATGCACCATACACCAGCTGTTCTGGACGTGCAGCTGGCCAATGAGGCATAAAGCAGTGATTTTCATGGCTTTTTGGAGCAGAATTGTATGTTTTTGGCTCTATAAGCTATAATGGGAGCGCCTAAACAAGACATGTTTTATTTTTTTATCAGGCGCTATCACTTAACAAACAATTGGGCCAAAAATTGGTGATTTTGCTTCTATACGGCAAGTTGTGAAAATGTGTACAAACGTGCAAGAGAAGCCTCTAAATGTTTTCACTATATAACCATACCTCCCAACATTTTGAGATAGGAATGAGGGACACCTACTAGCAAATGTATGTAGGCATAGGACACGCCCCCTGCCACACCCCCTTAAAGGAGAATTAACCCAAAAAAAAGGTTAAACAAATCCACAAGTGCTTTTTTTTTTTACCACTACTATTCCTTTATACTGGCTTTTAAAATTTACAGATGCAGCAATTTAGAAATTGGATGAAAGGTTTAGCACTGGAAAACACTTTTTGAAAGATAAAAAGTGCATTTTATACACAACTATATAGATCAGACAAAAATGAGGGACAGAGGGACATTGCTCCAAATCAGGGACAGTCCTTCGAAATCAGGGGCAGTTGGGAGCTATCTATAAATCCTGTGTAATACTTTTTTTAAAATAAAAATCAGTTTTTATTGTGTAAGAATAAAAAGGTTTACAGTCTCCAAGTGAAATATACCCACACAGGGGAGCGTGAATCCTTTATAATATTAATAATAAATCACATGGCTATGCTCACACTCAGGTTTGAATAGGGCAAGACTGAACACATGTTGCATGAACCATTTGAACATGGTACTCTTGCAATTATTTGGCCAGCCTCTGTAGTATCTATTGTAAGCCACAAGATGTCAGTCTTCTGTGCTGGGAGTGCTGGGAGTGCGCTGTGAACGCAAACACATTGGTGCATTTATATGACCCCACGGATAAAGACACACTTCTGTGAGGCCTCCTATTTGCATACGGCCATCGGAAAGGGGTAATAAAATGTAGCAAAAAAAGTACATTTATTAAATGTTTGCATTTAAGCCTGCAGGGT
The DNA here is from genome assembly GCA_029206835.1 of Rana muscosa. Lineage (NCBI taxonomy): Eukaryota > Metazoa > Chordata > Amphibia > Anura > Ranidae > Rana > Rana muscosa. Next base: position 306,942,008 of record CM055120.1, read on the forward strand.
GTTGCATTCACAATCAGTGCATCATGGGTGCAATGAACAGGCTCTTGCATTCTTTACTCCCAGCCCCAGGACCGTACAGAGTTGTGGACCTTCTAATAGGTTTGGAGTATGGCACTTGTGTGTATAATATTATTTTTTTGCTATTTTTTTTTTTTTTATCCATTTTGTTTTTCTAATATTTTCATATTAATAGGACACAAAAAGGAAGAAAAAAAAAAGGAAGTTTATAATAATGTTAAGAATAAATCACAGGGCTATGATCACACTCAGGTTTGAATGGGGGCAAGACTAAGCTCATGTTGTATGAACCATTTGAACATGGTGCAATCATTTGGCGAGCCTTTGCACTACCTCTTCTAAGCCACAAGATGTCAGTCTTCTGGGTTGAATAATCCCCAGTGTCACTCGGCCTTGAAGACTGAGGAAATACAGTGAGTAAAGAGAGTTTTGTAGCCTAATGTAACCACTAATGCAACCAGCAATTCTAAAAACAGCCAAACAGATCGAAGCGCGTCCCCAAAATATTATACCATTGCATGGCATTGATAAACACTGTCATTGGAAGGTTGTATTAATGTATTTGGATGTTTTTGAATGAAAGTCTGATTCAAAAGCTGGGATAAGGCTTAGGAACGCCATCCTGAGGATTATCATACAGGAGGAACATACAAAGCAATGCATGAGATTTCAGCAAGCCTTCAGCTCCAGTCTGGGAGTGTTGAATGCATATCCTACATTGCTATTCACCTTTATTGGCCAGAAAAGTCTCTAATTTTCCCTTCACTTAGCTGCTGGGGCCTAATCCTCTCTGACCTTATGGCTAGGCCATGCCCTACAGCCATTGATGTAAATCTGTCTCTGTGACCAGTGGAGGCCAACTGTCACCAGACAGGGGAAGGCAATGGGAGGCCATTACACCATTGAGTGCTAATGTTGGCTACAGTCCTTGGACAAGGTTATAGCAGCTTGATTAGAGCTAATCGGGTGTAATTTTTGTGCCAGTAATGATTTCTCTACACTTACCTAAAATAAAGGCTGCATCCAGAGAGAATGATCTTATGGGCTTTGAACTCGACATCATCCACCTTTATGGTGACATCACAAAATTCGTCCTCCAGCCGCAGCTCATCGAATGCGGTCCAGGCCATTCTTCTAAATGTCTGTTCCAGGATGTCAGTATTGGAACAAGCTGATAGGGCCCCGAAATCCAAATCCATGGCCAGCCCTGGAGGTCCATCTGTGCCCGTCCGTGACATGTCTCTGTCTCTACTGAAATGACAGTTGGCTGTACTGCTGAGGCTGAGGTTACCTGACATTTAAAAACTGACCAATCAGAAGCCACTTCACTACTCTAGGTTACATTATAAAGTTTTGATGTCTGGCCATTACAGACAACGCTATTGGTTGTCCTTTGTATTGATATCAAGCCATTACCAATATACAGTACATTAGACTTGTGCACAACGGAAAAATTCGTTCCGTTTCGGTTCGTTTCTTTCCGGTCCTGTTGATTCGTAATCATTCGTAATTTTGCTAGACGGGATTTTTCGTGTTCGGACTCATTCGTATTTTTGCAAGCGACATTTTTCGTTGAATTTTTTGTTGCTTTATAATTCGTACTTTCGGTAGAGTACGTTGTTTTTCGTTGATTCTGGACACAACTCCTACTTTCGTAACTTTTTTTGGGTTCGTACTTTCGGTAGAGTACGTTGTTTTTCGTTGATTCTGGACACAACTCCTACTTTCGTAACTTTTTTTGGGTTCGTTGATTCGTAATTTTCCGTGTCTCTCTCACAACGACGCTGCCTATTATGCCTAATGTGCTTCGAATGGATTTGTACTTTTCTAAATACATTGCGGTTATTTGTAACGATTCGAAATCTCGTATTTTACTTTCGTTTTTAACATGCGGCTATAGGCTCCGCCCCTGTACACCATTTTCAGAGGGTTCAGCACGGTGAGGGAGAAGCAGAGAGCAGAGCAGAGTGAGTGTTATTGTGCTTCGAATGGATTCGAAATCTCGTATTTTACTTTCGTTTTTTACATGCGGCTATAACCTCCGCCCCTGTACACCATTTTGAGAGGGAGTTCAGCACGGTGTGGGAGAAGCAGAGAGCAGAGCAGAGTGAGTGTTATTGTGCTTCGTGTGGATTCGTACATTCGTAACTTTTTCATAACGAATTATGCCGAAGACATTCGGGCATTCGCTATTTGCGGTATAATTTATTTCGGATTCGGTCTTATTCGTAATTGCTTTGTTCGGAAATTCGAATGCTTCCGAATGTCCGAAAGTTGCTAAATTCGGACGAATTTCAATTCGTTACGAAACGAATTGCACAAGCCTACAGTACATCTGTCACTATAAAGTGGGATTAAACCCAAAAGTAAACATTTATTATATTGCAGCTTTCCAAAGATGTGATGGCTGCATTTGTTTGATTTATTTAGGTTTTTCTTTCATTTATTTTCATCTAGTGATCCACCCAGTAAGTCTGTTGTTTTCCCAAAAGCTCAATCTGTCCCGCAGAAGTAGCAGTTAAAGGGATGAGACAAACCATTTAACACTGACAGGGGTGCTTATAATGATCAGTTTTTATTTATTCATGTAAAACCAGCTTTATCCCAACAGGAACAAAACTGATTGTGAGCGCAGCAGATCCCCCCTGTCAGTGTGAATAGAGGAAAGCCGATAACTGGTACTTCCTAGTAACGCTGTGATCAGCTGGAATTGGACAAAATTCCACTGCGGGACAACATTCAACATTCCACTGCCTGTCACTAAAGTTGTTGAGCGGGGGGGGGGGGGGGTGGTATTGGCATTGCCCCGGGACAGTAGTTATTTTTTGCAGGGCTTATAACTTAATTTTTCGAAGTTGTTGAGCGGGAGCGGGAGGGGGGGGGGGGCTGCGGGACCGCAATTTAGTTTTTGCAGGACTTGCTTGGAATTGGAAACAATGTTGAGCGGGGGGTGCCGCTCGGATATTCTATCACACTGTTGTGCGGCGGGGTAGGCAGGATATTGACACCTATTGGTCTTACCTCCTCCTCCTCCCTCCTCTGGCTCCCTCCTCTGGCTCTTGCTGTGCGGGAATTATAGTGTCCTTCGCGGGACCGCGGGAAAATGGTGTCCCTGCGGGAAAAACACGCAGAATCCGTGCGGGTTGGGAGGTATGCATTTCCCATGATGCTCAACTACACTGTAGAGTGCATGAGCATCATGGGAAAAGTATTTCCAAAACATCTGGGGTGCCAAGGTTCACATCACTGTGATAGGCTCTTTACCGTGATTGGTGATGCGGTGTGTCGGAGGGACACACCGCACTACCGATCGCCACGCTGAGCGTCCCCTGGGGGGCACACATAAGCGCCTTGTTCTGCTGGACGTCATCCGACATCCAGTCAGAATGGGAGAGCACCCACCTGGCCCTCATTTTGCTATAGGCCGGGTGGGATGTGATTAAAGTACCGGGGGTGATCCTTTTTCCAACTCAGTAATTCTGATTTTGAATTTTTTTTTTCTGACATGTTGGTGTTATATCTCTCACTTGAATGATATAAGATGCACTAGTAAATACAGCTGGATAAAACAAAAACTGTCTGTCCTCATTTCAGGCTGTAAAGCAACAAAATGTGATTATTTTAAAGGGGGTGATTCTTTTCTACACCCACTGTAGTTGCTCAATTAGACAGAGCATTGAGGTCGGCTTGTAAATTGGCGACATCCTGTAAGGACATTATTCCACCGCATAGCTTTGTGTCTTCTGCAAAGACTGAAATGGTACTTTTAATCCCAGACCCAATATCATTTATAAAAATATTAAAAAATAAGAGTCCCAGCACTGAACCTTGGGGTATACCACTGATCACCTTAAACTATTCAGAGTTAGACCCCATACACACTAGATTAGATTTTCTGCAGATTTTTGTCTTCAGATTTACCAAAACCATGTAGTGCAAGGGCCGGCCTGATTGCATACAAATTGAAACACTTAAGGTTTGACCTCATATTAGATGGTTTAGGTCAGTGGTTCTCAACTCCTGTCCTCAGGACCCACTAACAGGCCAGATTTTAAGTATTACCTTGGTGAGATGCAGACTAGAATACTTCAATCCCTGAGCAGCAAATTATATCACCTGTGATGCATTTCAGTTATCTTGCAAACCTGGCCTGTTGGTGGGCCCTGAGGACTGGAGTTGAGAACCACTGGTTTAGGTAAATCTGAAGACAAAAATCCGCAGAAAATCTAATAGTGTGTATGGGGCCTTATGCCTTGTACACACGGCCGGGATTTCCGACGGGAAAAAGTCAGTCGCAAATCCAGACGGGAAAAAAGAGAGCCAGTTCTGTTTTTTTTGCCGCCCGTTTTTGGCAGTTTTCCCGTCGGAAAAACTGCGATGGAGCATATACACGGTCGGGATTCCCAGCCAAAAGCTCTCATTGCAGCTTTTTCTGACGGGAAAACCGGTCGTGTGTACGAGGCATAAGAACCATTAACCACGACTCTCTGAATTCTGTCTTTTAGCCAGTTTTCTATCCATTTACAAATGGATCTTTCCAAGCCTGTAGACTTTACCTTACACATGAGCCGTGTGTGGGGAATGGTGTCAAACGCTTTTGCAAAATCCAAGTATACCACGTCCACAGCCACCCCTTTGTCCAAGATTTTACTTACCTCTTCATAAAAAGAAATCAGTTTGTTTGACAACTTCTGTCTTTTATGAATCCATGCTGTCTGTTGCTTTAAAGATTTTTTTCCAGCAAGAACTCATCTATGAGATCTTTAATTTTAATTCTCAAGGAACTTCCAGGGTGCTGGTGAGCGCTCTCATAGTCCATTGAACTTCCTGCTCTCAGGTAGTGATGAGCCGAACACCCCCAGGTTCGGTTCGCACCAGAACCCGCGAACGGACCGAAAGTTCGTACGAACATTAGAACCCTATTAAATACAATGGATGCGAACGTTCGAATTCTAAAGTGCTAATTATAACAACTATTATGCATGTTATTGTCCTAAAAAGGGTTTGGGAACCCGGGTTCTGCACCAGGGGACATGTATCAATGCAAAAAGAAGTTTTAAAAACGGTCGTTTTTCGGGAGCAGTCATTTTAATGATGCATAAAGTGAAAAAAAAAAAGTCAAATATTCCTTTAAATATCGTACCTGGGGGGTGTCTAAAGTATGCCTGTGAAGTGCCACGTGTTTCCCGTGTTTAGAACTGTCCCTGCACAAAATGACACTTCTAAAGGAAAAAAAAGCCATTTAAAACTGCTTGCGGCTTTAATGTAATGTCTGGTCCCGGTAATATGGATGAAAATCTTTAAGAAAAATGGCATAGCTACCCCATGACCCCCCCCCCCTACCCCAGCCCATTACCAGCCCCTTTGGGTCTTGTATGGATATTAAGGGGAACCCCGCACATAAAATAAAAAAGGCCCTATATACTCTGAACAGCCGTATACAGGCGGTGCATACAAGACAGGGACTGTAGGTTTGTTCTTATGTAGAATCTGTTTGTAATTTTGAACAGGTACATTGTTTAAGTGTAGCTCCAGCCCAAAAATCTATTTTTAAACTTTTTGGAAAACATAGGTAAGGGTTATCACCCCTGTAACATTTGTTTTGCTGTCTGTGCCCCTGTTCAGAACATTTCACCTCACTTTCCGTCCCAATGACAACTGTTTTTGAAATGTGGTGTTTTTCTTGAAACAAGGATTGCTGATAAAGCATCAGTACAGAGGAGACACCTTTCTCCCATATTAATTCTTACAGGAGAGAATTTTCCTTCCTAGGGGTAGATTTCCTCTCACTTCCTGTTGTCTTCTTGCGTTTGCAAGTAGGAGTCGTTTGTAAGTTGGATGTTTGAAAGTAGGGACCTGCCGTAGATACTCTGCAGAAATAGGCCCCTTAGTTGTTGGTGTTGGCACAACACTGTAAGCACTCACAGTTACTCTTGGTTGGTGCTGGAACGCCCTGCTGTCAACTATTATATCAGGAATTGTAATTACATATAATTGTTGAACAGTGGTAGTAAAAATTGGGCCTTTGATGGTGGTGCTGGTGCCACAACACTGTAAGCCCTGACAGTTACTCTTGGTGGGTGCAGCAATGGGCCCTGCTGTGAATTATTAGATCAAGAATTGTAATTGCATGCCCCTGTTGAACAGGGGCTGAAAAATTGGGCCTTTGGTGGTGGTGGTGGTGTTGACACAACACTGTAAGCCCTCAGAGTTACTCTTGGTGGGTGCAGGAATGGGCCCTGCTGTGAATTATTAGATCAAGAATTGTAATTACATGCCCCTGTTGAACAGGGGCTGAAAAATTGGGCCTTAGGCACTGGTGGCACAACACTACAACCCCTCACAGATACTGTACTTGGAGCACAGCAATGAGCCCTGTTGCAAAGTATTGCTTCAAAAATTGTAATGACACGCCCCTGTTAAACAGGGGCTGAAAAATTGGGCCTTAGGCACTGGTGCCACAACACTCCAACCCCTCACAGATACTGTACTTGGAGCACAGCAATGAGCCCTATGGCAAATTATTGCTAAAAAAATTGTAATTACACGCCCCTGTAAAACAGGGGCTGAAAAATTGGGCCTTAGCCACTGGTGGCGGCACCCATAAACAAAAATGATCTTCCAAGCTATCATCATCAATCGTATCATTGAGGACTCGGAGGAGGAGGATAGCCAGTCAACATAACAGCACAGACACTCAGCATCAGCATCAGTCTTGAAGGGATGTGACATGTTAAAATCAATTAGTCTGTTATATCAGCATCAGGTGTGTGGTAGCTGGTGGTGATCCAAGACTGGTTCATCTTGATGAAAGTCAGTCGATCAACCGAGTCGGTGGACAGGCGCACCCTGTGATCCGTGACAAATCCTCCAGCAGCACTGAATATGCGTTCCGAAAGAACGCTGGATGCAGGACAGGCCAGTAGCTCAATTGCATACTGTGCAAGCTCTGGCCAGTGATCCATCCTCAAGACCCAGTAAGCCAGAGGATTTTCGGTGGGGAAGGTGTCCAAGTCTGACCTTGCCCCTAGATATTCCTGCACCATGTTTATCAGACGCTGGCGATGGTTGCTGGAACCAATCATACTTTGGGGCTGCGGACTAAAGAATTGTCTGAACGCATCGGTCAGACGGCCACCTTCCCCACCGCTCCTTCTTTGACTGGCCGAAGCCTCAGCAACTCGTTGTCCTGGACCAGGAGTTTGTAACCTCCCAGTCTCTGGGAACGCGTTGCACAGACCTTTCTGCAAGGCCTCCCGGAGTTGTCTCATCCTCTGCTCCCTCTGCGACGGTAACATAAGGTCCGCAACCTTACCCTTGTACCGTGGATCAAGGAGAGTGGCCAGCCAGTAATGGTCCCTCTCCTTGATCCGAAGAATACGAGGATCCTTCCGCAGACTTTGCAGGATCAGGGAGGCCATGCAGCGTAGGTTTGCTGAGGCATTCGCTCCGGAGTCCTCTGGGTCACTAAGGACGACATGATCCGCAGTCACCTCCTCCCAGCCACGTACAAGTCCACTGGTTTCTTGGGACTGTAAATCATCCCTAAAAGACTGCTGCTGATGATGCTGAGTGCCAGCCTCCACCTCCATGCTGACACAATCCTCCTCCTCCTCCTCCTCCTCCTCCTCTTCCTCTTCCTGTGCGATGGGTGGGACAGAAGGAACACTGTCTGGGTAAAGGGGGCCTTGAGAGGCAAGGAAGTCCTCCTCTTCCTGCCTCTGTTCTGCCTCAAGTGCCCTGTCCATTATTCCACGCAGCGTGTGCTCCAACAGGTGGACAAGAGGTACAGTGTCACTGATGCATGCACTGTCACTGCTCACCATCCTCGTGGCCTCCTCAAATGGTGCCAGGACAGTGCATGCATCCCTGATCATGCCCCACTGGCGTGGAGAAAAAAAACCAAGGTCCCCTGACCCTGTCCTGGTGCCGTAGTCGCACAGGTACTCATTGATGGCCCTCTGCTGCGTGTGCAGCCGCTGCAGCATGGCCAACGTTGAGTTCCACCTGGTGGGCATGTCACATATAAGGCGGTTCTTGGGCAGGTTCAACTCCTTTTGCAGCTCAGCCAGGCGAGCACTGGCATTATAAGATCTGCGGAAATGCACACAGACTTTCCTGGCCTGCCTCAGGACATCCTGTAAGCCCGGGTACCTGCCCAAGAACCGCTGCACCACCAGGTTAAGGACGTGAGCCACACAGGGCACATGGGTCAGTTGTCCCTGTCGGAGGGCGGAGAGGAGGTTGGTGCCATTGTCGTAAACCACCATTCCTGGCTTAAGCTGGCGTGGCGTCAACCACCTCTCGGCCTGGCCCTGCAGAGCAGACAGGACCTCTGCCCCAGTGTGGCTTCTGTCCCCCAAACACACCAGCGCAAGCACGGCATGGCATCTTTTTGCCTGCGTACTTGCGTAGCCCCGTGAACGGCTACGGAGCACCGCTGGTTCATAGGACAAACCACAGGAAGAGGCCATGGAGGAAGAAGAAGAGGAGGGGGTGGAGGAGAGAGGTGTGTCACAACCAGTAGTAGCATTTTGGAGGCGTGGCGGTGGGACAACCTCCAACACTACTGCACCTTGTCCTGCATCCTTCCCAGCTGCCAAAAGAGTGACCCAATGGGCCGTGAAAGAAAGGTAACGTCCCTGTCCATGCCTGCTGGACCATGAGTCAGCGGTAATATGCACCTTACCGCTGACCGCCCTGTCCAGCGAGGCCAAGACATTGCCTTCCACATGCCGGTAGAGAGCCGGAATAGCCTTCCGTGAGAAAAAGTGACGTTTGGGAACCTGCCACTGAGGAACCGCACATTGCACAAACTCACGGAAGGGGGCCGAGTCTACCAACTGAAAAGGCAGCAGTTGAAGCGCTAGCAATTTAGCCAAGCTAGCATTCAACCGCTGGGCATGTGGATGGCTGGGAGTGAACTTCTTTCGACGGTCCAGCAGCTGGGGCAGGGAAATTTGCCTGCTAGAATCGGACGTCGGTGTACTGCTAGCAGAGTGCCCGCAAGTACTGGGCTGTGACACACCTAATTCTACACCTTCATTCCTCTCAGTGCATGTTTCAGAGAGGACTGAAGTTATAGTGGGGTTGGAAATCCCAGCTGATGCGGTGCAAGGAGAGGTCCGCTTTGTTCTTTGGTGTGGGTCTTTGAGGTAGGCTTGCCAACGAGCTGCATGGCAGGTCAACATATGTCTGGTCAGGCATGTGGTACCCAAGCGGCTGATGTTTTGGCCACGCGATATACGCTTGAGACATATGTTGCAAACAGCAGCTGTGCGATCTGATGCACTAGCCTCAAAAAAGGCCCACACCAAGGAACTTTTTGAATGACGGGCAGAGGCAGCGCCCTGCACAGGCGGAGCTCTGCGGTGTGATTCCGTCGGTGTACTGCCCTTACGCTGGCCACCAAAGGGCATCCTGTCTCGTTGGAGATGTGACTCCTCCTCATCCTCCTCCTCCTCTCTCCTATTAGGCACCCACGTGGAGTCAGTGACCTCATCATCCCCTCCCTCCTCATCACTGGAGCCAATCTGGCAGTATGCTGCAGCTGCTGGAACATGACTGCCAGATTGGTGTCCTTCTTGAGCATCCCCTCTGTCTGCTCTCACCCTACTGCCTTCCTGTAGCTGGGTTTCATCATCAGACCCTTCGAAACGCTGGGCATCCTCCTGGAGCATGTACCCAACACTGTGCTCAAACAGTTCGGGGGACTCCTCAGGAGGAGGACATGGTGGGTCTAGGGAAGGAGTGACTGATGATGAGTCTGACATTGATACCAGGGAAGAGGACGCTTTGGCAGCTGCTTTGCCAGTACCCTGAGCCTGGGTGAGAGAGGATGAGGAGGAGGAGGAGGGCTTGGTCATCCACTCTACCAAGTCTTCGGCATGATGTGGCTCAACATGTCCAGCTGCGGAAAAGAAGGACAAGCGTGTCCCATGGCCATGTGCTGATGACAATGCACCGCGTCCACGACCAGCACTGTTGCCCCCAGACACAGAGCCTGCTTGCCCTCTTTTATTGCCTCCTGACTGTCTGCCTCTCCTTGTTTGCCTTCCAGACATTCTAATAGATGGCCTGCAGGGAGATGGGAAAAAAGCAATAAGGGCTACCTTCAGGTGTCCTTCTCTGTCCCTTGAAACAAGGACTTGCACAGTGAAAGAAACTGACACTCTCCCTACCTACAGTTTTCTGTCCCTAGAAAAAATGTTTTTTTTAAGCACAATATAGCACAAGGAGAATTCACTCACTGTCCTTCCAGGTCCCTAGAAACAAGGACTTGCACAGTGAAAGAAACTGACACTCTCCCTACCTACAGTTTTCTGTCCCTAGAAAAAATGTTTTTTTTAAGCACAATATAGCACAAGGAGAATTCACTCACTGTCCTTCCAGGTCCCTAGAAACAAGGACTTGCACAGTGAAAGAAACTGACACTCTCCCTACCTACAGTTTTCTGTCCCTAGAAAAAATGTTTTTTTTAAGCACAATATAGCACAAGGAGAATTCACTCACTGTCCTTCCAGGTCCCTGGAAACAAGGACTTGCACAGTGAAAGAAACTGACACTCTCCCTACCTACAGTTTTCTGTCCCTAGAAAAAATGTTTTTTTTAAGCACAATATAGCACAAGGAGAATTCACTCACTGTCCTTCCAGGTCCCTAGAAACAAGGACTTGCACAGTGAAAGAAACTGACACTCTCCCTACCTACAGTTTTCTGTCCCTAGAAAAAATGTTTTTTTTAAGCACAGTATAGCACAAGGAGAATTCACTCACTGTCCTTCCAGGTCCCTGGAAACAAGGATTTGCACAGTGAAAGAAACTGACACTCTCCCTACCTACAGTTTTCTGTCCCTAGAAAAAATGTTTTTTTTAAGCACAATATAGCACAAGGAGAATTCACTCACTGTCCTTCCAGGTCCCTAGAAACAAGGACGTGCACAGTGAAAGAAACTGACACTCTCCCTACCTACAGTTTTCTGTCCCTAGAAAAAATGTTTTTTTTAAGCACAATATAGCACAAGGAGAATTCACTCACTGTCCTTCCAGGTCCCTGGAAACAAGGACTTGCACAGTGAAAGAAACTGACACTCTCCCTACCTACAGTTTTCTGTCCCTAGAAAAAATGTTTTTTTTAAGCACAATATAGCACAAGGAGAATTCACTCACTGTCCTTCCAGGTCCCTAGAAACAAGGACTTGCACAGTGAAAGAAACTGACACTCTCCCTACCTACAGTTTTCTGTCCCTAGAAAAAATGTTTTTTTTAAGCACAATATAGCACAAGGAGAATTCACTCACTGTCCTTCCAGGTCCCTGGAAACAAGGACTTGCACAGTGAAAGAAACTGACACTCTCCCTACCTACAGTTTTCTGTCCCTAGAAAAAATGTTTTTTTTCAGCACAATATAGCACAAGGAGAATTCACTCACTGTCCTTCCAGGTCCCTAGAAACAAGGACTTACACAGTGAAAGAAACTGACACTCTCCCTACCTACAGTTTTCTGTCCCTAGAAAAAATGTTTTTTTTAAGCACAATATAGCACAAGGAGAATTCACTCACTGTCCTTCCAGGTCCCTAGAAACAAGGACTTACACAGTGAAAGAAACTGACACTCTCCCTACCTACAGTTTTCTGTCCCTAGAAAAAATGTTTTTTTTAAGCACAATCTAGCACAAGGAGAATTCACTCACTGTCCTTCCAGGTCCCTAGAAACAAGGACTTGCACAGTGAAAGAAACTGACACTCTCCCTACCTACAGTTTTCTGTCCCTAGAAAAAATGTTTTTTTTAAGCACAATATAGCACAAGGAGAATTCACTCACTGTCCTTCCAGGTCCCTGGAAACAAAGACTTGCACAGTGAAAGAAACTGACACTCTCCCTACCTACAGTTTTCTGTCCCTAGAAAAAATGTTTTTTTTAAGCACAATATAGCACAAGGAGAATTCACTCACTGTCCTTCCAGGTCCCTAGAAACAAGGACTTACACAGTGAAAGAAACTGACACTCTCCCTACCTACAGTTTTCTGTCCCTAGAAAAAATGTTTTTTTTAAGCACACTATAGCACAAGCACAAAACACACTGACACTCTCCCTACCTATCCTTCTCTTTCCCTAAACTAAAGGAATCCAGGTTAAGCAAGAAAGAAATAAAAGTCACTGTCCCTGCCTATGCTGCTCTATCCCTGCTCCGGAACACACTACACTAGGCCGCCGTGCTGGCGGCCTTTTATAGTGTGGGGCGTGTACTAAACACCCTCAGCAATAATTGGCCACAGACAGACAGCTACCCTTAGGCCTCGTACACACGGCCGATTTTCTCGGCAAGAACCAGCAAGAAACTTGCTGGCAGAGAGGTCTTGCCGAGTAAATCGGTCGTGTGTACGCAGCTATCGGGTTTCTCGTCGAGAAAACCGACAAGAAACCTCGACGAGAAAATAGAGAACCTGCTCTCTATTTTCTCGTCGAGATTCTCCTCGGCATGTTTCTCGACGAGAAAAGTGAGTGTGTGTACACTTACCTGTCCTCCCGGAAGCCCGCGCATGTTCAAAATGAATTTGACGCATGCGCGGTAACTTCCTAGGCATACGTAGGGTATACCAAGATGGCGGCGACGGCATCGAATGTGACGAGCGCATGCTCGTCGTAGTCGATGACGTCACCGCGTACGCTCCATTCAAAGAACCGCGGGTTCTTTGAAACGAGCGTGTGTACACTCGGCCGGGACAAGTTTCTTGTCCAAGAATCTCGTCGAAAAAAACAACATGTTTTTTTCAACGAGAATCTCGGCCGTGTGAACGAGGGCACAGTGTCTACAGGAGCCTAATAGTGAGATGCTTCTCCAAGCCACGTCTTTCATTCTAATCACCATGGAATGTGTCAAGGTAGATAGTGATTGTCCAAAAATCGTATGGGAGGTGCAGGGCTGGTACAAGGATTTTTGACACCCTAGGCAAAACCTAATTTTGCCGCCCCCACTTAGTTCCACCCCTGACTCCACCCCCTTTTCCCTGCCCATGTATACCCTACCTTTTTAATGGAGCACCCATCAAATACAGCCCACCATAACCCATCAAATACAGCCTCACCAGCGCCCATTAATGCAGCCTATTAGTGCCCATCAATGAATGTTTGCTTGCTTCCATTCATTCGGGAGTCGGGACACAGACACAGTCCTCCGCCACTGCTGCGCCCCCCTTGGCTCCAATCCTGACTCCACCCCCTCTGCCCTGCCCATGTATACCCCACCTTTTTAATGAAGCACCCATCAAATACAGCCCACCATAACCTATCAAATGCAGCCTCACCAGCGCCCATCAATGCAGCCTACCATTGCCCATCAATGCAGCCTACCAGTGCTCATCAATGAATGTTTGCTTGCTTCCGTTCATTCAGGAGTCAGGACGCAGACACAGTCCTCTGCCACGGCTGCGCCTCTGACACAGGTGGCTGCATGCTGAAGCTGAGACTTAGTTGCTTGCTGCAGAGAGAAGAGAGTAGGAACACCAGTGGCCAGGCGCCCTAGGCCAGTGTTTCTCAGCTCCAGTCCTCAAGGCGCCCCAACAGGTCATGTTTTCAGGCTTTCCATTATTTTGCACAGGTGATTTGATCAGTTTCACTGCCTTAGTAATTACCATAGCCATTTCATCTGAGGGAAATCCTGAGAACATGACCTGTTGGGGCGCCTTGAGGACTGGAGCTGAGAAACACTGCCCTAGGCAGCAGTGCGCCCTAGGCGGCTGCCTAGTTTGCCTAGTGGTAGCACCAGCCATGGGGAGGTGTGAAAGTGGTGTTCTAGTTACATCATCCCATCCTTGGTGTCAGGAAGTCTGCTTAGGTCACCCGAACAGAATCCAACTTTTACCCACATTTCTAGATGATGATTTCTAAACTGAAATGATTGAGTGGTATTATTCTGTTATTAAGCCCCGTACACACAGTCGGACTTCCATCGGACTTTTCCGTGGTTTTTTGTCCGAACGGAGTTGGTTGGGAACACCCATAGCATACACACCACAGGACTTTTCTGCAAACTTTCTTACAACATTGCGGGTTTTTTCTGCTCTTTTCTGATCTTTACTGCCACCCTTTGGTCAACTTCTGCTATTGTTGGTTGATTTTAACATTAGTTGTTTTGTCCATCGGACTAAAGTCCGATGGTTTTCTGTACACACGGTCGGACTTTGCTCCATCGGAATTTTGTTGGGCAAAAGTTTGTCCGTTTGCAGACCCAACTTTTGTCCGATGAAATCCAAAACCAAACGAAAAAAGTTTGTCCGATGGAGCGTACACACGGTCGGATTGTTGGTCCAACTTGCTCAAAACGAAGTTTGTTGGGCAAAAGTCCGACCGTGTGTACGGGACTTAACAGTAACATTTGATATATATGTGATAGAGTCTTGCGAGCTACCCAAAAACAAATTATGTATGTACTAGAAACACAGTGGGGGTTATTTACGAAAGGCAAATCCACTTTGCACTACAAGTGCAAACTACAAGTGCAAAGTGCACTTGAAATTGCACTGATAGTGCACTTGGAAGTGCAGTCGCTATAAATCTGAGGAGTAGATCTGAAATGAGGGGAAGCTCTGCTGATTTTATCATCCAATCATGTGCAAGCTAAAAATGTTTTTTTTTTTTCCTTGCATGTTACCCTCGGATCTACAGCGACTGCACTTCCAAGTGCACTTTGCACTTGTAGTTTGCACTTGTAGTGAAAAGTTTAATTGCCTTTAGTAAATAACCCCCAGTGTAGTGTGTGTGTGTGTGAAAGGTATTCCCCATATGCATGTGCACAAAAGTCAATATATAAGTGCAGCGCTGAATCATGAAATATAAACAAATATCAAAAATCATTGAATCAAACAACATATAAAGTGCATAATTAAATGTCCATGCAATAAAGTGCAAAAAAGTCCATATTAAAACAGTGAAAATTCCACAAATGGATGTTGATTGATGAACAACTAAAAATATTGAAATCCTATGTAAAACTTCCAGACCACCAACGAATCACCTCACTCGTGCCCCCCCCAATTGGTATAGGCTCACCTCACTCATGCTCCCCAAATGGGTATAGGCTCACCTCACTCGTGCTCCCCTCAATGGGTATAGGCTCACCTAACTCATGCCCCCCCCCCAATGGGTATAGGCTCACCTCACTCGTGCCCCCCCCCATGGGTATAGGCTCACCTCACTCATGCCCCCCCCCCAATGGGTATAGGCTCACCTCACTCGTGCCCCCCCAATAGGTATAGGCTCACCTCACTCATGCCCCCCCAATGGGTATAGGCTCACCCCACTTGTGCCCCCCAATGGGTAAAGACTCACCCCACTCGTGCCCCCTCCCCCAATGGGTATAGGCTCACCTCACTCGTGCCCCGCCCCCAATAGGTATAGGCTCACCTCACTCGTGCCCCCCCAATGGGTATAGGCTCACCTCACTCGTGCTCCCCCCAATGGGTGTAGACTCACCTTTGGGAGTGCAACCCCCCAACTAAGCAGGGTCAGACAACGCCTGTGAGCCACCCCAGGACTCAGCAAGATATCCAACACAGCTGGCTCCTAAACTTCTCCCAAGATCTCCTCCTCAGGATGTCAGCAGTAGAGTATATGGGAGAATTATTCGTATGGGGTCTTATTCGGCTGGTTGGAGTGTCTGGTAGTTGCCTTGTGTTCGGGAATGGAATATCCTAAACGGCGTTAACCCCTTTCATACTTGGGGTGCCGTTACACCCAGTACTCTGCTTATACTGGTAATTTGCTTGTCTGTTTTGTGTTTAATAATTGTATATGTAGCGCCCTGCTCCTGTTGACCAAGCGCTATTATCTAAATTTAGTGGGATGTCTGAACTGTAGTTAGTTCAGATTTCATGTTTTGGCTAAATTGGCCTATGTTCCAGCCTTGGTTGAGTTGGGTGTATTTCCCGCGATTACCAGCAGGTGTCGCTGTCACCTCTGGTTCGTGTTGGAAGGTACAACAAGCCGAGGCATATTGGGTGCTTTTTCCCAGAGGCAACCTAGTGGGAGGTGGATACCGCTGGGCATGCTGGGAGAGGGTACTTAAGGGGCGGACGCCATTTTTTTAGTCTCTCACCTCATGGCCACCCTGGCCTGAGGTATCTGACAACTCCTTATCTGGCCTCGGGGCCTGCTGGCCCGAGGTTTCGTTACTAAAGGTAGGCCCAGAAGCTATCTGGGGCCTACTGGTTCAAGGGTGATCCTGTGCTGTCTGTCCTGCGGGAAGAAGCCGAGCAGTTGAAGGAACCAGGGGAGGACTCATCTTAGAGAAAACGCAGCGAAAGGCTGGTATCTCGAGAGGAGCCTGGGGCCTCAATTGGAGGATGCATCCCAACCAATCTGCCTCACAGTATTGCCGGGTCGGCTTAAAGGACTTCCTTATACTGTGCAGTTGTGCCTAAACTTTGGAAACTCTGATTACTGAATCTTGTGGCAGAGGATCGTTCAACAGTTGCTATTATTACCAAGTCTGTGGCAGAGACTTTTTATTTTTGTCCGTGCATTATCCCGGCTGCTAGGCCGGTGAGAGAGGCCTATCCGGGTGAGCAAGATCCAGTGGCAGTGAGTATACCTGTCTCCAGGATCGCAAGTTTCTCAGTGTTCTGCACCAGGTACCTGAACTCCCCCTAATCCTCCATCCCTCTACTGCAACAGTTGTTTAATAAAAAAAGCATTGGAAAGACTCAGTGACTGGTAACCGTGTTTTATGCAACTTTTAACCCTAGACTTTGAGCCAACACGGAGAACAGTGGGGTAACGGCAGACCAAAACTAACCAGCAGCTCCTATGGGGTTAGTGCTACATATAAATAAAGGAATTCCAAAAAAAAAAAAAAAAGGAAGAAACCCACCCTTTCTTCACTGCTTAGCAAGTCCCTGACCTGGAAGAAGGAACGTCCTCTGACCCCCATGTCATTGCTTAGTCTTGTAGTGGCCCAGTGGTCAGAGGATGGAAACACTTCATGCTACAGCAGACAAAGGCATCCGACGCTCACAGAAGTGTTGAATGCCAAAGAAAGTGGTGGAGGCTGCAGCTCTAGAATGTAGGGGTGTGTAAGACCATTTGTTTTTTAAGCGGGTGTCTATATCTTACCTTCCCATTAAGTGTGGTGGCTTTTGCATCGCTTCTTATATTGTTCATTGTAACTATAAGATCCCATTGATTGGTTTCTGGGTTGTAACATTCTGCAGATTTTGAAGAAATACATACCATTAAACCCTCCAACCAGGTACACATAACCATTTAGATATGACATTCCATGGTAGGCCCTGGGTCTTTTCATATCATAGGTGATGTCAACCCAGCGGTCGACTCTGAAGTCGTAGCTAGGCCTCCACGGCGTTGGTAGGGTCATTAAAGCTCCAGCCGCCAACAGCGAGTAGAATTGCACTTGGCAGTAGGGTGCCCACGTGTCCCGGATTGCCCTGGGTCCCGGGCACCTTCATTCCGGGACAATACAATGTCCCGGAATGAAATAGAGGACACAGCCACCCCCTACTAACTACTAACTACATTTCCGGAACTGGTTGCTAGGGCCAGCACTGCCTGGCATCTTGAAACCAGTGACAATTTACTCTCAGACAGTGAGACCGGGAGTGAGGCCTGCGCCTAGTTCAGCACTGCTGTCCCTACCCACCTCGGCACCTCGGCACCTTCTCCTTCAAGCTGCAAACAGCAGGGACTGGTGTGATCTTCACTCTTCAGATTGTGACGCCACTCCTTTACATCTACGCACGTGGCTCATTCAGAGGGAGTGACAGCAGCACTGCATCTGGTGGCAGGCTATGGGTGGCAAGCGGCACTGCATCTGGTGGCAAGTGGCACATTCACCTAACAAATAATCCGCCGCCAAATTCCCCATCAACCCCGAGACTACATTTCCCACCCCCCCCCGTCATCTTTTTTTGGGGAAGGTGAGAGAGGGTGTGTGTCCCTGAATGGCAGTTTGGAAATGTAGTCACCCTACTTCGCAGGCGTGGCCTTGTCAATGGGTTCATGAAATCTGACCAGGAGGATCCATTTGTATTTTTTTTTGTCAAATCTTTATTTATGGAAGACAGGACAGTACATCTCAGGTTACAATTGCTAGAGATAAAGACATCAAGTAATGCACCAGTCATTCCTTTTTTATATTTCCATTAAAAAAAAGATATAAAAACATAAATGACAAACATTCACAAGAGAGAAACGGTTAAATCAGCCAAAGGCATAAGGGACGCAAAAATCAAGTAACGGATCGGCGGCGAGGCCTCCACCCACACAACGAGTAAGCCGAGCCCCACCCGCCGGGTTGCGGAATATAAAACAAAATTATCCTCCGAAGAGGAATTATTAGGCGTGCGATCTGGCTGACCGGCTCCCCGGACCACACGAAAATTACGATCCATTTGCATTGAAGTCATACTTTGTCTTCAGAACACTGGTGACAATATTCATACAATCTTTGTTGTGCTGTATGTGGATGTTGGTCATCACGTTGTTCATCAAAAACCTGGGGTGCATCAAGGCCATTCGAACCTGGGGAAGAAGAGAAAAAGAGGGTTTATGTTGTAGAGGTCAACAAAACTCAATAGACAACCATTGAGGTACAACAGCCCAATAGAATTTTGACACCACATAAGCTGTGAAGTATACAGTTTCCTTATTCGAAGAATACTGGTAAGGAAGCCGACATTACTCAGTGGTGTTACAAATTTCATTTATAATTTCCTAGTACCAGAGGAGTGCTTCATTGGAGGGGTGGTGGTTCAATGAGACTGAGTTCTACTAGGCCTCTGCGGTACATGATGGTCAGAGGCAGTCTGTCCAGGACCGGTGCAATGGAGACAACCTGAAAAAGAAAACCTACACGTCCCTGTTCCTCCGGAACCTCTCCCTACATCTGTACCTGTGCTTTTCCTAAGCAGTGGAGCTCTCTCACTACCTTACTGCCTCAGTGTGGGTGGGGTAAATGGTTGGCCCCTAAACTTATAGGGACCTTTGTCAAGATGGCCAGCCCAACCTTGCGGGACTTCAGTATCTAATAAGATCACCATCCTCCCTAAGATGGCCACCCAGAGCCCAAGATAGGAGACATTTCCTCCCAACTGGACTCCACCCAACTTGAAGATCTACCGCAGCTCCACCTGGTTGGAGTTGGCAGAAATCCAGGGAATGTTGGCTATGGTCAGGGAGCCTAAAGAGAAACAAACATGATCTAGCCATAAATGGCTTGGGATAGCATTGCATAGGGTGACCACGTGTCCCAGATTGCCCGGGACAGTCCCGTATTTTGCAGGTCTGTCCCGGGCACATTCATTCCAGGACAATACAGTGTCCCGGAATGAAACTGACACAGCCACCCCCAGGCCAATCTGGTGCCCCCAAAAAAGGCCACCATATCACCGCTTTACTCACTGACAGTACTTGTCCTGGCCAGGAATGCCTGGAGGAGCACAATCCCCGCCCCCTGCTTGTGATTGGAGAAATCATAAATCCCGCCTCTTGTGTCCAATCACTGTGCTGTGGTTCGTTACAGCACAAGCTGATTTTTGGGAAGGGAGGGTGTCCCTGAATGATAGTTTGGAAATGTGGTCACCCTAGATAGCAAACACTCTCAGATACAGAAAAGTACCTTAAAACTGTTCAGTTTAGGAAGGAGGTTCAGTCTGGGAAGAAAAAAAAATTAAAAGTCAGCAACTGCAAGTCCTGTAGCTGCTGACTTTTAACCACTTAAGGACCATTTACCGCATATATACTGCGGCAGGGCAGCCGTATTGCGCAAAACGTCGTACCCGTACGTTGTTTCGTGCACCAGTCACTGTGGGCGCCCGCGCGCCCACTGCACAGCAGAGGAGCCGAGGCACCGGTCCGGTAGCCGCGATGTCTGCCGGCCACCCGCAAATGCTCCTCAGAGAGGCAGAACGGGGATCTAGCAGTGTAAACAAAGCAGATCCCCATTCTGACAGGCGCGTTTAGTGAGATTATCTGTTCCTAGTAATCAGGAACAGCGATCCCTCTGTACTCCCAGCCAGTCCACTCCCCCCACAGTTAGAAACACCTCCCTAGGAAAAACTTAACCCCTTGATCGCCCCCTAGTGTTGACCCCTTCCCTGCCAGTGTCATTTATACAGTAATCAGTGGTTATTTTTAGCTCTGATCACTATAATGATGTCACTGGTCCCAAAAAAGTGTCCGATCTGTCGGCCGCAATGCCGCAGTCCCGCTAAAAAAAGCTGATCACCGCGATTACTAGTAAAAAAAATTAAAAAAACGCTATAAATCTTTCCCCTATTTTGTAGAGCCTATAACTTTTGCGCAAACCAACCAATATATACTTATTGCGATTTTTTTTAACCAAAAATATGGAGAGAAATACATATTGGCCTAAACTGATGAAGACATTTAAAAAAAAAAATTGGGGGGTATTTATTATAGCGAAAAGTATAAAATATGTTTTTTTATTTCAAAATTGTCGGTCTTTTTTTGGTTATAGCGCAAATAATAAAAACCGCAGAGGTGGTTAAATACCACCAAAAGGAAGCTCTATTTGTGGGAAAAAAAGGACATCAATGTTTGTTTGGGTACAACATCGCACGACCGCACAATTGTCAGTTAAAACGACGCAGTACCGTATCGCATCCCTGGTCATTAAGGGGGTAAATCCTTCCGGTCCTTAAGTGGTTAACACAAGTACACTTATCTGTCCAGGGATCCAGCGCTGGCATCCTCAATGTGGGCAGCCGGCGGCTATGCTGCTTTTGGCTTCACAGCCGGCTGCCCATTGCGCATGCGCAAGTAGGGCTGCACTTCGTGAATGGTCCTGCAGTCTTTTGGGACCTGTGATGTGTCCCAGAACTGAGGAGACCTTAAATTTTAGAGTTAAGACTGCAGCACACAGGGAGCCTTGACGAGGCCTGCAGCTTACACATGTATTTGCAAATGCGTGCAACTAAACCCCTGTTTTTAAACGCACCGTTAGACAGGTGAATTCGGTTGGTTGCTGATTGGTTGGTAAGTTGAGCTTGGACATTCTGTGTTTTTTGTCTAGATGTGTCCCAGAAGACTGTGAGGAGGAAGGGAGAGGAGAACTTCTGCTCAGATCACCTAGAAGATCTGACGGAAGTGGGAGCGGATACCTTTTAAAACTAGGTACCTGCTCCCCCCTCCCCAAAAAATAAAGTGCCAAATGTGACACGGGAGGAGGACTTGTGGAGTCCCGATTTAAGATTACCTATAACATTTTGCATACATTTGTAAAAACTACGGACAGGAAGAAGTTGAAAACCTTCACAATTTTTCTCAAAGAAGTTCAACAGGGGTGTGAGAATGCACCTACAAAGCCATGCAAAAAATATGGAATATTATTTTTTTCTTACATTGGAGTTGATTTGCTAAAACCGGAGAGTGAAAAATCTGGTGCAGCTCTGCATAGAAACCAATCAGCTTCCAGGTTTTTTTTTTTTATCAACGCTTAATTGAACAAGCTGAAGTTAGAAGCTGATTGGACACCATGCACAGCGTCACCGGATTTCGCACTCTCCAGTTTTAGTAAATCAACCCCAATGGGTAAATGGAGTTCTTCACCTTACCTTAGGCAGTAGGGTGGTGATGTATTGCCCACGATCACTTGGGTTGTGCTCAATCCATTTGATGATGGCTTCAAAGATCACTTCCTTTTTAACATGAAGATCGTCTTTGTTGATGAGGTCCTCAAACTCTGTTGGGGTGAGATCCAGAAGCTCCTCGGAGGTCGATGCTATCTCCTGAAAGTGGTGAATAATGTATGCATGGGTATTTTCATGCAGCTTGGGGCAATAAAACTGTCTGTAGAATCTGCCAATGCAGTTCTCGGGGCATAGCTGGCCAATGAGGAAATCCGAGCAGCGCAATTGTAGACCCAGGATGTTGAATTTCTCCGCGGCCATAAACAATGCTTGTGCGTTCTCGGAATTGATGGATACTTCATTGGTGTAGATATACTGAAGGGCCGAGCTCATCGTGTCTGGGGAAATTCCGAGTATGTGGTACACATTATTTTCAGTCTCTGTCCATCTTTTAGAAAACAGAGTCCTGGGAGGAGGAGAAGAATTCACGTTACACTTCTGTTATTGAAATAAAGTTTTTCATCATTTAATATGTTATTTTTTTGTTTTGGATTTGCAGTAGCACAAATGCTACACATAGGGTTGCCACTTTTTCTTCAAGTCAAACTCGAACACTTTAGTGGCGCACAGCATTTTTTTTTTATAGTATAAACTATACATATATTTTGCAATTAAATAGAATTTCTTAATCAAACAAAGTTATTCACAAGACTCCCCCTTTACATCAGAGTCCACAGAGTTCCCCCTTTTACATCTGAATCAGCAGAGTTCCCTTACACTGTAAGGGGGGGACTCTGCAGACTCTGATGTAAGGGAGAACATAAGGGATTCTCTGGGAACCCTGATGTAAGGGGGAACACTGAGAACTCTGATGTACAGGGAGGACTCTGATGTAAGGGGGAACACTGTCACCTCTAGTGTAAAGGGGAACTCTGACATAAGGGGTGCTTTCAGAACCCTGATTTACCTTAGTGTACTCTCTCAGAGGCAGGAGAGAGAAGAGGGGAAACGTCAGTCACAGACAGGGATGGATGGTGAGCTCACTCACTCCTTGGCAGTCAGCACCTCTCATCCAGATGTATCTGAGGCTGCTGGACTTCCAATTTCCAGCCCCCACTTTTCTTTTTCGGAGGCACATCGCTGGGGAATGGAGTGTGAGCAAACACAGAGGGGTAGGGGCGGGAGGAAGAGGAGTAGATTCTGAAACCCGGACACATGATTCCAAACCCGAACTGTCCGAGTGAATCCCGGACAGGTGGCAACCCTAGCTACACATACTGTAAGTCTGTAGTTGATGGTAGCCCAGGTAAAGTGAATGTGGTATGCACAAACTGCTGGCGCTATATAAATCCTGCATAATAATAATAATAATTTCAAGCAACAACATTTAGCAGCACAGTAAAGCCTTCTTAGATTAGAAGATATTCACACGTCTCATTCCATCAAGACTGGGAGTGCGCTGTGAACGCAAACACAGCGGTGCATATATGAGACCCCACAGATAAAGACACACTTCTGCAAGGCTGCACATTTGCGTACAGCCATCGGGAAGGGGTAATAAAATGTAGCAAAAAAAGTACATTTATTAAATGTTTGCATTTAAGCCTGCAGGGTGTTGCATTCGCAATCAGTGTATCATGGGTGCAATGAACAACCTCTTGCATTCTTTACTCTCAGCCCCAGGACCGTACAGAGGTGTGGACCTTCTGATAGGGTTGGAGGATGGCACCTGTGTGTATAATATATATTTTTATTTTATTTAAATCCAAATTTTTATTAATATTTTCATATTAATAGGGCACAGAAGGGAAGAAAAAAAAGGAAGTGTAAAATAATATTAAGAATAAATCACAGGGACACATACTAATGTTGGGTCCCGGGTGGTGGTGGCTTTGGACACTGCCAAGGCTTTTGACTCAGTGGAGTGGCAGTACCTTTGGGGATGCCTCCGTGGCTTTGGTTTTGGACCTAAATTTATTAAGTGGGTTCAATTATTATATCTGGCACCCAGGGGTAAAGTAGTGGCCAACGGGAGGGCCTCCCAGACATTTGACTTATCCAGGGGCACTAGACAGGGCTGCCCACTGTCTCCGCTCCTCTATGCCTTGGCGGCGGAGCCCCTTGCAATCTCCATTAGAGAGGACCCCGAGATTCAGGGTCTCTGCCTTGGTTCCCTGACTGAAAAAATTAGCTTATACGCAGACGACACGCTACTATACCTGGCCGACTCTGCCACATCGCTTCGGAAGGCGTTACATACAATTGAACACTTTGGTCAGTTCTCTGGCCTTAAAATTAATTGGGAGAAATCTCAAATATTGCCTATGGATAGTTTCCCCTCTCCCAAGCTACAGGCACAGTTACCACTCCAGCGAGTGAACACTATCAAATATCTTGGAGTATTGGTGAATAGAACACCGGCTGACTATATATCCCTGAACATAGAACCCCTTTCCGATCTCATCAAGTCTAGAACCCAGGTATGGGCGAGACTACCGCTCGGCGTGTGGGGCCGCATTAACATTGTTAAAATGATATTATTTCCTAAAATATTGTATATACTCTGGCACACACCCGTATACTTACCCTTGAAATTTTTCAAGTCAATGGAGGCCATACTCAAGACATTTATTTGGGGTACCAACAGACACAAGCTGGCCTGGAGAGTCCTTAAGAACCCTACTGACCTAGGTGGAACAGCCCTCCCTGACTTAAATCTTTATTACCTTGCGTCCCAACTGTCTCAACTATACCACATAGATAAAACCGACAGACTCAGATTCCTCACCCTCCTCTGTCCACGGTGGGCACAACTGACCACTGACCCACTCACTGCAATTGCAGTGGGACATAGTGGGAATAACTCCAATAGAGACCGTGGGTCCCTATTGTACCAATATAGGCGCGTATGGGACATCACCACTAAAACATTAACGACCCCTAAACACAACAATTATACCCCCTTATGGCACAATAGACTACTCTCAGAGTTTCTCTTGATCCCTGACACAGAGATATGGTGCGAATATGGAATATATTATTTGCACCACATAATTTCCGATGGCACACTTAAAAACTTTGAGGACCTCCAAAATGAGTTCCTGCTGCCCAATTCTATGCTTTTTAGATTCTTCCAGGTGTGTCACGCAGCCCAAGCTCAGTTTCCCCAGCCTTTGCCACAATCTACGCCCAATGTTATTATGGCAGTGGTTAAGGGTGTGGACCCGCGAAAGCTGATCTCTGATTTTTATGTCATGCTTCTCACCCCATCATCTACCACGCTAGCTTACAGCCTTAAACCAAGATGGGAAAGAGAGGTGGGCCCACTGGAGGATGAGGAGTGGAGTGAAGCACTAGACTCGTGCAAGACTGTATCCCCCAAGCTCTCTGACAGGCTGACCCAGTTATACGTGGTGCACCGAGCGTATCTCACCCCCCTAAGAATCGCCCGCTTTAGACGTCAGTTTTCTACCTTGTGCACAATGTGTAACCAAGCGACGGGCACATTCTTCCATCTACTCTGGGCGTGCCCGGTCCTTCAGGGTCTGTGGAAGCAGATTGTTGACTTCCTCCATGATGACATGGGATCCCCATTGACCCTGGACCCCAAACAATGCTTACTGGGGATATTCCCCGACTCTGAGATGGACAAATTCACTAAAACATTCTTGCATGAAACATTGTTTAATGCTAGAAAAATTATAGCCAGACAGTGGATGAGACCCACTCCCCCCAGCTTCAACGATTAGAAACTAGATATAAATAACACTCTTCCCTACAAAAAGTTCATATACATCAACAGAGGTTGTCCAGATAAGTACTACAAAATCTGGGATCGATTGCTTGAGTCCGCAGACACATGCACTGATGGTCCGTAACACTATACATCCTTCTAGCGTGCAATTCCATGAATAGCGTCGACATAGGGTTTTCCACTTATTGATAGTCACTGAATCCAGTGTTCAATCTGAACAAGTTTTTTGATCTACTGTGCCTATATATGTATAAGCCACATTTCTTTGTTTTATGCATTTCTCCAGTATTGCCTTGTAACTTGCAGAATTATGTTCCAAATGTAAATTGTTCAATAAAAACTTTTTTCTCAAAAAAAAAAAGAATAAATCACAGGGCTATGATCACACTCAGGTTTGAATGGGGGCAAGACTGAGCCCATGCTGCATTAACCATTTGAACATGGTGCAATCATTTGGCCAGCCTCTGCAGTACCTCTTGTAAGCCACAAGATGTCAGTCTTCTGGGTTGAATAATCCCCAGTGTCACTCGGCCTTGAAGACTGAGGAAATACAGTGAGTAAAGACACTTTTTTTGCCTAATGTAACCACTAATGCAACCAGCAATCCTAAAAACAGCCAAACAGATCAAAGCACAGCCCCAAAATGTTATACCATTACATGGCATTAATAAACACTGTCATTGGAAGGTTATATTAATGCATTTGGATGTTTTTGGATGAAAGGCTGATCAAAAAGCTGGGATAAGGCTTAGGGATGCCATCCTGAGGATTATTATACAGGAGAAGTGTACAAAGCAATGCATGAGATTTCAGCAAGCCTTCAGCTCCAGTCTGGGAGTGTTGAATGCAGATCCTACATTGCTATTCACCTTGATTGGCCAGAAAAGTCTCTAATTTTCTTTCTGATTTATCTTCACTTAGCTCCTGGGGCCTAATCCTCTCTGACCTTATGGCTTGGCCATGCCTAACAACCATTGACATAAATCTGTCTCTGTGACCAGTGGAGGCCAACTGTCACCAGACAGGGGAAGGCAATGGGAGGCCATTACACCATTGAGTGCTAATGTTGGCTGCAGTTCTTGGACAAGGTTATAGCAGCTAGATTAGAGATAAATGGGTGTAATTTTTGTGCCAGTAATGATTTCTCTACACTTACCTAAAATAAAGGCTGCATACAGAGAGAATGATCTTATGGGCTTTGAACTCAACATCATTCACCTTTATGGTGACATCACAAAATTTGTCCTCCAGCCGCAGCTCATCGAATGCGGTCCAGGCCATTCTTCTAATTCTCTGTTCCAGGATGTCAGTATTGGAACAGGCTGATAGGGCCCCGAAATCCCAATCCATGGCCAGCCCTGGAGGTCCCTCTGTGCCCGTCCGTGACATGTCTCTGTCTCTACTGAACTGACAGTTGGCTGTACTGCTAAAGGTTACCTGACATTTCAAAACTGACCAATCAGAAGCCACTTCACTACTCTAAGTTACATTATAAAGTTTTGATGTCTGGCTATTACAGACAACACTATTGGATGTCCTTTGTATAGATATCAAATCATTACCAATATACAGTACATCTGTCCCTCTAAAGTGGGAAATAAACCCAAAAGCAAACATTTATTATAGTGCAGCTTTCCAAAGATGTGATGGCTGCATTCGTTTTATTTGATTATAATGATCAGCTTTTATTTATTCATGTAAAACTGGCTTTATCCCAACAGGAACAAAACTGATTATCAGCGCAGATCCCCCTGTCAGCGTGAATAGAGGAAAGCTGATAACTGGCACTTCTTAGTAACGCTGTGATCAACTGGGATTGGACACAGCTGATCACATGGTAAAGAGCCTACGTGATAGGCCAGTGACGGTGAACCTTGGCACCCCAGGTGTTTTGAAACTACATTTCCCATGATGCTCAACTACACTGCAGAGTGCCTGAGCATCATGGGAAATGTAGTTCCAAAACATCTGGGGTGCCAAGGTTTACTGTGATAGGCTCTTTACCGTGACTGGTGATGCGGTGTGTCGGAGGGACACACCGCACTACCGATCGCTACGCTGAGCGTCCCCCGGGGGGCACACATGAGCGCCTTGTTCTGCTGGACGTCGTCCGACATCCAGTCAGAATGGGAGAGCACCCACTTGGCCCTCATTTTGCTATAGGCCGGGCGGGATGTGATTAAAGTACCGCAGTGCCAAAAAGCAAAAAATTACCTGGTCATGATGGGGGGGGGGGGTAAATTTTCTGGAGGTCAATTGGATAATCTATTACCAAAGAGCAACCCACCTCCCAGCAGTGACTGAACAGATCAGCTCCCCCCTCCCAGCAGTGACTAGCCAGCCCCCCTTTCAGCATTGATCCAGTAGCTCAGCCTGGCCTCAGATCACATGATCATACAACTCACACATTTGGATGTGACTTGCCATGTGACATGTGCAGCATTGAATATTCTATCAATCAGGGGCCTCCAGTTCAAACTATGGCCCTCCAATTGTTTAGGAACTACAATTCCCATCATGCCTAGGCATGTCTGTGAATGACAGAGATTTACAATGCCTTATGGGACATGTAGTTCTGCAACAGCTGGAGAGCGTAGTTTGGAGATCCCAAATCTGATCAGTGTGGAAGGAATGGTTATTGAAATATAAAGACAGCCAATCAGCACACAGATCCATGTCATGTGATCACCAGAGTTCCACCTGTCCAGGAAACAAGCCTGGATAATATATAACGAATGGCTGGGGCTGGGACAGTTGTTGGCTACACAAAAATGTCTCCTGTGTGCGGGACACTGAGAATAAATCAGACTTACACTCTAGCGATGAGAACACTGACATTTTACTCTAGATAGGCGGGGTTTAGGGGGAGATGAGTACTGTGATAGGTTGATTTGACAATCACTCGGAGGATGAGGGCGGAAATGATTGATGACGGCGCTGGTGATTGGTTGGGTGGTGTGTGGCAGCCTGTGCGGTGATTGGTCAGCTCGGGATAGTGTAGTAAGTAGGGTAAAGGTCGGCCGGGTAAACCTTGTGCGGGGAGAGAGCGGCTGTCATTCCCGGGCACACCGACCCCTCTCCGCCTCACCATGTCTGACACGCCGCAAGCCGTCAGCCCGCTGAAGAACTTCTTCGCCGGAGGGTTCGGCGGGGTGTGCCTGGTGTTCGCCGGACATCCTCTGGACACCATCAAGGTGAGACCACCGGGGGGAGGGGTAATAATGGGGGGCAATACAGGGGGGTCCTGTGTAATAATGGGGGATAGTGTGGGCGATGGGGTCCTGTGTAATAATGGGGGGTAGTGTGGGGGAGGGGGTCCTGTGTAACAATGGGGGGTAGTGTGGGGGTCCTGTGTAACAATGGGGAGTAGTGTGGGGCGAGGGGAATCCTGTGTAATAATGGGGGGGGTAGTGTGGGGGAGGAGGGCTGCCCCTGCTTTGTTGCTCAGGTGGCCTGTAGGGGGAGGGCTGCCCCCGCTTTGTTGGGGCATCCTGTCTGTAGGAGGAGGGCTGTCCCCGCTTTGTTGGGGCGTCCTGTCTGTAGGAGGGGGGCTGCCCCCGCTTTGTTGGGGCATCCTGTCTGTAGGAGGAGGGCTGTCCCCGCTTTGTTGGGGCGTCCTGTCTGTAGGAGGAGGGCTGTCCCCGCTTTGTTGGGGCGTCCTGTCTGTAGGAGGAGGGCTGTCCCCGCTTTGTTGGGGCATCCTGTCTGTAGGAGGAGGGCTGTCCCCGCTTTGTTGGGGCATCCTGTCTGTAGGAGGAGGGCTGTCCCCGCTTTGTTGGGGCGTCCTGTCTGTAGGAGGAGGGCTGTCCCTGCTTTGTTGGGGTGTCCTGTCTGTAAAGGGGGGCTGCCCCCGCTTTGTTGGGGCGTCCTGTCTGTAAAGGGGGGCTGCCCCCGCTTTGTTGGGGCGTCCTGTCTGTAGGAGGGGGGCTGTCCCTGCTTTGTTGGGGTGTCCTGTCTGTAAAGGGGGGCTGCCCCCGCTTTGTAGGGGCGTCCTGTCTGTAGGGGGAGGGCTGCCCCCGCTTTGTAGGGGCGTCCTGTCTGTAGGGGGAGGGCTGCCCCCGCTTTGTAGGGGCGTCCTGTCTGTAGGGGGAGGGCTGCCCCCGCTTTGTTGGGGCATCCTGTCTGTAGGGGGAGGGCTGCCCCCGCTTTGTTGGGGCGTCCTGTCTGTAGGGGGAGGGCTGCCCCCGCTTTGTTGGGGCGTCCTGTCTGTAGGGGGAGGGCTGCCCCCGCTTTGTTGGGGCGTCCTGTCTTTAGGGGGAGGGCTGCCCCCGCTTTGTTGGGGCGTCCTGTCTTTAGGGGGAGGGCTGCCCCCGCTTTGTTGGGGCGTCCTGTCTGTAGGGGGAGGGCTGCCCCCGCTTTGTTGGGGCGTCCTGTCTGTAGGGGGAGGGCTGCCCCCGCTTTGTTGGGGCGTCCTGTCTGTAGGGGGAGGGCTGCCCCCGCTTTGTTGGGGCGTCCTGTCTGTAGGGGGAGGGCTGCCCCTGCTTTGTTGGGGCGTCCTGTCTGTAGGGGGAGGGCTGCCCCTGCTTTGTTGGGGCGTCCTGTCTGTAGGAGGGGGGCTGCCCCCGCTTTGTAGGGGCGTCCTGTCTGTAGGGGGAGGGCTGCCCCCGCTTTGTTGGGGCGTCCTGTCTGTAGGAGGGGGGCTGCCCCCGCTTTGTTGGGGCGTCCTGTCTGTAGGAGGGGGGCTGCCCCCGCTTTGTTGGGGCGTCCTGTCTGTAGGAGGGGGGCTGCCCCCGCTTTGTTGGGGCGTCCTGTCTGTAGGGGGAGGGCTGCCCCCGCTTTGTAGGGGCGTCCTGTCTGTAGGGGGAGGGCTGCCCCGCTTTGTAGGGGCGTCCTGTCTGTAGGGGGAGGGCTGCCCCCGCTTTGTTGGGGCGTCCTGTCTGTAGGGGGAGGGCTGCCCCCGCTTTGTAGGGGCGTCCTGTCTGTAGGAGGGGGGCTGCCCCCGCTTTGTAGGGGCGTCCTGTCTGTAGGAGGGGGGCTGCCCCCGCTTTGTAGGGGCGTCCTGTCTGTAGGGGGGGGGCTGCCCCCGCTTTGTAGGGGCGTCCTGTCTGTAGGAGGGGGGCTGCCCCCGCTTTGTTGGGGCGTCCTGTCTGTAGGGGAGGGCTGCCCCCGCTTTGTTGGGGCGTCCTGTCTGTAGGAGGGGGGCTGCCCCCCGCTTTGTTGGGGCGTCCTATCTGTAGGAGGGGGCTGCCCCCGCTTTGTTGGGGCGTCCTATCTGTAGGAGGGGGCTGCCCCCGCTTTGTTGGGGCGTCCTGTCTGTAGGAGGGGGGCTGCCCCCCGCTTTGTTGGGGCGTCCTGTCTGTAGGAGGGGGGCTGCCCCCCGCTTTGTTGGGGCGTCCTGTCTGTAGGAGGGGGGCTGCCCCCGCTTTGTTGGGGCGTCCTGTCTGTAGGGGGAGGGCTGCCCCCGCTTTGTAGGGGCGTCCTGTCTGTAGGGGGAGGGCTGCCCCGCTTTGTAGGGGCGTCCTGTCTGTAGGGGGAGGGCTGCCCCCGCTTTGTAGGGGCGTCCTGTCTGTAGGGGGAGGGCTGCCCCCGCTTTGTTGGGGCGTCCTGTCTGTAGGGGGAGGGCTGCCCCCGCTTTGTAGGGGCGTCCTGTCTGTAGGAGGGGGGCTGCCCCCGCTTTGTAGGGGCGTCCTGTCTGTAGGAGGGGGCTGCCCCCGCTTTGTTGGGGCGTCCTGTCTGTAGGAGGGGGGCTGCCCCCGCTTTGTTGGGGCGTCCTGATCAGGTGAATGAAGGTGGCCTTGCAGGTAAAGGGAATGTATAGGTGACTTGTAGGAAAGTTTATTATACAGGATTTATATACAGCGCCAACAGTTTACGCATCTCATCACAATATAAAGGGGGGCAGTACAATTGCAAAACAGTTCAATACAGAAGGAATAGGCGAGCCCTGTTCATGGCGCTTGCAATCCAAAGGGAGGGGGAGGTGGTACGAAAGGTAATGGCTCTAGGGAAAGATCTGATGGAGGTGGCGGTGAATAAGTGAATTTCAAGGATCGCCTAAAGGCGGACAGGGTAGAAGCTGACCGGACATTTTTGGGACAGAGAGTTCCAGAGGACGGGAGAGGATCTAGAGAAGTCCTGGAGGCAAGCAAGGGAGGATCTAACAAGGGAGATAGAGAGCAAGATGTCTTGGAGGGTTGTTCATGTAGTATAGGGGTGAGCCTGTCTGAGCCTTCCAGGGCCCAATAAGTTCTTCCAAAACCTTCCATGCTTCTGTGTTGGGGGCAACTGTAGGGGTTGGGGTCTCTCCTGGAGGCTTTTGTTTTGCAGTATTAGGGGCTGTTGGTACACTGTTGGGGGCAATATGGGGGTTGCGAGGCTCTGCAGCAAGCTAGGGGGTTCTGTGGGAGGTTGGCAGGCACAATGGGTACTGAGGGCTCAAAGAGGGGCTTGGGGGCACCATTAGGGGTTGAGGGGGAACTGTGGTCCACTATGGGAGCAGGGAGGCACTGCAGGAGATCAGGGGGATCTGCAGCTAGCTGGAGGCCGAGCAAGAGGGAAACTGAGGGCTCAAGCCTGGTGGTTGAGAACAAACTACTTACGTTTAAATGCATGGTTCAGTGGGTCATATTTTCCCTTCTGGGGTTTGCATCTGGGCCTGGCTGAGCGCATTCTGGTTAATTACAGGCATATTTGGGGGTTTTGTGGGAGGTCAGGGAATCTGCAGCTAGCTGGAGTGTGGGGTTGTTTTTCAGGGGTTGGGCTTGGCCCCTTAGTTCCAATGAAGGGAACTCTTAAGGCAGGGGTCTCAAACTGGCGGCCCTCCAGCTGTTGCAAAACTACAAGTCCCATGAGGCATTGCAAGGCTGACAGTTATAAGTATGACTCCCACAGGCAGAGGCATGATGGGACTTGTAGTTTCACAACAGCTGGAGGGCCACCAGTTTGAGACCTCTGTTAAGGCGTCATCATTCCAAGACATTTTGGACAATTTCATGCTCCCAACTTTGTGGGAACAATTTGGGAATGGCCCCTTCCTGTTCCAACATGACTGCGCACCAGTGCACAAAGCAAGGTCCATAAAGAGCGAGTTTGGGGTGGAGGAACTTGACCAGTCCTGACTTCAACCTAATAAAACTCCTTTGGGGTGAATTAGAGCGGAGACTGCGAGCCAGGCCTTCTCGTCCAACATCAGTGCCTGACCTCACAAATGCGCTTCTGGAAGAACGGTCAAACATTCCTATAGACACCCTCCTAAACCTTGTGGACAGCCTTCCCAGAAGAGTTGAAGCTGTTATAGCGGCAAAGGGTGGGCCAACTCAATATTGAACCCTACGGACTAAGACTGTGTGTGTATAAAGGCAGGTGTCCCAATACTTTTGGTTATATAGTGTACATATACTAGGGCCATATAGACCAGAATCCAATTAACCTACTCTTTGGTGTGTGGGAGGAACCCGAAGTACCTGGAGGAAACCCGCACAGGGAGAACGTGCCAACTTTGTGCCGTGGTTGGGATTTAAACCGACGACCCTAGTGCTGCCAGGCGGAAGTGCTAACCGCTGTGCTGCCCATACCATCATCGCTGTTCTAAATACTTTTACCTCAGTGTTTCTCCTGAAGAAGCAGACTGCTGTTCTGGGAAACGCGTAGAGAAATTCCGCCATCAACCAATTGGGTATAAGGTTCCGTTCACACTTGTGCAATGCAGAATACAAGCATATTCGTGCATCCCCCCCCCCCCCCTATACACGTGCCGCACCTGCATGCTGTGCTCTGCAGATGTTGCAAAAATTTGACAGCGCGCTGCATTCGATGGATGTTACCACCACCAAATGTAAACTACGCAGTTGTGGTGCAGAATTTACGGAGTTAAGCCAGGCGGTGAGGAGGCAACCTATATCTCCTCTGAAAAGTGATCAGCCGCTGATTGCTGCTTATAGGGGCAGCAGGGGGGCTATGGTACCTGTGAAGGATCCCCTTCCATTGTACTTGACTGAAGAGACCTGCTGAATGTTCGAAGGTTTATGTACAACCCAGAAAGTAACCGATCGAGAGTAACCGGTGGATCCACCATGAAAATGATCACCTGAACGGCGGATGCTGGGGATGGAAGTTAATTGCGAGCATGCGGAACCTGTTCATTCATTCTTGTTTGTTTGATGATCTGTGACCTAAGTGAAGCCGGTTCTACGCGTTTCCGATTTTAGCTTTGATCTTGCAGCTAAATTGACAGCAACAGCTGACCTGCATCTTGGCCCTCAAAGAACCGATTCAAAGGTGACCCCTGCAGTGTGGCTTGTGTCCAGCCGGGGGCAGTCATGTGAGTTTACACCTTCCAGTACATGTGGCTGCTTTACTGTTCTCTAGGTCAGTGTTTCTCAACTCCAGTCCTCAAGGCACCCCAACAGGTCATGTTTTCAGGCTTTCCATTATTTTGCACAGGTGACTTGATCAGTTTCACTGCCTTAGTAATTACCACAGCCGTTTCATTAGGGGGAAATCCTGAAAACATGACCTGTTGGGGCGCCTTGAGGACTGGAGTTGAGAAACACTGCTCTAGGTAAAAGGTGAAGGCTGCTGAATATCAGACTTGTCAGCATATAGAAACCTT
Source organism: Rana muscosa (assembly GCA_029206835.1). Lineage (NCBI taxonomy): Eukaryota > Metazoa > Chordata > Amphibia > Anura > Ranidae > Rana > Rana muscosa. The sequence goes on from CM055120.1 coordinate 306,975,935, forward strand.
TCTAAGATAACAAGTATGATTGCTGGTTTCATAAGGAGCTTGACGGAGCTTGAGGAATGAAAATGATAAATGGCTTTCAAATTTTTTATTTTATTTTTTACAAATAAATACCATATATACTCGAGTATAAGCCGAGTTTTTCAGCACTTTTTTTTTTTGTGTGCTGAAAATGCCCCCCCTTGGCTTATACTTGAGTCACCTTTTTTCGCCCCTGGGCCCCAAACTTGGCACACATGTAGCCCCACTCTTCCTCTATAAGTGTGCAAAGTTTGTTGACCGGGGAACACCTTCTTTTTTTTTTTTTTTTTTTCAAAGCCGGGCACCCCTTCCATAGACTCCAATGTTAAATGTCAGTCTAGTCACGGGCACAGTGAGGCATGCAGATGGACACCCTAGGCTTATAATCGAGTCAATACGTTTTCCCATATTTTTTATTTTTTTTGTGGTAAAATTTAGGTGCCTCGGCTTATATTCGGGTCGGCTTATACACGAGTATATACGGGTGTGTGCATTTGTATTCAGCACCCTTTACTCTGATACCCCTAACTAAAATCTAGTGGAACCAATTGCCTTCAGAAGTCACCTAATTAGTAAATGGAGTCCAGCTGTGTGTAATTTAATCTCAGTATAAATACAGCTGTTCTCTTAAGCCCTCAGAGGTATGTTAGAGAACCTTAGTGAACAAACAGCATCATGAAGGCCAATGAACACACCAGACAGGTCAGGGATAAAGTGCAGAAGTTTAACCCTTTCAATACAGGGCTTTTTATACCACTTCCATACCGGGCCTATTCTAGCACTTCTCTCCTACCTGTACAAATCATCATTCTTTTGCTAGAAAATTACTCAGAACCCCCAAACATTATATATGTTTTTTTAGCAGACACCCTAGGAAATAAAATTACGGTCGTTGCTTTTTATCTTGCATGGTATTTGCGCAATAATTTTTCAAACGCCTTTTTTTTGGGGGAAAAAAATGGTTTCATGAATTAAAAAAATAACAAAACAGTAAAGTTAGCCCAATTTTTTTGTAAAATATGAAAGCTTATGTTACGCCGAGTAAATAGATACCTAACATGTCACGCTTTAAAATTGCGCACACTCATGGAATGGCGCCAAACTTCGGTACTTAAAAATCTCCATAGGCGACGCTTTGAAAATGTTTACAGTTTACCAGGTTAGAGTTACAGAGCAGGTCTAGTGCTAGAAATAGTTGCACGTGGCGATACCTCACATATGTGGTTTGAACGGCGTTTACATATGTGGGCGGGACTTGCGTGTGTGTTTTTGCTTCTGAGCGCGAGCTATTGCGGACAGGGACGTTTTAAATTATTTTTTTTTTATTTTTTTTTTTTCATATACTTTTTATTTTTTATTTTTACGCTTTTATTTACACTTTTTTTTATTTATTTTTTTTATTCATCACTTTTATTCCTATTACAAGGAATGTAAACATCCCTTGTAATATGAATGGTGTGTGACAGGTCCTCCTTTATGGAGAGATGCGGGGTCAATAAGACCCCACATCTCTCCTCCAGGCTGGAAAGCATGAGATCGGGAAAAATATTTCACTGATCTCATTCTTACTAGCCGCAATGGCGGCTTTGTTTTACATCTGAGGACCCGTGCGTGACGTCATCACATCGCGCCCGGGCCTATGACAGTCATAGAGATGACTGGTGACCATCTGGTCACCAGTCATCTCTATGGTTCACCTCCGGCGCCGAAAGATTCATTCTCCGGGCCCCCGATGGCACGGGAGAGCCCGGAGAAGCACTGGATGGCGGCGGGAGGGGGGTTCGTCCCCTCCCACGCCTATAAGAACGATCAAGCGGCGGAGCCACCGCTATGATCGTTTTTATTTTTTTTGTTTACAAACTATTTTTATTATAGAAAAGGTCAAGGTATAAACACAAATCACAATGATGGTACAGGTATATACAGGTCCTTCTCAAAAAATTAGCATATTGTGATAAAGTTCATTATTTTCTGTAATGTACTGATAAACATTAGACTTTCATATATTTTAGATTCATTACACACAACTGAAGTAGTTCAAGCCTTTTCTTGTTTTAATATTGATGATTTTGGCATACAGCTCATGAAAACCCAAAAATCCTATCTCAAAAAATTAGCATATCATGCAAAGGTTCTCTAAACGAGCTATTAACCTAATCATCTGAATCAACTAATTAACTCTAAACACCTGCAAAAGATTCCTGAGGCTTTTAAAAACTCCCAGCCTGGTTCATTACTCAAAACCGCAATCATGGGTAAGACTGCCGACCTGACTGCTGTCCAGAAGGCCATCATTGACACCCTCAAGCAAGAGGGTAAGACATAGAAAGAAATTTCTGAACGAATAGGCTGTTCCCAGAGTGCTGTATCAAGGCACCTCAGTGGGAAGTCTGTGGGAAGGAAAAAGTGTGGCAGAAAACGCTGCACAACGAGAAGAGGTGACCGGACCCTGAAGAAGATTGTGGAGAAGGACCGATTCCAGACCTTGGAGGACCTGCGGAAGCAGTGGACTGAGTCTGGAGTAGAAACATCCAGAGCCACCGTGAACAGGCGTGTGCAGGAAATGGGCTACAGGTGCCGCATTCCCCATGTCAAGCCACTTTTGAACCAGAAACAGCGGCAGAAGCGCCTGACCTGGGCTACAGAGAAGCAGCACTGGACTGTTGCTCAGTGGTCCAAAGTACTTTTTTCGGATGAAAGCAAATTTTGCATGTCATTCGGAAATCAAGGTGCCAGAGTCTGGAGGAAGACTGGGGAGAGGGAAATGCCAAAATGCCTGAAGTCCAGTGTCAAGTACCCACAGTCAGTGATGGTCTGGGGTGCCATGTCAGCTGCTGGTGTTGGTCCACTGTGTTTTATCAAGGGCAGGGTCAATGCAGCTAGCTATCAGGAGATTTTGGAGCACTTCATGCTTCCATCTGCTGAAAAGCTTTATGGAGATGAAGATTTCATTTTTCAGCACGACCTGGCACCTGCTCACAGTGCCAAAACCACTGGTAAATGGTTTACTGACCATGGTATTACTGTGCTCAATTGGCCTGCCAACTCTCCTGACCTGAACCCCATAGAGAATCTGTGGGATATTGGGAAGAGAAAGTTGAGAGACGCAAGACCCAACACTCTGGATGAGCTTAAGGCCGCTATCGAAGCATCCTGGGCCTCCATAACACCTCAGCAGTGCCACAGGCTGGTTGCCTCCATGCCACGCCGCATTGAAGCAGTCATTTCTGCAAAAGGATTCCCGACCAAGTATTGAGTGCATAACTGAACATAATTATTTGAAGGTTGACTTTTTTTGTATTAAAAACACTTTTCTTTTATTGGTCGGATGAAATATGCTAATTTTTTGAGATAGGATTTTTGGGTTTTCATGAGCTGTATGCCAAAATCATCAATATTAAAACAAGAAAAGGCTTGAACTACTTCAGTTGTGTGTAATGAATCTAAAATATATGAAAGTCTAATGTTTATCAGTACATTACAGAAAATAATGAACTTTATCACAATATGCTAATTTTTTGAGAAGGACCTGTATATAAACATTGTACATATTGAGCATTGTACAGAGGAAGGAGAAAAGGTTCTTCTTTTTTTTTTTTTTTTTTTTTTCTTTTTTTTTTCTTTCTTAATTTATTTTTTATTTCTTAAGACTGGTATAGGAATGTATATTGTTCAAATAAAGTCAATCAAGAGCATTGTATTGGAGAGAGGGCTAAATGACGATTGTATATATTTTAAGAGTGGGAGGAAAAAAAAAAAAAAAAAAACGGGAAGGTACTAGACCAGAGAGGTGGTATCCCAGAGAGTCCATTTTTTTTGGTAAAGGGGCATAGAATCATATAATGTGTGATGAATTCTTTCTGAAAGCTTAATGTTTGACATGCGGTTAAGAATTTGTGGCCAAGGTACCGTAGTGGAGCGCCAATTAAATGCTATGGAACTAAGGAATGTATGTATCAACCTTGTACTAGTCATTGGAATGTCCTGTATAGGGGTGAATAAAAGGCCTATTTGGGGTGTAAGAGAGATCTTTCTACAGGATATTTTATCTATTATAATATTTGCCTTATGCCAAGTGTCTTTAATGTGGGGGCAATCCCAAAATATATGTAAGAGTGTTCCCTGGGTGGGGCAACCCCTAAAGCAGAGTGGGGACACTGAGGGATAAAATGAATTGAGTTTAGCGGGAGTAAGATACCATCTATAAAGTAGTTTGATGGCCGATTCTCTAATCGAGGTTGTTCTGGTACATTTGTGGAGATTTGTAAAAATCGTATCCCATTGATCAAGAGTAAATGAGGTATTTAAATCTGATTCCCATTGTAGCATGGGATGTGATTTATCAGGCATGTTTGTCTCATTTAAATTTTTATATATTCTGGAGATTAAACCCCGGTCACGAGGGGAGGAGATACAAATTTGCTCAAATTGTGTATAAGGGGGGTGGAGTGTAAGTGAGTAATATTTCTCATAGAATTTTTTTATTTTCGCATAGATCTCTAGTTCGGTAGGAGAGATATTGTATTTTGTTTGTAGTCTGATGAAAGTAAGAAATGCATTGTCTTGGGAGAGCGATTTTAAATGTATTAGATTATGTGACTTCCAATATGTTAGCAAATTCTCATCCTGAGCTCTATCTGGGGGGGAAAAACGTGGGTCACCCATAAAGGAAGCTAAGGGGGGGAACATCTGAGGATAACTTAAAATTAGAGATTTGTCTGTTCCATAGTTGAAGAGTGTGAGTGACGATGAGATTTAAGGGCCTTATTTTTTGTGGTGGGATGACATTGGACCAGAGAAGTCCTTGTAAATTGTAGGGTAGGATAGATTCTTCTTCGAACAGGAGCCAAGGGATTTGGGATGAAGGGGCATACCATTGGGCTAATTGGGTGAATCTGGCCGACAAGTAATATAGCCAAAGGTTTGGCATGCCGAGGCCTCCTTTTAAATGGGGTCTAAACATAAGGGAATAACTAAATCTGGGTTTCTTGTTTTGCCATATAAATTTATTGATTTCTCTCTGTAAAGATTCTAGTGTTTTTTTAGGTAGAATAAGTGGAAGGGTTCTGAAAAAGAATAGAAGTTTGGGTAATATCATCATTTTTGTGGCTACTATCCTGCCCGAGAAAGAAATCTGGTATGATGACCATAGTTTAAGTAGGTTTTTAATATTGTTAAATAAAGGAGGGTAGTTTGCTTGATATAACGTTTTATATGAAGATGTAATCTGAATACCTAGGTATCTAAACGAATCTACGTGCCAATTGAATGAGAATTTGTCTTTAAGTGAGGATATTAATGCTGGGGGAATGTTGATTGGTAAAGCCGAGCACTTAGATAGGTTTACTCCCAGACCTGTCAAATCATGAAAGACGTCCAGGGTTTTAGTTAGATTAGGTAGGGAAATAAGAGGGTCAGTTATGAATAGAAGGACGTCATCCGCATAAAGACTCAGTTTGTATTCCTTGGATCCTTTAATATATCCTTTTAATATTTGTATTGTTTCTGATTGCACAGGCGAGGGGTTCTATTGCGAGGGCAAAGAGTAAGGGGGAGAGTGGACAACCTTGTCTGGTACCTTTAGTCAGGGGAAAAAAGTCAGAATTGTTACCTGGGAGTTTAATACGTGTCTGTGGGTTGTGATAGAGAGCCTTAAAGCCATGTAGAAATTCATTGTTGATGCCATATTTTTGGAGAAGGGTGTCAAGATATGACCAGCAAACGCTGTCGAAAGCTTTGTGTATATCAAGACCAAGAAGCAGCGTGGATCTGGAATGAATGTTGGAGTCTTGAATGATATTTGTGGTAAGTCGTATGTTGTCTGTTATTTGTCTGTTGGGAATGAAGCCTGTTTGATCAGGATCAACTAATGGGGAGATAACGGCTGATAATCTGTCTGCTAATACACGGCCGAATATTTTTAGGTCGTTGTTAATAACTGATATTGGGCGGTAGTTTTGAGGGGTGGAATGATCTTTATTTGGTTTGGGAAGTAGGGACATATTAGCCAAAATCATCTCGGGTGGGAATTGGCCACCCTGTAAGATATTATTATACAGTTTAGTAAGGTGTGGTGTAATGGTAGAGGAAATTTTTTTATAGTAAGATGTGGAATAGCCGTCAGGACCTGGGGCTGTGGATATTTTTAGTGTACCAATGATTTTGTTAACTTCCATCTCCGAGCAAGGGGCATTAAGAGATTCAATTTGATCTCTAGTAAGAGTGGGTAACGTAATGTTATTAAGCCAGTCTAAGGAGGACTGTTTCGGAGGTGTTTTTGGTGAGGTTAGGAGATTTTTATAGAAGTCCGAGAATAATTTCATGACTTCTTTGGGATGGGATACCAAATTACCAGAAGGGTTCCTTAATTTATAGGTGTGTGGGGGTTTCATAGATTGATTTAGTTTTTTAGCAAACATGGTGGAATAAGAATTACTGTTGAGTAAGAATCTAGCTTTAGACCATCTGAGAGCTTTTTCAGTATCTGATGTTAATAATGTGTCTAAGGTAGTGCGTTTCTCTTGTATCTGTTTAAGTAGGTCACTAGATGGGTTCTGATTGTTTCTATGATACAAGTGATCTAGATCTTTTGTTAGGGATCTAATGTCTGCAAGTTTGGATTTGTTGTTGATTGAGGCGATATTTATCAGATGACCTCTCATTACTGCTTTATGTGCCATCCATATAGTTGTAGGGGACATGTCTGGTGCTACATTTTGTGCAAAATATTGTTCAAGGTAAGATAGAATTTGTTGGTTGCTTGAGGGATCTGTGAGCAAGGAATCGTTTATTCGCCATGAGTGTGCTGTGTTGGCTAGACCTATATGTGAAGTATCAAAGGAGACTATGTGGTGATCAGACCAAGGACACGGATGGATATCTGCTCTAGAGGAATTGGCAAGTAGAATTGGGGTGCAAAAGATGTAGTCAAGACGAGCGAAGCAGTTGTGCGGATGGGAGTAGAATGTGTAAGATTTGGATCCTATGTTATGGGCTCTCCAAGTGTCTATTAATTGATGGTTATATAGTGATCTATTCAAGGATTTGGGAAAAGCTTTTGAGGATGGGACAACATTGCTTCTATCTAGAGCTGAATGAGCAGCTAAATTGAAATCCCCGCCCACTATTAAATGTGTGGAGTGATAATTGTCTAGAGTATCAAAAAATTTGGTGAAAAAGTTTGACTGGGCTTCGTTGGGAGCATAAATTGAGGCAATGGTGATAGAACGTCCTTTGATTGAACCTTTCAAGATCAAGTAACGACTGTCTGGATCTTTAAATATATTTTGAACCTCAAATAACACTGTGTTTCTAATGAATATAGCAGCACCTCTAGATTTTGTGTTATAAGTAGTGCAATAATATTGGCTGTAACTTTTGTCAAAAAATTTAGGGTGTTTATCTGTGGCAAAGTGCGTTTCCTGCATTAAGATTATATCAGCTCCTAATCTTTTATAATGGCGAAAGGCCTTCTTTCTCTTGTGAGGCGAATTAATACCCTGGGCGTTATGAGAAATCACTCTGAGACCCATTGTATTGGTATTAAGGGGCGATGGTGGTTATGAAGAAATGGCAGTGGGTCGTCAAGCCTAGGTTTGAGTATATAGCCAAATCGGAGTGGAGTTGATAATTTGATTATCGCCATTAAGATCGAAAGTGAAGCTACTTGAGATATAGGCGGAACTAGCCAACATCGTATTGCCATTTGTAACTGTGTATATATGTAATATATCAGGTTATACATTCGTATCCAGCTCAAATATTTCCTCGTTGACCTTTGTTTTTTGAATAACATTTTGTGCCTATACCACAGAACCATGAAGAACAGGGCTCTTGAACAGTGGCACATTAGAGCTAGTAAACTTATAGAAAATAACAGTACTGTATTGTACAATGACATTCCATAATAATGTTTTAATTGAGGTAAAGAGAGTTTGTTCGACCTTTTCGACATTTTGTAAATATAGAGTGTTTTAGTATGACTATGTGAAATAACTTTTATGATTAGGGGGTCAGGGTGAGAAGCACTTCCTGCAATACTGTCCATTACTCACAAATAGACCCTCCACCACTAGAACGGAGGATAGCAGGATCAGTAGCGGAAAAATATCCACCAGTTGGACCATGCTTTTGGAGTCTTTTGTGAGCAGGGGGACAAACTAACGCAGGCGGAGCACATCAGCCTTAGCGAGGATGCTATAAAAAGAACATTTTTTTTATATAAGTGCATGCTGTTACTTATAAAAAATTAGCATACGAAACAGTATAAAAAAGGAGCAAGAAGAAATGTTAGATATATAATGTCGTATAGAAGAAACTGTGGTAATGCCGACCCGGTACCATATAAACGTGTGGTACAGTTGTTTACTATAATCAGAAAAAACAACCTCAAACAATTCAAACTGTAAAAGTGGTATTTTGAACCTTGCAAAAAAAAAAAGAGGGGGGAGGGGGTTGGGAGGAAAAGAGCAAGGTTTTTATAAAAGAAGGGGGGTAAGTTTTGGGCCACAAATGGGATCCATCTTTATCTTCAAGCGTTTAAATTTCTGAATGATGGTCGCCATCTCCTTTGATCACGGCGTGTGGCTGGGGTGGCCCAGATAGGTGAGGTGTGGGGAGTTGCTGGAGGTCCTGTATTTGTTCCCGGATCTAGAAGACCTAACTTCACAAGGAGATCCTTGCCTTCTGAGGTGTTGAATATTGTATAGGTTGTCCCGTTGTGTGGCACTGTTAACTTAAATGGAAAACCCCACCGGTATCTGATATGAGCTGATTGTAATACCGAAGTGATCTCCTTCATTTTGCGTCTTCTTTCCAGGGTAGCCTGTGAGATATCTGGAAAAATTTGGATTTTGGTGCCCTCCAATTCGATGTTATGCATATTTCTGGATGCTCTTAATATGTTTTCCTTAATGATGAAATCTTTCATGCATAGAATGATGTCACGAGGAGGTTTGTCTGGGGGAGGTTTAGGGCGCAGGGCCCTATGAATTCTATCACACGCAAATGAGGATGGGGGTGTGTCAGGGAGGAGACTGTGGAACAATTTAGACACTGCAGGCATCAGTTCAGTGACTGATTCTGGGATACCACGAATCCTTAGGTTGTTCCTTCTGTTGCGGTTGTCCAAATCTTCTACTTGCGATTGTAGGTACGTGTAGTTTTCAGCTAAAAGTTCAAAGTCCTTTCTAAGATCGTTGTGTGCAAGTGAGAGCTCGTCGTGTTTGGTTTCTAGAATATCGGTGCGACCTCCCCAGGGTTGCTATTTCTTGTGTGAGTGTATTTGTTGTTTTTTGGAGTTCACACTGTATCTTGTCTACAAGTTTTTCGTAGATTTTGGTTAAGCTGAAGTCCAGATCTGATTTTGTGATCTGGGAGGAGAGATCACTATTGTTATGTGTGGAAGCAGATTTCTGCTGAGGAATATTGGAAGCTGTAGGAGACTGTACCGAAGGAGAACCAGCGCCCATATGGGCCATCTTTCTATGTTCCTTGTTGCGTAATGAGTATGTGACCAAAGAGTGCTGTTGCGCACGGCGATTGTACGCCTTCTTGCCCGACGGCATGCACCAGTATGAACTGCAAGGTGGATTTATAAAAAATATATGGTAGTTTGTGGAGGTTAAACAATGCAGTGTGGGTTAAATCCTCGCTGATCTGATGGAATGCTTAATTAAAGATGGTGATCTGCATCGCGCCGCGCATGCGTCCCCTCTAAGATTTGATTGTGACTTTTAGCTCATCCTGTCCCGTATGTCCCCGGTAAATGATTCATTACATGCCTGCAATGTTGGTATGTACTTCTTGATGAGGGGGCTGCGGGGCCATCAGATTAAGGGTTAAGCAATTAGGAGCCAGGGAGAGCTGGTTAATGGGGTGTGGGTGTAGCAAGATGGCCGCTCTTTGGAGTGATAAGTACAGCAGTGTCTCTTGAGGCAGAAAATATTGGGGACCTATGATGGGGACTATTGTTGATAGGTTGATTTGCTGGGTAGTACTAGGATTTCTGCAGAGTGTCTTATAGGAGCCTGTGGAGTCCTGGCTACACTGCTGTTGGGTGCAGCAAGATGGCCGCCACAATAGACTGTGGGGACAGGGTCCCGGCGATCCTCGGGGCAAACACTGGACCGAGGAGATCCCAAAACCCTGGCTGAGAACACCCCCTGTGTGGGCCAGATGATGCTGTAGTCCCGCAGGCTATCAAGGGGTGGGGAGGCTATTGTGGGCTCCGGGGGTGTAGCAAGATGGCCACCTCTCACCTGTGTTTCAGCTGCGATGTGCCTCACAAGTTGTCCCCGGTGGCTCTCCAGTTATTCAGCGCCGGTCTGCGTGGGGAGGGTCCTCCTCTGGTGTGGCGGATTGCCGCCGCCGGGCGGACAGCAGCGCTCGAGCGCCGAGGATGCGGGGATCGTGTAGGCCGCAAGATGGCGGCGGGGCTCTTGTAGGCTGATGCGGTCGCAGGCCAACGGTGGCTCCCCGGCGACTCAGCGCCGGTCGGCACGGGGAAGGTCCTCCTCTGCAGTGGCGGAATGCCGTCGACGTCCGCCGGGTGGATCGCAGCACTCGAGGGCCGAGGATGCGGAGATCGCGCAGGCCGCAAGATGGCGGTGGGGCTCTGGTAGGCCGATGCAGTCGCGGGCCCACGGCGGCTCTCCGGCGACTCCGCGATCCCGCACCGGTCCGCGCGGGGAAGGTCCTCCACTGATGTGGAGGATTGCCGTCGCCGCCCGCCGGGCGGACCGCGAAGCTCAAGCGCCGGGGGTGTGGGGATAGTGTAGGCCGCAAGATGGCGGCGGGGCCCTGGCAAGCTGATGCGGTCGCGGGCCGTATAGCGGAGCTGTCCGGCGGTCAGGAAGACCAATTTGACGTTAGGCAGATGCAGGGGACACCCCGGAGCCTGGACCGCTGTTTTGGGGGTTTGGGCCGTGGCTAAATGCCATGGATGGCATTAGATAGGGATTGCTGATGGCGGAGCTCCTCAGAACCACGTCTTTCGCCGCTCACGTCCGGACACCACCAGCACTATGATCGTTTTTAATGTGCGCAGAATCGCCGGCTGAAGAGAAGAATATCTGAATGATGCCTCTAGCTGCAGGCATCATTCAGATATCCCCCCCACAAACCCAGGACATCATATGACGTCCACCCGGAGGGAGAGAGGGTTCCTGCTGGCGTCATTTTACAATGACACGGTATGGAAGTGGTTAAAGCAGGGTTAGGTTATATAAAAAAAATATCTCAAGCTTTGAACATCTCACGGAGCTCTGTTCAATTTATCATCCGAAAATGGAAAGAGTATTACACAACTGCAAACCTCCCAAGACATGGCCGTCCACCTAAACTGACCGGCCGGGCAAGGAGAGCATTCATCAGAGAAGCAGCCAAGAGGCCCATGGTAACTCTGGAGGAGCTGCAGAGATCCACAGCTCAGGTGGGAGAATCTGTCCACAGGACAACTATTAGTCATGGACTCCACAAATCTGCCCTTTATGGAAGAGTGACAAGAAGAAAGACATTGTTGAAAGAAAACCATAAGAAGTCCCGTTTGAAGTTTGTGAGAAGCCATGTGGGGGACACAGAAAACATGTGGAAGAAGGTGCTCTGGTCAGATGAGACCAAAATTAAACTTTTTGGCCTAAAAGCAAAACGCTATGTGTGGCGAAAAACTAACACTGCACATCACCCTGAACACACCATCCCCACCGTGAAACATGGTGGTGGCAGCATCATGTTTGTTGGGATGCTTTTCTTCAGCAGGAACAGGGAAGCTGGTCAGTTGATGGGAAGATAGATGAAGCCAAATACAGGACAATCTTGGAAGAAAACCTGTTCGAGTCTGCAAAAGACTTGAGACTGGGGCGGTGGTTCACTTTCCAGCAGGACAACGACCCTAAACATACAGTCAGAGCTACAATGGAATGGTTTAGATCAAAGACTATTCATGTGTTAGAATGGCCCGGTCACAGTCCAGACTTAAATCCAATTGAGAATCTGTGGCAAGGCTTAAAAATTGCTGTTCACAGACACTCTCCATCCAATCTGACAGAGCTTGAGATATTTTGCAAAGAAGAATGGGCAGAAATGTCCCTCTCTAGTTGTACAAAGCTGGTAGAGACATCCCCCCAAAAAGACTTGCAGCTGTAATAGCAGAGAAAGGAGGTTCTACAAAGTATTGACTCAGGGGGGCGCTATACAAATGTACCCCACACTTTTCACACATTTATTTGTAAAAAATGTGAAAACCATTTATCATTTTCCTTCCACTTCACAATTATGTGCCACTTTGTGTTGGTCTATCACATAAAATCCCCAAAAAATACATTTACCTTTTTGGTTGTAACATGACAAAATGTGGAAAATTTCAAGGGGTATGAATACTTTTTCAAGGCACTGTGTAGATTGCACTCATTTATTTTGACTATTTGCAATGCAACACACACATTTTATAAAGAGTCTACATTGTCCAGGGGTGGGGGACCAAAGCGATTACTTTGATGCCTGGGGTTTTGTTTTAATAATATTTTCTTCACATTTTTGTAATCACTTGTTCCCTTTTTTTTTTTTTTTTTTTTTTTTTTTTACAGGTTCGAATTCAAACTCAACCAAAACCAACACCAGGAATACCAACCATATACGCCGGAACCTTCGACTGCTTTAAAAAAACACTTGTAAATGAGGTAAGCGGATTTGTTTGCCAGTAATTCTATTCTGGTAATTTTACAATTTAACATAAATATGGTGCAGAGTGTCGCTAGCACTAAATTAGTAGTAATCTCCGTACTACCACTTCTACCTACAGGTAAGCCTATAATGAGGCTTGCCTGTAGGTACTGTGAATAGCTCCTAAACCTGCACTGTTTAGGAAATATTCAGAGTGCATGCAGTCGATAACCTCATTGGCACATGCACTCTTAAAGTGCCGGACCTTTAGAGACTGGCCAGTCACATAGCCTGAGCTTGAGAACCCGGAAGACAGACAGCGAGAACATATCAGCCCTCTCAGCGGTAATTTAACAGCGCTGAAGGTTTTGTTTCAAGTTTTAGTATTTCATAATGTATGCATACTAGCACATTATGCCATTGCCTTGCAGGTATATACATTCTCTTTTTTTTTTTTTTTTTTTTTGGGGGAAATCTGCGGTTTACAACTGCTTTTGAAGTGATTGCAAGGGCCAGTTCACACATGCGGTCCAGTATGGCTTCTTATTTTTTTCTGCATCAAAAACCCATGGAAAATAGGTTATATGGTTTCCAATAGTATAGTCCACACCAGTGCGGTCAGTTCCAGGGCTTTCCAGTTCCTGGGGGAAGAAAAAAAAAAGTAGAACATGCTGCATTTTTTATGTACTGGAACATGGTAAAACGCATCAAAAATACACTGGTATGCACTGGAACATATCGAAAACACCAGTACAGTGAAAAAACCCACCTGGAATGTATTAAAACCACGCATGCAGAAACGCATCTGGAACGGATCTGGAGTACATTTTTGTGGTGTGAACCGGTTCACACCATAGAACTGCAGTCCAGATGCAATCCTGCATGCACTTTATTGATACATTTCTGATGCGTTTTTTTGATGCTTTTCAGTGTACATACTGTAGCTGCTGGCTTTTAACAGTAGGACACTTGCCTGTCCTGGAGTCCAGCGATGTCGGCACCGCAACCGATTTTGCCGGTAAGGGAACCCGGCAGTGTAGCCTGTAAGCTTCACGGCTGGGTCCCTACTGTGCTTGCGCGTAGCGTTCTGCGCTCTCTCTTACTTTGCCCGGCAGAAGGGGAGGGAGGAGGAGGGGGACCGAGCTGCTGACGTACGTCGCCATGGCTCAGTTTCCTGGAAGTGGGGACAGGGTACCTGTCAAAGACGAGTATTCGCTCTCCCCTCCCTCCCCCCGAAAGGTGCCAAATGTGCCTCCGGAGGGAGGTTTGGGTGGAGCTCCGCTTTAAATGGGGGACGTGTGTGTTTTTGGTGCATTCCAACGTTTTTATGTGTTTTACGAGGTTTCAGTACAGAAAAAATGCAGCATGTTCTACCATCTCCCCCCCCCCCTCTTTTTTTTTAATTTGGAAACTGGAGCGCTCCAGGAACAGTTCACATCAGTGCAGTCAGTGTCATTGGAAACCATATAACCTACCATCCATGCATTTCTGAGGCAGAGCAGCTCTTCCTCTTCTCGGGTCCCACACCGATGCCCCTGTCTCCTCCCTCCTGTTGGGTTCCCCCACAGCAAGCAGCTTGCTATGGTGGCCCCCGAGCCAATCCACTGCTCTGTGTGTCCATTCACACGGAGCCACGGTTCGGCCCCGCCCTCTTCCGTCTCCTAATTTGCTCACTGGCTGTGATGGACATATATAAAAGCAAATTCCAGTTAAAAGTGGTCAGTCATCAAGGGGGACCCCAGGAACTCTAGGAACTTGTGGAGGGGGGGGTGGAGAACTCTGGTGACCAGAGACCACCTTCTGCAGAAAGAATACACTAAGGTGCGGGGGGGTTACTAATTTATGGGGGGAAAACCTTTATATCAGTGCCCCCTTTAATTATTGTATTCACCCCCCCTTACATCAGTGACCCCCCCCCCCCATCTGACTGGCCTGACGGCACTGTCACTGACCTCCTCTCCTGTGCACCGCGCTCTCCCAGTTGGGGTGGCTCCCCCCATCCTCCCCGTTAAGAGAAAACAATAGCTCCATGGGAGGCATTCCCCCATCAACACTGACACTGTTTTTTGAAGGGGGAATCAAGCAATTTTTCTTTCCTGCAACCACAGGTTGTAAAGAATATTGCATCCTAGCTGCTCTATATGGTTTGTTATCCTTCTCTGCAGTTTATTGGCACATTCAGGAGTTGTCCACCCTTTCAGTACTCTTCATGCTAATGGACCATAAAAAACAACTACCCTTTAACCATCAAGGTGTTATGCTTATTGCTTTGTATGTTGCAGGGCGTCAAGGGTCTCTACAAAGGAATGGCAGCGCCTATTATCGGTGTGACTCCCATGTTCGCTGTCTGTTTTTTTGGCTTCGGCTTAGGAAAAAAGCTTCAGCAAAAACACCCGGAGGAAGTATTAACGTAAGTGTTGTACACATAACATTCTGTAGATCTCTGCAATTTTTAGACCCCCCAGAGAGGACAGACAACACCACACTGCCACTTGTATATTAAGGCTCCATTCACACTAGTGCGACTTATCACGTGACTTTGGACACATAAAGTCGCAGCCCATTGCTTTCAATGGCACCTGTTCCAATCAATGCGACTTTGAAAAGGGCCCTGCACTACTATGCGACTTGAGTGCCAGAGTGTAAGGTCGCATTCCAAAGTCGCACTTGAAATTACACTAGTGTGAACCAAGCCTGAAAATGGAGCTCCAGGCTCCTTCAGAAAAAAATTAAGTCAGCAGCTACAAATACTGTAGCTGCTGCCTTTTAATATTAGGACACTTACCTGTCCACAAATTCAGCGGTGTCTTCACCCGAGCCGAGTTTTCAATTGGCTCTCGGGTGCTGCTGCCACCATCTCTGCTAAGGGAAACGGTCAGTTCCCTACTGCGCATGTGCGAAGCCTGTTGTGCTCTGTGAATGACCCAGCGGCGGAGGAATAAGGAGGGGGGCTGAACTTCAGCAAAGTCAGCCGAAAGTGGGAGCAGGTACCTGTCAACCAAATACCTGCCCCCCCAAGGTGCCAAATGTGGCAGCGGAAGAGGCAGATAAGCAGAGCTCCACTTTAAGAATAAAATCAACTTTTGTATTGAAAAAATAAATGAATGTAAGCTGTCTATTTTCCTACCTGGATAAAGTATTGTTAACAGATTGCAGTCTTAAAAAAAATGATTTCTCTAGCTCTGATGTGTTTAGGAGAACATCAATGATACAAAACAAATCTAGTGATAATAGTCTGCGCTACCCGATATCAATATATACCTTAAATATGAGAACCTACATTAGTGCATCTATACTGACGCGCTAAATAACTATATGAAACTGTATGGTTGCAGCTGTGACACTGTATAAGTGATTCCACAACACCAAAATGCAAAATCTAATATAACCAATATTAAGTGCAGCGCAACTCAAAATAAACCTATATCTAAAATATAAACCTTTTCATGTCATAAATATGTGATGGAATTCTTATGCAATTTCAGTTAAAAAGTCCCCATAATACACCACTGTGCAATGGATGATCTTCTGTTTTGTGACACATTCAGTGACCACCACCAGTAGGTGAAAAACCTGCTCACCTCCGCTTCTGACCCCACAACAGAGTCTAACAAGCACCAACACTAATCATCCTTTCTGTGCCTGGAACAGCAAAGCTTCTCTTCTGTATCCTCTCATGATAGACACTCCACGGTCAACACATCTGTGTGATGGAAAACATAAAGGGACCCATAGTGCTCTCTGTCTCTAACTTTATTATCAGAAGGCCTACTGAGGAAGCCCAAGCATGGGGTGCAACGCGTATAGGTGGGAGGGGCTCAGCCCCCTTGACGTCATTGTACAGGAACTAGTGTACCTTTTTTTTGCATGCATTTCCCAAGAAATTTGTAAGTTTTAATAACCGTTTTTTTTTTTATTAATAAAGTTAGAGGCAGAGAGCACTATGGGTCTTTTTCTGATGGTTTCCACTATACGGATATGTTGACCGTGGAGAGTCTATAGTAAGAGGATACAGAAGAGAAGCTTTTCTGTTCCAGGCACAGAAAGAATGATTCGGTTGGTGCTTGTTAGACTCTATTGGGGGGTCAGAAGCGGAGGTGAGCAGCTTTTTCACTTACTGGTGGTGGTCATTGAATGTGTCAGGAAACAGAAGATCATCAATTGCACTGTTTGCACAGTAGTGTATTGGGACTTTTTAACTGAAATTAATAATAATAATTTTTCATCAGATATTTATGACCTGAAAATGTTTATGTTGTAGATATAAGTTTTTTTATTTTGAGTTGCGCTGCACTTAATATTGGTTATATTAGTATAAGAGAACATACCTTGAAACCCTTTTTAGATGTGCATGCGTATTGCTTATGTTTGCAGGAGACTAGGGGCTGTGAGCATGCATAGCTTTAGGGATTCCATGCAAAGCTTTCTTTTAACCACCTCCTGCCCGTGCTTTATCCGAAAGATGGCTACAGCGTGTGCCTTAATTGCCGGGGACGACATTCATGTACGTCCTCCCTAGGGTGCACCACCTGCGCGCCCTGTGATCAGCGAGTCAATGAGACTCGACTGATCACAGATCGGAGTAAGGGGCCAATCCCGGCCCCTTACCACGTGATCAGCTGTCAGTAAATGACAGCTGATCACATGATGTAAACAGAAGATCGTAATCGGCTTTTTTTTTTTTATTCCCTCACGCTGACAGTGCAGCAGCTGATAGATATTTATAAAGTCGCTCCCATTAGATTCACTTTACACATGGACACAGAGAAGCAAAGAGCTATTTTTTTAGGATAACAAAATGTAGGAAACTACAACAAAGTTTGTTAAAATCACTGCATTGTTCACAGATCACCCATAGATAGAGGGGAATGTTTTTTCATTTTCTTTTAGAGCAGTGGTTCTCAACCTTTCTAGTGCCGTGACCCCTTGATAAAATTTCCCAAGTTGTGGGGACCCATAACAGTAAAAAAAAAATTGTAGCGTGGGTTGTCAGCACCCAAGGCAAGACGAGTAATTTTGCACCCCTAACCCACGGACATTTAGCGCTCCCTGAGTCCCTTCCACTCGTATACTTAAAACCCCTTATAGTACATTTTAGGAAGTACCACTCTTTCTTTTTCAAATATAAATTTATTAAATTTTTTACATTTTTCAGGAATGAGCAGGGTCAACAGAATATAATTTTTTTTTTTTTAGACTAGGGGGTCGCAGCCTCCCAAAAATGATAAACGTGGATTACAGAAGTACATAACATTAATCCAACTGTACATTTGATAACTCAGAACTGATGTATCCCCTCGCCTCAGTGCTGTAGCGGCCTGGGTTTCCACTCCATGCCAGTCTATGTAACAGGACACCTGCTTCATTCCATATACTGTACCTCAAAAATTCAGATACAAAAAAGTGTGAGATTCGGGGGTGGCGACTGGGGGTTATATACGGATGCCATCCTAATCATGTACCCACCATGCCCCGTGGCCTGTATTTGTGTTAAGGCTTTATGACCCTAAAGAGGGATTTTCCCTCTTCTGAGTAGATGAACAGGTTCCAGAGAGTCCACGTCTTTTTGTATACCTCCTGTCTGTCAGTCGCCGTCAGTATCAAGTCCTCCATCCTTCTTATATCTTACACCTTCCTCAGCCATGGTGCTGTGGTTGGTGGGCTCTGCTGTTTCCATAACAAGGGAATGCAGGATTTGGCTGCATTTAGCAAATGATGTAAGATGTACTTTTTGTAGGTTTTAGTTGACATAGTGGAAACGTACAGTAGGAAAAACGCTGGGTCATTCGGAATCTGAAAGTCAGTGAATTTTGGAGAAATTGTGCAGACCATTGTCCAAAAAGCAGTCAGTTTTGGGAAACGTGCAGAATCGTCCCTCTGTCAGTACTGCATCGCCAGCAATGCTCTGGCGTGTCAGGAAAAATAGTGTGAAGTCGGCTAGGCGTCATGTACCACCTTGTCAGTACCTTTTTTTTTTTTTTTTTTTTTTTTTTTTTTTTTTTTTATAATTAGTCTCCTGTATCTTGGTGCAGGGTGAAGATTTGAGAGAGAGAGACTGATCTTATTTTTTTCTGAATTTGTGGAGTAGTGAATGTGCGTTGTAAGTCCGCTCCCCATTTCAGTACACAGGCCAGCTCTGGCTGTTTCCGTGGGGTGCTAAGTAGTGTGTACATTTCGGAAAGGACGTGGGGTAGTGATTCCGTGCCGGAGCAATACTCCTCAAATGTGGTCAGTTGTCTAGCATATGCCTGCGGGTCTGGTATGGTCTGTAGGAAATGATGTAACTGTACTGCATTCCAGAATGCGAGTCGATAGGGGCCCGCGGAGTCCATCAACTCTGCAATGGTGGGCCATTTATCTCCTATCACAAACTGCAAGGCAGTAATTCGTTCAGTTTCGCGTAAAGTCAAGAATTGTGTGAGTGGAAGACCTGGGGGGAATTTGGGGTTCCCAATAATCGGGGTCAGAGGGGATGTCTTGGTTGTTTGCTCCGCATGTACGGTGGCCTGTGAGCATTGTTTCAAGAGGTGAGCTTTTAGGTCTGGCGACGCGGAGTCCCAACACCACAACGCCCTCCTCAAGGGTATGGGAGATTGATTCTGTTGTATTTGTGCCCCCAACTTCAGATCACTGTGGCATTGCCAATCGACAACTCTGCCGGGATGAACTGCTTGGTAATATCTCCGGGTGTCCGGCAATGCCAGACCTCCATAATGTTTTGGCAAGGATAATAGAGTGCAGGGAGGTGCGGTTTCATGTGGGCCCAAACAAACCGAGTGAATAATGCCTGTACCTGTTTAAAGTATGAGGACGGTATCCGTATTGGTAAAGCCTGAAACAGGTAGAAGAATTTTGGCAGAATGCACATCTTTATCAGGTTACACCTATCGAACCACGAGTGGAGATTCGTGTGCCACTTGACTACATCTGCACTGAATTACTTAGGCACGAACATCCCGGCAGACATATCCCGTATCTATGAGCTTATGAGCTGTTACTAGACAAATGTACCACTCTTTCTCTTCTCTTTTTCTTTTTCCCTTTATCTCTCTCTCTATCCTAAAAAAAAAATTCCCCACCCCTCTCTCTAGCCATCTTTCTTGAGCTTTCTCTTCCTTTTTTCTTTGTTCCTCTCCCTTCCATGTATTCTCTATTTTTATTCTTTCTCTTACTTCTTGGTGGGGGGAATAGGATGAATGGCAGTGCTGGCGGGTAGTTGGGATGAGTGGCAATGCTAGGTGCTTTTGATCAAGGTCATCTCCTGATCTGAGAACTGTAGTGGGGAATTTTAATGGCAACTATAATCACAGGTAGTGTTACTCACTGTGTCTCCGACTTTGTGGTGTCTCGTAGCAGTGACACCTATGCCAAAATCGGGGGATAGGGTCTCCTCCAGCCCCTCCCACCTCACATTCCTCACCAGTCAGCTGACCTCTAGTATCCCCCCCCCCCCCAGCAATGCTGTGAACTGAATGGGTGGCTGCGAAGAGGCTGAGTGGGCAGGCGTGGGCTCCAGGAACAGCCCAGCTGGGCGGTTGCAAAACGGCTGGGAGAACGGTGCGAGCTTCAGGAACAGCCCAGGATTCGGTGACCCCTGGCAAATCATCATTTGACCCTCAGGTTGAGAACCACTGGTTTAGATTAAAAGCATATTCATGTGTTAGACTGGCCCAGTCAAAGTCCAGACCTAAATCCAATTGAGAATCTGTGGCAAGACTTGAACATTGCTGATCACAGACGCTCTCCATCCAATCTGACAGAGCTTGAGATATTTTACAAAGAAGAATGCATACTACTAGCACATTATGCCATTGCCTTGCAGGTGTTTTTTTTTAATTTTATTTATTTTTACCACATCTGCGGTTTACAACCACTTTTAAACAGATGTAACAAAATTTTCAATGGTATTTTTAACAATCCAAAGGCGAACTAGTAGTTAATTGTCAGGGTTTACCTACACTTACTATAGCGAATAAAGAAACCATGTACAAAACCAATACACATTCACTTTTTTAAGTGTTCTGCATTGTCTTATGTAAGGGGTGGAGTTGGCCTTTAATGTATTGATTTATCAGGTTGCCCCTTTGTCATGTGCTAACTAACCTGCTCTTTTATACAGCAAGTACTGGAGGGAGATATTGCTGCAGGCTTTGCCCCCTGAGGTGTGTGTGCCCAGCAGTGTACATTGACATGGTGTAAGTGTTATCGTACCTCGGTCACCCATCCTCCCATTGTTCCCAAACCTTCTGACTAAGTCTGACGCCAATGCAGTACTATGTTGATGTATTATGCTAGCCACACATGCGTCAGTTTAGTTTTTTTCCTCCATCCGATCAAAATGTTTCTGTATCTGGGGTACCCCCCATCCTCTCCATTGGCCACCCATGTCTTTGTGTTTGTGGATCCAATCAAATTTTGATAGAGAACACTGATCACTGTTGAAATACCCTGGGGTTCCTCATGAGGTTGCTGAGGTAGAAGGGGGAACCCGAGGTTCCTATGGAGGTTACTGGGGAGGAGGAGACCTGAGGTTCCTCTAGAGCAGTGGTCTTCAAACCATGAGCCAGGGGCCAGATACTGCAATTTACTTGCTTTTATCCAGCTCTTGGGGCAATATTTCATCCTTTAATATCGACAATAGGGCATAACCCCCGCCTCCCCCCCCCCCCCCCCACAGACACCAACGATGGGGCATAAAATCCTCCCAATGACATCAACAGTTCCTCCCAGGGACACCAAGGATAGGGCATTATTCTTCCCATCCAATGACACCAACGATGGGGCACAATTCCTCCCACTTATTTAAAGATGGGACATTGTTTACTCCCACTGAGGCTGGGACATTTTGGGCTCCTCTAAAGGACATTAAACTGCCTTTTTGTTTAGAAAGTTTGGAGACCCCCTGCTTTAGAGGTTTCTGGGGAGGACCCTGGGGTTCCTCTAGACTGGTCGCTGGGGAGGAAGCCTGGTATTCCTCTGAAATTGAATGGAAGATCCCTCAAGGTTTTTTTTTTAGCAGCGAGAATATGATCGAAGGAATAGCAAATGATTTCCATAAAAATGTATTAATTTATTTTTTTGTATCATAAAGGTATTAATACAATTACATTGAAGTCGTAAAAAGCAATTCTGGCCTTGACATATAAAAACATAACTCATCAACAATAGGAAAAATACACATGAACTCAAATTATATAAAACCATTAGGCTTGTGTAGAGTTTCACATAGTATCCCTATGCGTTTCGACCAATTAGGTTAGGGGTCTTCTTCGGGGGGGGGGATTTTTTTCTATGCGAGAGAAACACAAATTTATGAATTTATAAATACATTGTTATTTTACATAGTCGCTATATTCTATTAGGTCTTAGCCTGGTATTCCTCTAGACGTTGCTTGGGGTTCCTCCAGAGGTTGATAGAGGGAAAACAATGGGGTTCCACCAGAAGTAACTGGGTCTTCCTTGAAAAGCAGGACTATCAACAAACCCTTACCCACCTTCTGGAGGAACTTATTAAGTAAACCATATTTGGCAGGACCCCAGAGCTTGATTATTAAGTAAACCCCATTCTTTACTCTTTTTTTTATATATCAAACTCTCTACATTCTACGGATCACTTTACTGTACCATAAACTACAGGTCTAATGATTTTAAGTGGTGGTTCCCTGAGACCTAAAAACTATTTCAGGGGTCCCTCCGTGGTATAGAAGTTTGAGACAGGCTGGTCCAGTGTATAGAAGCTGCCAGCCCAATGTCCTTTATTCTCCATAGTCATGCCACTATTCTACCATTGAATGATAGTTTTGTACTGTTGTTACCATATAATGGACCTCCTAGGGTTCCAGCAAATGTAATCTACTTTCTTTAGGAATTAAAGCTTGACGGAGGACCTAACCCTTCCCTACTTTGTCCAAATCTTAATGGGCGCTTTAAGGCCACATTCACACTTGAGAATGGGCTTAACATTGATTACATGCAAGAACTCCAAAGGGAGGCAGCCCCATTGAAAGCAATGGGAGGCTGCCAGCGCCTGCAGCTAATTACGGCCAATCACATATAATTGCGCATGCAGCGATCGCCTGCATCAAAAACAACCGGAACTTTTTCAACGTGATTTGTAGATGATTTTTCTTAAATTTGATTGGATCAGTCTGAAGTTTTAGACCCTTTTACATTAGGCAGGTCTGTCCTGCCTCTCTCGCTCTTTCTTTCCGTTTTATACATCCAAGTTTTATATATTTTATATATCTCATTTGAAGGTATCCACAGCTATTCGCAGCAGGGATGCTGTCGGGAGTTTTCACCACGGGTATCATGGCCCCCGGGGAGAGGATTAAGTGTCTATTACAGGTAAGGACACAGACATAAAGACAATCGATTCCTTAGATGTACTTAATGTTTCTAAGAAATGCGTGCAAGACATCTTAAAGCAGAACTCCAAAGAAAAATACGGTAAAAATGAATAGCCTGTTAGAAGGTAAAAATGCAAAACCAGTTTTGTTGCAATATTCACTTTAATTCCAGAGGTTCCTCTGCTACTAGATGTCAGACTGAAGATCAGTATCATTTAATCCACTTCATCTGAGCCCAGGTCCTGTGACTGGGCAGTGAAAGCAGAACAGTGATGAGCTCATATCTATCACTCTGCTCTCTCCTCCTATCTGCATATATGTATGCTGCGTGTAACTACATGAACAGGGTTTGGCTACTTGTACTGCTTATTCCTTGAGCATTTCCCCCTGTTGTACAGCGGTTGCAGGAAGTTGATACCAGGCCAAATTCAGTTACTGCTGCTTGCATTTAAAGGGGTTGTAAAGGTTTGTTTTTTCACCTTAATGCATCTTATGCATTAAGATGAAAAAACACCTGGCAATCACCGGCTCCCCCATTTTTACTTACCTGTGCCACTTCACCTGCTTGGCGCGTCCCCGGCGTCCTCTTCTCCATGGAGTCCTGGCGTTGATTGGATAGATTGGAAGCAGCGCAACCATTGGCTGCTGTCAATAAAATCCACTGACGTGGGCTCCGGGGGCGGGGCCGAGTCATACACTCGGCGTCCATAGATGACTCGGGAGCGCGCCCCTAGGTAACCCTCTCGGGAGAGCTCTTCTCCAAGAAGGTCTAATGCGGGGAGGAGCTGCTGAGGGACCCCAGAAGATGATGTTCGGGGCCACTCTGTGCAAAACGAGCTGCACAGTGGAGGCAAGTATGACATGTTAGTTATTTAAAAAAAATTAAAAAGGAACCTTTAGTATCCCTTTTTAAGCAATACACCCAATGATGCTTGATGATTGATTACTTTGCTGGGAGGGCATACATGGTCCTACCATGATCCTCCGCGGGATGCAGCTGATCACAGATCGAAATAAAGGGCCAATCACAGAGGCCCTTTACCATATGATCAGCTATGTCCAAAGACAGCTGATCACAATGTAAACGCACGCCAGGTATCAGAATTGCTTTCCTCACGCTGACAGCGTTGGGAGAGCCAATAACTTCTGAGAGAGGGACATCGGCACTAATAATCGGGGCACTGATTATGAGTGCAGTCCCAACAGTGCCTGCCAGTGCTGCCTATCGGTGCCCACTGATTAGTTTCACCTATCCGTGCCGTCTATCAGTCGATAAACAGACCCTTTATCGAAAAAAGCTGATATACATTTTTTGGAATGTGTGTATATATAATGGAAACCTTCAGTTGGTCACAGTTGAACAGTGCTGATGTACACATATCTACAGTATATCGGCCAATCAGAGCTCGTCTCGAAAAGCAGAGTTCCTGGGTAAGCAAAGTTCACATAGTCATGTGTATTTCTTCCAGATCTGTGCAGTAATCCAGTGTGAGACTTCCTGTAAAAAAAGACCGCTCACTGCTGCTCTCTCTCTTTGTGCAGGGTGACTGGCCTTGTCTCCGCCCCCTTCCTGTAGTTTCTGCAGGCAGCCTGTAGTGGGTGAGGCAGCTCTATATTGTCTGTACAGGGTATGTACAGCTAGGTCCACCCCCATGAGTAAGCTTCGGTGGGCGGAGTGAAACGCGTTGGGGCGGGGGTCCAGGCTGAGATTGCTACTTGTTCACACACAGCGGGTCTTGTTCTGATGTGCGGCTCCTGGGACCTTCAGCTCCTATCTACCATTGTTTGCAGCGTGGGCGGGCTCCCTCCCGGCCAGCACTCACAGCAGCAGGCACAGGACTCCCTTGCAACCTGAGCATCTCGCATACATGGGTTCCAAGGTGGATTTATTTCCATTGTGGCTATTTTAAGAATAGATTAAATTGAGGTTTTTGTGCCCTGAGTTCAGCTTTATCTTAACTGACTTGGTAAAGTTTAATTGTTTCTGTATTTGGTGTGACTTCATTGCTCTGTCTGGCCAGGTCTACTCTGTGCACTGTGTAGTACCCCCTGACAGCCTGCAGATGTCAGTGTTGCTTTGATTAGAAGTCTGCAATGCTCGATTCTCCAGCTCTAAAGTTCAAGCTTTGCCAAGCAGGATAGCTTATTGGGATTTTCTCTATAGTAGCCTGTAAAAAAGCTTATTGCAGATTTGTTAACATTTTTGGCCAACTTGTGACTGGATTCTGCATTCTACGTTAATGTATCCATCCTTGGTGGAACAACAAGCCCCCACCCCCCGGGGTCACGCCAGAAACCGCAAACCCTACAGGGCTGCCAAGTCTTCTGAAAAGCCCCAAACCCCCTTCAGAACTCCCTTTGCCACACAGTATTTTGTAGTCCCATTTTCTTCTTGTGCGAGTATAAACCTTTATTTTACTGTTGGCCCATGGAAGATTTTATCCGGTCTTGGTCTTAATAAGGTTGAGAACCTCTAACGACACATTAAAATTGGTAATTATAGAAATAAAATTAAAAAAAATACCCCTCAGGCAGTTATTTAACTTTTAACTGAAAAAGCGAATTCGGGGAAGATTTCTCGTCACTTCCGGTTTCATACACCATAGAGAAAATCAGGTAAACGGATGTTCCTCCTTCTCTATGGTAAACCTGGCCCGACAGTGGTCTGGGCTTCCCGGTGGGACAGGAAAGCTGGAGGAACGGCGGCGGAAGGGGGTGGGGGTGACTTCCGTCTTCTTGTAAAATGTGATCGCGTGGCTGTATAGCAGCCTGATCACTTTTACTAAAAAGAGCTTAACTGGCTGGCTAAAAAAATTCAATACCAGGATCACGGCTGCAGCCGAGGACATGCGGGTACGCCCTATTAAAGTAGTGGTTAACATCTGAGTCCCATTACGAAGATTTCCCTTCACTTCCTGTCCCATAGCCAAAACAGGAAGTGAGGAATTCTCTCCAAAGCGAGGGAATCCCTGGTTGTCACCAGAACTACTGTCCCCAATGGAAGATTTCCTCTCTATTCCTGTTCTGGTTACAACCCACAATTTGGGGCAGATGTACGGTACTTCAATGATTGTGTGTGGGGTTTTTTTTTTTTTTTTACACAAATAGGACTTCCAGTGTCCACAACTGGTATTTAAAATTGCTATAAAGATTTCCTCTTGGTGATTAGCTGTGGTGTCAAATTGCCTGTTACAAGTTTGGGGAACATGTTTCTTGTTTTTTTTTTTTTAAGACCATTTTGGTGTGTGTGTGTGTGTGTGTGTGTGTGTGTGATGGGCGGGGGGTAGTAGAGAGAGAGAGAGAGAGAGAGAGATGGGCGGGGGGTAGTAGAGAGAGAGAGAGAGAGAGAGGTGGGCGGGGGGGTAGTAGAGAGAGATGGGCGGGGGGTAGTAGAGAGAGAGATGGGCGGGGGGTAGTAGTAGTAGTAGAGAGAGAGAGAGAGAGATGGGCGGGGGGTAGTAGTAGTAGTAGTAGGGGAGAGAGAGAGAGAGAGAGATGGGCGGGGGGGTAGTAGTAGTAGTAGTAGTAGGGGAGAGAGAGAGAGATGGGCGGGGGGGTAGTAGTAGTGAGAGATGGGCGGGGGGTGATAGTAGTAGGAGAGAGGCGGGGGGGGTAGTAGTAGTAGAGAGAGAGGCGGGGGGTAGTAGTAGTAGTAGAAGAGAGAGAGAGAGAGAGATGGGCGGGGGGTAGTAGTAGTAGGAGAGAGAGGCGGGGGGTAGTAGTAGTAGAGAGAGAGGCGGGGGGTAGTAGTAGTAGAGAGAGAGGCGGGGGGTAGTAGTAGTAGAAGAGAGAGAGAGAGATGGGCGGGGGGTAGTAGTAGTAGTAGAGAGAGAGAGAGATGGGCGGGAGTAGTAGTAGTAGTAGTAGTAGTAGTAGTAGTAGTATAGAGAGAGCTGGGCGGGGGTAGTAGTAGTAGAGATATGGGCGGGGGGGTAGTAGTATTAGTAGAGAGAGAGAGAGAGAGAGAGAGATGGGCGGGGGGGGGTAGTAGTATTAGTAGAGAGAGAGAGAGAGAGAGAGATGGGCGGGGGGGGGGGTGGTAGTATTAGTAGAGAGAGAGAGAGAGATGGGCGGGGGGGGGTGGTAGTATTAGTAGAGAGAGAGATGGGCGGGGGGGGGGTAGTAGTAGTAGAGAGAGAGATGGGCGGGGGGTAGTAGTGTAGAGAGAGAGATGGGCGGGGGGTAGTAGTGTAGAGAGAGAGATGGGCGGGGGGTAGTAGTAGTAGAGAGACATGGGCGGGGGGGTAGTAGTATTAGTAGAGAGACATGGGCGGGGGGGGTAGTAGTATTAGTAAAGAGAGAGAGAGAGATGGGCGGGGGGGGTAGTAGTATTAGTAGAGAGAGATGGGCGGGGGGGGTAGTAGTATTAGTAGAGAGAGATGGGCGGGGGGGTAGTAGGAGATAGGCGGGGGGTAGAAGAGAGAGAGAGAGAGAGATAGGCGGGGGGTAGTAGTAGTAGAAGAGAGAGAGAGAGAGATGGGCGGGGGGTAGTAGTAGTAGGAGAGAGAGGCGGGGGGTAGTAGTAGTAGAGAGAGAGGCGGGGGGTAGTAGTAGTAGAAGAGAGAGAGAGAGATGGGCGGGGGGTAGTAGTAGTAGTAGTAGTAGAGAGAGAGAGAGAGATGGGCGGGAGTAGTAGTAGTAGTAGTATAGAGAGAGATGGGCGGGGGGGTAGTAGTAGTAGAGAGATATGGGCGGGGGGTAGTAGTATTAGTAGAGAGAGAGAGAGAGAGCTGGGCGGGGGTAGTAGTAGTAGAGATATGGGCGGGGGGGTAGTAGTATTAGTAGAGAGAGAGAGAGATGGGCGGGGGGGGGTAGTAGTATTAGTAGAGAGAGAGAGATGGGCGGGGGGGGGGGGGGTGGTAGTATTAGTAGAGAGAGAGAGAGATGGGCGGGGGGGGTGGTAGTATTAGTAGAGAGAGAGATGGGCGGGGGGGGTAGTAGTAGTAGAGAGAGAGATGGGCGGGGGGTAGTAGTGTAGAGAGAGAGATGGGCGGGGGGTAGTAGTGTAGAGAGAGAGATGGGCGGGGGGTAGTAGTAGTAGAGAGACATGGGCGGGGGGGGTAGTAGTATTAGTAGAGAGACATGGGCGGGGGGGTAGTAGTATTAGTAAAGAGAGAGAGAGATGGGCGGGGGGGTAGTAGTATTAGTAGAGAGAGATGGGCGGGGGGGGTAGTAGTATTAGTAGAGAGAGATGGGCGGGGGGGTAGTAGGAGATAGGCGGGGGGTAGAAGAGAGAGAGAGAGAGAGATAGGCGGGGGGTAGTAGTATTGGTAGAGAGAGAGATGGGCGGGGGGTAGTAGTAGTAGGAGATAGGCGGGGGGTAGTAGTAGTAGGAGATAGGCGGGGGGTAGTAGTATATACAAACTAGTACGCTGTGTCCTTTTTACTTTTTGCCCAAACTATAAACATGAAAGGAAGAGTCTGATTGGTTGTTTTAGGCTGCATGGCTTTTGCCGATGGGGCCTTTGGGGCGGTTGATTGGAATTTCAGGAATGTCAGTTTGGACGCCCCTGTGTTTTCTCACACATAGAATGTTCCAAAATATTTTTTCTGCCAAACTGTGATGATGAATTTCTGGGTCTGGCCATTGCACTGCTGCTCTGCTATTATTGATGTCACTGTTTAAATTTGGGATTCCAAGCTCTCTGCTGTTGAGGGTTTCCGAAGCCCCATCCCCAATGGCCGTGATTCCAGCATCATTCCTTCCCCGCCTTTATTGGTTCCAATTTATTTTCATAGTGATAACAACTGTATGAGAACCCAAGTACTATTTACGACTAAACTGGCTGTGTGACATAACCCAGTGTAGATTCCGGAAAAAGAACAAAAACTCTTTGTGTTTATTGGGCCTTAAAGCTGAACTTCCAGGCACAAAAAAAAAAATGTATTTAAATATTTCTCAATAGCAACAAAGAATATAAATCAACTTTTGTGTGCATGAATTGCCTTTTTGCAAACCCAGATATTGGGGTGGTTTTGGTAGGAGTGAGCTGTGTGCTGTCGCTGCAGTAACCCTTGGCTGGAGCTGAACGCCCTCATTGTGCAGCCCAATATTTGTATGATCTATTTGAAGTTAGTACAGCTATACTCTCATACTACATTTTTTGTCCCACTTTTAAATCGGTGTCTGGGGAAATCCTTTTGAACACCAAATCTAGGTAATACTATAATTCTGGTGATCCTCCTGTTTTTTACAGGCAGGTTGTAGTACAGTTCATCTTTTATAGTGTAGCTAATCTTCAATAACCGGTTTTTATTGTTCTAGATCCAGGCTGCCTCTGGAGAAAAGAAGTATGCCGGACCCATGGACTGCGCCAGACAGTTGTATAGAGAAGCTGGGATCAGAGGCATCTACAAGGGGACTGTGCTGACACTCATGAGAGGTAAGATATGGGGGGGGGGGGGGGGACATTGGAGAGACATGGATAATTGGACACTGCAACATTCTGCAAACACTCACCTGAGGGGGGGGGGGGGGGATTGGCTATTAGAGCGACAGATTTGTCACGAGTGGTATATGTGCTCATCTAGGTAGAAGACGACAGTTTCCAACGAGTGTAAAAATGCGTAATGTATCTGTAGCGTCTCAGCTGATTGTT
This sequence comes from Rana muscosa, assembly GCA_029206835.1. Lineage (NCBI taxonomy): Eukaryota > Metazoa > Chordata > Amphibia > Anura > Ranidae > Rana > Rana muscosa. The sequence goes on from CM055120.1 coordinate 307,005,561, forward strand.
GCCGCTATGAACGCCAATGTAACAGCATGTTTGGACAAACAATAGAAATTCTTCCTTCGATTTCAAGCCAAACCTTTCCACCAGACTCCGAGCATTGAGTGCTGGGGGGCAAAGAGAGTCGTCCATACTTCAGATCAGGAATCGAATAGGCCGCAGCATACCTGTCACTGTAATCCAAGTTGCAAAGAAAGGCACAGTAGCAGTCGAAGGACTAGGCCTACTAACGCATTTTACTCAATAGTGCTTATTCATTGATGACGAAGCCCTATTGGGTGAAACGTGTCAAAGGGGTGGTCCTAAGCCACAGTAACAGTCCCTGCCTAAAGGCAGACCCATTTTAACGTGTTTCACCCAATAGTGCTTAGTCATCTGACTAAATCTTATTGATTAAAATGTTAAAAGAGGATGGTCCTTAGGTGGGCGGTCCTTGGTCACAGTAGCAGTCCCCACCTAAGGGCCACTCCTCTAATGCGATTTACTCAGTAGGTCTTAGTCATAGATGGCCAAGCCCTATTGGGTGAAGCACATTGGGGGCGGTCCTTAGCCGGAGTAACAGTCCCCGCCTAAAGACTAAGGTTCTTCACCCAGTTGGGCTTGATCGTCTGAATAAGCCTTATTGGGTGAAATGCATTAGTGGGGACTGCGAATGTGGCTATCTATGCAAAAGGATTGTCACAAGCGGTGTATGTGCTCATCTAGGTAGAAGACGGCTTCCTACAAGCGTAAAAATGCGTTTGTATCTGTAGCATCTCAGCTGATTGTTGCTGCTGTGAACGCCACAGTAACGGCATTTTTGGGCAACAAATGTAATTTTTTCGTGACCCTGAGCACTGGATGCTGGGGTAAAGAGAGCCATCCATGCTCCAAATCAGGAATCAAATCGGCCACCACATACCAATGATGTCTCTGTAATCCAAGAAGTTGCACAGATAGGCACAGTAGCAGTCCCTGTCTAAGGACTACCCCTACTAACGCATTTCACCCAATACTGCTTATTCATAGACGACTAAGCCCTATTGGGTGAAACGCATTAAAAGGGGTCTGCCCTTAGGCAGGGACTGCTACTGTGGCTAAGGACCGCTCCTTTGACACGGTTTACCCAATAGGACTTGGTCATCTATGAATAAGCACTATTGGGTGAAATGGTGCTTATTCATAGATGACTAGGCCCTATTGGGTGAAACGTGTCAAAGAGGTGGTCCTTGGCCACAGTAGCTGACCCCCTTTTAACGTGTTTCACCCAAAAAGCTTAGATGCCTGACTAAACCCTATTGGTTAAAATGTCAGATGGGATGATCCTTAGGTGGGCGGTCCTTGGTCACAGTAGCAGTCCCTACCTAAGGACCACCCCCTCTAATGCGTTTCACTCAATAGGGCTTTTTCATAGATGGCCAAGCCCTATTGGGTGAAGCACATTGCGGGGGGGGGGGGGGGGACAGTGGTTAGCCATAGTAACAGCCCCCTAAGGACTAAGGTGCTTCACCCAATAGGGGTTGATTGTCTGGATAAGCCTTATTTGGTGAAGCGCATTAGTGGGGATTGCGACTGTGGCCGTCTATGCAATAAACTTGAAATACAGTGACATCGTGAGTGTGTTGCGGCCCTTCTCCCTCCCCCCCCCTCGCTTTTTTTCCCTTTCCCCATTCCTCCATACTGTCTAGGAATGTGCATAGGTGGGGCTACTTCACTAGTAGGGGTGTTTTAAATGCCCAAAGGCCAATTCTAAAAGCCGCCCTGTAAATTTAAAACCCTCCTCACCACAAGTCCCAGCCTGCCGTACTAGTCAGTGGTTTGTGTGATGCATACACTTGCATTTATACAGAGAAGGTAAATATGATATGAAGGCTAACTGTACCTTTTAATATAAGTTTGCATTTGGCCTCCATGTGCCATCCTATCAACCCCTAGTTATAATACTGACCTAAGTTCTAGACTAAACACTCTCCCCCTGCCATGGCCTGTCCTTGGCAGGCAATGTGTATCTCTGATTTCCTCTCCGTTTCCTGTGCAGCTACAGTTCAGCTGTTCGCTGCATGTCTACTTCTTGGGATGCTGCAGTCGGAAAGAACGATGAGAGATGAACTACGGACAGCCTAGGGTGGTGACATGACCCTTACTCTGCTTCTGAGGTCTGTATTAGTAGGGCTGTGTACAGAAATTTTAATAAAGGTACAGTAATTATTTTAACCACTTCAGCCCCGGAACATTTTGTTGCTAAAGGACCAGGCCCATTTTTGCGATTCGGCACTGCGTCGCTTTAACTGACAATTGCGTGGTCATGCGACGTGGCTCCCAAACAAAATTGACGTCCTTTTTTTTTTTTTTTTTTTTTTTTTTTATTATTTTTTTTTTTCCACAAATAGAGCTTTCTTTTGGTGGTATTTGATCACCTCTGCGGTTTTTATTTTTTGCGCTATAAACAAAAATAGAGCGACAATTTTGAAAAAAAATCAATATTTTCTACTTTTTGCTATAATAAATATCCCCATAAATATATTAAAAAAAAACGGGTTTTTTTTCCTCAGTTTAGGCCGATACGTATTCTTTTACATATTTTTTGTAAAAAATATCGCAATAAGCGTATAGTAATTGGTTTACGCAAAAGTTTTATAGCGTCTACAAAATAGGGGATAGTTTTATGTCTTTTTTTTTTTTTTACTAGTAATGGCGGCGATCAGCGATTTTATTTTCGTGACTGCGACATTATGGCGGACACATCGGACACTTTTGACACATTTTTGGGACCATTGTCATTTTTACAGCGATCAGTGCTATAAATCTGCACGGATTACTGTGAAAATGACACTGGCAGTGAAGGGGTTAACATCTAGGTGGCGCTGTAGGGGTTAAGTGTGCCCTAGTGAGTGATTCTTACTGTAGGGGGGCGTGGCTTGGCGTGTGACGTCACTGATTGTCGTTCACTGGGGAACAGGGACCAGACGATCACGGACAGTGCCACTAGGAAAAACGGGGAAAGGTTTGTTTACACTTACCTCTCCCGTTCTTCAGCTCTGTGACCTGATCGCGGGACACCGGCGGCGATCGGGTCTGCGGGTCCCGCAGGCGCGGTCATGGAGCTTCGGACCGGGTCGCGAGCGTGACCCATGGCTGGGATCTTAAAGGGGGGCGTACCTGTACGCCCTTGTGCCCAGCTGTGCCATTCTGTCTACGTATATCGTTGTGCGGCGGTCCTTAAGTAGTTAAAGCTCAAAACTACATAGGGGTTTAAAGCGCATGTAAACGCAGAGCCTGCCATTTAACCACTTCAATACAGGGCATTTTCACCCCCTTCCTGCCCAGGCCAAATTTCAGTTTTCAGCGCTGTCGCACTTTGAATGACAGTTGCGCAGTCATGCAACACTGTACCCAAATAAATAAATTTTTTTTTTTTTTTTTTTTTTTTTTTTTTTTTTCCCACAAATAGAGCTTTCTTTTGGTGGTATTTGATCACCTATTTATTGTGCTATAAACAAAAGAAGAGTGACAAGTTTGAAGGAAAAAAAAAAAAATATATATATATATATATATAATATATATATATTTTTTTTTTTTTACTTTTTGCTATAATATCCCAATTTAAAAAAAATAAATTCTTTCTCCGTTTAGACCAATATGTATTCTTCTACATATTTTTGGTAAAAAAAATTGCAATAAGCGTATATTTATTGGTTTGCGCAAAAGTTATAGGGGATAGATTTATGGCATTTTTATTATTTTTTTATTTAGTAATGGCGGCAATCTGCAATTTTTTTAAAAAAAAAATTTCGAACACTTTTGACACTATTTTGGGAGCATTCACATTTATACACCGATTACTGCTATAAAAATGCACTGATTGCTGTACAAATGTCACTGGCACTGAAAGGGTTAACACTAGGGGGCGATCAAGGGGTTAAGTGTGTTCCCTGGGAGGTGTTTCTAACTGTAGGGGACCAACTGGGAGTACAGAGAGATCGCTGTTCCTGATCACTAGGAACAGACGATCACTCTGTACTTCCCTGTCAGAACAGGGATCTGTTTACATTGACAGATCCCCCGTTCTGCCTCTCTGAGGAGCGATCGCGGGTGGTCGGCGGACATCGCGGCCGCTGGCAACGCCCATCAGTTCCCCCGCCCGCCGTGCAGCAGCTATAGCCGTTTAAGTGAGCGACATACAGCTACGCCGATTTGAGGGAACGAGCCGACCTGCCGCAATATTATGACGGCGGCTGGTCGGCAAGTGGTTAGGAGAACACAATTGCTGGCAGATGAGCCACTTGGTGAAGCAAGTCATGCTCACTTTGCGTATATGGTGAGACACAATATAGTGCAAACACTAAAACGGCCTTCACAGGCTCCCGTGTGGTTCAGGGAGGACAGTAGGAGGTCTCGGAAGGCTGTGGATGGTGTAAGCTGCAATGCTAAGAGATAAATCTTCCAGCTCTGGAATTCCTCGCCAGGGTTGTTGCATAAGCCACACGGTGACGTCGTGTATATCAGACTAAAGATTTATTATGCAGCCCTGAAGTGCTTCACCACACATTCTTCTTCTTCCTTTATTTGTGATGGAGACCATTGATGCCGAGAAAGGAGTTGAGGGAAAATGCAAAGTTTTACAGTTGCCGTCAGGACAGGAATAGAGAGGTATTTTTTACAATAGACACTGCTCTGGTGATAATTTATCTTCACTTTGGGGAGATTTCTCTTCACTTTCTATTTAGGGGAGGCAACAAGAAGTAAAAGGGAATTGCTACAACGGGACAGACGGGTGTTTTTAAAGAGGAACTGCAGTCTGCTCACATAATTTCTAATAAAAACATCTTTGCCATTCTGAAGCTTCCCTCCAACCACTTTGCATATTTTATATATACTGTTATTCTGTACTTGCCAAATACGCTGCAGAAATCTCCCTCCACTGAGTCTGGCTGCATCCATTTTAACTGTGGGCAGCTGAAGCTGTTGCCTTTTCACTTCTTGGATTTACACAGACACCCACCTCCAGCTCTGCAGCTCTCATTGGCCCTCCTATGACTCACCCCCCCCCCCCTCCTTTTCTGGCAAACTGAGAGAGAGCTGTGCATGATGTCATAAGCCTAGGCTAATGACCAGACAAGAAACAGGAAGTGGGCTGTATAAGGGATTTACTGGCAGAAAAAATAAATGTTTTACTATCCAAAGTTAAAACAACAACAACAAGGGCAGAAGATTTAATAGATGGAATGATGAAAAAAAAATGACTCAAGGTCCGCCTTAAAGTGGCGTTCCACCCATTTTAAGAGTCAGCAGCTACAAAAAGTGTAGCTGCTGACTTTTTTAATAATCGGACACTCGCCTGTCCAGCAATGTAGGCGAACAAAGCCCCGCTCCTCTCTGCGGCTCCGGCATTGTAACTGTGGGCGCCCGGCTGTGGCTTCACAGCCGGGCACGCACTGCGCATGCACGAGCTGCGCTGCGATTGGCCGGGCAATCTTCTGGGACCTGTGACGTGTCCCAGAGGATTGCAGGAAGGGAGAGGTGATCTTCCTTCCGGTGCCGCGGAGCCCCGGGAGGAAGTGGGAGCTGGATGCCTCCAAAAAGAGGGTATCTGCTCTGCCCCCCAAAAAAAATTCAAACGTGGCATGTCAGGGGGTCACCTACACTTAAAGCGGAAGTTCCATTTTTGGGTGGAACTCTGCTTTAACTGTCTTTGAGAGAGGTTTTGGGCTGTTGAAACGCTTGTTTACACTAGCGTTGGTCTCTGAAAAAATGATCTGCGTTCACATCGGTCTTCAGGGAACATTTGGCAGGTGGTGAGGAGGCTTGCTTTAACCCTTGGAACCCCCGAGCTAGCCTGCCGCAACCACTTGTATTCCACACGGTTGCAGAACCTTTGCAGAATGGCCTCATTGACGTGAATAGGTCACGTTCAGCAGGTGCTACGCCCACTAAAAGTAACAGGAGGTATAATTCCCCTGGTTGTTGCCTCTGCAGCTCAAATGGGAAGCAGTTTGGCAGCAGTAAATGTGCAGCTCGACCACGGGTTCTACCACTACCCCCCCCCCCCTCCCCAAACTGCTAGTTTTAATGATCCCTAAAGCTTACTTTATTTTTTGCCTTCTCTGGTTCCACTCCCTCAACGTGCTAATTACATTTTTAAATAAAACGTTTCTGTTTTTATTGCATACCTGATTTTAGACCCATTGATGTCGTCAGTGGGTCTCTGTGCTTCTCTATGCCAGTGATTCTCAACCCTGTCTTCAAGTACCCCCAACAGGCCATGTTTGCAGGTTTTCCTTTATCTTGCACAGAATTTTGGACAGAAATTCCCAAAACATGGCCAGTTGGGGGTACTTGAGGACAGGGCTGAGAACCACTAGTCTATGCAATACAGGCAGATCATGGCTGGTGGGAGGGGCCGGCAGGGGGCTGTACATAGCTTCCTGAAAACATCCCAGCACCTGTCCTCAGTACTCCTCTTTAAAGTGAACCTTCAGTCATTTTTTTCATATTTCCATCTTCCATCTTCTGCCCTTGTTGTTTTAACTTTGGATAGTAAAACATTTTTTTTTTTTCTGCCAGTAAATACCTTATACAACCCACTTCCTGTCTTCTTTTTTGGTCATTAGCCTAGGCTTATGTCATCATGCACAGCTCTCTCGCTCTTGTGAGAGTTTGCCAGGAAGGGAGGGGGGATGAGTCATAAGTGGGCCAATGAGAGCTGCAGAGCTGGGGTTGTGTCTGTGTAAATCCAGGAAGTGAACAGGCAGCAGCTTCAGCTGCCCACAGTTTAAATGGATGCAGCCAGACTCAGTGGAGGGAGATTTCTGCAGCATATTTGGCAAGTACAGAATAACAGTTTTTATATAAAATAATATGCAAAGTGGTTGGAGGGAAGCTTCAGAATGGCAAAGAAGTTTTTTTTATTTCAAATTATGTGAGCAGACTGCAGTTCCAGTTTAAGAACCTCTGATTCAAGCGGTGGACTCTCTTGGGAGGAGTTATGTAAATATAAAAATTCCTTAATGGGTGGGTGTCAGTATGGAGGAGCGAGTGTTCCCAGGCAGGGAGCACCCACATGTGATGCTGAGCCTCATTGATTGAAAGAACTGAATATCCAATGAATGAAAAGGGTGGGCGAGGAACAGTCAGGCTGGGGAGGGAAGAGCCGGCCAAGAAATGAGGTGAGCTCTATCTGGCTTGTTGCAGCTTCTAATGCACAGTGTGCGGTGAGACCAGAGCAAGCCATCTTGTTTCTTGGAAAGAAGTGCAAGACTGTAGAAATGTGAAAGACTGGCGTTCAGAATTAAGCCCAAAACTAAAAATATAATCTATTGCAGCTTACCAATTATTGTGGCGGCTGCATTCGTTTTTCCCTCTGTTTTCACCTGGCGATCTGGTCAGTAACACACCACCTGTAGTAGAGCACCCCCCATTCTGGAGGAAGGAGAACAGGAGGCATCTTTTGGACAGCAGCATTGTCAGTCTTGGGGTAAAGGAGTTATAGATGCACTAGCAGTTTTAGATGCACTAACAAATTGCAGCCAAACTCCAGTTTAACACTTTATACGACATTGCAGCAAACATTTTTTTTCTCCTTTTCTGGGTTAAAGGTTTTACATATAAGCTGATCATTGTAGGCACCCTTTGTAAGTGATGAATGGTCTGTCTTATTTGCTGTAACTGATACATCTGCCAGACAGCTTGTTCTTTTGAAAAAACAGACGTACAGGCTTGATCACCAGGTGAAAACAAAAAAAAGAGAGCCTAAAAAAAAACGAATGCAGCCATCACATCTAAGAATTGGTAAGCTGCAATATAATACATATTTGCTTTTGGGTTCAAAGTTGGCAGTAAAGGCTTTTTAATTATTTATACTTAAAGGTAAGCCTATAATGAGGCTTGGCTGTAGGTACAGTAAATCTCCTAAATGTGCCCTGTTTGGGAGATGATTACTGATGATGTCACTGGCACATGCGCACTGTGCTCTCAACGGATGGTGTGCCGTCCATCGAGAGAGCCGTGCCCCAGCTGTGACTCCCGTCCACATGCCCGGGAGTGAGGTCATTGGCCAGTCAAACAGCCGCAGCCTACGAACCTGGAAGGGAGACCTGGTGAAGATTGAAGCCCTGGGGGGGGAGCCATGACAGCGCCCCGCTGGAGGATTTTGTTTTCAGGTAAGTCTTTCATAATGTGCTAATATGCAATGCATACTAGAACATTATGCTCTTAACTTGCAAGGAAAAGATGTATTTTTATTTTATTTTTGGGTTTCCTTTTTGCTGTTTACTACCGCTTTATGCGCCAGTTCACACCTTAGAAACAGTCCAGATGCTTTTCTGCATACACATTTTTGATGCATTCCGGTGCATTTTTTTTTTTTTTTCACCGCCTTCCTTTTTTTTTTACCTTAACTACTTGCTTACCCCTTCCTACCCAGGCCAATTTTCAGCACTTTGAATGACAATTGCGCGGTCATGCTACACTGTAACCATGACATTTTGTATGATTTTTTTCACACAAATAGATCTTTCTTTTGGTGGTATTTAATCACCACTGGGGTTTTTATTTTTTGCAAAAAAAAAAACGAAAAAATAAAGTAAAAAAAAAATAAAAAAAATTCTTAGTTTCGATCAGTAAATTTTGAAAATAAGTAATTTTTCTCCTTCACTGATGTGCGCTGATGAGGCGGCACTGATTAGGTGGCACTGACGAGGAGGCACTAATATGTCACACTGATGGACACTGATAGCTGGTATGATGGGCAATAAAAGGACGGCACTGAAAGACAGCACTGACTGGCATCACTGATGGGCACTGCAGGGGCTGTACTGTAATCGGTGCACTGATGATCCGTGCTCTGATTACCCGTACATGTCTCCCCTGTGAGGAGATGCCGCTCATTAGCTCTCCTCGCCACACACTGTGTTAGTGTGAGGCGATGAGAGCCGATAACGGGCATTTCCTCATTAACATGTGATCCACTGTGATTGGACATAGCCGATCACATGGGTAAAGAGCCGGATCATCGTCTCTTTACCGAGATTGGGGCCATGACGTGTCCTAGGAACACGGCGTGGCCACGATCGCTGCTCTGCGTGCCCCCCGCCCCTGCGGAGGTTAACCACTTTCTGCTCGCCATATAGCAAAATGACGGCGGCAAAGTGGTTTCAATATCCTGACCGGACGTCCTATGACGTCTTCAGGATATTGAGGCGCGGCGCACATCACTGCAATTGTTGTTGAGGTGTGTCAGTGTGACACCCCGCAACATCGATCTAGGTAAAGAGTCTCTGACGGAGACTCTTTACCACGTTATCAGCCGTGTCCAATCGGCTGATCACGATGTAAACAGGAAGAGCCGGTGATCGGATTTTCCTCACTCGCGTCTGTCAGATGCGAGCAGAGGAGAGCCGATCGGCTGCTTCTCTGACAGGGGGGGGTCTGTGATGATCGATTATCAGTGCAGCGCCCCCCCCAGGATGCCCACACTGGACCACCAGGGACGCCACTAGGTCCAGCAGGGATGTCACCACCAGGTATGCCACCCTAGACCACAATGGATGCCCATCAGTGCCCACAATGGGCATCACTAATTGGCAGGCATTGTTTGGCACTGATTGGCAGCCATCAGTGACATACATTACAGTACATCAGTGCCCATCCGCGCCGCCTATCAGTGCCCGTCAGTGCAGCCCCATCAGTGCCCATTGGTGAAGGAGAAAACTTACTTGTTTACAAAGTTTTGTAAATGAAACAAAAAAAAAAAGATTTTTTTCCAAATTTTCGTTTTTTTTTTTTATTTGTTTAGCAGAGAATAAAAATCCCAGAGGTGATCAAATGCCACCAAAAGAAAGCCCTATTTGTGGGAACAAAATGATAAAAATTTAGTTTGGGTACAGTGTAGCATGACCGCGCAATTGTCATTCAAAGTGCGACGGCGCTGAAAGCTGAAAATTGGTCTGGGCAGGAAGGTGTATAAGTGCCTGGTATTGAAGTGGTTAAATAAAGTAATTTGTGTTCCAGTGTATTTTTGGTGCATCTTGGATGCATTTTACCAGTTTCAGTGCAGAAAAAATGCAGCATGTTCTACTACTTTTTTTTTTTCTAGAACTGGAACTGACTGCACTGGTGTGAACTGTGCCATTGAAAACCATATGACCTACTATCCATGTGTTTTTGATGCAGAAAAAAACGCTCTGGTGTGAACTGGCCCTAATACCGCTTTATCTCTTCCATACTATTGAAACCTAAAATCAAAAGGAAAGTTTTTGGGGGGGGGGACCAGGAATGCAAGCTTCCGCGGGCAGCCTCAGGCACGTTGGGGACATATGTTTCTAGTGCTGCCTGCTCTGGCCAATTTTTTTTTTTTTAAAGGTCTTTCCAGATCCTCTTATTTGCCCAGCTCTGGAGTTCTGCAGCTTGTCTATAGATAATGAGATTCTGAACTAAAGTCAGATCTTTTTTGTTGATTAAATTTCACATGCTAATCAGTGTGACGGCTGCACAATTCTGCAAATTGAAAAAAAAAAAAAAGAAGCTAATAAATGATTCAAGGTCACAGCAGCCTCTCCTAGCTAATTGCTTTCTTCACGCCACTCCATACACTACAACAATCTACTATACTCCACCACAAAAGTGCTGGAGAATACTCTGCCACTTACAGCAAATAGACAGAGAACCCAGCTGAATGTTGGCCCTTATATGTGGTTCACATAGCTTTAAAAAGGAACTGGGCTCTGGAAGAGGAAGACAGGGGACAAAGGTTTAGTCACCAGCATTGCCTGTGTTCTGCAGAGGATCTTTTCTCCATTACCGACTGCGACATGCGCTCCAACTTTAAGAGCACAAGTCGCATGACAAGTCGCGCCCCTTTAAGTGCAATGGAACCATTTTTAATAGGAGCGACTGGAGTCTCTTCCGACTTGGAAAAAGGTTCCCGCACTACTTTTGATGCGACTTCGGCACAAATTGCATTGACTTCTGTTAAAGGATACGTAAAGGATTGTTTTTTTAAACGAATATGTCATACTTGCCTCCTCTGTGCAGTTGGTTTTGCACAGAGGGACCCTCTTCTGGGGTCCGTCAGCGCTCCTTGTTCCTCCTCTTCTCGAGTGCCCCGTTGGAGAGCCGCTCTCCCTTGGGGCACTTGTGCGGGTGCGCTCCCATTTCCTGCTGCTGCGTCCATTGACACAGACAGCAGGACTCGGACTCAGCCCTGCCTCCCGTCTCCCGCATCATTGGTTTTGATTGATGGCAGCGGGAGAAAATGGCTGCGCTACTATTAATCTATCCAATCAGGACCCGAGACACCGGCTGGAGCTGGTGTGCTCATCCCCGTTGCTGGAAAGATAAGGTAAGTAAAAGGGGGGCTGCTGCCTCACAGGAGGTTTTTTTACCTTAATGCATAGAATGCACTAGGGTGAAAAACCTTGAGGGTTAACAATTCTATTAAAGAAGTTATGCCGAAGTCACGCTGGGATGTCTGCTTTAAAGTTGCGGCAGTGTGAACCGGGCCTTGCCATGCCTTTTTGTTCTGCACTGTTTCTCAGTGTGGAGGTGCTCATCTTGGTAGAGACAGGGCTTTGCTTCCTCATTTCAGAGCCTCCAGCAAGGAGAACAATGAGTAGCACAGTAGTAACATCAAATTCTCAGAAACTAGCAGTCAGAGGCAGCAGTGCCTTAGATCTCCCATACCGATCAGTCATAACTTTCTATTTTATTTTTATTTATTTTTTGTTTATTAAATTTTTATTGAGGTAAAAATTAAGAGTTTACCAAACATGCCCAACAAATCAATGGGCATCAAAAATATAGTCAAGGTATAATTTGCACATTTCCTTTGACTAAACTGTAAACGGCTATCCTGTAGGGACAGAAATTGCAACGTCTGGTTCACAAAATCGCATTCTGTTCATACAAATCGCTGCGGGCGTATATGTTTAATGACACCCCAAGATCAGTTCGATTTGACGGAATCCGATTGCGTGGGTTTGAACACGGTGTTATGCACAGAGATGAAACAAATCCTCCTACAATAAGTTGTACCTGTTTATCTGCCGCAAACTCTTCTCTACATCTATTCAAAGTGCTGAATTTGCTTGTCTGAGACTTCAGGAAAAAAAAAAGGGCGGGCAGCTGAGGTTACACTCTGCAGAGCTCAGTGAGAGCTGATTGGAGGAAAGGGACCCCCCATTCACGCAGCACACAGGAACAGAGCTGAGGCTGTCAAACAAAGGATGTGTTCTGGAGCTCCCTACCCTGTCACCTTTTATCTCTTGGTGTCGGGAAACCTTGTCAGAAGTGACTTATGCAGAAAGCAGGGGAAGGAGGCAGCAGACAGAAATGGCACTTAGTGCTCTGGATTGAGACAAGTACACACTATATATAGTATAGAAGGATATGCTGTGTTCATATCTGTGCTTTACAACTACTTTAACGCTTCTATATGTTTTATGTATAAACAATAGTGCAGCGCTCAAATATTGTAAACCAACAGTGAATTAAAGTGGAACTTCAGTAATTTTTTTTCATCTTTCTATCTATTAAATCTTCTGCCCTTGTTGTCTTTGGATAGTAAAACATTTTTTTTTCTGCCAGTAAATCCCTTCTACAGCCCACTTCCTGTTTCTTGTCTGGTCATTAGCCTAGGCTTATGACATCATGCACAGCTCTCCCTCACTCTCCCAAGAGTTTGCCAGGAAGGGAGGGGGGATTAGTCATAAGAGGGCCAATCAGAGCTGCAGAGCTGGAGGTGTGCCTCTGTAAATCCAGGAAGTGAACAGGCAGCAGCTTCAGCTGCCCACAGTTAAAATGGCTGCAGCCAGACTCGGTGGAAGGAGAATTCTGCAGCATATTTGGCAAGTACAGAATCACAGTATATATAAAATATGTAAAGTGGTTGGAGGGAAGCTTCAGAATGGCAAAGATGTTTTATTGCAAATTATGTGAGCAGACTGCAGTTCCTCTTTAGGGACAAGGAATAAATATAGGACCCAAGTCCCTCAAATTGTGTACACTAAAAATGATAAACTCCGGACAAAATCAAGCACAAAGAACTGAATAAAACACTAGAATGAATATATATAAAAAAAAAGTGAAACAAATGTGAAAAAAAAAACAATGCCCTGTACACACGATCGGAATTTCCGATGGGGTAAAATCCGATGGAATTTTCCGTCGGAATTCCATTCAAGCTGTCTTGCATACACACTGTCAGACCAAATTCCGACCGTCCAAAACGCGGTGATGTAAAACACTATGACGAGCCGAGAAAAATTAAGTTCAATGCTTCCGAGCATGCATGTTTTTTTTTTTCTCCGTCTGAGTTCCACACAGACGATCGGAAAAAATAAAACCTGTTCTATTTCTAAACTCCGACGGAAAAAAGTCCGATGGGGCCCACACATGGTCGGAATATCCGATGAAAAAATTCCGTCTGACTTTTTTCATCGGAAATTCGGTTCGTGTGTACAAGGCATGATGCTCCTCAAAGTTCATGAATGAGAATTGTCCACTGATAGTCCACCATAGAAAATGAGTCCCATGAGCTGGAGAGAAATCAACCGTGACAATAGTTAACTTTGCCTCATTGTGCGGTCTGGCACGCTTACCAGAAGGTGTGGACTCCTGTACTATACAGTATTGAGTCCATCAAGCAGTTGTGAGGAAACGCCTCAGCCAAATCCAACATAGACAGACCAATGTTCGGAAAATTGCCTAATCCAGGATTAAAGGGAGAGGTTCCACCTTCAGATAACCGGCTCCCAGCACATTGCAGATCACATCAACAGGAAGGCAATCCACGGTCTTGGCCTCCAGTTGTATAGAAAATTCCTCCATTTACTTCTTGGTATCCATCTGTTATGCCGCGTACACACCATCGTTTTTCCTGTCATGCAAAAAAAAAAAAACGTTTTTTTCTCGACGTGATTCCTCTCAAGCCTGCATTACATACACACGTTCATGAAAAAAAACACTCGACCAAAGTGCGGTGACGTACAACACGTACGACGGCACTATAAAGGTGAAGTTCCATTCGAATGGCGCCACCCTTTTTTGGGCAGCTTTTGCTGATCTCGGTGTTAGTAAAGTTTGGTGAGAGACGATTCGCGCTTTTCAGTCCGTTACAGCGTGACGAATGTGCCATCTCCATTCTGAACGCTAGTTTTACCAGAACGAGCGCTCCCGTCTCATACTTGATTCTGAGCATGCGCGTTTCCCCCCCCCCCCCCTCGGAAAAGCATCCACACGAGCGGTTTTCGCAACGAGAAAAAGAATGATGGGAAAAACGACGAGAAGAAATAGAGCAGGTTCTAATTTTTTTGCAGGCAGTTTTCTCATCGAGAAAACTGCTATGGAGCCTACACACGACCGGTTTTCCTGACCAATCTAAAAAATGGCAGTTTTCTCGTCATGAAAAACGGTCGTATGTACGCAGCATTAGTTTGGGAAAACCGTTAGGACTCACTTTTTATTTTATATAACATAATAAATCTCACGCTTTTGGGTTTAGGTTCATTTTAAAACTGAACTCCAACCTTACCTGTATCATTAACCCCTTTTTGGTCAAAATGCAGCCACTTCCGTCTCTGTGCACACTGGCGGATGGCCTATAAGGCCCCATTCACACCTGAGCAATTATCAGCTTGAAGCTCAAACGATGGAGGAGAAAAAAAATAAAAAATTCTCTATGGAGATGGTTCACATCTCCACTCCGTGTCGCCTGAAGCTCAAACAAGTTCTGGAGCTTTTTTTGTCGCTCGAATCGGGCAGATTTGGGCGTTTTTTTTTTTTATTAATTTTTTTTAATTCATGGAAACGCCCTATTCACGCGTTTCTTGCGTGATTTTCTGCTCAAATGAAAAAAGTAAAAAAACAATCATAATTACAGTATATGAATAAATAAATACACAAATAACTAAAGATTATCATAAATATGTAATACATTAATAAATAACCTCGAACCTTAAAAAATATAAAATGTATTATTATTATTATTTATTATTAACAAACACCCAGACGCAAACAAAAAATACATTATTTTTAATAATTCATATTATGTGTTGGTGTTTAGTTAAGGGTTAATTACTTATTTATTGTTACTTCGTATTAATTTTATTGAATTTCTTTTTATTTATGATTTTATTTGTATTTATTTTACATTTACCGTATATACTCGAGTATAAGCCAAGGCACCTAATTTTACCACAAAAAAACTGGGAAAATGAATTGACTCGAGTATAAGCCTAGGGTGGGAATTGCAGCAGCTACTGTAAGTGGAAAAGAGGGTCAACTGTGCCCATCTGCAGCCTCACTGTGCCCATTTGCATATTTTATTGTGCCCGTCTGCAGCCTCACTGTGCCCGTCTGCAGCCTCACTGTGCCGTTTGATCTCCATGCTGCTGCAGTTGGTGGCCGTCCACTGTAACAAAGCCCCGCCTCCTCCTCGTCCGTGATAGACGGAACACTAAACACTGATCCCAGCATTGTATCAGTGTTCCATCTATTGCGGACGATTATTATTATTCGTATAATAATAAATGAAATAAAAATAATAAATGACCCAAAATTCTAACCCTAACCTAAACTGAACTGGAACCCCTTACCCTAATGAAAAAACATAATAATAATAAAAGAAGAAATAAAAGATCATGGAAAAGCTGAAAGACCTAGCAACAAATGATGCAACAGATAGTTAGTTAGTTAGTTAGTTTTCTCTATTGGCTAATTAAAAAAAACGCCAAAGCCCAAAAACGCTGCATACAAACGTGCCAAATTCACGCATAAAAACAATTGAAAAAACATTGTATAAGAGCTCAGACGCTACACTCAGGTGTGAATGCAGCCTAACAGTGTGCATTTGAAGCTGCATTATAGTGTATTGCAGATCTGTCATTGCCCAGGAAGGAGTAAAAAAAAAAAAAATGTAATGTAAACGCTGCCATCATACAAGACACATGCGAATGCGTGGAAATTGTGCAAGCTCCTTGCAGAGAGCAGCTGTGGTGGTACGGAATGCAGGACCTCAGCGCTGCAAGCCAACTTCAACAGTATTCCCTCTTACCAGGTTACTGTTGACTTTATTTAAATGAGTTGGTGATTTACAGCATTTTGTGCAGTAGATACGTTTTCTTTTTCATGTGATAATTGTTATATGGTTATGACACTCGGTACTGAGCACACTAGGTCTTTGTTGCTGAGATACCTGGGAATCTGAAAGTGTATAATCTGATAACGAGACCGGTTTTATGACTGAGTTTTTTTTTTGTTTCCCTTCTCTAGATGTACCAGCCAGCGGAATGTACTTTATGACCTACGAGTGGCTGAAAAAGGTTCTCACGCCTGCAGACCGCAGGTAATCGCCCCCCATTTACTTTTTATCTGTGATCAGAAATTAAAGGGAAAACTTTACCTGTGACTATTTTATTTTTAGTTGGTTAATCCTAATGGAGGTTGTGAAGGAGACAGGCAACCCAACATCCCAGCCTTCCCTCCCAATGCCCTCAGCTTCTTGCTTAATCCTTTCCCGCCCGCCCAACGTCATATGACGTCGTCGGGTTTGAGCGGTCATATCTGAATCTAGCTACAGGCATCATTCAGATACCCCCCCCCCCCTTTTTCAGACGGCGATTCCCTTTACCTTAAGAACAATCGTAGCAGCTGTTCAGCCGCTTGATTGTTCTTATAGGCGGCGGGAGTGGACGTCCCTCCCGCTGCCATCGGCAAACCGGAGAAGGAACCGACTGGCGCTGGATGTTTACCATAGAGATTTATGGCGGGCCAGATGGTCCCCGGAGTCTCTATGATCGTTTGGAGGCCGGGCACGATAATATGTCACGCCCGACCTCTGCATTTGAAAAAAATGCCGCTGCCTTGCCTGGGAAGCCAGGATCTCCTCCCCCTCCTCCCTCCCTCCTCCCCCTCCAGATCTCACTGTAAAGAGGACCTGTCACGCACTAGTCCTATTACAAGGGATGTTTACATAGGAATAAAAGTGATCAAAAAATTTTTTTTAAAAAAAGCATCAAACAATAAAAATAAGTTTTAAAGCGCCCCTGTGCTCGCTCGCAGAAGCGAACGTATACGTAAGTCACGCCCACATATGTAAACGACATTCAAACTACACATGTGAAGTATCGCTGCGAATGTTGGAGCGAGAGCAATATTTCTAGTACTAGACCTCCTCTGTAACTCTAAACATGTAACCTGTATAAAAAAAAAATTAAAGCGTCGCCTATAAGGATTTCTTTATCGTACACCACGGGACACAGAGCTAGTCATTACATAATGGGTTAAGGGTCACCAGCGGTGATTGGACACTGGCACAACCAATGGAAGACAGTTCCCCTCCATATAACCCCTCCCATCAGGGAAGTACCTCAGTTTTTTCGCCAGTGTCGAAAGGTGTTGGACGCGTTAGGAGGTGCTAAAGGAAAGCTCTACCAAAGAGACCCTCTGGGGGTAAAAGAGCTATGCTTTCGGATCCATCCAAGACGCCTACAAATGAGCTGAATCTGGATGGGATCCGGGCCTCATCCATGAGGCGTCGCCTGTAATGTCTCTCTTCGGAGGACTGGGCTCTAAGATTCAGCACTTTCGCTATTTCGCTATAAAGTCCTGGTAAGAGTCTTGTACAAGGCCCAGGGGAGAGGTATCCTTTAAATAGGAACCCATATCCCTGAAGGTTGGCACACATAGCCCACCGTGAAGGGTGAAGTTTGGTATCTGTCTGAAATCTTTCAGCAGAAAAACCTGCGGCGTGGATAAGGTGAGATTAGAAGGTCCATAACTAGGTTGGGACCTTTTTTCAAAAAATGGATGTCTTCTTTTTTTCCACCACTGGGGGGAGTAAAGAGCTGAATATACTCACCTCACTCTGTTCAGTGTCGGCTTCGGCGAAGTACACTGCTCGTCACCTCCGCTGCTGAGCTTGCTGGGGCACCCCGATCCTCCTTTCGGTGGCCGACCAGACACCTGCAGATGCAGGTAAGTGGGAACAAGGGCTGATGAGAGTCCTCTCTCACTATGGCCACCGCCATAGCGCTAAGGGCCGCGCGCGCTTTATCGGAGGGGGGGTGAAGGCGTGCGCGGGCACGTGGCGCGCGCAGGCACAGAAACGGCGCCAAATTTAAAAGACTGTCAGTGTGAGAAGCACTGCAGCAGCAAGCAAGCTCGTTAGTTCTCTTGTTCCTGGCAGAGAAACACAGCAGCTATACAGGGACGTAAGTCTCCATGTGGTTGGATTGGGTACTTCCTAGAAGACATCCATGTTATGCATAGTTATGTGTTAAAAGTTGCATACTTAATGTATTTGCTAAACTGAACACGGTAGTATATGCATTTAGGTACCTTGTATTTTGTCTAAACAGTAAGCCTTCCAGGGGAAGTAATACGGACAAAAAGAGATAAGAAAGCACCACCGCCTGAGAGGAGGCTCTAGCTGTGCTGACTCGGTACCTTCCTCTCCTGTGTTGCCAAATGCACCTGTACAGGATGAGCCATTACCTCTGTCAGGTATGGCGGCTTCCCCAGTGAAGCCTGGGCCTGTATATGTCACTGAGGACACTTTATCAGCTGCCCTAGATAATCTGGAGGAAAAAATTGCTACCTTAATCGCTAAGTCCTCTAAAAAGGACAATAAGCGAAGCAGGTCTCTTCCAGTATTGGACCTCCCTTCAGAAGTACCTGAGGGAGGAGGATGAGGAGGAGGAGGAGGCTACATCAGCAGAGGATGAGGAGCCAGATTTTAAGGTCACAGGTACAATGCTATAGCAGTGCATTTAAGTTAACCTCTGCGGAGGTAACGGAATTACCTGTCTCCTCCCTAGGGTCATTAAGATCCCTGCAAGGTGCATGCTCCTTCCCGGTTCATCCGTTACTAGAGGATCTAATATACGCAAACTGGCAACATCCAGATAAGCGTTTCTCACCTCCAAAAAGGTTTAACATTCTTTATCCTATGGGGGAAATTTTTTTAAAGAAATGGAGCCTGCCTGCGGTAGTTGCGGCTATTTCTTGTGTAAATAAAAACCTGACATGTCCGGTGGATAATGTACAAGGGTTTAAAAGATCCTTCTGAGAGGAAGTTGAAATCCTCCTTCCTTTTGGCCGGCTCAATTACCCAACCTGCAGTAGCAGAAGTCGGTATGTGTCAGGTCATCAGCCAACAGGTAAAGCAGGGGCTGAAGGAACTGCCTTCAGAGCAGGCTAGAAATTGGAAATTTGCCTAAAGCCTTATGCTTCACAGTGGATGCCATGAGAGATTCTATCATACAGGCATCACGCCTTACACTCCAGCTGGTACAGATGCGCAGAGTACTTTGGCTTAAGCATTGGTCAGCGGAGACCCCATGCAAAAAGCTGTTGGCAAGTTCCCGTTCCATGGCGAACGCCTATTTGGGGAAGATTTAGAAAAATATATACAGAAGATATCAGGTGGTAAAACGACTTTTACCTGAGAGAAAAACAAGAGATCTTGTTTTAAACGCTCTCTCTCCCCAGCTCCCGGGAAATCTGACTCCAACCAGTGGCGGCGGCCTGTTTTAGCCGCCCACAAAAGCCAAGGGGCAAGCTCAGAAGAACAAGAAGCCGTGGGGTGCAAGAGCTAATAAGCAAGCCCCCAAAGCCTCTCAGTGAAGGGGCGCCCCCGCTCGGCCGAGTGGGAGGAAGGCTTTGTCAGTTCTGAGCGACTTGGTGGTCAGAAATCCAGGACAATTGGGTAGTATCCACAATATCCTCAGGGTACAAACTGGAATTTCGAGAGATCCCACCTTCTCAATTCCGAGGTTCAAGACTCTCCAAGGATCCACAAAAAAGAGAATCCTTTTTCAAAGGTTTGAATCACTTAATGGCTCAAGGGGTAGTTACAGACGTACCCCAAAAAGAGCGAGGTTCAGGTTTTTACTCAAACCTCTTTGTGATTCCAAAGCCAAATGGAGATGTCAGACCCATCCTGGATCTAAAATCCCTAAATCGGTTCCTGAACGATCGCCATTTTCGAATGGAAACGATCCGATCCGTGGCCGCCACTTTAAAGGGCGGAAAATTCATGGCGCCCATAGATATCAAGGACGCACATTTACACATACCCATCCTCCCCGCTCACCAAAGATTCCTAAGGTTTGCGGTAGAAGATCGCCACTTTCAATTTGTGGCTCTGCCGTTTGGTGTAGCCACCGCGCCCATAGTATTCACAAAGGTGCTAGCTCCTCTGTTAGCAAACCTAAGAACACGGGGCATTGCGGTAACAGCCTATCTGGACGATCTACTAGTAATAGATCAGTCAAAGGACGGATTGGGTCACGCTGTACACACTACAGTAGGATACCTGGAGCATTTAGGATGGATTATAAATTTACAAAAATCCTCTCTCCAGGCCCAAAGAAGGATAGGGCACCTGGGCATCATCATAGATACAGCCCAAAACGGGGTATACCTGCCAGAACCGAAGATACAGTCTCTGAAAGACCTGATCCACAAGGTCAAAGCAAACAAGAGGCCGTCTATTCGCCTTTGCATGAGACTATTGGGAAAGATGGTAGCCTCCTTCGAGGCGGTCCCTTACGCCCAGTTTCATTCGAGACTACTTCAAGGCAATATTTTAGCTTCCTGGAACAGGAAGAGCCAAGCTCTGGATATACCCATGCGCCTGTCCTCACAAGTACGCCACAGCTTCGATTGGTGGCTAGAAGCCAGGAATTTACGGAAGGGAAAGTCCTTCCTCCCAGTGGCCTGGAAGGTGGTATCTAGGGATGCCAGCCTATCGGACTGGGGTGCAGTATTCGAGGAGGCTTCTACCCAGGGAACCTGGGCCAAGACTCAGGGGATCCTGCCCATCAATGTGCTAGAGATCCGGGCGGTATATCTAGCCCTCAAAACCTGGACATACAGGTTACAGGGCTACCCAGTTCGGGTTCAATCCGACAATGCTACTGCAGTAGCTTACATCAATCACCAAGGAGGCACCCGCAGTCGGGCAGCTCAAAGAGAGGTGAACCGGATCCTGGCATGGGCAGAAGAGCATGTACCTTGCCTTTCTGCAATCTTCATTCCAGGGATGGAAAATTGGCAAGCAGACTACCTGAGTCGTCAGCAGCTGCTACCAGGGAGTGGTCTCTTCACCCCGAGATCTTTCAGGCCATATGTCTGAGATGGGGAAACCCAGATGTAGACCTGCTAGCTGCCAGGTTCAACAAGAAATTGGACAACTTTGTGTCCAGAATGAGAGATCCTCTAGCCTACGGGACAGACGCTCTAATAATACAGACGCTCTAATAACTCCATGGAATCAGTTCTCACTGATCTAGGCATTCCCTCCGATCCCTCTTCTACAAAGACTGCTTCGCAGGATCAAGGAGGAGGGAATACCAGTAATCCTAGTGGCCCCAAACTGGCCCAGGAGGCCTTGGTACACCGAGATTGTAAAAACGGCGATAGGAAGGCCCTGGAAGTTTCCACTCCGACATGACCTGCTGTCACAGGGTCCAGTATTCCACCCTTCCTTACAAAGGCTAAAGTTGACGGCCTGGCTGCTGAGACCCACATTTTTAAAAAGAGAGGGGTCTCTGGTCCGGCTCTTTCTACGCTCATTAATGCTAGAAAGCCAGCCTCCAGACTCATCTATCAGAGAGTCTGGAGAGCATACGTTTCCTGGTGTGAATCCAGATGTTGGAATCCTCAGAAGTATGAAATAAGTAGGATTCTTGCTTTTTGCCAGTTAGGAGTGGATATGAATTTAGCCCTTAGCACCATCAAAGGGCAAATATCGGCTCTATCAGTCTTCTTTCAGAGACCATTGGCATCTCACTCTCTAGTTCGGACATTCATTAAGGGGGTACTGAGGATAAATCCTCCAGTTAGGACTCCCTTGTGTCCATGGGATTTGAATTTGGTATTGTCAGTGTTGCAAAAGCAACCTTTTGAACCTATTCGCCATATTCCTTTAATTATATTAAGTAGGAAGTTGGCATTTCTGATTGCTATAGCTTCTGCTAGGAGAGTATCAGAGCTAGCAGCTCTTTCTTGTAAAGAGCCTTATCTAATTTGTCACAAGGACAAAATCGTACTACGACCCCATCCGGCTTTTCTACCTAAGGTGGTGTCGGCTTTTCACTTGAATCAAGACATTGTTCTGCCTTCCTTTTTTCCAAACCCGCGGACGGCGGGGGAAAATTATTACACTCTCTAGATCCAGTGAGAGCGGTAAAGGTGTATCTGCAAGCAACCGCTCAGATACGTAAAACAGATGTTTTGTTTATTTTACCAGATGGGCCCAAGAAGGGCCAAGCGGTATCAAAATCCACCATTTCCAGGTGGATTAGACAAGTAATTGTTCAAGCTTATGGTTTAAAGAACAGGACTCCTCCTTTTCCTGTTAAGGCGCACTCTACCAGGGCGATAAGTGCTTCATGGGCAGTGCACCACCAGGCTTCGATGGCTCAGATCTGTAAAGCTGCAACTTGGTCTTCAGTCCATACATTTTCCAAATTCTATCAAATAGATGTGAAAGGACATGAGGATTCCGCCTTTGGGCGAAGTGTGCTGCAGGCAGCAGTATAGGGCTTCTGGTCCGCAAGCGGCCTGTTTTGATCTGTGTCCCCCCCCTTCATATGAGCATTGCTCTGGGACGTCCCATTATGTAATGACTAGCTCTGTGTCCCGTGGTGTACGATAAAGAAAATAGGATTTTTATAACAGCTTACCTGTAAAATCCTTTTCTTGGAGTACACCACGGGACACAGAGGTCCCACCCTTCTTATGGGAACCTTACTGCTTTGCTACAAAACTGAGGTACTTCCCTGATGGGAGGGGTTATATGGAGGGGAACTGTCTTCCATTGGTTGTGCCAGTGTCCAATCACCGCTGGTGACCCTTAACCCATTATGTAATGACTAGCTCTGTGTCCCGTGATGTACTCCAAGAAAAGGATTTTACAGGTAAGCTGTTATAAAAATCCTATTTTTTAAGTACCGAAGTTTGGCGCCATTCCACGAGCGTGTGCAATTTTGAAGCGTGACATGTTGAATATCTTTTTTTTGTTTTAATGCGTGAAACCGTTTTTCCCCAAAAAACGCGTTTTGAAGATCTGCTGCGCAAATTCCGTGCAAGATAAAAAGTTACAACGACCGCCATTTTATTCTCAATTATGTTTTTTACATGTAAGAGAAAAATTTCAGAATTGGCCTTCCAAATACATTCCAGGTGCATCAAAACAAAAATTACCCTCACAGTTCCTTTTTTTTTCCTACTACTTAAGCAGCCACAGCCTGAGTAAGGCCTGTTCCCTGCCAGTGTGCTGCATAGAAGGATCCTTGCTCTCTGGAAGCAACTCTCTCCAATGAGTCAGGCCTATGGCTCTGCAATAAGCTAAGCTCTTGCTTCTGAGCTCTGCCTGTTACTCTCTACTAATGTCTTTGGATGTTTGCAGAGAGACTACTGCTTCTTCACAGAGAGAGAGCCGCTTTCTCTGCAGCATGCTGGCAGGGTGGACAGACTTTTTTTTTTTTTTCCTCTACCTAGGCTGAGGTTGATTTTTGTAACATTGCTTGATGCGTCTGGAAGGTATTTAGCTAGTTGACCCACTTCCACTGACCGCCTCCCGAACCCTTTTTTAAGAGTTCATTCGGGTCATGTGAATATCACAGGAGATGGCTGTCACAGCGGTAAAATGATCGGAAAGCTCCCGATCTTAATCGTGCAGGGAGCGTGTTCTCAGCACGGTAAGTTGTCTTAACAGGACCACATATACATGCAGCCGCTCCATGTAAAGAGGTTAATGCAGAGTGGCTACATATATCTTAACGCTTTACTGTGGTGAGCGTGCCCTCCCAGCACAGTAAGAAATATGTACTGGAAAGCTCCCGATGCATACTTGTTCACATGATCAGAAATCCCGCCTCTGCCTCCCGGCATTTCGATTATCTTAGGGAGGCAGCAACAGGAAGGGGTTAAACAGAATTTATTTAATTTTTCATACTAGGGTAGGTTAGGACCCTGTCAGGCTTTTACTACTCTCTGGGGCGATTTTACCTTCACTTCTTGTCCTGTTAACAATGGTTTCACCTAACAGGAAGTGAGGAATTCTCCCTCAGCAAAACAGAATAATGCTTAGTATGGCAATAGGGTAAGGCTAGAACCCTTGGTCAGATTTTTATTTGTCTCTGTTGCAGATTTTTCCTTTACTTCCTGTCTTGTGACCCCCATTGTCAGCAGGACAGGAAATTGAGAGTAAATATCTCTAATCTCTAAGCCCCAGATAGCAGGAAAAACCTGACAGGAGTTGTAATTCTTCCCCTTTTTATACAAAACTAGAAGAGTTTTGCTGTACACAGCTTCCTGAAGAGATCCCAGTACCCGGCCTCAGTACTTCCCTCGAGAGTCCTCGGTCCTGATACAAGCAGTGGGCAGGCTTTTGGGAGGAGTTATGCAAATATCAGCTTTGATGGGTGGGTGTCAGTCTGGAGGAGTGGGCGTTCCCAGGCAGGCTGTATTTGCATGCAAATCACCCTAGGTAACATCCACACGCAATACTTAAAGCGGTTGTATACCCTCTTGTGATACATGCACCTACAGGTAAGCCTACATTAAGGCTTACCTGTAGGTGCTTGCAATATCTCCTTAGCCTACATAGTTAAGGAGATATTTGCAGAAAAGCAAGCACCGATGTCTACGGCGCATGCGCGCTATAGATAACGGCGCACTGAGCGCGGCGGCTCTTGAATGGGAGCCTGCCGGAATGCGTGGGGATCGTGCCGTTCCTCGCGCATGCGCAGGAGTGACGTCATCGCCGCTCCGGCTCACAGCGCCAGAGCGGCAATACCCGGAATTCACTCCAGGTATCATGGTGGCGATGGAGGACGTGTCCGAGGACCGCTGCGGGGGCTTCGATCTAAGGTAAGTGATAATGAGCTAGTATGCTAGTCATACTAGCTCATTACGCCTTTGCCTTGCAGGTTTAAAAAAAAAAAAAAAAATAGTTTTGGGGTATACAACCGCTTTAAGCCTCCATGAATGAAAGAACTGAAATCCAATGAATAAGAGGGGCGTGCCAGGGACAGTCATTCTGTGGTGGAAATAGCTAGATGATGCTGGATGTCCTCCAGCCAGGAAATGAGGTGGGCTCTATCTGACTTGCTGTAGCTTCTAATGCACATTGTGAGAAGCTCACAGTGTGCGGGTAAGTCGGAAGAAGCAATTTCGGTACAGGAGAGGAGCCGGTACAACTGTGCAAGACTGAAGGGAAGTCCGGAGTTCAGCTTTAACTGTTTTTCATTTATTTTTTTTATTTTTTTCTTCCTCTCCCTGCTCTGACAGTGTAAGCGATCTCAGCGTTCCTCGGATCCTCTTTGCTGGAGGAATGGCCGGAATCTTTAACTGGGCTGTTGCAATTCCCCCAGACGTGCTAAAATCTCGCTTCCAGACAGGTGGGTGAATGACTGGCCTCACTGTGAGGCTCTGCAGGCGTTTCCATTAATGTAAGACTTGTGTTACATCAAATTCCCTGGTATATTCTTTCCTCCTCCCTTCTTTCCACTTCTCCAAGTGCAGATAATGTGTGGCCTGCAGGGCCCTGAATTGGAGTCTGCGGGGCTGTTAATTATGCTGGATTGCCTACGAAAGCTGATATCATTCACAGGAATATATAGTCTTTACATTTTCCATAAAGGTAACCCCTTCCTGACCAATAATGGAGAATGTACACCCCTGGGGCCCAGCCTGCCGCTCCTTCAGGCTGTAGTCTGTAGTGTTTTACTTGCCTAGGTGCTTACATAACCACTTAAGCCCCGGACCATTTTGTTGTTAAAGGACCAGGCCCCTTTTTGCGATTCGGCACTGCGTCGCTTTAACTGACAATTGCGCGGTCGTGCGACATGGCTCCCGAACAAAATTGACGTCCTTTTTCTCCCACAAATAGAGCTTTATTTTGGTAGTATTTGATCACCTCTGCAGTATTTATTTTTTGCACTTTGAACAAAAATAGAGCGAGAATTTAGAAAAAAAATTACATATTTTTTTTACTTTTTGCTATGATAAATATATCCACAAAAAAAAATATAAAAAAAAAAAGTTTTTTTCCTCAGTTTAGGCCGATACCTATTCTTCTACATATTTTTGGTAAAAAAAAAATCGCAATAAGCGTTTGGTTTGCGCAAAAGTTATAGCGTCTACAAAATAGGGGATAGTGGTGTTGTGTTGCCTCCTCACTGCCTTGTTCAACTCCCCCTTGAACTCCGCACTAGGGAGTGCAATGTGCATGGTTGCACAGCGTTTGAAGAGCAACCCTACGCACTTGAATGGATCACACACTGTGGGCACTATGCTGGCCAAAAGTGACAGTGGATATAATTCCTACACCTCCAGCTCTGAGCAGGGCCCCTCTGATTCTTCTTGTACCAAATTGTAATGCAACTGTAATATCTGCCTTCATTTTGTTGAGCGTTTTTTTTTTTTTTTCCTGCGGAGCAATACACACAGTGGGTTAGGGACCATTTTTCAATATGTCTAGACACACTGACGAAGTCTTGTTTTTATAATATGTTGTTTCCTTTTACACAGCCCCAGCTGGAAAGTATCCTAATGGATTCAGGGACGTTTTACGGGAGTTGATCCGAGAAGAAGGAATAAGATCTCTTTATAAAGGATTCACACCAGTCATGCTTCGGGCCTTCCCAGCTAATGCGGTACGTCATTGCGTGTGACGTGTACAGTCATAAGGCGTGTAATATGTATGTATGTACCCACGTCACTTTAAAGCGGAGTTCCACCCAAAAGTGGAACCTCTGCTTATCAGCTACCCCCCTGGGGTGCCGACATTACAGGATCCCTAGACAGGTAAGTGTCCATATATTAAGTCAGCTGCTACAGTACTTGTAGTTGCTGACTTTTAATATATTTATTTCCCCTAGGCAGAGCACTGCTTTAAGTTATTTAATTGGAGGTCAGTGAGTTTAGTTGGCCTGAGATTAAATAGCTGCGCTTTCTGATTAAAATGTGCCACATGACCACCCAGCCCTTCTCATCTAATTATCCAATATACAGTAAATGGAGATTTCTAAGGCACCCCTTCCCCTCCCTCCCCTTCCTTCCAGTCATTATCCTGCCCTGGGCCAAGACAGTATTTACATCCTTTTAGGAACTGGCTGCCTCTGCTACAGAGCACACGTGTCGCTGCCAACCATAGAATGTCTCATGGTCATGGAAAAACATTGAGCCAGCTATGGGGTGTAAGGGAATTCTCAGACATCTGCTACACCGTGCAAGTGGGGTGTAAGGGAATTCCCAGACGTCTGCTACACCGTGCAAGTTTATTTATAAGACTGTGGGGGTTATTTACGAAAGGCAAATCCACTTTGCACTACAAGTGCACTTGGAAGTGCAGTCGCTGTAAATCTGAGGGGTAGATCGGAAATGAGGGGAAGCTCTGCTGATTTTATCATCTAATCATATGTGCAAGCTAAAATGCTGTTTTACTCTTTCGTCCATGGACCGACACAGCTTCTCTATTGACAAAGTGGGTATTATACGTTAATTAGGAGTGACTAGGCAGAAAAACTTGTAAAAAGTGTTGCATCACACCTTCTACAGTACCGCCCAGGGGGCGGACCCTCTGGGTATAACCTCTCAGTCTGCACATCGCAGATCAGTTTTTTTCTGTCTAGCAAGGAGTAGGACATGGCACCCTTCGGGCCCATTGGTCCGGGGGAAAAAAAAAAATATATATATATATATATATATATATATATATATATATATATATATATATATATATATATATATATATATATATATATATATATATATATAGGTCCTTCTCAAAAAATTAGCATATTGTGATAAAGTTCATTATTTTCTGTAATGTACTGATAAACATTAGACTTTCATATATTTTAGATTCATTACACACAACTGAAGTAGTTCAAGCCTTTTCTTGTTTTAATATTGATGATTTTGGCATACAGCTCATGAAAACCCAAAAATCCTATCTCAAAAAATTAGCATATCATGAAAAGGTTCTCTAAACGAGCTATTAACCTAATCATCTGAATCAACTAATTAACTCTAAACACCTGCAAAAGATTCCTGAGGCTTTTAAAAACTCCCAGCCTGGTTCATTACTCAAAACCGCAATCATGGGTAAGACTGACGACCTGACTGCTGTCCAGAAGGCCATCATTGACACCCTCAAGCAAGAGGGTAAGACACAGAAAGAAATTTCTGAACGAATAGGCTGTTCCCAGAGTGCTGTATCAAGGCACCTCAGTGGGAAGTCTGTGGGAAGGAAAAAGTGTGGCAGAAAACGCTGCACAACGAGAAGAGGTGACCGGACCCTGAAGAAGATTGTAGAGAAGGACCGATTCCAGACCTTGGAGGACCTGCGGAAGCAGTGGACTGAGTCTGGAGTAGAAACATCCAGAGCCACCGTGAACAGGCGTGTGCAGGAAATGGGCTACAGGTGCCGCATTCCCCAGGTCAAGCCACTTTTGAACCAGAAACAGCGGCAGAAGCGCCTGACCTGGGCTACAGAGAAGCAGCACTGGACTGTTGCTCAGTGGTCCAAAGTACATTCGGAAATCAAGGTGCCAGAGTCTGGAGGAAGACTGGGGAGAGGGAAATGCCAAAATGCCTGAAGTCCAGTGTCAAGTACCCACAGTCAGTGATGGTCTGGGGTGCCATGTCAGCTGCTGGTGTTGGTCCACTGTGTTTTATCAAGGGCAGGGTCAATGCAGCTAGCTATCAGGAGATTTTGGAGCACTTCATGCTTCCATCTGCTGAAAAGCTTTATGGAGATGAAGATTTCATTTTTCAGCACGACCTGGCACCTGCTCACAGTGCCAAAACCACTGGTAAATGGTTTACTGACCATGGTATTACTGTGCTCAATTGGCCTGCCAACTCTCCTG
The DNA here is from genome assembly GCA_029206835.1 of Rana muscosa. Lineage (NCBI taxonomy): Eukaryota > Metazoa > Chordata > Amphibia > Anura > Ranidae > Rana > Rana muscosa. The sequence goes on from CM055120.1 coordinate 307,034,417, forward strand.
ACCTGAACCCCATAGAGAATCTGTGGGATATTGGGAAGAGAAAGTTGAGAGACGCAAGACGCAACACTCTGGATGAGCTTAAGGCCGCTATCGAAGCATCCTGGGCCTCCATAACACCTCAGCAGTGCCACAGGCTGGTTGCCTCCATGCCATGCCGCATTGAAGCAGTCATTTCTGCAAAAGGATTCCCGACCAAGTATTGAGTGCATAACTGAACATAATTATTTGAAGGTTGACTTTTTTTGTATTAAAAACACTTTTCTTTTATTGGTCGGATGAAATATGCTAATTTTTTGAGATAGGATTTTTGGGTTTTCATGAGCTGTATGCCAAAATCATCAATATTAAAACAAGAAAAGGCTTGAACTACTTCAGTTGTGTGTAATGAATCTAAAATATATGAAAGTCTAATGTTTATCAGTACATTACAGAAAATAATGAACTTTATCACAATATGCTAATTTTTTGAGAAGGACCTGTATAATTATAATATATATTTTTTGCTACATTTGTTGTTTCCTGCGATCTTCGATCAACTGCCGACTGGGTGACAGGCTGGATCCTCGATCCCTGTAGTCTCCCCAGTAGTGATGAGCCGAACACCCCTGGGTTCGGTTCGCACCAGAACCCGCGAACGGACCGAAAGTTCGTACGAACATTAGAACCCTATTAAATACAATGGATGCGAACGTTCGAATTCTAAAGTGCTAATTATAACAACTATTATGCATGTTATTGTCCTAAAAAGGGTTTGGGAACCCGGGTTCTGCACCAGGGGACATGTATCAATGCAAAAAGAAGTTTTAAAAACGGTCGTTTTTCGGGAGCAGTCATTTTAATGATGCATAAAGTGAAAAAAAAAAAGTCAAATATTCCTTTAAATATCGTACCTGGGGGGTGTCTAAAGTATGCCTGTGAAGTGCCACGTGTTTAAAGCCATTTAAAACTGCTTGCGGCTTTAATGTAATGTCTGGTCCCGGTAATATGGATGAAAATCTTTAAGAAAAATGGCATAGCTACCCCATGACCCCCCCCCCCCACCCCAGCCCATTACCAGCCCCTTTGGGTCTTGTATGGATATTAAGGGGAACCCCGCACATAAAATAAAAAAGGCCCTATATACTCTGAACAGCCGTATACAGGCGGTGCATACAAGACAGGGACTGTAGGTTTGTTCTTATGTAGAATGTGTTTGTAATTTTGAACAGGTACATTGTTGAAGTGTAGCTCCAGCCCAAAAATCTATTTTTAAACTTTTTGGAAAACATAGGTAAGGGTTATCACCCCTGTAACATTTGTTTTGCTGTCTGTGCCCCTGTTCAGAACATTTCACCTCACTTTCCGTCCCAATGACAACTGTTTTTGAAATGTGGTGTTTTTCTTGAAACAAGGATTGCTGATAAAGCATCAGTACAGAGGAGACACCTTTCTCCCATATTTATTCTTACAGGAGAGAATTTTCCTTCCTAGTGGTAATTTCCTCTCACTTCCTGTTGTCTTCTTGCGTTTGCAAGTAGGAGTCGTTTGTAAGTTGGATGTTTGAAAGTAGGGACCTGCCGTATATACTCTGCAGAAATAGGCCCCTTAGTTGTTGGTGTTGGCACAACACTGTAAGCACTCACAGTTACTCTTGGTTGGTGCTGGAACGCCCTGCTGTCAACTATTATATCAGGAATTTTAATTACATATAATTGTTGAACAGTGGTAGTAAAAATTGGGCCTTTGATGCTGGTGCCACAACACTGTAAGCCCTGACAGTTACTCTTGGTGGGTGCAGCAATGGGCCCTGCTGTGAATTATTAGATCAAGAATTGTAATTGCATGCCCCTGTTGAACAGGGGCTGAAAAATTGGGCCTTTTGTGGTGGTGGTGGTGGTGGTGTTGCCACAACACTGTAAGCCCTCAGAGTTACTCTTGGTGGGTGCAGCAATGGGCCCTGCTGTGAATTATTAGATAAAGAATTGTAATTGCATGCCCCTGTTGAACAGGGGCTGAAAAATTGGGCCTTAGGCACTGGTGCCACAACACTCCAACCCCTCACAGATACTGTACTTGGAGCACAGCAATGAGCCCTATGGCAAATTATTGCTAAAAAAATTGTAATTACACGCCCCTGTAAAACAGGGGCTGAAAAATTGGGCCTTAGCCACTGGTGGCGGCACCCATAAACAAAAATGATCTTCCAAGCTATCATCATCAATCGTATCATTGAGGACTCGGAGGAGGAGGATAGCCAGTCAACATAACAGCACAGGCACTCAGCATCAGCATCAGTCTTGAAGGGATGTGACATGTTAAAATCAATTAGTCTGTTATATCAGCATCAGGTGTGTGGTAGCTGGTGGTGATCCAAGACTGGTTCATCTTGATGAAAGTCAGTCGATCAACCGAGTCGGTGGACAGGCGCACCCTGTGATCCGTGACAAATCCTCCAGCAGCACTGAATGTGCGTTCCGAAAGAACGCTGGATGCAGGACAGGCCAGTAGCTCAATTGCATACTGTGCAAGCTCTGGCCAGTGATCCATCCTCAAGACCCAGTAAGCCAGAGGATTTTCGGTGGGGAAGGTGTCCAAGTCTGACCTTGCCCCTAGATATTCCTGCACCATGTTTATCAGACGCTGGCGATGGTTGCTGGAACCGATCATACTTTGGGGCTGCGGACTAAAGAATTGTCTGAACGCATCGGTCAGACGGCCACCTTCCCCACCGCTCCTTCTTTGACTGGCCGAAGCCTCAGCAACTCGTTGTCCAGGACCAGGAGTTTGTAACCTCCCAGTCTCTGGGAACGCGTTGCACAGACCTTTCTGCAAGGCCTCCCGGAGTTGTCTCATCCTCTGCTCCCTCTGCGAAGGTAACATAAGGTCCGCAACCTTACCCTTGTACCGTGGATCAAGGAGAGTGGCCAGCCAGTAATGGTCCCTCTCCTTGATCCGAAGAATACGAGGATCCTTCCGCAGACTTTGCAGGATCAGGGAGGCCATGCAGCGTAGGTTTGCTGAGGCATTCGCTCCGGAGTCCTCTGGGTCACTAAGGACGACATGATCCGCAGCCACCTCCTCCCAGCCACGTACAAGTCCACTGGTTTCTTGGGACTGTAAATCATCCCTAAAAGACTGCTGCTGATGATGCTGAGTGCCAGCCTCCACCTCCATGCTGACACAATCCTCCTCCTCCTCCTCCTCCTCCTCCTCCTCCTCCTCCTCCTCCTCCTCCTCCTCCTCCTCCTCCTCCTCCTGTGCGATGGGTGGGACAGAAGGAACACTGTCTGGGTAAAGGGGGCCTTGAGAGGCAAGGAAGTCCTCCTCTTCCTGCCTCTGTTCTGCCTCAAGTGCCCTGTCCATTATTCCACGCAGCGTGTGCTCCAACAGGTGGACAAGAGGTACAGTGTCACTGATGCATGCACTGTCACTGCTCACCATCCTCGTGGCCTCCTCAAATGGTGCCAGGACAGTGCATGCATCCCTGATCATGCCCCACTGGCGTGGAGAAAAAAAACCAAGCTCCCCTGACCCTGTCCTGGTGCCGTAGTCGCACAGGTACTCATTGATGGCCCTCTGCTGTGTGTGCAGCCGCTGCAGCATGGCCAACGTTGAGTTCCACCTGGTGGGCATGTCACATATAAGGCGGTTCTTGGGCAGGTTCAACTCCTTTTGCAGCTCAGCCAGGCGAGCACTGGCATTATAAGATCTGCGGAAATGCACACAGACTTTCCTGGCCTGCCTCAGGACATCCTGTAAGCCCGGGTACCTGCCCAAGAACCGCTGCACCACCAGGTTAAGGACGTGAGCCACACAGGGCACATGGGTCAGTTGTCCCTGTCGGAGGGCGGAGAGGAGGTTGGTGCCATTGTCGCAAACCACCATTAAGCTGGCGTGGCGTCAACCACCTCTCGGCCTGGCCCTGCAGAGCAGACAGGACCTCTGCCCCAGTGTGGCTTCTGTCCCCCAAACACACCAGCGCAAGCACGGCATGGCATCTTTTTGCCTGCGTACTTGCGTAGCCCCGTGAACGGCTACGGAGCACCGCTGGTTCATAGGACAAACCACAGGAAGAGGCCATGGAGGAAGAAGAAGAGGAGGGGGTGGAGGAGAGAGGTGTGTCACAACCAGTAGTAGCATTTTGGAGGCGTGGCGGTGGAACAACCTCCAACACTACTGCACCTTGTCCTGCATCCTTCCCAGCTGCCAAAAGAGTGACCCAATGGGCCGTGAAAGAAAGGTAACGTCCCTGTCCATGCCTGCTGGACCATGAGTCAGCGGTAATATGCACCTTACCGCTGACCGCCCTGTCCAGCGAGGCCAAGACATTGCCTTCCACATGCCGGTAGAGAGCCGGAATAGCCTTCCGCGAGAAAAAGTGGCGTTTGGGAACCTGCCACTGAGGAACCGCACATTGCACAAACTCACGGAAGGGGGCCGAGTCTACCAACTGAAAAGGCAGCAGTTGAAGCGCTAGCAATTTAGCCAAGCTAGCATTCAACCGCTGGGCATGTGGATGGCTGGGAGTGAACTTCTTTCGACGGTCCAGCAGCTGGGGCAGGGAAATTTGCCTGCTAGAATCGGACGTCGGTGTACTGCTAGCAGAGTGGCCGCAAGTACTTGGCTGTGACACACCTAATTCTACACCTTCATTCCTCTCAGTGCATGTTTCAGAGAGGACTGAAGTTATAGTGGGGTTGGAGATCCCAGCTGATGCGGTGCAAGGAGAGGTCCGCTTTGTTCTTTGGTGTGGGTCTTTGAGGTAGGCTTGCCAACGAGCTGCATGGCAGGTCAACATATGTCTGGTCAGGCATGTGGTACCCAAGCGGCTGATGTTTTGGCCACGCGATATACGCTTGAGACATATGTTGCAAACAGCAGCTGTGCGATCTGATGCACTAGCCTCAAAAAAGGCCCACACCAAGGAACTTTTTGAATGACGGGCAGAGGCAGCGCCCTGCACAGGCGGAGCTCTGCGGTGTGATTCCGTCGGTGTACTGCCCTTACGCTGGCCACCAAAGGGCATCCTGCCTCGTTGGAGATGTGCCTCCTCCTCATCCTCCTCCTCCTCCTCTCTCCTATTAGGCACCCACGTGGAGTCAGTGACCTCATCATCCCCTCCCTCCTCATCACTGGAGCCAATCTGGCAGTATGCTGCAGCTGCTGGAACATGACTGCCAGATTGGTGTCCTTCTTGAGCATCCCCTCTGTCTGCTCTCACGCTACTGCCTTCCTGTATGAGTAAGCGTCAATTCGTGACGTGAAACGCGTTAGCCACCCTTCCCTGCATGCACACCATCTGCATTTGTTGTTTTGGATTCATGGATTTATTTTGAATTTGGATTTTTTACCTGAAATTTTGGAATAAATAACTGTCTATACAGAGTGCGGCAGTCCAGGGTTTCTTTTTCTCCCATGCATCAGTGCAGAGCCAGCACCTGTGTGAGTGACCGGGCGGAAGCAGCTATTTGGTGAATTCTCAAGCTTTTGAGCGGTACGTTTTTCCTTTCTACTGCCTTCCTGTAGCTGGGTTTCATCATCAGACCCTTCGAAACGCTGGGCATCCTCCTGGAGCATGTACCCAACACTGTGCTCAAACAGTTCGGGGGACTCCTCAGGAGGAGGACATGGTGGGTCTAGGGAAGGAGTGACTGATGATGAGTCTGACATTGATACCAGGGAAGAGGACGCTTTGGCAGCTGCTTTGCCAGTACCCTGAGCCTGGGTGAGAGAGGATGAGGAGGAGGAGGAGGGCTTGGTCATCCACTCTACCAAGTCTTCGGCATGATGTGGCTCAACATGTCCAGCTGCCGAAAAGAAGGACAAGCGTGTCCCATGGCCATGTGCTGATGACAATGCACCGCGTCCACGACCAGCACTGTTGCCCCCAGACACAGAGCCTGCTTGCTCTCTTTTATTGCCTCCTGACTGTCTGCCTCTCCTTGTTTGCCTTCCAGACATTCTAATAGATGGCCTGCAGGGAGATGGGAAAAAAGCAATAAGGGCTACCTTCAGGTGTCCTTCTCTGTCCCTTTTACTTAAGGATTTCTAAATATGGTTGAGGATGATTGCTTTTGCACAGAATAGCACAACGACAATTTCCCTGACTGTCCAAAAAACAAGGATTTCAAAGATGGTTGATGAGGAATGCTTTAGCACACTATAGCACAAGGAGAATTCCCCTCACTTTCCTTCTTTGTCCCTAGAAACAAGGACTGGCACAGTGAAAGAAACTGACACTCTCCCTACCTAGAGTTTTCTGTCCCTAGAAAAAATTTTTTTTAAAGCACACTATAGCACAAGGAGAATTCCCCTCACTTTCCTTCTTTGTCCCTAGAAACAAGGACTGGCACAGTGAAAGAAACTGACACTCTCCCTACCTATCCTTCTCTTTCCCTAAACTAAAGGAATCCAGGTTAAGCAAGAAAGAAATAAATGTCACTGTCCCTGCCTATGCTTGTCTTTCCCTGCTCCGGAACACACTACACTAGGCCGCCGTGCTGGCGGCCTTTTATAGTGTGGGGCGTGTACTAAACACCCTCAGCAATAATTGGCCACAGGCATCCTGCCTGTGGCCAATCATTGCTCTCCTCGCTGTAGGCGCTGTGATTGGCCAAGCATGCGGGGTCACAGTGCATGCTTGGCCAATCACAGCGCCTGGATGACACTGCGATGGCGTAGTGCATTGTGGGCCGTTCGCGTCACTCGAATTTGGCGCGAACGGCCCAAATCGTTCGATCTTCGTCGAACGATCGAACAGCCGATGTTCGAGTCGAACGTATGTTCGACTCGAACACAAAGCTCATCCCTACTCCCCCAGTTTCGGCCATCGAGCGTGTGCCGACCCTAGCTACGCACTGGGTTTTCCACGACATGCCCGTCGCTCCACGGGTGGCCGGTGAGCCTACGCTCCAGGGCCTGCATCGGACCGCTCAGCTTCGGCTGACCTTACGGCCGAGTCGCAGCAGCCTGGCCGGTGAGCGTCATGCTCCAGGGCATACATATGATCGTCCCTTCTGGGTCCAATCACAGCATGCCTGGCCAACAGTCACCTTCCGTGCGCGGACGATGATCTGTTTGGAATGTCTTCCAGCAGAATACATGCAGGATAGGTAAGTAAAACTCCCCTGCCTCGGCTGGGTGATTTAGCTGGACATTCCTGGAGAGATCAAGTAAGTGGTTGTGGCCCCTTTCTTCCCTCTCTCCCTGCCCTTCCCTCCTCCCTGGGCTTCTAGCTAAAGGTTGCTGGGTGCTGGGGGTCCCACTGGAGCGGGGCTGGCTGTAACTAACATTTAAAAGAAATGTCATTTTTGCTTACCTGTGTTTCTGTGTCTCCATGCTGTCTGTGGCCATTTTGAGGTGGTCCATGCCAAGTTTGGCCTCTTGTAACTGCCTGGCGGCCATCTTCCTGTGGTTCGGCCACACCCACTGGCCCCTATCAGGTGATCGGCGGCCATGTTTGTCCACCCTGTATGCAGATATTGCCGTTCGGCGGCCATCTTTTTGTGGGCTATGGCTGCCTGACCTCTATCTTCTGTCAGCGGCCATTTTCTTAGAGCCCACATTATCTTCCATACAGACGTTTTTGGCAACCATTTTGCGAGAGCCTCCGGCCTCTAGGGTGCATTACGCTGGCGCGAAAATTCACACAGGAAGTGCTGATAAAAGAAGCAGACTGACACAGCAGCAAGGGGACAGCATCACAGGCGCAGCATAGCAGTACCTATCCAGGGTGGTGAGTCCTCTGGGTAACCCAGCATCTCTGCAGCGCAGGAGGGTGGCCTATTGATATCTTGCCTGGAGCCCTGTGAGCGTCAGCGTGTGGTCAGCATGGCATCTGAGCCAGATGTCTTCTCCCCTGAAACACCAGATTTAGCAGCTGGTGTCCCTGAGGTGTCTATGGACGCTATGTCGGCAATCCTAGAGGCGTTTGCTGCCAGGGTGGAAGCAGCACACGGGAATACAGGGGGTAATAAACGCCCCCGTCCCCTGCAATCTTCTGGGGATATTTCTGATGCAGAACCAGGTCCAGCTACGGCTCATGGCCCAGATTCTGATGCATCAGAGACTGCAGACCGTGACCGATCGGACAGTGAGAAGGACTCCAAGTCCAGGTCAGTACGCGAGACGGCTTTGGTATCTGACCTTATTACTGCAGTGCGGGATACGCTAAAGTTGGCAAGGACTGAAGAAGTAGCAGATACTCCAGTCCCCTTTGGGTTTCGTAAACCTGCCCGCACTGCTAAGGTGTTCCCTTGTGTGTCTTATTTTGACAAACTCTTATACAAGGAATGGGAGAACCCACTGAGGGTCTTTACAGCCCCAAAGAGGTTTGCAGTACGGTACCCCTTTTGAGGAGAGTTTTCTGAAGATATGGACCTCTCCCCCTATAGTGGACCCTTCGGTGTCCAGACTTAATAGAGCCACCACTATTCCAGTAGAAGGGGCTCCTGTTTTCAAGGACCCTGTGGATAAGAAGGCTGAAGCACTCGCTCGCTACCTATACTCAGTGGTAGGCTCGGCAGTACGCCCAGCATTGGCGGGGGCCCTAGTGTCTCAGACACTTACTGAATGGGCAAAATTGCTACTCCAGGGGTTAAAGGAGCGAGATGCTCCTCCTAATGAGATAACTTTGGCCGACCAGTTGGTCCAGGGCCTTAAGTTTGTCTGCGAGTCAGACATGGATACTATTCCCCTGCTGTCAAGAGCTTCGGTTTATGCAGTAGCAATACGCCGCCTGATCTGGCTAAAGGGCTGGTCTGCGGACCAGACTTCCAAGAAAGCCCTATTGGATCTGCCTTTTAAGGGCGACAGACTTTTTGGGGCTTCTCTGGATGACATCATCAAGGATGCCACAGGAGGTAAAAGCACTTTGCTTCCCCAAACTAGCAAGGGTAAGGGACCACGCCAAGGGCAAGGGCCCTCCTTTACTGCACGTAAGCGGTTTTTTCGCCCCCTTAAGGCGACAGGGAAAAGACCCCAGGCCGATAAAAGCGCCTGCCCAAGGACAAAAGCGTCCTTGGTCCCGCAGACCCAACAAGCCTGCGGACAAATCTGCGTCCACATGAAGGTCCGCCCCCACCCAGCTCTCGGGTGGGGGGACGTCTTCGCAAATTCGCGACTCAGTGGACTGCTCTAGTCTCCAACAGGTGGGTTTGCGAAGTAATCTCCTCAGGCTACAAGATAGAATTTCTCTCTTGTCCACCAGACAGATTCATCACCTCCAATCTCCAGCTACTACCGTCCCGTCGGGAGGCCCTGTATGGGGCGGTCCAGGGTCTACTGGAACGCGGGGTAGTTATTCTAGTTCCAGAACAGGAACGGGGTCAGGGTTTTTACTCAAATCTGTTCATTGTGCCAAAGAAGGAGGGGGTTCGTCCAATCTTGGATCTCAGAGCCCTCAATTGCTTTGTGAAGGTACAAAGATTTCGGATGGAGTCGGTTCGATCCGTAATCACGGCTCTCCATCCGGGGGACTTTCTGGCCTCCTTGGACATCAAGGACGCATACCTGCATGTCCCCATATACTCCAGACACCAGAGGTTTCTGCGATTTGCTATCGGGAAGAACCACTACCAGTTTGTGGCCCTCCCGTTTGGCCTTGCCTCAGCACCCAGGACGTTCACCAAGGTGCTCGCTCCGATTCTGGCACTTCTAAGACAGCGGGTATCGCTATCACAGGTTACTTGGACGACCTTCTGCTGAAGGCCCCTTCAAGCTCAGAATTAGAGGTAAGCGTGTCCATTACCTGTCAGACTCTTCAAGACTGTGGTTGGATACTAAACACGCAAAAGTCAGTATTGGGGCCCACTCAACGCCTAGTGTACCTGGGGTTGATTCTGGATTCCTCAGAGGCAAAGGTATTCCTCCCTGTGGAGAAGTTGCAGACCCTCCGGGCTGCAGTACGGCAGCTGACTTCCAGGAATTGGTCGTCACTCCGTTTTTGCATGCGAGTGTTGGGCCTCATGGTAGCCTCCTTCGAGGCGGTCCCATATGCTCAATACCACACTCGAGTGTTACAGAAGGAAGTTCTGTCCAGATGGAACAGATGCCCTTCATCTCTGGATTATCAAATCCGAGTGAGCCACCTAGTCAGGAGATCCCTGGTATGGTGGCTGACAGCACCGGCTCTAATGGCCGGGAAGTGATTTCTTCCGGTTTACTGGATAGTGATCACGACGGACGCCAGCCTTACAGGTTGGGGGGGAGTCTGGGGTGTCCAGTCGGCGCAAGGTCGCTGGACCCCAGAGGAAGCCCTCCTGCCGATCAATGTCCTGGAGATCCGGGCGATCAAGCTGTGCCTCTTCAAATGGTCTCAGAGACTGCAAGGGCGTCCAGTCAGGATCCAGTCAGACAACGCCACAGCAGTGGCATATGTCAATCATCAAGGAGGAACAAGAAGCTCAGCTGCAGCATCGGAGATCGCTCGCATCCTGAAGTGGGCAGAGAGGAGCGTACCGGCACTGTCGGCCGTGTACATTCCGGGTGTGGAAAACTGGCAGGCGGACTACCTGAGCCGCCAGATGCTGGACCAGGGAGAATGGTCCTTACACCCGGAGGTGTTCCAACTCCTCTGCCAAAGATGGGGCACACCAGACGTAGATCTTCTGGCTTCCCGACTCAATCGGAAGGTATTGAGGTTTGTGGCCCGGTCAAGAGACCCATGGGCAGACGCAACGGACGCATTGGTAGCATCGTGGGGTCAGTATCGGCTAATCTATGCCTTCCCTCCCTTAAGGCTTCTTCCTCTTCTGCTCCGCAGAGTGGAGGCAGAGGGAATTCCAATGATCCTAATCGCTCCAGATTGGCCTCAGCGTCCTTGGTACGCCGATCTAGTACGTCTGGTAGCAGACGTCCCCTGGCGCCTACCACTACGGAAGGACCTGCTATCGCAAGGTCCCATATTCCATCCTGCTTTACAGTCATTGGCTTTAACGGCATGGCTGTTGAGAACCAGGTACTGAGAGATCGGGGCCTGTCAGACTCAGTAATCTCTACTATGAGAAGTGCTCGGAAACCGTCCTCTAGGAAGGTCTATCACCGCACTTGGAGGGCCTACATCTCCATGTGTGAGGAAATGAAATGGCATCCGCGTACCTATTTGGTTTCCAGAATCCTGCTGTTTTTACAGCATGGGGTAGACCAAAGGCTTGCCCTAAGTACGATTAAGGGACAGATATCTGCCCTGGCTGTCTTTTTTCAGCGACCCCTGGCGACTCACTCTCTCGTGAATACATTTGTGCAGGGGGTTCGACATGTGGCCCCTCCGGTCCGCCCCCGTTACCTCCGTGGGACTTGAACCTGGTCCTCTCGGTGCTTCAGAAGGCACCGTTTGAGAATATTAGAGATATTCCCCTGTTGACACTTTCTCAGAAGGTGGTCTTTTTGGTGGCTGTTACGTCAGTTAGACGAGTCTCTGAGCTGGCAGCCCTGTCCTGCAAGGCTCCCTATTTGATTTTCCACAAGGATAAGGTGGTGCTGCGGCCGCAGCCTTCCTTTCTTCCGAAAGTCGTTTCGGCTTTTCATCTCAACGAAGACATTGTACTTCCATCCTTGTGTCCTCAGCCGTCGAATCCTAAGGAGTTGGCGTTGCATTCCTTGGACGTTGTCCGAGCTTTGAGAGTATACATATCTGCTACTTCCCTGTTCCGGAAGTCAGACTCACTGTTTGTTTCGGTGGCTGGTCCCAAGAAGGGCCAAGCAGTCTCATCGGCCACCATCTCTAGGTGGATCCGACAGATAGTAATCCAGGCTTACGCCTTAAAGGGTCAGGCGCCCCCCTTTCCTGTCACGGCGCATTCGACCAGGGCAATAGGTGCCTCTTGGGCTTTCCGACATCAAGCGTCTGTTTCCCAACTATGTAAAGCGGCGACTTGGTCGTCCGCTCACACTTTCACAAAATTATACGAAGTTGATGTAGGTGCATCTTCGGATGCCTCTTTCGGCCTCAAGGTTTTGCAGGCGGCTGTTTAGAGTTGCAACTCCTCCGTTGGAGGAGTGCTGTTTTGTGTTTGGGGTGAAGTTTGTTTTTATGCTGTTACCACCCCTCGTTTTTTCTCTGACACTGCTTTGGGACGTCCCACATTGTCAATAGAGAAGCTGTGTCGGTCCATGGACGAAAGAGTAAATAGGATTTTTTACTCACCGTAAAATCCTTTTCTCTGAGTCCATGGACCGACACAGCACCCACCCCTCCTTTTAAGTTTGTACTGCTTTTTGACGAACTGATCTGCGATGTGCAGACTGAGAGGGTATACCCAGAGGGTCCGCCCCCTGGGCGGTACTGTAGAAGGTGTGATGCAACACTTTTTACAAGTTTTTCTGCCTAGTCACTCCTAATTAACGGATAATACCCACTTTGTCAATAGAGAAGCTGTGTCGGTCCATGGACTCAGAGAAAAGGATTTTACGGTGAGTAAAAAATCCTATTTTTATTTTCCTTGCATGTTCCCCTCGGATCTACAACACCTGCACTTCCAAGTGTACTTGTAGTTTGCACTTGTAGTGTAAAGTGGATTTGCCTTTAGTAAATAACCCCCTGTGTGTGTGTTTTTAAGTGCGTTTTTATAGGTGCGTCACGTTAATGAAAATTGCTGCTTGCTACATGTTTGATGCACTTTCTTCAAACCGCATGTTATATTGAGTTCAATGGTAATGCCTTAAAATGCATGTACTATGCACCTAAAATGCAACACACAGATGTGAACAGAGCCTTAAAGCGGAGTTCCACCCAAAAGTGGAACTTCCGCTTTAAGCACTCCTCACCCCCTTACATGCCACATTTGGCATGTAATTTTTTTGGGGGGGAGTGGGGGCTTCGGTAGGAGTGGGACTTCCTGCTTCCACCCAGGGACTTCCTAGGCGACTCCTCCTCTCGCCTTAGGCGGCCCCTCCCTCTAGGAGATCTCCTGGGACACGTGACAGGTCCCAGGAGATCGCCTGTCCACTCCTAGAGCGCAGCGCGACTCGCGCATGCGCAGTGCGTGCCAGGCCGTGAAGCCGAAAGCTGTCACGGCCGGGTGCCCACAGTGTGAATGGAGGCGCCTGCAGAGAGGAGCGATGCTCTGGGCGGCCGCATCGCTGGACCGTGGAACATGTAAGTGTCTGTTAATTAAAAGTTAGCAGCTACACTTACTGTAAGTAAGAAGTAAGAGTAAACCTTGAAGTATCAAACCCAATTACCAGTCATTAGATCTGGTGGATGTGTTAGTTTTCCATTTTCAAAGTGGTTGTAAAGGCACAAGATTTCTTACCTTCATGCATTAAAGTAAAAAAACCTTCTGTGTGCAAATACAAGCTGATCATTATAAGCACCCCTGCCAGTGTTAAATGGTCTGTCTCATCCCTGTGAGCGGAAAACATCTGGAAGAGAGCTTGTTCATTTGAAAAACAGATGTACTGGCTGGATCACCAGGTGAAAATAAAGGATAGCAAGCCTAAGGCTGGGTTCATATATGAGCCGCATGCAGCTCCCAGCAGGGGTCCGGTGCTTCCTGGTTCACCGCTGCAGGTTTGATTTCAGCCTGAATTTTTGGCTGGATTCGAACCTGAAATGGACCAAAAGATGCACAGCGTTTTTGTGCAAATCGCACTGGACCCGCTGCGGAGATATGTGAACCGGCTCCATAGAGAGCCAGTCAAAATCTCCTGCTTTTGTGAATTGGATGTGGAGAACCTGCATTCAATTCGTAATGGTGTGAACCCAGCCTTAACCACTTCAGCCCCGGAGAATTTGTCTGGCAAATGACCGGGCCACTTTTTGCGATTCGGTACTGCATCGCTTTAACTGACAATTGCGCGGTCGTGCGACGTGGCTCCCAAACAAAATTAACGTCTCCCCCCCCCCCACAAATAGAGCTTTCTTTTGGTGATATTTGATCACCTCCTGCGGTTTTTATTTTTTGTGCTATAAACAAAAATAGGACGACAATTTTGAAAAAAAAGCAATATTTTTTTACATTTTGCTTTAATAAATATCCCCCAAAAATTCCTCAGTTTAGGCCGATACGTATTCTTCTACATATTTTTGGTAAAAAAAATCTCAATAAGCGGTTATTGATTGGTTTGCGCAAAAGTTATAGCATCTACAAAATAGGGGGTCGTTTTATGGCCTTTTTATAAAAAAAATTCTTTACTAGTAATGGCGGCGATCGGCGGTTTTTTTCCTATCGTGACTGCGACATTATGGCGGACACATCGGACACTTTTGACACTATTTTGGGACCATTCACATTTATACAGCGATCAGTGCTATAAAAATGCACTGATTACTGTATAAATTTGACTGGCAGTGGAGGGATTAACCAGTTAGGGGGTGGGGAAGGGGTTAAGTGTGACCTAGGGAGTGATTCTAACTGTGTGGGGGCTGGGCTATGAGTGACACAACACTGATCACTGCTCCTGATTACATGAAGCAGACGATCAGTGTCGTGTCACTAGGCAGAACGGAGAGATGCCTTGTCTACACTGGCCTCTCCCTGTTATGCAGCTCCGTGACACGATCGCGGGACACCGCTGTGCCATTCTGCCGGCGTATAGCTACATGGCGTGGTCGGCAAGTGGTTGAAGATAAAACGAATTCAGCCATCGCATCTAAGAATTGGTAAGTTGCAATATAATAAATGTTTGCTTTTGGGTTTAATATCACTTTAAAAAGGTAAGAGACAAGGTTACCTCCTCTATTCAGTAAAGTGATGGAGTCTCTGTGTCAACAGGCTCCTATTTGCTTTAAGTAGATTTTTGCATTCCAATTCAAGTCTATGGGAATGCAAAACCTTCTTAAAGCAGATCGGATGCACCTGTCATCAAATTCTGAATGATCTCAGAAGTGTAGCAAACTGATCTCCTTGTTTACCGTCAATATGTGAAATTAGGGCCTTGTATAGAATGCCTAGGAAGTCTGTAGCATGCCGAAAATGGTATGTCAAAGTTCTAAACCCGAATACTGCAGACATTTCCTGGGCATTCTATGCCAGTGTTTCTCAACTCCAGTCCTCAAGGCGCCCCAACAGGTCATGTTTTTTTGCACAGGTTATTTGATCAGTTTCACTGCCTTAGTAATTACGACAGCCGTTTTATCTAAGGGAAATCCTGAAAACATGACCTGTTGGGGCGCCCTGAGGACTGGAGTTGAGAAACTCTGTTCTATGCAATGCCAAAAGGCAAACGGCAAAGTGGAAAATACTAACCTTCCTCAAAGCGGCAAGCAGGTCAATGCTGGTCCCTTTTTTTTTTTTTTCTCTCTCCCTGTAGTCCTGTACTTTTACTTTGTATTTGTTCTTCCATTTTCATAGACCTCTTTTATTTTCAATAAAGGATTTTTCATGGCTCTCTTTTTATACTTGGCATAAATAGTACTTGTCGCTCTGTATAATGTCTAGGTATTATATACAATGCCTAGGGAAAGTAGTAGGGCTGCAACTAACGATTATTTTCATAATCGATTTAGTTGGCCGATTTATTGTTTTGATTAATCGGTTAATTGCCTTTAAAAAAAAGTGTGGTGTATAATTTTAGTTAATATGTAAAGTAAAAAAAAGGCAATTTTATTCTTAAATATCTCTATGCAATGGTAAATATAAACAACTATGGTAATTGGTTAGGGAGCAAAATCTCTAATCCACTCTGAGAATAATTGACAGATTGGATATACTGTATATACTATTAGAGGATGAATCTGGTAAATATCGGATATCATTTATTATAAACAATAGAAAACTTCTTGGTCAAAGGAATTTTCAGACCGTGTATGTGGTTTTCATACAGAAATTACATTAATTTTAAAAACTACATTTTTAAAAGCAAGTGAAAATTTCAAACATTCTTTCAGCGAATGTAGAAAGATTTTTCATATGAATATTTTCATCTGAAAATTGATCCGTGTGGCCAGCATAAGGCTCAGTACACACCTATACAGTTTGCGTTTTGATCTGTTTCTGCAGTGTGCGTTTTGATTTTTATGCACGTGATTTTTGCTGCGATTTTACGCGTTTGGCCAAAAAAAAAAAGCATAAAAAAAATGCAATTTGTTGGGCAGATTAAAAAACACGAATTGCTGCAAAAATGCAGCTTCTCCGTCGAAGTATATTAAACCAAAATAAGCACCGTTTTGCGTTTTTGAAAAAAGTTCTTGACCCTTTCCAAATAACGCAGCAGCTGAAAAAAGCATAGATGTGAACGTGTCCCGTAGGAAACCATGTTAAATGAACTGTAGTGCATTTCTGCAAAAAACGCATAGGTGTGAACCAGGCCTAAGACGTTTAGTAACATGATGGGGTTAAAAAAAAAACTAAAATTGGCCCTTTATAATACAAAAAGAGCAAATTATTTGCTCTTTTTGTACTAATAAAGGGCTAATTTTTGTTTGTTTTTTAACCCCATCATGTTACTAAACGATCTAATCGATTACGAAAATAGTAATCGGTTCATTTCATAATTGATTCGTTGTTTCGGCCCTAGAAAGTAGATGGCATATTAACCACTTCAATACAGGGCACTTTCACCCCCTTCCTTCCCAGGCCAATTTTCAGCGCGGTCGCATTTTCTATGACAATTGCGCGGTCATGCTACGCTGTACCCAAATGACATTTTTATCATTTTGTTCACACAAATAGAGCTTTCTTTTGGTGGTATTTATTCACGACTGTTTTTTTTTTTTTTTTTGCGATATAAGTGGAAATTTGGAAAAAAAACAATATTTTCTTCTTTCTATTTTAAAATAAATCCAATAAAATCGAATTCTGTCATAAATTTAAGCCAAAATGTATTCTGCTACATGTCTTTGGTAAAAAAAAAAAAAAAATCCTGTTAAGTGTATAATAATTGGTTTGTGTGATCATGGACAGATGTACGCAGATGATCATGTACAGATGTGTGCAGATGATCATTGGAACATATGATTTTCCTGTTACATATGTGGGGGACTTTTTGCTTGCCTTTTTATCTGGCCAGTTTGGAGCACTATTCTTCCCCCTGATACCAATGGCGGGGCCCTATTCTTCCCCCTGATACCAATGGCGGGGCCCTATCTCTTCCCCCTGATACCAATGGCGGGGCCCTATCTCTTCCCCCTGATACCAATGGCGGGGCCCTATCTCTTCCCCCTGACACCAATGGCGGGGCCCTATCTCTTCCCCCTGACACCAATGGCGGGGCCCTATCTCTTCCCCCTGACACCAATGGCGGGGCCCTATCTCTTCCCCCTGACACCAATGGCGGGGCCCTATCTCTTCCCCCTGACACCAATGACGGGGGCCCTATCTCTTCCCCCTGACACCAATGACGGGGGCCCTATCTCTTCCCCCTGACACCAATGACGGGGGCCCTATCTCTTCCCCCTGACACCAATGACGGGGGCCCTATCTCTTCCCCCTGACACCAATGACGGGGGCCCTATCTCTTCCCCCTGACACCAATGACGGGGGCCCTATCTCTTCCCCCTGACACCAATGACGGGGGCCCTATCTCTTCCCCCTGACACCAATGACGGGGGCCCTATCTCTTCCCCCTGACACCAATGACGGGGGCCCTATCTCTTCCCCCTGACACCAATGACGGGGGCCCTATCTCTTCCCCCTGACACCAATGACGGGGGCCCTATCTCTTCCCCCTGACACCAATGACGGGGGCCCTATCTCTTCCCCCTGACACCAATGACGGGGGCCCTATCTCTTCCCCCTGACACCAATGACGGGGGCCCTATCTCTTCCCCCTGACACCAATGACGGGGGCCCTATCTCTTCCCCCTGACACCAATGACGGGCACTGTTCCTCTTACGAATGGCAGGACATTTTCTACTGGAGTCTGAAAGACCATAAACTAGCCCTTTTTTGTGTAGAACAATTGGTGACCCCTTCTGTAGATGGCAAATGGAAAAAAAAATAGTAAATTCTTGCTAGCTCTCTCTGGGGTTTTACAGATCCCAAAGTACGTGTGCCGCATTCTGAACATTTATAGACATGGCGGTAGAAGTAAGCACGGAGAACGCGATCAGAGTCTGAAAATAATCATTAGTGCTTTCTAAACCAGCGACCGCTGATAATCTGGATTAACGGATTTCCATGTTTGAGCAGACTTGTATAATCCCGCTCTCATCACTTTCTCAATCAATATGTCTTAATTGAAAAGGTTTGCAAAGTAAAACCATTTAATTACTAAGATTTCGTCCCCTTTCTCTGTTTTCTTCCCCCAGGCTTGCTTCTTAGGATTTGAAGTTGCCATGAAATTCTTAAACTGGGCAATGCCAAGCTTGTGAAATCCACCGCAAAAGAAGGTCGCCGACTTGTGTCGCGATGACAGGCGTGCCGAACACACCTCTCAGTCAATGAAGAAACACCTTGCCTTACACGGGACCCACCCCATAGGGGGCGTGGCTCTTCTCCTAATCTACAAGCCATTCTTGCCAATGGCGGAAACAAAAACTTGAAAAAAAATGTTGATTTTTATGTGAATGAATTTAGCTGCTCATATTTTTTTTATTTTATATGAACTGCAATGAAATAGATCTTTAATTAACAGACAACTTTATTATCTTTATAGATCAGTAAAATATTTTATTGCTGCTGACTTCACCTTAAAGTGGTAGTGAACTCCTTATTTTTAACTTGTACCTACAGGTAACCTTACCATCAGGCTTACCTGCAGGTACAATTAATATCTCCTAAAGGTGTACCGTTTTAGGAGGTATTCACATCGGCAAACGCTGATGACATCACCTGCGCATGCACAGTGACGCTCTGCTTTCAGGGCATACAGTGTTGGAAGTGGCTTTGCCATTCATAGAGCCGGAACACCGGCTGAAGATTGGAGCGCCAGTGAGCCGTGACAGCACTGGGCTGGAGGGCATCCTTGTACAGGTAAGTCTATCACAATGCGCTAGTAAGCGGTGTATACTATTAGACTATGACTTAAACCTGCAGGGGGCCCGATTTTTTATTTTTTTTGTTTTGTTCTTATATGTTTTTTAGGGTGTTTTTACTACCGCTTTAAGCACTCTTTGGGCCCGGGCTTATTATGGCCCATCTGTATTATCTAGGGCAGGGGTCTCCAAACTATGGCCCTCCAGGTGTTCAAGAACTACAATTCCCTAGTCATGTCTGTGAATGTCAGAGATTTACAATGCCTCATGGGACGTGTAGTTCCGCAGCAGCCAGAGGGCCATAGTTTGGAGATCCCTGGTCTAGGGCATGGGTGCTCAACCTGTGGCCCTCCAACTGTTGATGAACTACAAGTCCCATGAGGCATTGCAAGCCACTGACGGTTACAAGCATGACTCCCAAAGGCATGATGGTATTTGTAGTTCCACAACAGCTGAAGGGCCACAGGTTGGGTACCCATGGTCTAGGGCAGGGGTAGGCAACCTCGGCCCTCCAGCTGTTTTGAAACTACGCATCCCATGAGCCATTGCAAGACCCTGACAATCAGAGGCATGACTCCTAGAGGCAGAGGCATTTGTAGTTTCAGAGAAGTGTCAGAATAGGCCCAGTATGGAAGTGGTGAAAGATACAGGGGCACATTGAACAACCAGCACATAGCACTATGGCAGCAAAGATGTTATATAGCATAAATCACAGGCTTTTGGACCCACGAGAAGCACAGGTGCTGGGTAAAGTTCACTGCCAGGAGCCCAACAAAATCAATCACGGGTTAAAATAAGCAGTGACGGGATGCTGTATGCACTCGGATGTATTCCCTGAACACCAGAATTCTGCATTTAGGGCTTTAGACACTTAATAACTTCTCCCTTACAAAACAAATAGGGAACAGTTGGACTTTAAAAACAGTTATGGTAATAAATAAAAAAGTCTAAATGTGCCCCCGGTACTTCCCAGGGGCTAATTTTCCACTAAAATTTTGTTAGTGGAATGTGTCACAAAAATCAAATATATAAAGCTACGGTTAGGAAAACATTTTATGAAAAGTGATACAGGCACTGCCTATTTCTGGATTCAGCAGCAGCAGGGGGTGCACACAGGCTGGGGATCCCCCTCTGTGAAAGTACATGGAAAAGTCTACTTCGTGAAATATTAATACTGAAATCTGAATTCTAGGCAGATATAAAAGACACAAATTAATGCAGCTCTGTAATCATTAATGATTAACCACTTACTGATTGCCCTATGGCAGTTTAACTGCTACGGGGTGACAACTGTGTGCCAGATCACGTATACAGTTGTGCTCAAAAGTTTGCATACCCTGGCAGAAATTGTGAAATTTTGGCATTAATATTGAAAATATGACTGATCATGTCAAAAAAACTGTCTTGTATTTAAGGATAGCAATCGCACGAAGCCATTTATTATCACATAGTTTTTTTTGGATCCTCTTTAAAGCGGAGCTCCACCCTAAAGTGGAACTTCCGCTGATCAGAACCCTCCCCCCCTCCGGTGTCACAATTGACACCTTTCAGGGGGGAGGGGGTGCAGATACCTGTCTAAGACAGGTATTTGCACCCACTTCCGGGAGTACTCTCTGCGGGAAGCACGTCACTTCCCGCAGATTCCCCGTTGTGTTCTGGGAGACACTCGGCTCCCAGAACACAGGGGCCCATTCAGAACGACGCAGCGCGACTCGTGCATGCGCTGTAGGGAACCGCAAGGCTTCACTTCCTGGTTCCCTCACTGAGGATGGCGGTGGGGGCAGCAGAGTGACGAGCGATTGCTCATCCTCTGCTGCGGACGTCGCTGGACTCCAGGACAGGTGAGTGTCCATATATTAAAAGTCAGCAGCTGCTGGCTTTTAATATTTTTTTTTCTGCGGCACCTCCGCTTTTAATCATAATGATAACAGAAATCACCCAAATGGCCCTGATCAAAAGTTTACATACCCTGAAATGTTTGGCCTTGGTACAGACACAGAAGGTGGCACACACAGGTTAAAATGCCTATTAAAGGTTAATTTCCCACGTGTGGCTTTTTAAATCACAACAATGCTGGCCATACACTATACGAAAAATTGTCCGAACGAACTTTCGAAAAACAAACGTTCGGTCATGAGTGCAAACAATAGTGCCATCATGTAATGACCGATAAATCGTTCAGTGGGCTTGAATAAAAAAAAAGCTTTTTTTTTATTTATTTTTTTTACACATATACCTAGTGCAGAAAGTTCGGACGGGAGACACATTAACCTTTCAATTTATCGTTCGTTTGACAGAAAATTTCCAAACTTGTCCTTCGTTTTTTCGGCTCAAAAACATCCCAACGATTATTGATTTTGTGCCCATTAACTGTTTGAACGACCGATTTTTCATCTGATTTTTCGTATAGTTTATGGCCAGCATTAGTGTCTGTGTATAAATATTCAATGAGTTTGTCAGCGCTCACATGGATGCACTAAGCAGGCTAGACACTAAGCCATGAGGAGGTAAAAAAGAACAGTCAAAAGACCTGCATAACAATATAATGAAACTTTAGAAAGATGGAAAAGGATATAAAAAAAATATCCAAAGCCTTGAATATGCCAGTCAGTACTGTTTAATCATTTATTAAGAAGTAGAAAATTCGGGGGTCTTTTGATACCAAGCCAAGGTCAGGTAGACCAAGAAAGATTTCAGCCACATATATAATAAACAAGTTATTATAAATCATAAAAAAAACCCAAGGAGAGTGGATATTGTTTTTATAGTAAATTGATTATGATATATACTCAGATGCGCCCCTCTCCTTGTTTTTTTATTTTAACATCTCACGGAGCACTGTTTAATCAATCATCCAAACATGGAAAGAGTATGGCACAACTGCAAACCTACCAAGACATGGCCGTCCACCTAACTGACAGGTTGGGCAAGAAGAGCATTCATCAGAGAAGCAGCCAAGAGGCCCATGGTAACTCTGGAGGAGCTGCTCAGGTGGGAGACTAATATGCCCTTTATGGAAGAGTGGCAAGAAGAAAGCAGTTGTTAAAAGAAAGCCATAAGAAGTCCTGTTTGCAGTTTGCGAGAAGCCATGTGGGGGATGAGACCAAAATTTAACTTTTTGGCCTAAAAGCAAAACGCTACGTGTGGTGGAAAACGAGCACTGTACATCATCCTGAACACACCATCCCCACTTTGAAACATGGTGGTGGCAGCATTATGTTGTGGGGATGCTTTTCTTCAGCAGGGACAGGGAAACTGGTCAGAGTTGATGGGAAGATGGATGGAGTCCAATACAGGGCAATCTTATGCCGTGTACACACGGTTGGATTTTCCGCCAGCAAAAGTCAGATGTGAGCTTTTCGTCTGAAATTCCGACCGTGTGTATGCTCCATCGGACTTTTGCTGTCAGAATTCAGCCAGCAAAAGATTGAGAGCAGGTTCTCAATTTTTCCGACGGGAAAAATTCCGATCGTCTGTAGCAATTCCGACGCATGCTCAGAAACAATTAGACGGATGCTCGGAAGCATTGAACTTCATTTTCTTGGCTCTTCGTAGTGTTGTACGTCATCGCATTCTTGACGGTCGAAAGTTCAGAGAACTTTTGTGTGACTGTGTGTATGCAAGCCAAGCTTGAGCGGAATTCCGTCGGAAAAACCATCCAAGGTTTTTCTGACGGAAAATCCGATTGTGTGTACGCGGCATTATGAAGATTTTTTATTTTTTTGTAGTCTGAAAAAGACTTGAGACTGGGGCGGAGGTTCACTTTCCAGCAGGACAACGACCCTAAACATACAGCCAGAGCTACAATGGAATGGTTTAGATCAAAGCATATTCATGTGTTAGAATGACCCAGTCAAAGTCCAGACCTGAGGTGCTTTGCAGGCGCTATTGTGCTAAAAAAAAGCGCCCTGAAAGAGCCGCTCCTTTTATCTCCGGTGTGAAAGCGTGAGCGCTTTCACACTGGAGCGTTGCGCTGCAGGACACTAAAAAAAAAGTCCTACCAGCCGCATCTTTGAGGCGCTGTAGGAGCGGTAAATATACCGCTCCTATAGCGCCCCTGTCCATTGAAATCAATGGGGTAGCGCCTCTGAACCGCCTGCAAAGCGGCGTTTTTGCGGGCGGATTTAATCCTTTTTTGGCTGCCAGCGGGGGTTAAAACCGCCCCGCTAGCGGCCGAAAATCGCAGCAAAAACGTTAAAAATAGCGACACTTTACCGCCGACCCACCCAGCGCTTCAGTGTGAAAGTACCCTAAATCTAATTGAGAAACTGTGGCAAGACTTGAAAATTGCTGTTCACAGACGCTCTCCATCCAATCTGACAGAGCTTTAGATATTTTGCAAAGAAGAATGGGGAAAAAATGTCCCTCTCTAGACGGGCAAAGCTGGAAGAGACATCCCCAAAAAGACTTGCAGCTGTAATTGCAGAGAAAGGCGGTTCTACAAAGTATTGCCCCCGGGGGGCGCCATACAAATGTACCCCCCACACTTTTTTCACATATTTATTTGTAAAAAAATGTTGAAATGCATGAATCATTTTCCTTCCATTTCACAATTATGAGCCACTTTGTGTTGGTCACATAAAATACATTTATGTTTTTGGTTGTAAGATGACAAAATGTGTGAAATTTCAAGGGGTGTGAATACTTTTTCAAGGCACTGTAACAGCCGAAAATGCCTGGAAAGCCTCAGCATGCTGGAAATCCACTGCAAAGTGTTCACTTATATAATTAATAATAGCTGAACTTGGCCCTGCATTTTTGGCACGCCTGCCGTATTGGGCCCCGCCATCGATACCGCTGAGCACCCACAGTGGGAAGACATTCTTCCTGTACTTCAGTACGGCGGGGTAACCCGAGAAAGACGAGCGCTGGACGTATACAGCTGAAAGGATTAAATATCTCACACTCTATGCAGACTATTACATAACTGTTCCTATACATATCAGACTGGCTCCCCCCAGGCCGGGGGGATGTTATGAATTGCTGAAAGGTCCATACGTTGGACGTTCTTCTTTTATACAGATATTAACAGCAGTAAACCTTTTTATTCTAACACAACCATTGCCTCTTGTCTTATCCTTTTTCTTAAGCCTCGTACGCAGGATTGGACTTCCATCGGACAAATCCGTGGAATTTTGTCCGAAGGGCGTTGGCCGTGGACTTGTTCTGCATACAGACGGCAGAACTTTTTCAGCCAACATTCACGAAATGACGTGTTTTTTCTGCTTTTTAGCGCCACCCTTTGGGCAACTTCTGCTTATGTTGTCTTTATGGTTAGCATTGGTTGGGAGCATGCGTGTTTTGTACTTTGGATTTTATTCCGAGGGACTTGTGTACACGCGATCGGATAATCCGACAAGACACATTTGTTGTCGGACAATTTGAGAGCATGGCTATAAAACATTTGTTGTTGGAAATTCCGACAACAATTGTCCGAAGGAGCGTACGCACGGTCGGATTATCCGACGAAACCCTTCCATCACACACTTGTTGTCGGAAAATCCGATCGTGTGTACGGGCCTTTATGTTCCCGCTGAAATTATCTGCTAAGGCCGACCATACATGGTTCCAATCTTGGCCGATTCAGCAGGAAGCGGCCGAGATTCGAGCTGTTAATGGGCAGGCTGTATGTACCAAGTTAATCGATTGGTCAACTTGGGTACAACCAGCCTACCGTGTTCTCCTGCGATTATCGCTAGCGGCTTCTATAGCCACTAGCAAAAACCACTGTCTTCTCCCGGGGTGGGGGTTGGCTTCCCCCGCCGGGAGAAGACAATGGACTGGTATCTGCACTGTCTGTGATGATGGGGGAATCATGCAAATTTCTTTCCTGAAGAAATTTGCACCATGCCTAAGGAACATAATCCTAAAAATTGGAACAGAAGGGGACTAGTGATTCTAAAAGTGGTCACAATGAGAAAAAAAAAAAAAAGAAGCCCATTCACGCTTAACCACTTGTCTTCCGGAAGGATTACCCCTCTTTATGACAAGGCCATTTTGCAATACACCCCTGCGTTGCTATAACTGACAATTGCGACGCTGTACCCAAAGAAAATGTATGTCCTTTTTTCCCCCACAAATAAAGCTTTCTTTTGGTGGTATTTGATCCCCTATGTCAGGGGTGCCCAACCTTTTGAAGAGCAAGGGCCACTTAAGCGAATTGGTAACTGGTCACGGGCCACAATGAGTGGAGCAGGAGGATGACTGGTCCGTGTCCACAGACCACTCTACTCTACTCTATGGGCCTTCTGATCCAATCCGATTCTATAAACAAACAAAAAAAAAAACAGACATTTTTTAAATAAAAAAAAAAAAAATGTTTTACTGTCTGCTAGAAAACATATCCAATAAAAAAAAAAATGTAAATCCAATTTCTTCAAAAATTTAGGGAAATATGTATTCTGCTACATATTTTTGGTAAAAATAAATAAGTCACAATAAGCGTATATTGGTTGGTTTGTGCAAAAGCTATAGCGTCTACAAACTATGCAATATTTTTATTTACTTATTTTTTTTACTAGTAATAGCGGCGATCAGCGACTTATAGCAGGACTGCAATGTTGCGGTGGACAATCTGACACTAACTGACACTTTTTTGGGAACCAGTGACACTAATACCATGATCCGTGCTAACAGTATGCACTGTCGCTGTACTAATGACACTGACTGGGAAGAGGTTAACATCAGGAGCTATCAAAGGGTTAACTGTGTGCCTAGCTTGTGTTTTACTAAACTGTGGGAGGTGCTTTTACTAGAGGAAGACATGGATTCTAGTTCCTGCTTTGCAGAGACACAGGATCCATGCCTTCCCTCCTGTCAGAACAGCAGAATCTGTCCACAGGACAACTATTTGTTGTGCACTCCACAAATCTGGTCTTTATGGAAGAGAGGCAAGAAGAAAGCCATAAGAAGGCCTGTTTGCAGTTTGTGAGAAGCCATGCGGGGGACACAGCAAACATGTGGAAGAAGGTGCTCTGGTCAGATGAGTGCAAAATTAAACTTTTTGGCCTAAAACCAAAACGCTATGTGTGGAGGAAAACTAACACTGCACATCACCCTGAATACACCATCCCCACCGTGAAACATGGTGGTGGCAGCAGAATCATGTTGTGGGGATTATTTTCTTCATCAGGGACAGGGAAGCTGGTCAGAGTTGATGGGAAGATGGATGGAGCCAAATACAGGACAATCTTAGAAGAAAACCTGTTAGGAGTCTGCAAAAGACTTGAGACTGGGGCGGAGGTTCACCTTCCAGCAGGACAACGACCCTAAACATACAGCCAGAGCTACAATGGAATGGTTTAGATCAAAGCATATTCATGTGTTAGAATGGCCCAGTCACAGTCCAGACCTAAATCCAATTGAGAATATGTGGCAAGACTTCAAAATTGCTGTTCACAGACGCTCTCCATCCAATCTGACAGAGCTTGAGATATTTTGTAAAAAATTCACTCTAGATGTGCAAAGCTGGTAGAGAAATCCCCAAAAAGAAAACCATTTATCATTTTCTTTCCACTTCACAATTATGTGCCACTTGGTGTTGGTCTATCACATAAAATCCCAATAAAATACATTGAAATTTTTGGTTTGGTCACTATGGGAATAAATGAGGCCAGAGTGGTCACTATGGGAATAAATGGGGCCGGAGTGGTCACTATGGGAATAAATGGGGCCGGAGTGGTCACTATGGGAATAAATGAGGCCGGAGTGGTCATTATGGGAATAAATGAGGCTCAAGTGGTCACTATGGGAATAAATGAGGCCGGAGTGGTCATTATGGGAATAAATGAGGCTCAAGTGGTCACTATGGGATAAATGAGGCTCAAGTGGTCACTATGGGAATAAATGAGGCCAGAGTGGTCACTATGGGAATAAATGAGGCCGGAGTGGTCATTATGGGAATAAAAGAGGCCGGAGTGGTCATTATGGGAATAAATGAGGCCGGAGTGGTCATTATGGGAATAAATGAGGCTCAAGTGGTCACTATGGGAATAAATGAGTCTGGAGTGATCTCTATGGGATAAAATGATGCTGAGGTGGTCATTATGTAAAAATAATGATGCTGGAGACTCTGGAGTAGTCACTATGAGGTCCCTACCTAGGTCAGTGTGCTGCCTAGACATGGTGGATGCACCATTTATCATATTTCCGCATGCTGTGCTGGTCTGCAGAACACATCTATTGGCATGTGTGTTGGGGTGCCATTCAAACCGAATAATTTATTTTGTGCTGTGAGACCAAGGTGGTGTGCCGAAACGCGTCAGCCCTTGTATCTTTTTACCTGTACCAATAAATATTTACATTTGGATATGGACCTGGAGTTGCCAGCTTTTCCTATTTCAAACTGAATGATGCTGCGTTGCACCAATGCATTTAACATTAATTGCCGTGCATTTCGGTAAAGCATGCAATACAGCCGCTGGTGTAAATTACCTATCAAATAATACCCGGCGTCCCTGTTCAGGCACTTCCTGTTATGGGGTGACAACTATCTCCCAATTGTGCTCCTGTGTTGTCACCCTGTCCCATGCACCCCTATAAGATGCCACGAGAAACATCGGGGCGGCATGGTCCCTGTTGTCGGGAAGCCAGTCCAGTCCAGAGCAGTGGCGGTGTGTCCATAGTGGGCGCAGGAGCGCCGCCCCCTCTCTCCCCTGCACCGTCAACAATACATACATACATTCATGCATTGCATGAATGTATGTATTGGCGCCGCTGCTGCCCACTATTCAGATTGCCGGCCCACTGGCAAGCGCCGGCCATCTGAATAACAGCAGTTGGTTGGTTTTTGGAAGTGTCTATCAGAGCCAGCGGCTCTGATAGGCTTCCCGATTACAGACTGTGGGCTGTAATCGGCTTCCAAATAGTTAACCAGGGGACGCACGGGTTGTGCGTTCCTTGGTTAACACTGACACGCGTCTCAGCCAATCAGGTTCACCGGGTCTGGTTACCGGTAACCTGATTAACTGAATCGACATCGAGGGTGGGAGAAGACATTGAGGACGGAAGAAGACGTGAGGGAGCGTGGAGGAGGACGGCGCTGACCCGAGGAAGGTAAGTGCAGGGCTGGGGGGAAATGTCTGCATTTGGGGGGAAATTGGCTGCATTTGGGGACAAACTGGTTGCATTTGGGGACAAACTGGCTGCATTTGGGGACAAACTGGTTGCATTTGGGGACAAACTGGCTGTATTTGGGGACAAACTGGCAGTATTTGGGGGGAAACTGGCTGCATTTGGGGACAAACTGGCTGCATTTGGGAGGAAACTGGCTGTATTTGGGGACCAAATGGCTGTATTTGGGGACAAACTGGCTGCAGTTTGGGACAAACTGGCTGCATTTGGGGGGGCAAACTGGCTCCATTTGGGGACAAACTGGCTGCATTTGGGAGGAAACTGGCTGTATTTGGGGACCAAATGGCTGTATTTGGGGACGAACTGGCTGCAGTTTGGGACAAACTGGCTGCATTTGGGGGGGCAAACTGGCTGCATTTGGGGGGCAAACTGGCTGCATTTTGAGGGGCAAACTGGTGGCGTTTGGGTACAGTGGCTGTGTTTAATGGGCACAGTGGCGGCAATTGATGTTGTTTTGTTTTTTTTTTCAGTTTGTTTGCGCCCCCCCAAAAATTTTGAGCACCAGCCGCCACTGGTCCAGAGCAATGAATAAGTAACAGTAGACAGGAAGTGGCTGAAAGAGACTGAAGTAGATCAGCAGCAGTGAGATACAAAAAAATATGTGGCAATTGTGTATGGTGCACGTAGCTTTAGCAAACGAAATGTCATCCAGTTACGATTTTAGATCTTTTTTTTTTTTTAATCATATGCCGGTTATATTAATTACACCATTGTGACTATATTATTTTAAAAAATGGGTAAGTGCCCTTTAAATAATTTGGCCACCGCACTCCTCTCCACAATGGAGCGTCTTACCTCTGGAGAATCAGTCACCTCACCCTCTCCCGCTGACTCATATGACGGCTGTGGAGGTGTGAGTGGGCGGGAGGAAAGGTAGATTTGAAGTAAAATACAACAAAGAGGCAGCAAAATCATCTGCAATTGTTTAGCATTCCCAATCTGCGTTCTTCACACATCAAATATTATTTTATTATTAGCCGTGGCTCTGCGGGCGGCAAACACAACGGATTTCATGTTTTCTTCCTGACCCTATAATGCACAAATAACACATAAAAATTGCACGTGGATACAAAACACAGTTTTAAATGATTTGCAAAAAGAGCTAATTTTTGCTCATGTAGAGCTACCCTTAAGGCTCGTTCACATGGGAGCCGTGGTTTTACCGACCCCCCAGACCACCCTCCTAAACAGAGGCGTAGCTTGAAGCTTGTGGGCCCTGATGCAAAAGTTGACCTGCCCCTGGGCTGTTCTCACCCTGTGCTCCCCTCCATTCAGGAAATGGCTCTCAGATTGTCCCTCATGAGCCAATGAGAATGGAGGGGTGTGGGCCGTGAGAGGCAAAGTGGAAGCCCAGTACTGAAGCGTGGCTGTGGGTGCCTTCGGCAGATCGGAGCTGGATTTTGTGGGGGATATGATAATATGACAGGGAGGCTGCAGGGGCCCCCTGGAGCTAGGGGTGGGGTTACGATTGCGACTCCTGCAACCCCTTATGCTACGCCCATGCTCCTAAACAGAGCAATGCAGCCGCTTAGGGCTGTACATATGCTACGGCCTGTGATGCTTTGCTTCCTGGCCTCGGCAGAAGTTAAAGTGTTTGTAAACCTCCGACATAAAATATGAACAAAGCATATCCCTCTATAGTGTGTACTTGTCTCAATCCAGAGCACTAAGTGTCATTTCTGTCTACTGCCTCCTTCCTCTGCTATCAGCATTAGTCACTTCTGGCAAGCTTTCCTGACACCAAGAGAAAAAAGGTGACAGGGGAGGGAGCTCCAGCTGATTGACCGCCTCAACTTCCTGTGTGCTGCGTGAAGGGGGGGTCCTTTCCCTCCAATCAGCTCTCAGAGCTCTCCTCACTGATGTAACTGCAGCTCCCCACCCCCTGCTTTTCAGAACTGAGAGATCCTGAGTAAATTCTACACTTTAAATCACTTGCCGACCAGCTTCTGTACATATACAGCGGCAGATGGGCTCTTCTGCGCAAATCGCCGTATATGTACAGGGTTGCCACCTGTCCGGGATTCACCATCTTAAACCCGGACACATTATTCAGACAGGAATGTGGCTCAGAACAGGGCTTGACCGGGGTGTGAGATGGCACTATGTGCGCCACATTACTATTCTCTTTGGAGTGTCCAAAGGTGTCCCTGGTCTCCCAATCCTATAGTGTATACCAAAACAAAATAAAAATTACTGTGTGTCGCTAAAGTGTTCAGGTTTGGCCTAAAGAAAAACCCTAATATGTACGGCGGCTCCTTTAAGAGCCTTAGCGGGCGCACGCCCGCTGCATGCCGGGGGACCCGATGCGTGTGACCGGCAGGCGCGATCGCCGCCAGCCAGCCGCGATCGCGGGCACGAGAGCCAGAACGGGGATTTGTGTACGTAAACACACAAATCCTCGTTCTGACAGGGGAGAACAAGTCTGCTTTTTGCAGTAATTTCGAACAGCGATATGTCCCCTCCCCTAGTCAGTCCCATCCCCCTACAGTTAGAAACACTAACGAGGGATGTCAATGGTCCCAAAAATGTGTCAAAAGTGTCCAATCTGTCCGCCGCAATGTCGCAGTCCCACTAGAAATCGCAGATCACCGCCATTACAATGCCATAAAATTGCCATAAATCTATCCCCTATGTAGAAGCTATTACTTTTGCGCAAACCAATCCAATATAGGCTTTTTGGGATTTTTTTTTACCAAAAATATGTAGAAGAATACATATCGGCCTAAACTGATGAAGACATTTTTTTTTAAATGTTTTTTTGGATATTTAGTATAGCAAAGAGTAAAAAATATTTATTTTTTTCAAAATTGTCGCTCTTTTTTTGTTTATAGCGCAAAAAATAAAAACCGCAGAGATGAGCAAATGCCACCAAAAGAAAGCTCTATTTGTGGGGAAAAAAGGATGTCAATTTTGTTTGGGTACAGCGTGGTGTCAATGGCAGAAATTGTGGCCCATTGTTGTTGTCATTGGGAGGAATTGTGCTCCTTGGTTGGGCCACAATTCCTCCCAATGACACCAACAATGGGCCACAATTCCTGCCATTGACACCAAGGTGGGCCACAATTCCTCCCAGAGGCACCAACAATGGGTTACAATTCCTCCCAATGACACCAACGATGGGCCACAATTCCTGCCATTGACACCAAGGTGGGCCACAATTCCTCCCAGAGGCACCAACAATGGGCTACAATTCCTCCCAATGACACCAACGATGGGCCACAATTCCTCCCAATGACAGCATCGTTGGTGTCTTTGGCGGGGATTGTGCCCCATTGTAGGAGTCATTGGGAGAAGTTGTGGCCGATCGTTGGTGTCATTGGGAGGAATTGTGCCCCGTTTGTTGGTGTCAGTGAATGAAATAGTGCCCCAAAGTCCAGATGAAAGCAAGCAAAGGACCACATTCGGTCCCTGGGCCGCAGTTTGGAGACCACTGATATAAAGTAAATATAGTAAAATAGTATAAACTCAATGATTGGGTACAGTGTGGTGTCAATGGCAGGGATTGTGACCCATTGCTGGTGTCATTGGGAGGAATTGTGCCGCTTTGTTGGGCCACAATTCCTCCCAATGATACCAACAAAGGGGCGCAATTCCTCCCAATGACACCAATAATGGGCCACAATCCCTGCCATTGACACCAAGGTGGGCCAGAAATTCCTCCCAGAGGCACCAACAATGGGCCACAATTCCTCCCAATGACACCAACGATGGGCCACAATTCCTCCCAATGACACCAGCGTTGGTGTCATTGGCGGGGATTGTGCCCCATTGTTGGAGTCATTGGGAGGAATTGTGGCCGATCATTGGTGTCATTGGGAGGAATTAAGTCCCATTATTGGTGGCATTGAGTCCCATTGTTGGTGTCATTGGGAGGAATTGTGCCCATTTGTTGGTGTCAGTGAATGAAATAGTGCCCCAAAGGCCAGATGAATGCAAGCAAAGGACCACATTCGGTCCCTGGGCCGCAGTTTGGAGACCACTGATATAAAGTAAATATAGTAAAATAGTATAAACTCAATGATATCATCACTCAAGGAAAAAAAAGTTTGTTCAAATGGCTGGCACTGGAGGGAGCCCGGAACAACATGTTCTCCAGGGAAATTGAGTCTTTATTTATCCATCCTGGCAAAACTGTCCATCAAGATTTATGTGAACGTTCCAGGATGGGTCTGCTTTCAAGTTTATTGTTCTGAAATAATATCGTAATCAGGATACCCTGCTTACTACAAAACGACGACTCTAAGCGGAAACCCAATATCAGCGTCCAACAAGAGGAGGATTACAGCGGTGAAAAAGGATCTGATGAGGGCGATCGTAAAAGATCTGTTCTGGTAATTACAATGGCGCTGATGTATGGTGTCACCCGGCAGAGAGAGGAATTAACGATTCACGAGGCTGATTAATAATGCAGTGTATGCCGAGCGGCTGTAAAACAAAGGACCTTGAGGGTGTAGGACACATTGACAGCTTGTAGCGGGATTAATGTATTACGGGATTATATAAACTGCTGAGAAGTGACAGGTGACGTCAGGGAACTACAAATGAGAAAGGGGGGCAATTACACCACAGAGGTAATTAATCCAGCTGCTTGATCGCTCAATTACAATTGTTTCACTAGGCAACGGAACGTGTGGGGAAAGCGGCTCCTCTCCCGCGATCGCGCTGACGCCGGATTTAATAACCACGTGTAGCGGAATCGTTGAAACCATGTGGCACATTTGTCTTAAATGGGAACTTTACATTTCCACTCCCAAAAAACAGTGAGAAGGGAGAAGAGGGATGGTTAAATTAAAGGGGAGCTCCATGTCTCCAATCCAAAAGAAAAAAAAAAACAGAATAAAATAAAATAAAGTGGAACTCTGTGTTTCCACTCCAAAAGAAACAGAAGAGGAGAAAATAAATCCTTAAATGTCTTAAAGGGGAACTCTGCATGTCTACTCCAAAGACAGGGAGAAGAAAATTGCTTAAATGTGTTAAAGAGCAACTTCATAATTCAACTCCAAAGCAGTAGCGGAGAAAACCAAAGAATAAATGTCTTGAAGGGGAACTCCATGTTTCCACCCCAAAAAGATAGTAGAGGAGAAAATGTTTACATGTCTTCAAGGGGAACTCCATGTTTCCACTCCAAAATAACATTAGAGGTGAGAGAAAAGCCATATACATGTCTTGAAGGGGAACTCCATATTTTCACTCCAAAAAAGTAGAGGTGAAAATGCTTAAATGTCTTAAAGGGGAACTCTATGTTTCCACTTTAAAAAAATCAGAGGAGAAAATGGAGGCATACATGTCTTTAAAGGGATGATTCCACTCCAAAAAAAACAGTAGAGGAGAAAATGCGTAAATTCCCTAAAGGGGAACTCCATATTTCCACTCCAAAAAAGTAGAAGAGAAAATAAATCCTTAAATGTCTTGTGGGGGACTCTACATTTCCACTCCAAAAAAAACTGTGAGAAGAAAAATGCTTAATTGTTTTAAAGTGGAACGTCATGTTTCCACAAAAAAAAAAAACAGTAGAGGAGGAAATAAAGTCATAAATGTCTTAAAGGGGAATTCCATATTTAGATTTAAAAAGAAAAAACAGTAGTGGAAAACATAAATGTTTAAATGTCTTAAAGGGGAACTCCATGTTTTCATTTTGAAAACAGTATGGGACAACATAAACACTGAAATGTCTTAAAGCGGAACTCCATATTTCCACTCCAAAAAAGCAGAGGAGAAAGTAAAAGCATAAATGTCTTAAAGGGGAACCCTCATGTTTCCATTTAAAAATAACATTAGAGGTGAGAGAAAAGCCATATACATGTCTTAAAGGGGAACTCCGTATTTTCACTCCAAAAAAGTAGAGGTGAAAATGCTTAAATGTCTTAAAGGGGAACTTTATATTTCCACTCTAAAAAATCAGAGGAGAAAATGGAGGCATACATGTCTTTAAAGGGATGATTCCACAAAAAAAAAAAAAAAAAAAAATAGTAGAGGAGGAAAAAAATGCTTAAATGTCTTAAAAGGGAACTCCATGTTTCCACTCCAAAAAAAAACAGTAGAGGAGAAAATGCGTAAATGCCCTAAAGGGGAACTCCATATTTCCACTCCAAAAAAGTAGAAGAGAAAATAAATCCT
This sequence comes from Rana muscosa, assembly GCA_029206835.1. NCBI lineage: Eukaryota > Metazoa > Chordata > Amphibia > Anura > Ranidae > Rana > Rana muscosa. The sequence goes on from CM055120.1 coordinate 307,068,502, forward strand.
TAAATATCTTGTGGGGGACTCTACATTTCCACTCCAAAAAAACAGTGAGAAGAAAAATGCTTAATTGTTTTAAAGTGGAACGTCATGTTTCCACAAAAACAAAAAAAAAACAGTAGAGGAGGAAATAAAGTCATAAATGTCTTAAAGGGGAATTCCATATTTAGATTTAAAAAGAAAAAACAGTAGTGGAAAACATAAATGTTTAAATGTCTTAAAGGGGAACCCTCATGTTTCCATTTAAAAATAACATTAGAGGTGAGAGAAAAGCCATATACATGTCTTAAAGGGGAACTCCGTATTTTCACTCCAAAAAAGTAGAGGTGAAAATGCTTAAATGTCTTAAAGGGGAACTCTATATTTCCACTCTAAAAAATCAGAGGAGAAAATGGAGGCATGCATGTCTTAAAGGGAAACTCTATGATTCCACAAAAAAAAAAAAGAATAGTAGAGGAGAAAAAAAAAATGCTTAAATGTCTTAAAAGGGAACTCCATGTTTCCACTCCAAAAAAAAACAGTAGAGGAGAAAATGCGTAAATGCCCTAAAGGGGAACTCCATATTTCCACTCCAAAAAAGTAGAAGAGGAAATAAATCCTTAAATGTCTTGTGGGGGACTCTACATTTCCACTCCAAAAAAACAGTGAGAAGAAAAATGCTTAAAAGTTTTAAAGTGGAACGTCATGTTTTCACAAAAAAAAAAAACAGTAGAGGAGGAATTAAAGTCATAAATGTCTTAAAGGGGAACTCCATGTTTTCATTCTGAAAACAGTAGGGGACAACATAAACACTGAAATGTCTTAAAAGGGAACTCCATGTTTCCACTCCAAAAAAAAACAGTAGAGGAGAAAATGCGTAAATTCCCTAAAGGGGAACTCCATATTTCCACTCCAAAAAAGTAGAAGAGATATGAAAACCTTAAATGTCTTGTGGGGGACTCTACATTTCCACTCCAAAAAAACTGTGAGAAGAAAAATGCTTAAATGTTTTAAAGTGGAACGTCATGTTTTCACAAAAAAAAAAAACATTAGAGGAGGAATTAAAGTCATAAATGTCTTAAAGGGGAATTCCATATTTAGGTTAAAAAAAAAACAGTAGAGGAAAAAATGTATGTCTTAAAGGGGAACTCCATGTTTTCATTCTGAAAACAGTATGGGACAACATAAGCACTGAAATGTCTTAAAGGGGAAATCCATATTTCCACTCCAAAAAAGCAGAGGAGAACGTAAAGGCATAAATGTCTTAAAGGGGAACCCCCATGTTTCCATTTAAAAATAACATTAGAGGTGAGAGAAAAGCCATATAAATGTCTTAAAGGGGAACTCCACATGTTCACTCCAAAAAAGCAGAGTAGAAAATGGAGGCATACATGTCTTAAAGGGAAACTCTATGATTCTACTCCAAAAAAACAGTAGAGAAGAAAAAAATGCGTAAATGTCTGAAAAGGGAACTCCATTTTTTTTATTCTGAAAACAATAGAGGAGAACATAAACACTGAAATGTCTCAAAGGGGAACTCAATGTTTCCACTCCAAAAAAACAATAGAGGAGAAAATGCTTAAATGTCTTAAAGGGGAATTTCATGTTCTACACTCACTTGGAATCAGCCTCCTGGAATCCCTGCACAGCAGAACTCCAAAGCAGCACAAGGAGCCATTCCGCTGTGCTCATGTGCTAATACACTGCATGCTGGCAGGAGAAGAGAGCAGAGTGACAGAGAGATGAGCGCATCAGTCTGCTGCTTCTCCTTTCACTGTGCAGTCACAGGCTGGGGGAGGGACAAGACCTGTAAGTGGTACTGAACTGCAGCAGAGAAAAATCAGATCTCCTGCCAAAACTCAGGACTGGATGGATAGAAATACAAATACAACAGCTCTAATGATTGTATTTCATCCGTGTGATTAGCTGTTTACAATGACGTTTTTTGCATGCTTTGTGTATCACAATTCAGTTCTATTTCCTTTGACAGATCTGCAGGGGTTCCTTCCAGCGGTAATCTGTATTTCGCTCCATTTCAATGAGCGCACTAACAGTTGGAGGATTGTCAGGCCAGCCTCCAGTTTTAGGTTTTTACACAATGCCGCTTTCCCTATATAACCTTTTCTCGCTGGCGGATTACACGGCGTCAAACACCGAAAGACGATTAGCAGCTTTACATAGCGCAAGATTAGAAAGTTCTTTCAAATTTAAATCTATAGAATTAGCGGAGCTTTGCTCCTCTTTTAGGTAACGCCGGGCGCAAGCCCTTTAAACGTGTTTATTGATGGGTGTGAACTATTAATGTGTATGTCAGGGCAAAATGAAAAAGAAAAAAAATATATATTCTACTGTGTGTGTGTATATATATATTGTGAGGGGGTTAACTCAGTAGCGGGTGTGTGTGACCCCCTGGTTGGGCTCCCCTTTGAGACATTTCAGTGTTTATGTTCTCCTCTATTGTTTTCAGAATAAAAAAAATGGAGTTCCCTTTTCAGACATTTACACATTTTTTTCTTCTCTACTGTTTTTTTGGAGTAGAATCATAGAGTTTCCCTTTAAGACATGTATGCCTCCATTTTCTACTCTGCTTTTTTGGAGTGAACATGTGGAGTTCCCCTTTAAGACACAAAAACAGGGCCAGCAGACGGAGGTTGTGGTTTTCAAAATCAAAAGGTGCGGTTTATTTCTCTATGTACAGTGACAAAAACACAGCAAAGCCAAAAAGAAACATAAACAAAATAAATCCTGGTCAGTTTGACCTCTGACTAAACATGCAGGTTTCCTAAACTAACAACTGGGATCAGCCTGGTGCTGTCCTAGTCCCTAAGTCCCTGGTTTAGTAAAAGTCCAAACAAATAGCCACACAGGCTTTGCCTCACCGCACAGGGGTTCACTCTCCCTAGACAGTCCACACAGGTCTGGGTCCAGGCATGAGCTAACCGCTAATGAAGCTGGGAGTTCTTATAGAGGCCTAAATGAGCTGACAAGCTTCAGCTGGTCTCATCAACTCCCTGTCTGCACGACGCCCAGCACTCTCCCTAGAGGTATGAGTCATCCATGAGCCCACTAGCCTTAGCTGGGCTTATACAACTCTCCCTCCCTAGTTGTATAAGTCAGCATAAAGCCTGAATCTGGGAGAAATATATCTACCCCCCTGGATGCAACCAGGTGACTTTACCTTCCTGCTGTCACATACCCCCCCCCTCTTGTTTTAACCTTGGGGTTGGAACACCAGCAATCAGGCATTCATGTACTCGAGACAAAGCATCCACATTCCCCATTTGAACGCCAGGGCGATGCTTTACTGTGAAGTTGAATTCCTGTAGGGCCAGGAACCACCTATTCACTCTTCTATTGGTCTCCTTGTTTTGAGCCATCCACTTTAACGGAGCGTGATCCGTAACCATGTCAAAGTGCCTACCTAGCAGATAGTACCGAAGGGAATCTAGAGCCCACTTCACCGCTAAACACTCCTTTTCAACCGTGGCGTAATTTACCTCATGGGACTTCAACTTCCTGCTGAGGTAAATGACTGGGTGCTCTTCCCCGTTCCAGACCTGGGACAATACTGCTCCTAACCCCACATCTGACGCATCACTTTGTACGACAAAGTCTTTAGAGAAGTCGGGTGAGTACAACACTGGCTGGCTACATAAGGCTTGTTTCAAGAATTGGAATGCTGCCTCAGCCTCGGGGGTCCATTTAATCATGACCGACCCTTTCCCTTTCGTCAGGTTGGTTAGGGGCACAGCCTTAGAAGCAAAGTGGGGAATGAAGCGCCGATAATAACCCGCGATTCCCAGAAAGGCCCGTACCTGCTTCTTGCTGTTGGGACGTGGCCAACTCTGGATGGCCTCGACTTTGTTGAGTTGGGGTTTTATCACTCCCCTGCCAATGGTGTACCCAAGATATTTGGCCTCCTCCTGCCCAATGGTACACTTCTTGGGGTTAGCCGTAAACCCCGCTTCCCGGATAGAGTCTAGGACTGCTTGCACTTTTGGCAGATGTGAGGCCCAATCTATGCTATGGACAATTACGTCATCCAGGTAAGCCGCAGCATACTTCCGATGGGGCCTCAGTATCTGGTCCATTTTCCGCTGGAATGTGGCCGGCGCATTCTGTAACCCGAACGGCATTCTCTTATATTGGAACGCCCCGTCTGGGGTTACAAATGCGGTTTTCTCTTTGGCCGACTTGGCCAGGGGAATTTGCCAATACCCTTTTGTGAGGTCAAGAGTCGTCATGTATCGGGCTGTTCCCAGCCGGTCGATCAACTCATCTATACGTGGCATGGGGTAGGTGTCAAATTTTGTAACTTTGTTCAACTGACGAAAATCGTTACAAAATCGCCAGCTCCCATCCGGTTTAGGCACCAACACAATGGGACTAGACCAATCACTTTGGGACTCCTCTATCACCCCTAAGTTCAGCATTTTCTGTACTTCCTCCCGTATTGCCTCCCGTCGGGCCTCTGGGATCCGATAGGGTTTTAACTTCACCCTTTCACCGGGCGGGGTAATAATATCATGCTCTACCCCAGATGTTTGTCCCGGCAGCTCAGAGAACACCTCCTTGTTGCGAAGCACAAACTCCTTAACCTCCTGTTGTTGGGGTTGTGACAAGGTGGCTGCTATTCCAACCTCCGGAATCACGCAACCAGTTTGAGCTGGTGACCAAGTTTCTGCGACTAGGGACTCTCTATCCCTCCAGGCTTTCAACAGATTAACGTGATATATCTGTTCGGGCTTTCGCCTTCCTGGTTGTCTGACCTTGTAATTCACTTCGCTCACTTTTTCCATTATCTCGTAGGGGCCTTGCCATTTGGCAAGGAATTTACTTTCAACCGTAGGGACAAGTACCAATATCCTATCCCCCGGGGAAAAGGTACGGGTCTTTGCTCCACGGTTGTACACTCTCTGCTGTGCCAACTGCGCTTGGGCCAAATGTTCCTTCACGATGGGCATTACCTGTGCAATTCGATCTTGCATCAGGGCGACATGCTCAATCACACTCCTGTGGGGAGAACTCTCACTTTCCCAAGTTTCCTTGGCAATATCCAACAGCCCTCTTGGGTGTCTCCCATACAGTAACTCAAAGGGGGAGAATCCCGTAGAGGATTGGGGCACCTCCCTAATAGCAAACATCAAATAAGGAAGTAGACAGTCCCAATCCTTTCCATCTCTATCCACCACTTTCTTCAACATTTGTTTTAGGGTTTTGTTGAATCTTTCAACCAGCCCATCGGTTTGGGGGTGATACACAGATGTACGCAATTGCGTCACTTTGAACAATTTACACAGCTCTTTCATAACCCGGGACATAAAGGGTGTACCTTGGTCCGTAAGCAGTTCTTTACAAATACCCACCCGGCTAAAAACAAGAGATAGCTCTTTGGCTATGGTTTTGGCCGAGGTATTTCTGAGAGGGATCGCTTCTGGATAACGGGTGGCATAGTCCATTATAACCAATATGTACTGGTGCCCCCTAGCGGACTTGATTATAGGACCTACCAAATCCATTGCGATTCTCTCAAACGGGACCTCAATGATGGGTAGAGGGACCAGCGGGCTACGGAAATGTGGCATTGGGGCCGACCTCTGACACACAGGGCAGGAGGAACAATAATTTTCTATGTCCTTCATCACCCCAGGCCAATATAATCTCTGTAATACCCTCTCTCGGGTTTTCTCTGTCCCCAGATGACCTCCAAGAATGTGCCCATGGGCCAACTCCAACACCAACTTCCTGTAAGGTTTGGGCACCACAAGCTGCTCAACGGTTTCTTCTGCCCTTTTTGCCACCCGATACAGTAGGTCCTTCTCTACGCTGAAGTATGGGTAAGTGCAGGTATTATCTGGGTTCACTAACTCGCCATCTATTTCCACTACGTTTTCCCGTGCCTTTATTAGGGCGGGGTCTTTTAACTGTTCTGTGGCAAAATTTTCCCTGTGAACCTCCAGATCAGAAAACTCCACAGACGGTAGGTTTTCGTCTGAGGAGGTGGGCTCCTCTCCAGTTTCTTGAGTCTCCCCTGCCAATACTGACAAGGGAAATTCTGGAGAGTCCTCACCACTCTCAGAGGAGTTCTGGCTATCACATTCCTGGTACATAGGGGCACCAGTGGGGGGCTCAGGATCATCCCACAGTTCCCAGAACTTCGGAAAATCTCTTCCCACAATGGCATCATGCGGTAATTGAGATACTAACCCCACTGGATGAGAGAGGGTACCTTTGGGGGTCTCGAAACACACTGTAGTCACTGGATACTCTCGGGTGTCCCCATGCACACAAATAACAGCTACCTTGCTATTCCCAGAGACCTCTGTTTTAACTAACTCAGCCTTTATCAGGGTCACAAGGCTACCTGAATCCAGCAATACCACAACATTTCTACCATTAACACACATTTTGCATAAATGTTTCTCAGTTCCTCGAATGGCAGTGCATGCGACTGTCGCACACAGCGACTGACGTCTGCCCGTCAGAAAGTCACACTGCATGGGTTCCTCCACAACCGGGCAATTGGCTGCAATATGTCCCGCTTGCCGGCAGCGGTAGCAAACGATCCTTCTTGCCGCCTCTTGAGCCGCTGATTTCCCAGGCTGTTCTCGCCAAACTTTGGGTAGAGCTCCCACCCTCTCACTCTCTCCACCCTCACCCCTTGGAATCCTCTTATCCGCCCCTGGGGATGGTCTGGTCTTAGGGTGGAAAGTCCGAGAGTCTCTGGAAGAGGCCGTCAGGTTCTCTGTAGCCACTTCCTGCTCAGGTGAATGAGATCATACATTTGAGACCTGGGGGGTTTTCCAAGCTGGAAAGTCCAGTTATGCACACGCTGAGCCCGGACAGCCAGGGTGACACCCAGCCTTGCCAATATTTCAGCTTTTAGCATCACATAGTCTTTTGCTTGGTCAGGCTCTAGGTCATAGTAAGCCTTCTGCGATTCACCAGTTAACAGAGGAGCCACCAGTCCAGCCCACTGCTCCTCAGGCCACTTTTCTCTTTCAGCAGTCCTTTCAAATGTGGTCAAAAATACCTCTGGATCATCCTCTCCAGTCATTTTTGTCAATAAACGACTCACCCCAAAGGACGCGGTATTAGTGGGACGGCTTTCCTCACTGGTCTGCGGACGTTGCTGCATTACTGCTTCCATTTGTTGTAGTCTCTGCTCTTGCTTCTGTAACAGGTCTATGAAGCGGGCCTCAGATTGCTGCTGGGCTTGTTGATGAGCTTGCTGCTGGGCTGCAAGGCTCCTTTGCAAACCTGCATTTGTCTGCTGTTGATTGGCATTTGCTAGAGCCAGCTGTTTCAGTATCTCCTCCATGCTGGCTTAAAAAAAACTGCCACTGGTTCTCCACCAACTGTGAGGGGGTTAACTCAGTAGCGGGTGTGTGTGACCCCCTGGTTGGGCTCCCCACACAAAAACAGGGCCAGCAGACGGAGGTTGTGGTTTTCAAAATCAAAAGGTGCGGTTTATTTCTCTATGTACAGTGACAAAAACACAGCAAAGCCAAAAAGAAACATAAACAAAATAAATCCTGGTCAGTTTGACCTCTGACTAAACATGCAGGTTTCCTAAACTAACAACTGGGATCAGCCTGGTGCTGTCCTAGTCCCTAAGTCCCTGGTTTAGTAAAAGTCCAAACAAATAGCCACACAGGCTTTGCCTCACCGCACAGGGGTTCACTCTCCCTAGACAGTCCACACAGGTCTGGGTCCAGGCATGAGCTAACCCCTAATGAAGCTGGGAGTTCTTATAGAGGCCTAAATGAGCTGACAAGCTTCAGCTGGTCTCATCAACTCCCTGTCTGCACGACGCCCAGCACTCTCCCTAGAGGTATGAGTCATCCATGAGCCCACTAGCCTTAGCTGGGCTTATACAACTCTCCCTCCCTAGTTGTATAAGTCAGCATAAAGCCTGAATCTGGGAGAAATATATCTACCCCCCTGGATGCAACCAGGTGACTTTACCTTCCTGCTGTCACAATATATATATATATATATATATATATATATATATATATATATATATACCCCTTCCCACCCGGGCCTTGGCGTCCCTTTAACAGGGTGTTTACGCCAGGCTGAGGGATGGGAAGGACTGCCTGGTCACATGAGCACTGCGATTGGCTGGCACAGTGGTCACATGGTTGGGAGCCAGTCCCGCAAGCTCCCAGTCCTTAATAGTGCTGGGAATGAGCACAAAAACCTTGACCGCCCATGGGCGCATATATGCGACGTGTGGAAATTAAGCCCACCCTCTTTGCCATGTTACACGGGCACCAAGAGGTTGAGTACATCTCTCTAATACATGCACATTCCCACTTGTTTTATCCTTTTAGGATAGGGTAACCAGACATCCCGGTTTCCGGGGACAGTCCCCGGATTGAGGACACTGTCCCCGGACCAAGTCTGTCCCCGGTTTTGTCCCCGGATTGGATTTGAACAGGGGCTGGGGCAATTTCAAAGACAGTCAGTGCAGAATTAAAAAAATAAAAATCTGAATTACACCCCCCCGCTCTGCCGCACCTACTAGCTTAGGGGGGTGTATTTTTTCACCATTATATGTGCCCCTTTCTGATGATAATGTGCTGGTCGGAGTGGAGGGAATATTTATTCAGCTCCGCTCGCATGTTCTTCTGCCTTGGCTCAAGTCCCGGCCAGCCGCCTGCCTGCTTATCTCCTTGCCTTCCCTGGTGGAGTGATCTTCCTCCGCACCCCACCCAGTAGTAGCCGGGGCCCGGAGAGTAAAACTTGACAGGCTGTGAAGCGGAAGGCGGCGGCAGCGACGGGCAGAGAATCGCTGATTGCCGCCATTACTAGTAAAAAAAAAAATATGTCCCCGGATTTCATTTGAAAAATCTGGTCACCTTATTTTAGGAACACTGAAAGTACAGAAAAATACCAGTTGAGTCGTCCAAAATCCAGTGTGCTCCTAACTTCCTGTTTGGGCTGACAACGCACTGCTTGGGATTTCAGAGCAGCAGAGGCCGTGTGTTGTCGGCTCAAACGGAGCACACTGGATTTCTGACGTCTAAACTGATATTTTTCTGTACTTTCATTGTTCCTAAAAGGATAAAACAAGTGGAATTGTGCTTGTATTAGAGAGATGTAGTCAACCTCTTGGTGCCCATGTAACATGGCAAAGCGGTGGGTTTAATTTCCACATGCCGCAAATATGTGTCCAGCAGTGTCCAGCTGCCTACTGGATTACAGAACTCCGCCCATGCCGGCCCTTCTCTCTCCCTCTTCACATACATACACAAATACATACTTACATTGATTTCTTTACCAGCAAAACAATGCTGCTGACTTGACTCCCAAGAGCTCTGCCCATGTACTGTATAGAGAAAGGACTGTTGGGAGACGTAGTTCTGAGGACATCCTTGCAATAATAGGAACTGCAGCTGCCCCTGCAAGAATTTTACTGTCCTGGCGATGTAAATAATAAAAATTATTTCTCCCTACAGGAACAAGGTAAAAGGCACAATAATGTTGGGACATGATCTAGAGCAGTGGTCACCAACCTTTCGGACCTCACGGACCACTACACTCACAAATTTTAATCCTGCAGACCACTGACGTGAATATAACATGTCTTATACACACTATGCTCTGGCCCTCTGTCCCCCTCCCCCCTGCATCACACTGCTACCTGGAGGACATGTCCTCATGGAACGGAAGCAAACATCCCCTGAGCGCCTCTATGATCAGTGCTCTCTACTGCAGCCGCATGCTTCCTCTAGCGCTGGCTCTTGTCACACTGATGCTCAGGCAAAGGGGGTGTGTTCAGGAGCCGGGGGGGGCGGCAAAATGAGGTTTCGCCTGGGGTGTCAAAAATCCTTGCACCCACCTTGCTTATACACTCAATGCTCGGGCTCTCTGCCCCCCTCCCCTGGATCACACTGCTATCTTATACACTCAATGCTCTGGCTCTCTGCCCCCCTCTCCTGGATCACACTGCTGCCTTATACACACAATGCTCGGGCTCTCTGCCCCCCTCCCCCTGGTTAACACTGCTGCCTTATACACACAATGCTCTGGCTCTCTGCCTCCCTCCCCTGGGATCACACTGCTATCTTATACTCACAATGCTCTGGCTCTCTGCCCCCCTCCCCCTGGTTAACACTGCTGTCTTTTACACACAATGCTCTGGCTCTCTGCCCCCCTCCCCCTGGATCACGCTGCTATCTTATACTCACAATCAGTGGCGGCTGGCGCTCAAAATTTTTGGGGGGGCGCAAACAAACTGAAAAAAAAAAAAAATCAATTGCCGCCACTGTGCCCATTAAACGCAGCCACTGTGCCCAAACGCCACCAGTTTGCCCCCTCAAATACAGCCAGTTTGTTTCCATATACAGCCAGTGTGCCCCCATATATACAGCCAGTGTGCCCCCATATACAGCCAGTGTGCCCCCATATACAACCAGTGTGCCCCCATATATATATATAGCCAGTGTGCCCCCATATACAGCCAGTTTGTCCCCATATATATAGCCAGTGTGCCCCCATATACAGCCAGTGTGTCCCCATATATATAGCCAGTGTGCCCCCATATACAGCCAGTTTGTCCCCATATACAGCCAGTTCCCCCCAAATGCAGCCAGTTTGTCCCCCAAATACAGCCAGTTCCCCCCAAATGCAGCCAGTTTGTCCCCCATATACAGCCAGTTCCCCCCAAATGCAGCCAGCGTGTCCCCCATATACAGCCAGTTCCCCCCAAATGCAGCCAGTTTGTCCCCCATATACAGCCAGTTCCCCCCATATTCAGCCAGTTTGTCCCCCATATACAGCCAGTTCCCCCCATATTCAGCCAGTTTGTCCCCCATATACAGCCAGTTCCCCCCATATTCAGCCAGTTTGTCCCCCATATACAGCCAGTTCCCCCCAAATGCAGCCAGTTTGTGCCCCATATTCAGCCAGTTTGTCCCCCATATTCAGCCAGTTTGTCCCCCAAATGCAGCCTGTCCCCCCCCCCCCCAGCCCTGCACTTACCTTCCTCGGTCCGCGCCGTCCTCGATGTGTTCTCCCGCCCTCGATGTCGCTTCAGCCAATCAGGTTACCGGTAACCAGATCCAGTGAACCTGATTGGCTGAAACCTCCACACAGTCTTCTTCCAGGAACGCACCCCCGTGCGTACCTGGGAGGAGTTTTTGGAAGCCGAATACAGCGTGAGAGCTGTATTCGGAAAGCCTATCAGAGCCGCTGGCTCTGATAGGCACTTCCAACTTACACCCACCGCCGGCCGCCGCTCTAATTCATATGGCCGGCGCTCACCAGGAGGCCGGCCATATGTATAGTGGGCAGCGCGGCAGCGGTGACAATACACAGATTCATGCAATGCATGAATCTATGTATTGTCTTTCAGTGGCGGTGCAGGAGCTCCGGCGCCCTCTATGGACGCACAGCCACTGCTCACAATGCTTTGGCTCTCTGCCCCCTCCCCCTGGATCACACTGCTGCCTTGTACACACAATGCTCCAGCTCTCTGCCCCCCTTCCCTGGGTCACACTCCTGTCTTATACACACAATGCTCTGGCTCTCTGCCCCCCTCCCCCTGGATCACACTGCTGTCTTAAACACACAATGCTCTGGCTCTCTGCCCCCTCCCCCTGGTTAACAATGCTGCCTTATACACACAATGCTTTAGCTCTGCCCCCCTTCCCTGGATCACACTGCTGTCTTATACACACAATGCTCCGGCTCTCTGCCCCCACCCCCCCACTCCTGGATCACACTGCTGCCTTATACACACAATTCTCCGGCTCTGTCCTCCTCCCCCCCATCACACTGCTCTCTAATACACACAAAGTGACAACTGCTCAATTGTTTTCCGATTCAATCACACATTGATTGGATAACCATAAAGCTGGCAATATACTACAGTAGTTCATGGTAGATCTAACAGAGATTTTACGATCAGTTTGTATAGTTTTGGACAGCCTACAGCTGGTTTTACATGGTACAATCTAATTGCACAAGCTCTGTACAATCATTTTTACACTAGATAAAAGGGAAGGGTCTTCCTTAACAATTCTTTCGACTTGTATCAAATCTAAAATCTAATGCCCCGTACACACGATCGTTTTTAATGTCATTTTTTAAACCGACGTTTTTCTCCTCGTTTTTTTTTCATGTTTCCTCTCAAGCCTGCCTTGCGTACACACTATCATTAAAAAAAATGATCAAGCAAAGCGCAGTGACGTTCAACACGTACGACGGCACTATAAAGGGGAAGTTCCGTTCGAATGGTGCCACCCTTCATGTTAGTAAAGTTTGTTGAGCGACGATTCGCGCTTTTCAGTCCGTTACTGTGTAATGAATGTGCTATCTCCATTACGAACGCTAGTTTTACCAGAACGAGCGCTCCCGTCTCATACTTGATTCTGAGCATGCGCGTTTTTTTTCACGTCGTGAAAGCATACACACTATCGTTTTTCACGTCGTTAAAAAAAACGACATGAAAAACGACGTGAAAAAAGAGAGCATGTCCGGAATTTTTAATGCCCGTTTTTCACGTCGTTAAAAATGCTCTGGAGCCTACACACGATCATTTTTAATGGCCATTTTTTAAAATGGCATTTTTAACGGCATGAAAAACGATCGTGTGTATGGGGCATAAGGCTAAAATATAGCGTTCAATCAGATTGTAATGTTTATAGTCAGCTAAAATACTGTGTAGATCAGCAATTGACTCTACAACTTGACAATATACTGTAGCATATACACTCACTCTTCTCCGATACTGTGTGTGTATATATATTGTGAGGGGGTTAACTCGGTAGCGGGTGTGTGTGACCCCCTGGTTGGGCTCCCCACACAAAAACAGGGCCAGCAGACGGAGGTTGTGGTTTTCAAAATCAAAAGGTGCGGTTTATTTCTCTATGTACAGTGACAAAACACAGCAAAGCCAAAAAGAAACATAAACAAAATAAATCCTGGTCAGTTTGACCTCTGACTAAACATGCAGGTTTCCTAAACTAACAACTGGGATCAGCCTGGTGCTGTCCTAGTCCCTAAGTCCCTGGTTTAGTAAAAGTCCAAACAAATAGCCACACAGGCTTTGCCTCACCGCACAGGGGTTCACTCTCCCTAGACAGTCCACACAGGTCTGGTTCCAGGCATGAGCTAACCCCTAATGAAGCTGGGAGTTCTTATAGAGGCCTAAATGAGCTGACAAGCTTCAGCTGGTCTCATCAACTCCCTGTCTGCACGACGCCCAGCACTCTCCCTAGAGGTATGAGTCATCCATGAGCCCACTAGCCTTAGCTGGGCTTATACAACTCTCCCTCCCTAGTTGTATAAGTCAGCATAAAGCCTGAATCTGGGAGAAATATATCTACCCCCCTGGATGCAACCAGGTGACTTTACCTTCCTGCTGTCACATACCCCCCCCCCCCTCTTGTTTTAACCTTGGGGTTGGAACACCAGCAATCAGGCATTCATGTACTCGAGACAAAGCATCCACATTCCCCATTTGAACGCCAGGGCGATGCTTTACTGTGAAGTTGAATTCCTGTAGGGCCAGGAACCACCTATTCACTCTTCTATTTGTTTCCTTGTTTTGAGCCATCCACTTTAACGGAGCGTGATCCGTAACCATGTCAAAGTGCCTACCTAGCAGGTAGTACCGAAGGGAATCTAGAGCCCACTTCACCGCTAAACACTCCTTTTCAACGGTGGCGTAATTTACCTCATGGGACTTCAACTTCCTGCTGAGGTAAATGACTGGGTGCTCTTCCCCGTTCCAGACCTGGGACAATACTGCTCCTAACCCCACATCTGACGCATCACTTTGTACGACAAAGTCTTTAGAGAAGTCGGGTGAGTACAACACTGGCTGGCTACATAAGGCTTGTTTCAAGAATTGGAATGCTGCCTCAGCCTCGGGGGTCCATTTAATCATGACCGACCCTTTCCCTTTCGTCAGGTTGGTTAGGGGCACAGCCTTAGAAGCAAAGTGGGGAATGAAGCGCCGATAATAACCCGCAATTCCCAGAAAGGCCCGTACCTGCTTCTTGCTGTTGGGACGTGGCCAACTCTGGATGGCCTCGACTTTGTTGAGTTGGGGTTTTATCACTCCCCTGCCAATGGTGTACCCAAGATATTTGGCCTCCTCCTGCCCAATGGTACACTTCTTGGGGTTAGCCGTAAACCCCGCTTCCCGGATAGAGTCTAGGACTGCTTGCACTTTTGGCAGATGTGAGGCCCAATCTGTGCTATGGACAATTACGTCATCCAGGTAAGCCGCAGCATACTTCCGATGGGGCCTCAGTATCTGGTCCATTTTCCGCTGGAATGTGGCCGGCGCATTCTGTAACCCGAACGGCATTCTCTTATATTGGAACGCCCCGTCTGGGGTTACAAATGCGGTTTTCTCTTTGGCCGACTTGGCCAGGGGAATTTGCCAATACCCTTTTGTGAGGTCAAGAGTCGTCATGTATCGGGCTGTTCCCAGCCGGTCGATCAACTCATCTATATGTGGCATGGGGTAGGTGTCAAATTTTGTAACTTTGTTCAACTGACGAAAATCGTTACAAAATCACCAGCTCCCATCCGGTTTAGGCACCAACACAATGGGACTAGACCAATCACTTTGGGACTCCTCTATCACCCCTAAGTTCAGCATTTTCTGTACTTCCTCCCGTATTGCCTCCCGTCGGGCCTCTGGGATCCGATAGGGTTTTAACTTCACCCTTTCACCGGGCGGGGTAATAATATCATGCTCTACCCCAGATGTTTGTCCCGGCAGCTCAGAGAACACCTCCTTGTTGCGAAGCACAAACTCCTTAACCTCCTGTTGTTGGGGTTGTGACAAGGTGGCTGCTATTCCAACCTCCGGAATCACGCAACCAGTTTGAGCTGGTGACCAAGTTTCTGCGACTAGGGACTCTCTATCCCTCCAGGCTTTCAACAGATTAACGTGATATATCTGTTCGGGCTTTCGCCTTCCTGGTTGTCTGACCTTGTAATTCACTTCGCTCACTTTTTCCATTATCTCGTAGGGGCCTTGCCATTTGGCAAGGAATTTACTTTCAACCGTAGGGACAAGTACCAATATCCTATCCCCCGGGGAAAAGGTACGGGTCTTTGCTCCACGGTTGTACACTCTCTGCTGTGCCAACTGCGCTTGGGCCAAATGTTCCTTCACGATGGGCATTACCTGTGCAATTCGATCTTGCATCAGGGCGACATGCTCAATCACACTCCTGTGGGGAGAACTCTCACTTTCCCAAGTTTCCTTGGCAATATCCAACAGCCCTCTTGGGTGTCTCCCATACAGTAACTCAAAGGGGGAGAATCCCGTAGAGGATTGGGGCACCTCCCTAATAGCAAACATCAAATAAGGAAGTAGACAGTCCCAATCCTTTCCATCTCTATCCACCACTTTCTTCAACATTTGTTTTAGGGTTTTGTTGAATCTTTCAACCAGCCCATCGGTTTGGGGGTGATACACAGATGTACGCAATTGCGTCACTTTGAACAATTTACACAGCTCTTTCATAACCCGGGACATAAAGGGTGTACCTTGGTCCGTAAGCAGTTCTTTACAAATACCCACCCGGCTAAAAACAAGAGATAGCTCTTTGGCTATGGTTTTGGCCGAGGTATTTCTGAGAGGGATCGCTTCTGGATAACGGGTGGCATAGTCCATTATAACCAATATGTACTGGTGCCCCCTAGCGGACTTGATTATAGGACCTACCAAATCCATTGCGATTCTCTCAAACGGGACCTCAATGATGGGTAGAGGGACCAGCGGGCTACGGAAATGTGGCATCGGGGCCGACCTCTGACACACAGGGCAGGAGGAACAATAATTTTCTATGTCCTTCATCACCCCAGGCCAATAGAATCTCTGTAATACCCTCTCTCGGGTTTTCTCTGTCCCCAGATGACCTCCAAGAATGTGCCCATGGGCCAACTCCAACACCAACTTCCTGTAAGGTTTGGGCACCACAAGCTGCTCAACGGTTTCTTCTGCCCTTTTTGCCACCCGATACAGTAGGTCCTTCTCTACGCTGAAGTATGGGTAAGTGCAGGTATTATCTGGGTTCACTAACTCGCCATCTATTTCCACTACGTTTTCCCGTGCCTTTATTAGGGCGGGGTCTTTTAACTGTTCTGTGGCAAAATTTTCCCTGTGAACCTCCAGATCAGAAAACTCCACAGACGGTAGGTTTTCGTCTGAGGAGGTGGGCTCCTCTCCAGTTTCTTGAGTCTCCCCTGCCAATACTGACAAGGGAAATTCTGGAGAGTCCTCACCACTCTCAGAGGAGTTCTGGCTATCACATTCCTGGTACATAGGGGCACCAGTGGGGGGCTCAGGATCATCCCACAGTTCCCAGAACTTCGGAAAATCTCTTCCCACAATGGCATCATGCGGTAATTGAGATACTAACCCCACTGGATGAGAGAGGGTACCTTTGGGGGTCTCGAAACACACTGTAGTCACTGGATACTCTCGGGTGTCCCCATGCACACAAATAACAGCTACCTTGCTATTCCCAGAGACCTCTGTTTTAACTAATTCAGCCTTTATCAGGGTCACAAGGCTACCTGAATCCAGTAATACCACAACATTTCTACCATTAATACACATTTTGCATAAATGTTTCTCAGTTCCCCGAATGGCAGTGCATGCGACTGTCGCACACAGCGACTGACGTCTGTCCATCAGAAAGTCACATTGCATGGGTTCCTCCACAACCGGGCAATTTGCTGCAATATGTCCCGCTTGCCGGCAGCGGTAGCAAACAATCCATTTGGCTGCCTCTTGAGCCCCTGACTTCCCAGGCTGTTCTCGCCAAACTTTGGGTAGAGCTCCCACCCTCTCACTCTCTCCACCCTCACCCCTTGGAATCCTCTTATCCGCCCCTGGGGATGGTCTGGTCTTAGGGTGGAAAGTCCGAGAGTCTCTGGAAGAGGCCGTCAGGTTCTCTGTAGCCAAGTATTTCTCTACACGATCCACAAGACCACCGGCCGTCTCTGGGTCTCCATGGCTTACCCACTTTTGGATGGCAGTAGGAAGAGCTCTCAAAAACCGATCCATTACAACACGTTCCACAATCTCTGGTGCGGACAAAGTCTCTGGCTGTAGCCACTTCCTGCTCAGGTGAATGAGATCATACATTTGAGACCTGGGGGGTTTTCCAAGCTGGAAAGTCCAGTTATGCACACGCTGAGCCCGGACAGCCAGGGTGACACCCAGCCTTGCCAATATTTCAGCTTTTAGCATCACATAGTCTTTTGCTTGGTCAGGCTCTAGGTCATAGTAAGCCTTCTGCGATTCACCAGTTAACAGAGGAGCCACCAGTCCAGCCCACTGCTCCTCAGGCCACTTTTCTCTTTCAGCAGTCCTTTCAAATGTGGTCAAAAATACCTCTGGATCATCCTCTCCAGTCATTTTTGTCAATAAACGACTCACCCCAAAGGACGCGGTATTAGTGGGACGGCTTTCCTCACTGGTCTGCGGACGTTGCTGCATTACTGCTTCCATTTGTTGTAGTCTCTGCTCTTGCTTCTGTAACAGGTCTATGAAGCGGGCCTCAGATTGCTGCTGGGCTTGTTGATGAGCTTGCTGCTGGGCTGCAAGGCTCCTTTGCAAACCTGCATTTGTCTGCTGTTGATTGGCATTTGCTAGAGCCAGCTGTTTCAGTATCTCCTCCATGCTGGCTTAAAAAAAACTGCCTGCATTCTCCACCAACTGTGAGGGGGTTAACTCGGTAGCGGGTGTGTGTGACCCCCTGGTTGGGCTCCCCACACAAAAACAGGGCCAGCAGACGGAGGTTGTGGTTTTCAAAATCAAAAGGTGCGGTTTATTTCTCTATGTACAGTGACAAAACACAGCAAAGCCAAAAAGAAACATAAACAAAATAAATCCTGGTCAGTTTGACCTCTGACTAAACATGCAGGTTTCCTAAACTAACAACTGGGATCAGCCTGGTGCTGTCCTAGTCCCTAAGTCCCTGGTTTAGTAAAAGTCCAAACAAATAGCCACACAGGCTTTGCCTCACCGCACAGGGGTTCACTCTCCCTAGACAGTCCACACAGGTCTGGTTCCAGGCATGAGCTAACCCCTAATGAAGCTGGGAGTTCTTATAGAGGCCTAAATGAGCTGACAAGCTTCAGCTGGTCTCATCAACTCCCTGTCTGCACGACGCCCAGCACTCTCCCTAGAGGTATGAGTCATCCATGAGCCCACTAGCCTTAGCTGGGCTTATACAACTCTCCCTCCCTAGTTGTATAAGTCAGCATAAAGCCTGAATCTGGGAGAAATATATCTACCCCCCTGGATGCAACCAGGTGACTTTACCTTCCTGCTGTCACAATATATATATATATATATATATATATATATATATATATATATATATATATATATATACACACAGTATGTATACTGTATGAAACCAAGTGACATGAGATTCTCACAGGGCTTGGTAAGAAGATCTGTACACAAGAGTTCAGCAAACAAGAATCAGCATGAATAGTTGCGTACGAGCCCTGTGGCGAAGACACGGGAAGAATTTTGTCCGCAGAGCAAAGCACATGGCTTTCACAAGTTAAACAAATATTTGCTGCCATGAGGGTAATCCAGCAACACCCCATTGTCAGCAGGCTCCCAGGGAATGAAATGGCATTGCCAAAGAGGCAGAATCTGCCCAGACTGAGGAATATACACATAAGTGATGTACACTTCTCTAGGAAACTTAGTCTGGGTCCGTCACAAAGGAAGACATACTGTATATACAATGTACACACTGTGAGCTTATAGAAATATTCCTATATGTACAATTTTTATACCAGATCAGGAATTGTGGATACAGTTAGTTGTCAAGGAGTGTATGGCAGGTATGGGGATTACACACAATGCTCCGGCTCTCTGTCCCCCTTCAACACACCTGTTTGATACCTGCGTGTGTGTGTGTGTGTGTGTGACCCTTCTCTGCCCTCCTCCATTGCCTCTTTTCACTTTACTTTCTTCTCTTCCATTTAGGGTGACCACGTGTCCCGGATTGCCCGGGACAGTCCCGCATTTTGCAGGTCTGTCCCAGGCACATTCATTCCAGGACAATACAGTGTCCCGGAATGAAACTGACACAGCCACCCCCCTGGGCCAATCTGATGCCCACAAAAAAGGCCGCCACATCACCGCTTTACTCACTGACAGTACTTGTCCTAGCCGGGAATGCCTGGAGGAGCACAATCCCCACCCCCTGTTTGTGATTGGAGAAATCATAAATCCCGCCTCTTGTGTCCAATCCCTGTGCTGTGATTCGTTACAGCACAAGCTGATTTTTGGGAAGGGAGGGTGTCCCTGAATGGTAGTTTGGAAATGTGGTCACCCTACTTCCATTGTCTTACCCCTATTCTCACTTTGCTTTCCTCCAAAGCCTCCCCCTAATCTTGCTTTACTTTCCCCCTTAGTCCCCCCCCCCCACCACCACTTACTCTGCTCTTCTCCATAGTCTCCTCTTTCCTCCAACTCTGCTCTCTTACATAACACCTTCTTTTACTCTGCTCTGCTCTATAGCTTCCTCTCCTCTCATACTATGCTCTCCTTCATAGTTTTATGTTACTCTGCTGTCCTCCCTAGCTTCCTCCTCCTCCTAATTTTTTTTTACTCCTTAGCCTCCTCTCTCCTCTTACTCCTCTTTCCTCCATAGCCTCCTCCTCCTCCTCTTCTTTCCTCCATAACCTCCTCTCTCCTTTTACTCTTCTTTCCTCCATAGCCTCCTCTTCCTCTTCTTACCTCAATAGCCTCCTCTCTCCGCTTACTCTTCTTTCCTCCCTAGTCTCCTCTTACTCTTATTTCCTCAATAGCCTCCTCTCACCCCGTACTTTTCTTTCCTCCCTAGTCTCCTGCTCCTCTTACTCTTCTTTTCTCCATAGCCTCCTCTCTCCTTTTACTCTTCTTTCCTCCATAGCCTCCTCCTTCTCCTTTTCTTTCCTTCATAGCCTCCTCTCTCCTTTTACTCTTCTTTCTTCCCTAGCCTCCTCCTCCTCTTGTTTCCTCCATAACCTCCTCTCTCCTTTTACACTTCTTTCCTCCATAGCCTCCTCTTCCTCTTCTTACCTCAATAGCCTCCTCTCTCCGCTTACTCTTCTTCCTCCCTAGTCTCCTCTTACTCTTATTTCCTCAATAGCCTCCTCTCACCCCGTACTTTTCTTTCCTCCCTAGTCTCCTGCTCCTCTTACTCTTCTTTCCTCCATAGCCTCCTCCTTCTCCTTTTCTTTCCTTCATAGCCTCCTCTCTCCTTTTACTCTTCTTTCCTCCCTAGCCTCCTCCTCCTCTTCTTTCCACCATAGCCTCCTCTCTACTCTTACTCTGCTCTCCTCTTTAGTCTCCTGCTCTACTTACTGTTCTTTCCCCCATAGCCTCCTCTCTCCTCTTACTCTGCTCTCTTTCATAGTCTCCTCTTACACTGCTCTGTTCCTTAGCCCTCTCCACCTCTTACTCTTCTTTCCTACATAGCCCCCTCTTACTGTGTTTTCCTTTATAGCCCCCTCTCTGTCTTACTATTCTTTCCTCCATAGCCTCCTCTTACTATTTTTTCCATAGCCTTCTCTCCCCTTAACTCTCTTATCTTCCATAGCCTCTCCTCCTCTTTCTCTGCTCTCCTCCATAGTGTCCTCTCTCTCTCTTTTTACTCTGCTCTCCTCGATAGCCTCCTCTCTCATATTACCCTGCCCTCCTAGACAGCCTCCTCTCCCATTTCCTTCTTCTCTTCCATAGCCTTCCCACTGCTCTCACTTTGCTTTTCTCCATAGCCCCCCCTCCCTAATCTTAAGCCGACCATAAATAGTTTGAAATTCGCCTGGTTCTACTGCTGGCAGAACACAATAGCGCTGCGGGAGGGATTCCCTGTGGGAGAATCAAGCTATTTTCTTTCCTTCCACCCCTGTTCTCTCTTACATAACACCCCCTTCTCTTACTCCGCTCTCCTCTATAGCCTCCTCTCTCCTCACATTATGCTCTCCTTCATATCCTCCTCTTACTCTGCTCTCCTCCAAAGCCTCCTCTCTCCTCTTACTCTTCTTTTACTTATAGCCTCCTCTCTCCTTTTACTCTTCTTTCACTCATAGCCTCCTCTAACTGTGTTTTCTTCCATAGCCTCCTCTCTCCACTTACTCTTCTTTCACTCATAGCCTCCTCTTTTTTTTTTTAAACAGTATAGCCTCCTCTTACTGTGTTTTCTTCCATAGCCTCCTCTCTCCTCTTACTCTTCTTTCACTTATGGCCTCCTCTTACTGTATCTCCTTCCATAGTCTCCTCTCTTCTCTTACTGTTTTTTCCCTCGTTCTCTTACTCTGCTGTTCTCCATAGCCCCCCTCCTCTTCTTACTCTTCTTTCCCACATAGCCTCCTTTTATTGTGCTTTCCTTTATAGTCGTCTTTCTCCTCTTACTCTTCTTTCCTGCATAGCCTCCTCTTACTGTGTTTTCTTCCATAGCCTCCTCTCTTCTCTTATTCTTCTTCTTTCCTATGCAGGCCTCCTCTTACTGTGCTTTCCTCCATAGCCCCCTCCTCCTCTTACTCCCCTTTTCTCCATAGCCTGCTCTTACTCTCTTCCCCTCCATAGCCTCCTCTTTCCTTTTACCCTCCTCTCCACTATAGCCTTCTGTTACTGTGCTCTCCTCCATACTATCCACCTTGCTCCTCTTACTCTCCCTCTTCTCCATAGCCTCCTCTTTCCTGTTACTCTCCTGTCCTCTATAGCCTCCTCCTCCTCTTAATCTCCTGTCCTCTATAGCCTCCTCTTTCCTCTTACTCTCCTGTCCTCTATAGCCTCCTCTTTCCTCTTACTCTCCTGTCCTCTATAGTCTCCTCTTTCCTCTTACTCTCCTGTCCTCTATAGCCTCCTCTTTCCTCTTACTCTCCTGTCCTCTATAGCCTCCTCCTTCCTCTTAATCTCCTGTCCTCTATAGCCTCCTCTTTCCTCTTACTCTCCTGTCCTCTATAGCCTCTTCTTTCCTCTTACTCTCCTGTCCTCTATAGCCTCATCTTTCCTCTTACTCTCCTGTCCTCTATAGCCTCCTCTTACTCTCCTGTCCTCTATAGCCTCCTCTTTCCTCTTACTCTCCTCTCCTCTATAGCCTCCTCTTTTCTCTTACTCTCTTCTCTGTAACCGCCTTTCTCTTCTTACTCTGCTTTCCACCAATTTCCTTTACTAACTCCTATTGTGCTTTTTTTTTTCATTGACTTCCACCTATTCTAATTCTGCTCTCCTCCATAGCCCCCTGTCTTCCATTCATCTAGGACAACCATATGTTAGTTACATACTGTATACCAGTTGGGCTTCCTGCTTAGTAGTTCTACACATTGATTGTGGTCTTACATTCTTCAACTAGTCTATCTTACTGGCCAAACTCACTGAAATCAAAATACCCTCCTCGTGGCTTATCCTGTTATCTCTGCAGTTCTGCATGGACACTGAAATCGATGTCTGACATACAAGATAGCCAGGGATGGAAATTTCACACCTCTATGAAAAGCTTACATGGAAAATATGAATCTGGAGGCAACTAAAAATTTTCAAATACAACTATAGCTTTCCTTTAAATGTCCATTCAGAAATCTATCATTTAGAACAGCCATCCTCAACTAGGGTTCCTCCAGAGGTGGCTAAGGGTTCCTTGAGCTGTGGCTAAATGACCTATCATGTGATGGTGCCTGCATAGTTCCAGGTCCAACACCATTTGGCATAGCCAGAGCCATGTCTGTAAAGGGAGCATTCTTCCCACTGTCCACTGCAAACAGAGGGGGCAATTTCCCAAAGACCACCGATGGACTACTTTTAGCAGGGGTTCCCTGAGACCTGAAAATGATTGCAAGGATTCCTTTGGGGTAAAAAGGTTGAGAAAGGCTGATTTAGAATGTTAAGGAATTTAAGTCCTGGTCACAGTTGCACATCACGTGTTTTGGGGGCACATGACCAAATATCCAGTGTAAAGGGGCAGGTTACAAGGAATTTAAATTAGGCTTAATGATTTTATCTAATTTGCTGGATATCGTTAACAGTTCACTGATTGCTTTCACTTGTTGCCGGAGGTTGCTCTTTAATTAGTTGCATTCACTGATTTTCAAGGGTTCAGTGTTTGAAGCCCATGCTTTGCTTAGAGAGGAATTCTTCTTTAATTTGGTACTATTTTGTTGCTTGTGAATGGCACGGGTTCGGTCGGCTTTGTGAATCATAAGGCGTGGCTTGCATTGTCTAGTGAACGCAATTGTGCGTATCTCGCCTTGCGCACCTTTGTTCTCCATTCAGTTTTCGCAGAGGGCCCCTGTTATCTATGAGGTCTCCATGGAAACCTCGCCCCTATAGCGTGCTTTCATGATACTGCGGAATAAAATGCACTTCATTCAGCCAGAGAGAGACAGAACACAAATATACACCAAGACTGAGCGTCCGCCAGAGAGTCAATGCGCTGCGCTGGAAACTTGTATCCGTGAAAAGAAAATGAGTAGAAAATGGAGCAAAACCAGGGAAAGGATATAGGATCAAATATAAAGACCATTGTCAGGGATGATGTAAACAATTCTTTCAGTTTGGAAACCAGATTACAGTGTTGCATTTTGTAGATACTATATTATATTCTACAGTATTAGATTATACTCTATAGCAGCTATCCTCAATCAAGATTCCATGTAATCTAGGGTCCTCCAGAAGTTAGTTCCTCGAGCAATTTCTGCCACTCAGATATGTAACCACTGACATTAATTACCTAGTTAGTTATTGGGGGGGGGCATTCTTCCCACTGACTACCAATGGTAGGAGCATTCTTCCTATTGACCACCAATGATAGGAGCATTCTTCCCATTGACCACCAATGAAACAAGCATTCTTCTCACTGCCCACCAATGTAAAGAGCATTCTTCCCACTGACCACCAATGTAAGGAGCATTATTCTCACTGCCCACCAATGTAAGGAGCATTCTTCCCACTAACCACCAACACAAGGAGCATTCTTCCCACTGATCACCAATGTAAGGAACATTCTTCCCACTGATCACCAATGAAAGGAGCATTCTTCCCACTGACCACCAATGTAAGATACATTCTTCCCACTGATCACCAATGAAAGGAGCATTCTTCCCACTGACTACCAATGGAAGGAGCCTTCTTCCCATTGACCACCAATGTAACAAGCATTCTTCTCACTGTCCACCAATGTAAGGAAAATTCTTCCCACTGATCTCCAATGTAAGGAGCATTCTTCCCACTGACTACCAATGTAAAGCGCATTCTTCCAAATTACTACCAATGCAGGGAGCATCCTTCCCATCGTCCTCCAATGTAAGGAGCATTCTTCCTACTGACTACCAATGTAAGGAGCATTCTTTCCATCGTCCTCCAATGTAAGGAGCATTCTTCCCACTGACTACCAATGTAAGGAGTATTCTTCCCATCGTCCTCCAATGTAAGGAGTATTCTTCCCATCGTCCTCCAATGTAAAGCGCATTCTTCCCACTGACTACCAATGCAGGAGCATTCTTCCCATCGTCCTCCAATGTAAGAAGCATTCTTCCCACTGACTACCAATGTAAGGAGCATTCTTCCCATTGTCCTCCAATGTAAGAAGCATTCTTCCCACTGACTACCAATGTAAGGAGCATTCTTCCCATTGTCCTCCAATGTAAGGAGCATTCTTCCCATCGTCCTCCAATGTAAAGCGCATTCTTCCCACTGACTACCAATGTAAAGGGCATTCTTCCCACTCCCACTGACCACCTATGTACAGAGCATTCTTCCAACTAATCACCAGTGCAAGGAGCATTCTTCCCACTGACAACCAATTTAAGAAGCATTTTCCCATGGACCTCCACACTAATAGCTATAGTAATTATTGTCAGAGGTTCCCTGAGACCTGAAAGTTATTTTAAGAGTTCCTCAATTTTGAGAAAAATTGCTCTATAGTTTTATACTCTCCTGTATTAAATTATATTATACTCTGCTCTAGTATAATCTGTGAGAGGGGCATGATTCTGATTGACCAGCAATGTAAGGGGTATTTAATCTACTAGACACCAATGTTAGCAGAATTCTTCCTACTGATCACCAATGTAAGGAGCCTCCTTCCCACTGACCACCAATGCAAGGAACATTCTTCCCATTGATCACCAATGTAAGGAGCATTCTTCCCACTGACCACCAATGTAAGGAACATTCTTCCCACTGACCACCAATGTAAGGAACATTCTTCCCACTGATCACCAATGTAAGGAGCCTCCTTCCCACTGACCCCCAATGTAAGGAACATTCTTCCCACTGATCACCAATGTAAGGAGAATTCTTCCCACTGACCACCAATGTAAGGAACATTCTTCCCACTGACCACCAATGTAAAGAGCATTCTTCCCACTGATCACCAATGTAAGGAGCATTCTTCCCACTGATCACCAATGTAAGGAGCATTCTTCCCACTGATCACCAATGTAAGGAACATTCTTTCCACTGATCCACCAATGTAATTTTTTGAAATATGAAGATAATGCATTCTATGCATTATACAGTTTTGAAATGTTGTATATCTTATCTACTTTTCATCCATCTATGAATTATTTTGTTATCATATTGTGACAGTTTGCACACCAACTCAATTCTGTTCAGTTCAAAAGATTATATTAGTAACATATTTGACCCACAGTGGTCATCATGGTATTCTACCAGCTCTTCATCATCTTACTCTGTGTGCCCAGAGGTGCCCATGGGCCATTAGAACCTTAGAAATTTTGTTCTACATTATTATATTATACTACAACGTTGTAGATTATTTAATTTTTTATATTATACTACACAGTGGTGGCTGGTGCTCAATATTGGGGGGGGGGGGGGGGCGCCAGATAAACCCCCCTCACTTGCACTGCCACCACCACCCCCATTTCCAGCAAAGATAGAAAATAACTGTTGATCCTGCCAGAATTCCAGTGTCCTTGTCACTTCCTTTGATATGAACTGAAAGCAATCTTATCTTCCCTTTGAAGTCCAGCCTGTGAGCATAACCATGGCTCCCTCCATTATTACAGTACGGTGAGTGAGTGTTGTCACCCTGGGACAGGAAGTGGGTTACTGGGGCAAGATCACCAGGTTAAAATCAAGCAAGAAAAGCCTGACAAAAAAAGAAAATTAATTCAGCCACTGCATACAAGGCCCAGTAGGCTGCAATATATTACATTTTAGTTTTTGGGGTTAGACGTGCTTTAATGCATTTTTTAATGCACTGCAATGTGCAGCTATCAGAGGGGGTAAGTACCTGTGGTGTGGGCAGCATAGCTTACTGTATTGAGGGGCCTAGAGAGTGTTTTTTTTTTTTTTTAACATTTTGTGATCTTGCATTTTAAATTTAATTGGTCACCAGTGGCGGTGCGTCCATAGAGGGCGCCGGAGCACCGCCCCCTCTCGCTCCTGCACCGCCACTGAAAGACAATACACAGATTCATGCAATGCATGAATCTGTGTATTGTCGCCGCTGCCGCCCACTATTCAGATGGCCGGCCTCCTCGTGAGCGCCGGCCATCTGAATTAGAGTGGGGGCAGGCGGTGGGTGTGTTTTGGAAGTGTCTGTAAGAGCCCGCGGCTCTGATAGGCTTTCCGATTACAGCCCTTAAGGCTGTAATCGACTTCCAAATAGTTCACCAAGGGGCACACGGGGGGTGCGTTCCTTGGTGAACACTGACACGCATCTCAGCCAATCAGGTTCACCGGATCTGGTTACCGGGAACCTGATTGGCTGAAGCGACATCGAGGGCGGGACTTGGGAGAAGACATCGAGGGTTGGCTGACCCGAGAAAGGTAAGTGCTGGGGGACTGGGAGAAGCAATCTGGCGGTTTTTGAGGCGGTAAACTGGCGGCAATTGATGGGCACAGTGGTGACAATTGCTGGCACAGTGGTGACAATTGATGGGCACAGTGGTGACAATTGATTGCACAGTGGCTGCATTTGATGGCATGGCACAGTGGCTGCGTTTGATGGCATGGCACAGTGGCGACAATTGATGGGCACAGTGGCGACAATTGATGGCACAGTGGCTGTGTTTGATGGCATGGCACAGTGGCTGCGTTTGATGGCATGGCACAGTGGCTGCGTTTGATGGCACAGTGGCGACAATTGATGGCACAGTGGCGACAATTGATGACATGGCACAGTGGCGACAATTGCTGGGCACAGTGGCGACAATTGATGGGCACAGTGGATGCGTTTTGGACACAGTGAGGCTGCAATTGATGTTTTTTTTTTGTTTGTTTGTTTGTTTGCGCCCCCCCAAAAATTTTGAGCACCAGCTGCCACTGTTGGTCACTCTGGCCCTTCACAGACAGTTCTCATTTCTGACCAACCACTGGGACTCGTCTGATATGGGGGGAAAAAAAAGTGTCTGTTACCCATAGCAACCTATTTGATTCTCCCAGCGCAGATAAGAAAATAAATCGACTGGTTGACAAAGACGATGCATGTTCTGCTTCCTTCAGATAAATGGCTCTCTAAACCAGAAAGCACGCAAACATGTATTATCCACCACTAGCTGCGTTAAATGCTTCAATTTCCATATCGTGTTCTCCAGTCTAATTCAGCTTAGAGTATATTAGGAACTTGCATGATGACATGTGGTTGCCGTGGCAACCAGTAACGTAGCATTCCACAAGTAGTCTATATAATTAAATGGGGATTTTATATTTATTACAAATCCCAAGAAAGGGTTACGTCTGAGGCCAAGGAACATGAATTTAATTTGTTAACTCTTCAAGGAGAGCCAAGGCAATTTACTCTACCTGTACTTTCAGCCTCGGGGATGTTCTGAGTTCCCAGTGAATAGATAATCTGCGTTTTCCAAAATGCTGATAGAACAGCCACTGTTCAGTGTGTCAATAGGCATGGGAAGGGGGGATGTGGTCTAATGGATTGTATGGTTTCGAGACAATTATTTATTCACCTTAAAGAACACTTGTTGATCTTTATCAAAGCAATGCTGGCTAAAAATGTAAAAAAAAAAAATTGTATCAATTAAATCATTTTAGGCCCCTATTTCTTTATAAATGCAGTTGGTTTTTCAGCTTACCTTTCTCTCTATGTGTTCACCTTAGAGGCCAGACACTCTCACCTGGCTGTTTAAATAATCTCTCCTCCTAGCATGGCCCCACCCCAGGCCCTATCAGAGAACTCTATATTAACCTGTGCACTGCAAGTCTGCCTTGCTGATCAACGTTGTTTGTTAAGCTATTGTGTGTTTGGGTTCCTGCTTGCCGTGTGCTACGTCTGTCTCTGTGTTACCGATCTTGGCTTGTTCTCGACTATCCCTGTCTGCTTGTGACCTTGACCTTTGGCTTGTTCTTTGTTTATCCCTGTCTGCTTGTCGCCCTGACCTTGGCTTGTCCCCTCACTATCTCTTGTATCCTGAGCTGCTGCTTCCCCTCTATCCTCTATACCCTACGGAGCGTGAGCTAGGGGACTCTGGGGGCCGCAACCTGGATCCAGTTGCAGCTCAGTCCATCCTCACCACTAGAGACTCTGGTGAACACCTGCTGGATTTTAGACTCCGCGCCCTGGGGAATCTTGGGCTCTAGCTCCCTTTGGGATCCCTGTTTGTGCTCTTGTGGACCTGCCTTCCTTAACCACCCAGTGTTCTATCCGCAGCAGTCAGCCATAGGGTTCACTACCTTAGCGGTGCACTCCTGACCCCAACGCTGACAATTTTATTTTATACAATAAAGATGCATTTTTCACGGAGTGCGGCCATCCAGCATATTTTTCCTCATTGGTTTACGGAATCGTGTTCGCATCCAGGGTAATATGATCTTTAGGCTGACCTACTAATTATGATTGTGACTGTATAAATACATAAGATGGTGTCTGTATTTTTTATGCATCAATGTTTGTATTTCTATACATTATTATTGGTATGAAGTCTATGAATGTTATGTTCTATCTGTTTATAGTGATATTCTGTAGAGGGCTTCATTAGTCTCCTGAAGAAGCCATTTCATGGTGAAACATGTTGAGTGGAAACCACATTACGACCACATGAAATTGTCGTTGATGGTTTGAAAAAATTTGTCTGATTTAATCTTGGATTATCTAGAATAAAATGTTTATGATTTTATAATCCTTAAAAAAAAAAAAAAATGGTAAAAAATTGATTTTGGGGAATAGGAATTTGTTTGGTCAATTTCTACTGAGTTAGCGATCTCTTAACATCTCTTTTGCCATCTTACCATTCTTGAACAACTCAGTAGAGACTTTCTTAACCAGAGTTCCTCCAGATCTTGTTGGTGGTTCCATTAGCACCGAAAGACTGATCTCTTGTCTGAAGGTGTCTGCATAATTCTGGCATCATTGTAACAGGAAATTCTTTCCACCAGTACCAGCACCTACCGACCGCTAATGTATGATAATGGACTTCTGACCATTAATGTAAGGGCAGCTTTTCTAAAGACCCCCAATGTAAGAAAAGTCCTTCTAACATTGATCATCAATGAAAGAGTTTTCATTTTACTACTGACCACCAATGTAAAGATGATCTTTCTACCTCTAGCCACCAATGCAAAGGTGGTGCTTCTACAACTGACTTTCAAAGAAAAGATGGTCCTTCTACCTTTGACCACAATGCAAAGGTGTACCTTCTACAACTGACCTCAAATGTAATGGTTCTTCTACCACTGACTTCAAATGTAAAGGAGGCCCTTCTACCACTTTCCTCCAATGTAAAGTTGGCCTTTCTCCCACTGACTATAAATGTAGAGGAGGTCCTTCTACCAATTATCAAAAATGCAAAAGTGGTCCCTCTAACACTGGCCAGCAATATAAAGGTGGTCCTTCTCCCAGTGACCACCAATGTAAAGGTGGTCCTTCTACTACTGACCTCCATTGTAAAGGTATTCTTTCTACCATTGACCTTTAATGTAAAAGGTGATCTTTCTACCAGTGACCTCCAATGTAAAGGTCCTTCTACCACTAACTACCAATGTAAAGATGGTCCTTCTACTACTGACCTCCATTGTAAAGGTAGTCTTTCTTCCATTGACCTTTAATGTAAAGGTGATCTTTCTACCACTGACATCCAATGTAAATGTCCTTCTAACAACGACTACCAATGTAAAGGTGGTTCATCTTCTACTAACCTCCAATGTAAAGGTGGACTATCTTTTCTTGTGAAAAAAAAGGTGGTCTATCTGCCACTGTCCACTAAATGTAAAGGTGGTTCTTCTACTACTAGCCTCCAATGTAAAGGTGGTCCCTCTACTGCTGATCTCTAATGTAAAGGTGGTCCATCTACTGCTGATCTCTAATGTAAAGGTGTTCATTCTACCACTGACCTTCAATATAAAGGTGGCCCTTCTATCACTGACCACCAATCTAAGGGTGGTCATTCTACCACTGACCATAAATGTAAAGGTGGTCCCTCTACCAATGACTTCCAATGTAAAGGTGGTTCTACTACCACTGGCCACCAATGTAAAGGGGGGTATTAACATTTTTACTGTCTGTACATCTCATCTAGCAATTATGATTATTTGTTTAATTTCATGATTATTACTGAAAAAAATTTTGTTGTATAGAGCAGGGGAAGGTTAGATTCTCTTGGATCAAATATGGTAAATATGGCATATTAAAAAAAATATATATAGTTATGGTTACATCTACAACTTCCTGGTGACACAAATGTACCGTGGGTTGTAGATACAAGTATTTAACAGGGTTTCCCCCGAGACATGAAACTTATTTCATAGGGGCTTTAAAATTGCTGATCTCATACAATACACACAAATCTCTACTATTGTATATCATAGCGCTATCCCATGTGTATTTTGTGAGCGTATGTTCTTTTTGTGGTGGTAAAATAGAAAAATCTACAATGGAAAATATCTTACCTCAAAATTCCTGTAAAAATGGAGACAAAATTTTGTTGGGGCTTATAATGATGATGTCAGTATGATTGCAGATAATCCAGATTGAAGATTGTCTGGTTTGTAGGCCATTTGTAAGAGGAATGAGTAAAATTAGGAGTCAGTAGGTGTGGTGGCATTAAACCCTAACTCAGGACTGGATTGTATTGCCCCTAAAAAAGAGGGAAAAAAACAGTCTTAGTTGCAAGTTACCTGCAGTACCTCTTCTTCACCACAAGAAGCCCCCAGTCTTCAAGGCTGAATGACACCCAGCATCACTCAAACCGAAAGACTGAGGAAAGACCATGAGTGCAGGACATCATGGTCCCTCCCCCGAATAGGGTGCCCTGCAACTACATGTTTTTGTGCAGAGATTGGTGCTGATGTTATGACATTAGAGCCTATCGTCATAAAAGGCTGCTCACCACCAGAAAAAGAGCCAAACAGGATCCATTGTGATAAAAAAAAGTAAGTAAAGAATAAAACAAAGGACAAAATCCTACTAAGAGACTCAGTGGGGGGCACTGTGGAGGAGCATGGACCCCCGTGTTGGGCTTTAGAATGTATGTGAATCCTATAAATGAACTTCTCTTTTTTGCTATCTTTTTGGTCTTTTAAAAAACAGCCCTCCCATTTCTTATTTTGGGCTACAAAATAATTCGCCTTTTACGTTGTAGAGTTCTAAGCGTGAGAGTGATAGGCTAGTTTTGTTTATCAAAATACATTAGACAGGGCTGACACCGTTAAGTTCTCAAAATTGCTGGGTGTTGTCAGCCTACGCTTTGTCCAATGAAAATCTGATCGTGTGTACGAGGCTTTAGTGTCACTGGCCCCCAAAAAGTGTAAAAAATGTCAGTTAGCCCAGGTTCACACTGACTGCAGGAATGTAATCGCACAATTTAATTTCCACATATCAGTCCCGGCTTTGGGGGCGATTTCAGAGACATCTGGGCGGGTTTCTGCACAGATGTCAATGGAATTTGCACCCTGAAATTGCCAAAAGTAAGACAGAAACTACTTTTGGGAATCGGTGTGGTGCCGCAAATGCAGCGTCGCACCAATTCGGACCCTGCCATTGCCAGCAATTGCCGCCGAATAAGCATGCGATTTGACATGTCAAATCGCATTGCCAAATTGCATCAGTGTGAACCAGAGCTTAGTGTCCAATTTGCCTGCCGCAATATCACAGTCCCGCTATAAGTCGCTGATCGCTGCCACTACTTGTAAACATATATATATATATATATATATATATATATATATATATATATATATAAATAAATAAAAATTCCATAAAAATATCCCATAGTTTGTAGACGCTATAACTTTTGCGTAAAGCAATCAATATAAGCTTTACCAAACATACAGTGGGTACGGAAAGTATTCAGACCCCCTTAGATTTTTCACTCTTTGTTATATTGCAGCCATTTGCTAAAATAATTTAAGTTTTTTATTTATTTTTTCTCCTCATTAATGTTCACACAGCACCCCATATTGACAGAAAAACACAGAATTGTTGACATTTTTGCAGATTTATTAAAAAAGAAAAACTGAGATATCACATGGTCCTAAGTATTCAGACCCTTTGCTGTGACACTCATATATTTAACTCAGGTGCTGTCCATTTCTTCTGATCATCCTTGAGATGGTTCTACACCTTCATTTGAGTCCAGCTGTGTTTGATTATACTGATTGGACTTGATTAGGAAAGCCACACACCTGTCTATATAAGACCTTCCTGCTCACAGTGCATGTCAGAGCAAATGAGAATCATGAGGTCAAAGGAACTGCCTGAAGAGCTCAGAGACAGAATTGTGGCAAGGCACAGATCTGGCCAAGGTTACAAAAAAAATTCTGCTGCACTTAAGGTTCCCAAGAGCACAGTGGCCTCCATAATCCTTAAATGGAAGACATTTGGGACGACCAGAACCCTTCCTAGAGCTGGCCGTCCGGCCAAACTGAGCTATCGGGGAGAAGAGCCTTGGTGAGAGAGGTAAAGAAGAACCCAAAGATCACTGTGGCTGAGCTCCAGAGATGCAGTCGGGAGATGGGGAAAAGTTGTAGAAAGTCAACCATCACTGCAGCCCTCCACCAGTCTGGGCTTTATGGCAGAGTGGCCCGACGGAAGCCTCTCCTCAGTGCAAGACACATGAAAGCCG
Source organism: Rana muscosa (assembly GCA_029206835.1). Lineage (NCBI taxonomy): Eukaryota > Metazoa > Chordata > Amphibia > Anura > Ranidae > Rana > Rana muscosa. The sequence continues at coordinate 307,101,514 of CM055120.1, forward strand.
CATGGAGTTTGCTAAAAATAACACCTGAAGGACTCCAAGATGGTGAGAAATAAGATTCTCTGGTCTGCTGAGACCAAGATAGAACTTTTTGGCCTTAATTCTAAGCGGTTTGTGTGGAGAAAACCAGGCACTGCTCATCACCTGTCCAATACAGTCCCAACAGTGAAGCATGGTGGTGGCAGCATTATGCTGTGGGGGTGTTTTTCAGCTGCAGGGACAGGACGACTGGTTGCAATCAAAGGAAAGATGAATGCGACCAAGTACAGGGATATCCTGGAGGAAAACCTTCTCCAGAGTGCTCAGGACCTCAGACTGGGCCGAAGGTTTACCTTCCAACAAGACAATGACCCTAAGCACACAGCTAAAATAACAAAGGAGCGGCTTCACAACAACTCCGTGACTGTTCTTCAATGGCCCAGCCAGACCCCTGACTTAAACCCAATTGAGCATCTCTGGAGAGACCTAAAAATGTCCGTCCACCAACTTTTACCATCCAACCTGACAGAACTGGAGAGGATCTGCAAGGAGGAATGGCTGCAATATAACAAAGAGTGAAAAATTTAAGGGGGTCTGAATACTTTCCGTACCCATAGTATGTAGCAGAATACATATTGGCCTAAACTGATGAAGCAACTTGATTTAAAAAAAAAAAATAATTATTGGATGTGCTTTATAGCAGAAAGTAAAATGTTATTAAATATTTTTTTCAAAATTTTTGCTCTTTTTTGTTTATAGCGCAAAAAATAAAAACCGCAGAGGTGATCAAATACCACCAAAAGAAAGTTCTATTTGTGGGGAAAAAAAGGACCTAAATTTTATTAGGGTACAGAGTCGCACGACTGCGCAATTGTCAGTTAAAGTAATGGGGTAAAATGGGGTAAAACCTTCTGGGGCTAAAGTGGTTAATGGATCATTTTTTGACCCTTTAAATCCCCCACCCCCCTTTCCTCTGTACATCTGTAATGCATATTTGTGAATTTTTTACATTGGATATGTTTTATAGCATAAAGTGAAAACTATATTATTTTTTTCAAAATTGTCGGGATTTTTGTTTATAGCGCAAAAAAATAAAAACCGCAGAGGTGATCAAATACCACCAAAATAAATTTCTATTTGTGGGGAAAAAAAAGGACATCAAATTTTATTTGGGTACAGCGTCGCACGACCGCGCAATTGTCAGCTAAAGTAACGCAGTGCCGTATCACAAAAAAATGGCCTGGTCATGAAGGGGCCATTCCAGGGCTGAAGTGGTTAAATATGAAAAAATGCAGAAACATTTTGAAGACCTCTCCTACATATTGGAATATAATTTTTATTTTTTTTCAACCAGAGTTTAGTGTAACAGATTAGAAGGGAACAAATAAAGTTTGTTGTTGGGATTTGCATGCACTGTAATCCAAGGTGAGGGTTGTTATAAATGGCAGACATGGGCAGAGCGCGGGTTATATGGGGTCACTTAGCATGCAAATAACATTGTCCTCCACTGAACGCGTTAATGTACTTATTCCGGACGCCTGCAAACCAGTAAAACGCTTAAGTGCTAAAGGTCGTTGCCAGGCAAACAACCAAACACACAGATGGGACTCATATATAGCAACCGGCTGTCGAAAGATTCGCAATGCAACTCATATACATTTGTGATCCCCTCCCCCCGCCGTGCCATATGGCCTCAGAGAATAAGGGGGATAATCGTTAGGGATGAGCTAGCGATTTCATCCAATTTAATTTTGCAGGGCAATTAATGATCACAACTTGAAATTGTATCGGTATTGGCCTGAGGCCTGGCATGAAAAAATAAATAAAAATGGCGTCATGGCAATCAATCTCCTTTGATGATCGCCAAAGCCGAACTTCACTCTTCTCTAGGCCCCATTCATATTAGGAGATTTGGAATGGCGGGCAGAATCGCAGTGATTCCAAATGTGATGCGCACCCTTTGTTTTGCGAATGGCACCCCAAATGCGGTGTGATTCCGCCACGTTTTTAGTGCAACAGAATCGCGCTCCAAATTGCGGCAAAATGTGCATTTAAAAAATCACAACTAAGCTTGTTGTCCATAAAAGGAGTCGGAGCTTCTTTTGGGGTGACAAACGCGAATACGGCAGCCCATTGAAGTGAAACGTAAAAAAACGCGTAAATTGCGTGTTCAAAATTTGCAAACTGGAACGCTCGTTCCCTCAATGCAATATCTGATGCTTAAAGTAGAACTAAGAGCCCTTTCACAATGACAGCACGGCCGTGTTAGCAGTAAAGCGCCGCTAGTTTTAGCGACGTTTTACTGTCGTTTTAGAGGTGCTTTTCGGCTGCTAGCGGGGCGCTTTTAACCCCTGCTAGAGGCCGAATAAAGGGTTTAAAGCACCCGCAAAGCACCACTACCGAGGCGCTTTGCAGGCGCTGCCCATTGATTGGAATGGGCAGGGGGCGCTTTAGGAGTGGTGTATACACCGCTCCTAAAGCACCCCAAAGATGCAGCTAGCAGGACTTTTTTTAACGTCCCGCAAGCGCACCGCCTCATTGTGAAAGCACTCTGGCTTTTGTACTGGGACTGCAGATGAGGCATTTTTCAGGCGCTATTTCTAGCGCTAAAGCGCCTGAAAAACGCCTCCAATGTGAAAGGGGTCTAAAGGCAACATTTTTAATTCCATTTTGGATAGTAGAAGGGAGGGTTACAACCCCATTCAGTTTTTTTTTTTTTTAGTTTTTTTTCGCCATTTGTGTCCCCTGGGGGGAGATTTTCCTTCACTTCCTGTCCCATAAACCTCCCCAGGCAGGGACATTGATAACAATCAAAGACAAAAAAAAATGTCTTTACATGTATTTATTGCAGGTATTAATAAAGCACTAATCATTCACACAGGGCTTTACATGCACATCAGGTCCTGTCTCCAAAGAGGCTTATTATCTAAGGTCCCTATCTCACTCACATAGGGCCAATTTGGAAAGGAGCGAATTACCCTACCAGCATATCTGGTGTGTGGACCGTGGGAGGAAACCCACATAAGCTCGAAGAACACAAACTCCATGCAGATGCCCTGGACAGGATTTAAACCAGGGATTTTTTTCCAGACTTGATCTCCTCTATAAGCCTAGTATAGATAGATTGAAGTTTGGCAGGATCGAATTTCAATCTATCTCCGGGCAGGCTGGTTGTACAGAAGTTGATCTCTCGATTGACTTCTATACAACCAGCCTGTTGGAACATTTTCGCTCGATCAGTGCGGCCGGTTACAGCTGTACTCAGGGCTGCTGTTAGAAATCATGGGGCCTCATACAGCCTACCTGATTGGGCCCCCAGGGCGAAAGTGACTGAGAACATAGATTTATCAGTCCCTATTTCTGTAGCCTCAGCTGCACAGATGACTGAATAGAAAGCTGTCTGAGGCTTCCTGCTCATTCACAAACTGAAGTATAGTAAACACAGTTTACTATGCTTCGGTGAAGAATGGACACATGATTGATTAGTACTGATCGCTCACTGTGTTCATTCATGAAAGAATGAACTTTCGCCCCGGGGGCCCAATCAGGTAGGCTGTATGAGGCCCCATGATTTCTAACAGCAGCCCTGACTACAGCTGTAGCCGGCCGCACTGATCGAGCGAAAATGTTCCAACAGGCTGGTTGTATAGAAGTCAATCGAGAGATCGACTTCTGTACAACCAGCCTGCCCAGAGATAGATTGCCCCCTCCCCTGCTCTCCATCCTGAAACATCCCTTTGTTGTCGGAAAATTTTAAAGCGTGCTATCCCACATTTGTTGTTGGAAAATCTGACAACAATTTGTCCGATGGAGCGTACAGACGGTCGGGTTATCCGACAACATCCTGCCATCACACAATTCCCGTAGAAAAATCCGATCGTGTGTACGGGCCTTAAGACTGCTTAGTTGAGAAGTTGGATCTGTTTTGGCACACATGTGGAAAAAAAATGTGGTGATCAGTTATAACTATGAGACGGATGAGTGGTCCTTAATTGACCAATTGTTCACCAATCAGTATTCCTATACTGAATTATACAAATTTATACTACCGAGTCAGATGCTTTTCCAAGTTGATGGTCCTATTGACAGTCGTTAAACAAGCCCCTCTTTTATTATTTATGCTGAGAAGCTACTACTGTATCTTAAGGTGACCAGATTTTTAAAATGAAATCCGGGGACATTTTTTACTGGTAATGGCGCCAATCAGCGACTCTCTGCCCGTCGCCACCGCCCGCCTCACAGCCCAAGCCTGTCAAGTCTCACTCTCCGGGCCCCCGGCTACTACTGGGTGGGGAGAGGAGGAAGATCACTCCGCCAGGGAAGGCAAGGAGATAAGCAGGCAGGCAGCTGGCCGGGACTTGAGCCAAGGCAGAAGAACATGCGAGCGGAGCGGAATGGGCACCCAAAACTGAAAAATTATTCCCTCCGCTCCGACCAGCACATGATCATCAGAAAGGGGCACAGATAATAGAAAAAAATACACCTCCCTAAGCTAGTAGGAGCGGTGGAGCGGGGGTGTTTAATTCAGATTTATTTTTTTATTCTGCACTGACTGTCTTTGAAATTGCCCCAGCCCCTGTTCAAATCCAATCGGGGGACAAAACCGGGGACAGACTTGGTCCGGGGACAGTGTCCTCAATCCGGGGACTGTCCCCAGAAACCAGGGATGTCTGGTCACCCTATACTATCTTGTACTATATCCAATGTCCTTGGGTATGGAAAAATGTAAAGAAGCTCCTCCTGATGAAGCGCACATCGCGAAACATGTAGAGCTTATGCATTATTACAACAAATTATTCCAGCCGCGCTGAATATTATCAGGGTCGCCAGATTCCTTGACCGTTATTCAGTGACTAGAGTTGGAGATATCAATGCCAAACTGTAAGATGCTGCAGTAATGTTTTTATATGTCTTTTTATATTATTATATGTGAATTGTTACTAATAAAAATGTAGCGGGTATGTACTTTCCCGGGCGTAAATTTGAATTTGACAGAGACATCAGTGATGTGTAATTCCCTGCAGCCCAGTGGGTGGCGCTGTTGCCCTGGGCTGGGGTTGAATCATTGCTGTGTGCTGTGCCTCCTTTTTGTCCTCTCTCGGCAGCGGTATGGTGGGGCGGGGAACCCGCCGTGCTTGCTGGGAGAGGGTATAAAGGGCTGGCCATCTTTGTCACAGGGTCGAAGTCCCAGGCACCTTCAGCTTGTGGACGGTGGTTCGTGTCGGTCCTCTGGGTGGCCTAGGCCTAGAGGACAACTGGAGGTCATGTTCCATCCCAGGCACCTTTAGCCTGGGGTGAGGTACTCGGATGGAGGTCCGGAGCTCAGTGCCCAACACTGAGTTCCGCGAGGGAATGAGATCCTAGGGAACCCCGGGAGTGGGTACCCGAATCCGGAAGGCGCAATGGACCGGGGGGAGCTCCTCACTTGAAGACCCGGTGCAGCATATTGCCGGTGACAGATGAGCCTCTCGTCGGAGACCGCCTGGAAGGAAATTCCCCCTCATGCGGAGACCGTAACCCACTTTCAGGAAGGAAAGTGGAGAACACATTGTGTCTGGGCCTATTCGCATCCACACCTCCTTTCCTGTTCTGTTACCCAAGGGAGTTCAACTGATTGTGTTCATTCGAGAAGAATAAAGGAGTGTTGAACTTTAATGGTGTGGGGCTCATTTCCTAACAGACATTGTTCAAGGTGACTCTTGGAGGGAGGATACAGGTGCACAACACTGACCCGAAGGTAATACAAGAACGTTGCTTATACCGCACTGACACATGTGGTGGAAGCCAGGCGTGGTGTCCCCGCTCCCTCCCCTCTAAGATACCCCTAGACAAGAGAAAGACGAGACGAGAGAAAGAGGGGAGTGAGGCGGGGTGCTACAAAAACTTTTTATTTTTACTATTGGTGCCTATAAAGTCCATACTTTTTTTCCAAATATATATCTTCAATATTAGGATGTGGCACCCTATACCAGGTGTGTATACACTAAGGTGACCAGATTTTGAAAATGAAATCCGGGGACATATTTTATTTTTTACTAGCAATAGCGGCAATCAGCGACTCTCTGCCCATCGCCGCCCGCCTCACAGCCTATCAAGTCTTACTCTCCGGGCCCCACGGCTACTACTGGGTGGGGAGCGGAGAAAGATCACTCCGCCAGGGAAGGCAAGGAGATAAGCAGGCAGGCGGCTGGCCCGGGACTTGAGCCAAGGCAGAAGAACATGGGAGCGGAGCTGAATGGGCACCCGAAACTGAAGAAATATTCCCTCCGTTCCGACCAGAACATGATCATCAGAAAGGAGCACAGATAATGGAAAAAAATAAATACCCCTAAGCTAGTAGGAGCGGCGGAGCGAAGGTGTGTAATTCAGATTTATTTATTTTTATTCTGCACTGACTGTCTTTGAAATTGCTCCAGCCCCTGTTCCAATCAAATCCGGGGACGACAGACTTGGTCTGGGGACAGTGTCCTCAATCCGGGGACTGTCCCCGGAAACCGGGGATGTCTGGTCACCCTAGTATACACCCACAGTGCCATCCTGTGTTGGTGTATTTTTCTAAATATCTATGTAGTGCAAGGGCCTGCCTGACAGCATACAAAGTGAAAGTGTTTGGGTTTGACCTCAAATTATATGGTTTTGGTAAATCTAAAAAAAAATTGTATAATATATAGATGGCTTTAGTAAATCTCCCCCCAAGTGTCCGTGGGCTCCATGGTCTTCTTGACATAGAGGGCTCTTTGTATTCCAGTAAAGGTAAAATGTAGCCAAGTCACTTTGTCTTTCCAGAGACATCGGAGGTAGACAATGGGCTTTTTGTACGGTGCTGTGTAAGGACCAATGACGTGCTTTGCATACTTCCCGGTGTCGGGACACCGCGTGTGACAAGTGGCCTTCGTCCTTCTTCTTTCCTATCTGATAAGGTACGAGCCGTTGATTTTATTGCTCGGCAAAATGGTTTGAAGGATTTGTTGAGTGTTTGTTGTCTCGAGTCACTTGCGTCCCCCTACATTCTACAAAAAGCTCAAAGGTGAGTCGCTGATTGAGCGCTCATCTCAATATCTCCACCCATAGGGGTTGATTTATTAAAACTGGAGAGTGCAACATCTGGTGCAGCTCTGCAGGGTAGCCAATCCGCTCCCAGCTTCAGCTTGTTCAGTTAAAGGGGTTGTAAACCTACGTGTTTTTTCACCTTAAAGCGGAGGTCCCGCAAAAATTTTTTAATTAAAAGCCAGCAGCTACAAATACTGCAGCTGCTGACTTTTAATAAATGGACACTTACCTGTCCAGGGTGCTCGCGATGACGGCAGCTGAAGCCGAGCAACCGCTCGTCTCTCGGCTGCCTCTGCCGCCATCCTCGGTGAGGGAATCAGGATGTTGTGGCTTCACTGCCCGGTTCACTACTGCGCATGCGCGAGTAGCGCGGCGCGTTTCCAGTGGTCCCCGCTTTCTCCTGGGACTAGTGTGTTTCCCAAAAGACAGCGGGGGGGAGAGGGGGGGGAAGTGGAGTGACTCCCACGGGAGTCTCTCCCCGAACGTGGGTGCAAATACCCGTATTATACAGGTGTCTGCACCCCCCTCCCCCCTGAAAGGTGCCAAATGTGACACCATTTCCGAAAAGCAGAAGTTCAAGTTTTTTGGTGGAACTCCGCTTTAATGCATTCTATGCATTAAGGTGAAAAAAAAACAGCTTGCAGTGTCCAGCTCCCCCCAGCCCCCCCCCCCCCCCCGTTTTACTTACCTGAGACCCGAATTTCCGTGGGCGCATCCCCACTGTCCTTCTCTCCTTGGAGTCCCGGCTTTTATTGGATAGATTGATAGCAGCGCAGCCATTGGCTTCCGCTGCTGTCAATTAAATCCAATGATGCGGGTGTCTGGGGCAGGGCCGAGGCATCTATGAACACAGGAGCGTGCCCACAAGGTAACCCCCTCGGGAGAGAGATTCCCAGAGGGGGTTATCTAATGCGGGGAGGAGCCGCGAGAGCCGCCGTGGGTCCCCAGAAGAGGACGATTGGGGCCACTCTGTGCAAAACGAACTGCACAGTGGAGGTAAGTATGACGTGTTTGTTATTTAAAAAAAAAAAAAACAGGAACCTTTAGTGTCACTTTAAGCATTGACAAAAAAAAAACCTGGAAGCTGATTGGTTTCTATTCATAGCTGCACCAGATTTTGCACACTCCAATTTTAGTAAATCAACAATAATGATTGTTTATGGAATCTTAACCACTTGCTTACTGGGCACTTAAACCCCCCTTCTGCCCAGGCCAATTTTCAACTTTCAGCGCTGAGCACTTTGAATGAAAATTGCCCGGTCATACAACACTGTACCCAAATTTCCCACAAATAGAGCTTTCTTTTGGTGGTATTTGATCACCTCTGCGTTTTTTATTTTTTGTTACAAAAATTAAAAAAGACTGCATTTTTAATTATTTTTTTAATATTTTTCATATTTTGTTATAAAATTTTGCAAACAGGTAATTTTTTTTCTTCATTGATGTACGCTGATGAGGCTGCACTGATGGGCACTGATAGGCTGCACTGATGGGTACTGATGGGCTGCACTGATGGGCACCGATGGGCTGCATTGATGGGCACCGATGGGCTGCATTGATGGGCACCGATAAGGCGGCACTGGTGGTCACTGATAAGGCGGCACTGGTGGGCACTGATAGGCAGCACTGGTGGGCACTGATAGGTGGCACTGGTGGGCACTGAGAGGTGACACTGAGAGGTGGCACTGATGGGTGGCACTGAAGGGCATTGATAGGTGGCACTGGTGGGCACTGAGAAGTGGCACTAATAGGTGGCACTGATAACTGGCAGTGATGGGCACTGATAGGTGGCAGTGATGGGCACTGATGGGTGGCAGTGATGGGCACTGATGGGTGGCAATGATGGGCACTGATCAGCACTGGTAGGTTCACTGATAGGAAGCACTGCTAGGTGGCACTGATGAGGCACTGATTGGCACCACTGGTAGGCATTGATAGGTGGCACTCGTGGGCATTGATAGGTGGCACTCGTGGGCATTGATAGGTGGCACTGGTAGGCACTGTGGGCACTAGCAGGTAGCACTGGCAGGAGGTAATGGTGGTCACAGATGAGGCAGATGTGCCTCTTCCTCTTCGGGACCGATGTCCCTTGCACATAAGCCGTTGATCGGCTTTTTTTTCTCCTCACGCTGTCAGCGTGAGGAGAAAGAAAAATGGTTACCGAGCTTTTGTTTACATCACGTGAGCAGCTGTCATTGGCTGACAGCTGATCATGTGGTAAGGGGCTGGGATCGGCCCCTTAATCGGATCTGTTATCACCCGAGTCTCAGTGACTCGGTGATCCCAGTACTACAGGGGGCGCGTGGGGAGCATGCAAAGGGGAGGACGTCTATTGACGGCCTCCCAGGAAAGCAGATCCGCGCTGTAGCCGTCATTTGGCTATAGCGCGGATCTCAAGTGGTTAAAGTAGAACTAAAGGCAAACTATTGCAATTTTTTTATACCAAAAACATGTAGCAGAATACATATTGGCCTAAATTGATGAAGAAATTAGATTTTTTTAAATTTTTTATTAGATGTGTTTTATAGCAGAAAGTAAAAAATATATATATATTTTTTTAAATTGTCTGTCTTTTTTCTGCCTAGTGTCCTACTCCTGTAGGCGGCGATATAAACCTATGGTTCTGAATATGGAGCGCTGTGTCCATCAATGAACTCAGAAATAGATTTTACTGTAAGTACAAAAAAATAAAATTTTGTATTTATTTTTTACTTATTTTTTACTTGTTGCTATAAAACACACGCAATAATTATTATTATTTTTTTCAAAATTGTCGGTATTTTTTTGTTTATAGCGCAAAACGGAAAAACCGCAGAGGTGATCAAATACCACCAAAAGAAATCTCTATTTGTGGGAAAAAAAGGACATACATTTTATTTGGGTACAGCGTCGCACGACAGCGCAATTGTCAGTTAAAGCAATGCAAAAAATGGCCTGGTCACGAAGGAGGGTAAAACCTTCCGGAGCTGAAGTGGTTAAGGGATGTGGTGCGATTTTTACTTACCAACACTATTTTTGCTACAAAGTGTAAGTGTTAAGCGATTTTGCCGTGATTTTTGCTGAGATTTTGATGAGACTTTAAGCAATGCCTGTGTAAACATGAGGTCTTATGGACCTCGAATCGCATTAAAGTCGGACCAAAGTAGTGCAGGGACCACTTTGAAGTCGCTAAGACGTGAAGTCGCACAGATATGAATGATACTCATTGGAAAACATGCGGAACGACTTGTCATGCGACTTTGCAGTTCCAAGTCGCAAGACAGGTTGCACAAATGTGAAAGGGGCCTAAATGTGAAAGGGGCCTAAAAACGTTGGATCGGTGTACCCCTTTAAATGTCAGGATAAGGAGACCCCTGACACGCGAGGAGGACGCTCTCGGGCCGTTGAGCCGGTAATAAGTCAGAGGAGTGTTGTCTCCAGCCAAATCGCTCTTCATGTGTTGTTCTTTCTGCGGCTGCCAAGGGTTCTCTGGAAACAATCTGGAGAGAACCGTTTCCTTCTTTGTTTTATGAATACAAATGTTGATATTTATACTCATAGCTCTGCGGCGTGGGGGGGCGGGGCAGGAGGGGCACGGCGAGTCTGTATTGTCCGTACATTGCCGTCTGTCTGGCAGGGCTCCATGCCTCTCGGGGCTTGTTAAAAACTTTTATTCCGGATGATTCAAGGAAATAAATAACAAAGCCTTGCACGGAAGAGGAATGGCAGAATAAAGCTGTGCTATTTTCAGCGGTCATAAAACATTCGTTCACACTATGTGCGGTGACTGGTGCTTTTCCGCACAGGATAAATGTCAGCGGCTGCAAGGACACCTAGAAAACAATTGCTTTCTAGGAGCCCCATTCACACCCATTCATTTTGCTGAATGGCACCCACTTCAGCACAACACACCGCACTACTGGACAAAGACGGGAATGAAGTGTCACTTTGTGTGTTTCAAATAAAGTTAAAAAAAAAAACAGAAAAAGTAATAAAGTTTGACTTTCTATGTTAGGTTAGCGCTTCCCTTAAGCCTAGTACACACAACAAACTTAATTTTGAGAAAGTTGGACCAACAATCCGACCGTGTGTACACTCCATCGGACAAACTTTTTTTTTTTTTTTTTATCGGACAAAAGTTCGGTCTGCAAACGGACAAACTTTTGGCCAATAAAAGTCCGTGGGAGCAAAGTCCGACCATGTGTACAGAAAACCAAATAATGTTAAAATCAACCAACAATATCAGAAGTTGACCAAAGGGTTGCGGTACAGAGCAGAAAAGAGCAGAAAAACCACGTGATGTTGGAAGAAGTTTTGGGAAAGTTTGCAGAAAAGTCCTGTGGTGTGTATGCCATGGGTGTGCCCGGCCAACTCCGTTGGGACAAAAATCCACAGAAAAGTCCGATGGAAGTCCGACCGTGTGTACAAGGCTTATGACTTGGACACGACTTGAGTTTGAATCACAGCGCGACTTGGGGCGACTTCAGCACGACTTGGGGTGACTTACAACACGACTTGAAGTCGCCTCCAGGACAGGGGACTTTGCCAGTGGCCAATCAAAGAGTAATCAGCTCTGTGGGAGGAAGGGGGGAGGGACTGGTTTGCAGAGAAAACTATTTTTTATTTCCTGTAAAGTTGCTTCAGTTAAGACAGGGGATCCGACTTTGGAGGCGACTTCCATTGAAATCAATGGGTACAAGCAGGGCCGCCATCAGGAATTTTGGGGCCCCTTACACAGCTTCAGGCATGGGCCCCCTGGAGAACCAGGGGGGGTGCTGCCACCGCAAATTGGGAAGCGGGGGAGTGCCACGAATTGAGAAAGCGGGGGGTGCTGCCGTCGCAAATTGTTGACGTCGGGGGGAGGGGGGGGGCTTTGGGTGCTGACGAACAAAAAAAAAAAGGGGGCCTCTGGCCCCTTACAAAAAAATAGGAAAGAAATAAAAAAAAAAAAAAGGGGGTTTCCATCCGGGGCTCTGGGGACCTCCAGGCCCCTGGAGACCTCTGGGCCCCTTACAAAAAATAAAAAAAAGGGGGGTTGCCATCCGGGCCCCCTTACAGGTGTACTGCCTGTACCCCCCTGATGGCGGCCCTGGGTACAAGTCATCTAGAAGTCGGATTAAAGTAGTACAGGAACCTTTTCTGAAGTCGGAGCAACTGCAGTAGTGTGCATTAAGATGGATCCATTCACTTACATTGATTTTCTTTATGTAGCGCGTCTTGAGGCGACTAGCGGCGACTTGGGGTGACTTGAAGTCGGATCCATAGTTGCCCCTGTGTGAATGGGCTCTTACTGAGAGTTGTTAAACTCAGCTTTCTCATTCAACATTAAAGGGGTTGTAAACCTTCAGTTTCTTTTTTTTTTTCTTTAAATAACAAACATATCATATTTACCTTCACTGTGCAGTTTGTTTTGCACAGTGTGGCCCCAATCATCGTCTTCTGGGGTCCGTTGGCAGCGCTGGTAGCTCCTCCTCGCATCAGTAAACCCCCTGGAAAAAGCGTTCTCCCTGGGGGGTTACCTTGCGGGCGCGCTCCCGAGTCCAACATTTGCGTCCATAGGCACAGAATGCCGGACTCGGCCCCGCCCCCCGGCGCCCTCCTCATTGGATTTGATTGACAGTAGCGGGAGCCAATGGCTGCGCTGCTATCAATCTATCCAATCAAGAGCCAAAAACCCCAGGAAGAGCGCATCTCCGCCGTGGGAGTTACAGGGCTCAGGTGAGTAAAACGGGGGGGCTGGGGGGGCCGGTCATTGTCAGAAGTTTTTTCACCTTAAGGCTACTTTCACACTGAGGCGCTGGATGCGCTGGCGGTATAGCGGCGCTATTTTTAGCGCCGCTATACCGTTTTTTTGCCCGCGATTTGCGGGCGCTAGCAGGGGTATTTTAACCCCTGCTAGCGGCCGAAAAAGGGTTAAAAATGCCCGCAATAACGCCTCTTTGAGGCGTTTTGCGGGCGTATTAGAGGCGCTACCCCATTGATTTCAATGGGCAGGGGCGCTATAGGAGCGCTATTTTTAGCGCTCCTATTGTGCCTCAAAGATGCGGCTTGCAGGAGTTGTTCGAGCCTCCTGCAAGCGCAACGCTCCAGTGTGAAAGCCCTCGGGCTTTCACATTGGATAGTATTGAGAGGCTTTTTTGGGGCGCATTGCAGGCGCTATTTAGAGCGCAATAGCGCCTGCAAAGCGCCTCAGTGTGAAAGGGGCCTAATGCAGGATGCATTAAGGTAAAAAAACATGAGGGTTTACAACACTACACTATATTACTAAAAGTATTGGGATGCCTGCCCACAAATGAACTTAATTCAAAATGCTAACCATAACATACACGGCCATTCACAACATTGCCCCCATCTACATCACCAACTTCATCTGCAGATATCGCCCAAATCGTCCCCTCCGCTCCTCCCAGGACCTCCTGCTCTATAGCTCCCTTGTTACCTCCTCCCATGCTCGCCTTCAGGACTTCTCCAGAGCCTCTCCCATCCCCTGGAACTCCCTGCCCCAGTATGTCCGATCAGCCCCTACCCTGTCCACCTTCAGGAGATCCTTGAAAACTCATTTATTCGGGGAAGCCTATCCCACACCCACCTAACAACTATCACAGAGCCACCCCCATCAAATCGTTCTCTGCAGCTATTACCTTTTGTACCACTCCTCCCTTTAGAATGTAAGCTCTATGAGCAAGGCCCTCCTGTACCTTTTGTATTGAACTGTACTGTAATTGTGTTGTCCCTCCTATACATTGTAAAGCGCTGCATAAACTGTTGGCGCTGTATAAATCATATATAATAATAATAATAATGAAGTTTAATGCCATCCCAGTCTAAAGGCCCGTACACACGATACGAAAATCGGATGTAAAAATTCGTACGACAAGCTGTCTGATGATTTTCGGATCGTTAGTACGGTTCTTTCGACAGCCAATTTCCTATTTTGGGCAGACAAAAGCTGGATGTGCAGACTATAACATTTTTATTGGATGTGAACTTAACGTCTGATTTTCGTTTCATTAGTACGGTTTTCATAGAAAAAAAATCGTAAGAGCAAGACTATGCATGCTCAGAATGAAAGAATACATACAAATGTGGGGCAGTGTTAAATTGTAAGTTGTGTTAACTTTCTGAACATTTTCACTGGCAAGTTGTACACTTGCAGATCACTTGAAGCACAAGTTCTAGTTGACACTTTTCCAATTTGTAACACATTTGTGTGGCAAGTCTCTAGCAAGAGCAAAGTTGCAGTGTTGAGTCGACAACAAGAGCTCTGCAAGTCACAGTGACCCCATGTGGTGGGATACTATTGCACAACATACAGGGCCGCCATCAGGGGGGAACAGGCAGTACACCTGTAAGGGGCCCGGAGGTCCCCGGGGGCCCGGATGGCAACTCCCCCCCTTTTTTTTTTGTAAGGGGTCCAGATGGTAAACCCCCTTTTTATGTATTTTTTTTGTAAGGGGCGCAGAGGTCCCCAGGGCCCCGGATGGCAACCCCCCCTTTTTTATTTTTTTATAAAAATAATTTTTTTATTTTTTTATTTTTATTATTTTTTTGTAAGGGGCCCAGAGGTCCCCAGAGGCCCGGAGGTAGCCCCCCTTTTTTATGTGTTTTTTATATTAAAAAAAAAAAATATATATATATATATATATATATATATATATATATATATATTTTTTTTTATGTAAGGGGCCCAGAGGTCCCCAGGGCCCCGGATGGCAACCCCCCCTTTTTTTAATAAAAATATATATTTTTTATTTATTTATTTATTTATTTTTTGTAAGGGGCCCAGAGGTCCCCAGGGCCCCTGATGGCAACCCCCACATTTTTGTTGTTGTTCTTTTTTGGGGGCCCATGCCTGAAGCTGTGTAAGGGGCCCCAAAATTCCTGATGGCGGCCCTGACAACATAACTGAACCAGAACATGCAGTAGACTTGCCGAATGTTTGCAAAGAAAGGTAATCTTTAGTCGTGCAATGCGGACTTGCTGCAATTGTGCAACAAACTTTTTAGGCCTGGCAAGTCTAGCAATAGCTGCTTAGCAAGTCATTTACAAATTTGTAGCTCAATTGCTTGCTTCCTGGGAAAGGGCCAGTTTACTGCCCTTCAGATTTGAGGCCGGGTTCACACATTCTGCGGCCACGGCTCACAGCAGGGGGTCTGTTGTGTCCCTGTTCACCGATTTAGGTGTGAATCAAGTCCGAATTTTAGCCTGAATTTGCACCTGAATCGGAACCAAAGACGCCCAGGACCCTTTCCAAATGCGGACCGCGGCCGCCCCAGAGGCGTGTGAACCAGCTCCATTCAGAGCCGGTCACACTCTCCTGTCATGTGAACTGGATGTGGAAAAATCTGCATCCAATTCGCATAATTGTGAACCCAGCCTTAGGGGGGCTGGACTGTGGCCAGTGGAAGTAAACCACGTCTTAAGCTTGGTAGTCAGTGGGACTAAAATTACATAGCTCCTGTGATCAGTAGGATGAGGAATAGTGTCCCATCTATGGTATCAGTGGGAGGAATAGTGCCCCGTTTTGGTATTAGTGAGGGGAATAGTGCCCCATAATTGGTGTCAGTGGGAGGAATAGTACCCCATCGTTGGTTGCAATAGGAGGAATATTGCTCCTAGTTGGTGTCAGTGGGAGAAATAGTGCCCCATCATTAGACTCAGTGGGAGGAATAGTGTCCCATCAATGGTGTCAGTGGGAGGAATAGTGCCCTATCATTGGTGTCGGTGGGAGGAATAGTGCCCTATCATTGGTGTCAGTGGGAGGAATAGTGCCCCATCATTGGTGTCAGTGGGAGGAATAGTGCCCTATCATTGGTGTCAGTGGGAGGAATAGTGTCCCATCAATGGTGTCAGTGGGAGGAATAGTGCCCTATCATTGGTGTCAGTGGGAGGAATAGTGCCCTATCATTGGTGTCAGTGGGAGGAATAGTGCCCCATCATTGGTGTCAGTGGGAGGAATAGTGCCCCAGCCCCATCATTGGTGTCAGTGGGAGGAATAGTGCCCCATCATTGGTGTCAGTGGAAGGAATAGTGCCCTATCATTGGACTCAGTGGGAGGAATAGTGTCCCATCAACAGAGGCGGCTCTTTAGTTAGGCAAATTAGGCGGTCGCCTAGGGCCTCGCACTCACAGGGGCCTCGCGGCCGTCTAATTTGCCTGTGATTAATGACCAGGATGGCGCGCCACCACCTCCGGCGCTGCCCTGTGTTTTCTGTTCCCCACTGTCACCTTGCTGGGTCCCAGATGTTATATTGGCTGCATATGTCTGATGGGTGAGGAGGGTGCCCTAGAAGGGGTGCTGATCACCTGTGCGCTAGATCTGTGCATCTTTCTGCAGCCATTTTTCTTGCTTGAATTTTTTTCCCATTTTGGAGATGTGAGTGGGGCCTCGTGTCTAAAGTTTGCCTAAGGCCTCACAAAGCCTAGAGCCACCTCTGCCCATCAATGGTGTCAGTGGGACGAATAGTGCCCTATCATTGGTGTCAGTGGGAGGAATAGTGCCCCATCATTGGTGTTAGTGGGAGGAATAGTGTCCCATCATTGGTGTCAGTGGGAGGAATAGTGTCCCATCATTGGTGTCAGTGGGAGGAATAGTGTCCCATCATTGGTGTTAGTGGGAGGAATAGTGTCCCATCATTGGTGTCAGTGGAAGGAATAGTGTCCCATCAATGGTGTCAGTGGGAGGAATAGTGTCCCATCAATGGTGTCAGTGGGAGGAATAGTGTCCCATCATTGGTGTTAGTGGGAGGAATAGTGTCCCATCATTGGTGTCAGTGGGAGGAATAGTGTCCCATCAATGGTGTCAGTGGGAGGAATAGTGTCCCATCATTGGACTCAGTGGGAGGAATAGTGTCCCATCATTGGTGTCAGTGGGAGGAATAGTGTCCCATCATTGGACTCAGTGGGAGGAATAGTGTCCCATCATTGGTGTCAGTGGGAGAAATAGTGTCCCATCATTGGTGTCAGTGGGAGAAATAGTGTCCCATCATTGGTGTCAGTGGGAGGAATAGTGTGCCATCATTGGTGTCAGTGGGAGGAATAGTGTCCCATCAATGGTGTCAGTGGGAGGAATAGTGTCCCATCATTGGTGTTAGTGGGAGGAATAGTGTCCCATCAATGGTGTCAGTGGGAGGAATAGTGTCCCATCATTGGACTCAGTGGGAGGAATAGTGTCCCATCATTGGTGTCAGTGGGAGGAATAGTGTCCCATCATTGGACTCAGTGGGAGGAATAGTGTCCCATCATTGGTGTCAGTGGGAGAAATAGTGTCCCATCATTGGTGTCAGTGGGAGGAATAGTGTGCCATCATTGGTGTCAGTGGGAGGAATAGTGTCCCATCAATGGTGTCAGTGGGAGGAATAGTGTCCCATCATTGGTGTCAGTGGGAGGAATAGTGCCCTATCATTGGTGTCAGTGGGAGGAATAGTGTCCCATCATTGGTGTCAGTGGGAGGAATAGTGTCCCATCATTGGACTCAGTGGGAGGAATAGTGTCCCATCATTGGTGTCAGTGGGAGGAATAGTGTCCCGTCATTGGTGTCAGTGGGAGGAATAGTGTCCCATCATTGGACTCAGTGGGAGGAATAGTGTCCCATCATTGGTGTCAGTGGGAGGAATAGTGTCCCATCAATGGTGTCAGTGGGAGGAATAGTGTCCCATCATTGGTGTTAGTGGGAGGAATAGTGTCCCATCATTGGTGTCAGTGGGAGGAATAGTGCCACATCATTGGTGTCAGTGGGAGGAATAGTGCCCCATCATTAGTGTTAGTGGGAGGAATAGTGCCCCATCATTGGTGTCAGTGAGAGGAATAGTGCCACATCATTGGTGTCAGTGGGAGGAATAGTGCCCCATCATTGGTGTCAGTGGGAGGAATAGTGTCCCATCATTGGTGTCAGTGGGAGGAATAGTGTCCCATCATTGGTGTTAGTGGGAGGAATAGTGTCCCATCATTGGTGTCAGTGGGAGGACTAGTGCCCCATCATTGGTGTTAGTGGGAGGAATAGTGTCCCATCATTGGTGTCAGTGGGAGGAATAGTGTCCCATCATTGGTGTCAGTGGGAGGAATAGTGCCCCATCATTGGTGTCAGTGGGAGGAATAGTGTCCCATCAATGGTGTCAGTGGGAGGACTAGTGCCCCATCATTGGTGTTAGTGGGAGGAATAGTGTCCCATCATTGGTGTCAGTGGGAGGAATAGTGTCCCATCATTGGTGTCAGTGGGAGGAATAGTGCCCCATCATTGGTGTCAGTGGGAGGACTAGTGCCCCATCATTGGTGTCAGTGGGAGGAATAGTGTCCCATCAATGGTATCAGTCAGGGCCGTCTTTAATGTTGATTGAACCCTGGGCAAAAATCTTGGGCCCCCCCCCCCCCATGCAATTTTGCTCTCCATCTGCTCTGAGACATACAATAAATATCAGCTAGACTTAAAATCTGTTTACTGTATCAGATCAGACAGTGATCGCAATTGGTTGCCAGAGATTACAGCATGTCATTACCACTTACTGACTGGTTGCCAGAGGTTACAGCACATTATTTCTTCTTGTTAATTGGTTGCTAGAGATTACTGTACAGTAATACTTCTCACTGATTGGTTGCTAGAGGTTACAGCACATCATCTCTTCACTGCAGAGGGGCATGATATACATATACAGCTATTTACATATGAATCCCGCCGCTATTTACATATAAATGCCCCTGTTATTTACATATGAATGGTGGTTATTTACATGTAAACACAGGGTCTGCAGGTGAGTCATCTGTACACAACAATAGGGCAGAGCTGGGCAGCATTAGTAGCAGCACTTCACACTGAGATATGAGGACACAGCACAGGACTAAAACTTCAAGGCACAAGGGAATTTAAACTGGGATAGTTGGCAAGTATAAGGCAGCCGCTTTGGGCCCCAAAACAATGACAGGGCCCAGGACAGCTGCCCCTTTTGCCCTGTCTTAAAGACGGCCCTGGTGTCAGTGGGAGGAATAGTGCCCCATCAATGGTGTCAGTGGGAGGAAAAGTGCCCTATTGTTGGTGTCAATGGAAAAATGCCCCACTGTTGGTGTCAGTGAAAGGAATGGTGTTTCATTGTTAGTGTCAGTGGGAGGAATTGCGCTTCAAGGACCGGATAAAGGCAAGCAAAAAGGCGCATCTGAGCCGTGGGCCACAGTTTGGAGACCACTGATCTAGTAAACAGAAAACAGATTAGTCTATGAATGCTGAGAGGTGACCAGACAATACAGAAGAAACATTTTGTAGTTTGGAAATTACGTATTTTACCAGGCTGATAAAGTGTATGCATATTTCCTCCTCTCCGGTACTCCTGCCTGTGGCAATTTTTAAATTAACTTTACGTATCTGCATTGGAATCTGCACCTGCACGGATTTTTCCGAGTGCGTCATGTTTGGAGGGGGTCAAGGCCCCTCACCTAGTGAAACTTGGAGGAACCTTATTTTTATTTTATACTTGTTTGCATACTACATGGAGCTACAGTAGATGAAAGACCTCCTGTTTGGCCTTCACAACAATGATTTTCTTTTTAACAGGAAGGAGATGTTAGCTCTTTACCCAACCTTCAACCTCTATTCTCTCAAATTTCTGAGAGGATGAAGCAAAACGTTTGTAGGCTCTGCACCACGTCCATTCTAAAAATGTCCTGTATTCTTTTCACTGAAATTTATTTTTTTGCCCCAAAGTTCAGCTTTTAAAAGTCGATTTTTTTTAGAGAGGTCTAGAAATTGGTTTCAAATGAGAGACAGTTGGAAGGTTTGCCAACCTGGAGGATCGTGGTAGACCCTTTTAGTCCTGGTCATGACTGGAGCCCTTTCTAGCTTTGCTACCAGAGTCAACTGACCACACAAGCCCCACCACTAAATCAAAGTAGGATACTCATAGTGGTTTAAAGTGCCATGGTAAGGTAAGGTAGGGTGACCAAACATCCCCAGTTTCAGGGGACAGTCCCCGGATTGAGGACACTGTCCCCGGACCAAATCTGTCCCCGGTTTTGTCCCCGGATTGAATTTGAACAGGGGCTGGGGCAATTTCAACGACAGTCAGTGCAAAATAAAAAATAAAAAATCTGAATTACACACCCCCGGGCTGCCGCTCCTACAGGCTTAGGGGGGGTGTATTTTTTTCCATTATCTGTGCCCCTTTCTGATGATCATGTGCTGGTCGGAGCGGAGGGAATATTTCTTACGTTTCGGACGCATGCCCATTCAGCTCCGCTCACATGTTCTTCTGCCTTGGCTCAAGTCCCGGCCAGCCGCCTGCCTGCTTATCTCCTTGACTTCCCTGGCGGAGTGATCTTCCTCCTCTCCCCACCCAGTAGTAGCCGGGGCCCGGAGAGTAGTGATGAGCCGAACACCCCCGGGTTCGGTTCGCACCAGAACCCGCGAACGGACCGAAAGTTCGAACGAACATTAGAACCCTATTAAATACAATGGATGCGAACGTTCGAATTCTAAAGTGCTAATTATAAAAACTATTATGCATGTTATTGTCCTAAAAAGGGTTTGGGAACCCGGGTTCTGCACCAGGGGACATGTATCAATGCAAAAATAAGTTTTAAAAACGGTCGTTTTCCGGGAGCAGTCATTTTAATGATGCATAAAGTGAAAAAAAAAAGTCAAATATTCCTTTAAATATCGTACCTGGGGGGTGTCTAAAGTATGCCTGTGAAGTGCCACGTGTTTCCCGTGTTTAGAACTGTCCCTGCACAAAATGACACTTCTAAAGGAAAAAAAAGCCATTTAAAACTGCTTGCGGCTTTAATGTAATGTCTGGTCCCGGTAATATGGATGAAAATCTTTAAGAAAAATGGCATAGCTACCCCATGACCCCCCCCCTACCCCAGCCCATTACCAGCCCCTTTGGGTCTTGTATGGATATTAAGGGGAACCCCGCACATAAAATAAAAAAGGCCCTATATACTCTGAACAGCCGTATACAGGCGGTGCATACAAGACAGGGACTGTAGGTTTGTTCTTATGTAGAATCTGTTTGTAATTTTGAACAGGTACATTGTTGAAGTGTAGCTCCAGACCAAAAATCTATTTTTAAACTTTTTGGAAAACATAGGTAAGGGTTATCACCCCTGTAACATTTGTTTTGCTGTCTGTGCCCCTGTTCAGAACATTTCACCTCACTTTCCGTCCTAATGACAACTGTTTTTGAAATGTGGTGTTTTTCTTGAAACAAGGATTGCTGATAAAGCATCAGTACAGAGGAGACACCTTTCTCCCATATTTATTCTTACAGGAGAGAATTTTCCTTCCTAGTGGTAGATTTCCTCTCACTTCCTGTTGTCTTCTTGCGTTTGCAAGTAGGAGTCGTTTGTAAGTTGGATGTTTGAAAGTAGGGACCTGCCGTATATACTCTGCAGAAATAGGCCCCTTAGTTGTTGGTGTTGGCACAACACTGTAAGCACTCACAGTTACTCTTGGTTGGTGCTGGAACGCCCTGCTGTCAACTATTATATCAGGAATTTTAATTACATATAATTGTTGAACAGTGGTAGTAAAAATTGGGCCTTTGATGGTGGTGCTGGTGCCACAACACTGTAAGCCCTGACAGTTACTCTTGGTGGGTGCAGCAATGGGCCCTGCTGTGAATTATTAGATCAAGAATTGTAATTACATGCCCCTGTTGAACAGGGGCTGAAAAATTGGGCCTTAGGCACTGGTGGCACAACACTGCAACCCTTCACAGATACTGTACTTGGAGCACAGCAATGAGCCCTGTTGCAAAGTATTGCTTCAAAAATTGTAATGACACGCCCCTGTTAAACAGGGGCTGAAAAATTGGGCCTTAGGCACTGGTGGCACAACACTGCAACTCCTCACAGATACTGTACTTGGAGCACAGCAATGAGCCCTGTTGCAAAGTATTGCTTCAAAAATTGTAATTACACGCCCCTGTTAAACAGGGGCTGAAAAATTGGGCGTTAGGCACTGGTGGCGGCACCCATAAACAAAAATGATCTTCCAAGCTATCATCATCAATCGTATCATTGAGGACTCGGAGGAGGAGGATAGCCAGTCAACATAACAGCACAGGCACTCAGCATCAGCATCAGTCTTGAAGGGATGTGACATTTTAAAATCAATTAGTCTGTTATATCAGCATCAGGTGTGTGGTAGCTGGTGGTGATCCAAGACTGGTTCATCTTGATGAAAGTCAGTCGATCAACCGAGTCGGTGGACAGGCGCACCCTGTGATCCGTGACAAATCCTCCAGCAGCACTGAATGTGCGTTCCGAAAGAACGCTGGATGCAGGACAGGCCAGTAGCTCAATTGCATACTGTGCAAGCTCTGGCCAGTGATCCATCCTCAAGACCCAGTAAGCCAGAGGATTTTCGGTGGGGAAGGTGTCCAAGTCTGACCTTGCCCCTAGATATTCCTGCACCATGTTTATCAGACGCTGGCGATGGTTGCTGGAACCGATCATACTTTGGGGCTGCGGACTAAAGAATTGTCTGAACGCATCGGTCAGACGGCCACCTTCCCCACCGCTCCTTCTTTGACTGGCCGAAGCCTCAGCAACTCGTTGTCCAGGACCAGGAGTTTGCAACCTCCCAGTCTCTGGGAACGCGTTGCACAGACCTTTCTGCAAGGCCTCCCGGAGTTGTCTCATCCTCTGCTCCCTCTGCGACGGTAACATAAGGTCCGCAACCTTACCCTTGTACCGTGGATCAAGGAGAGTGGCCAGCCAGTAATGGTCCCTCTCCTTGATCCGAAGAATACGAGGATCCTTCCGCAGACTTTGCAGGATCAGGGAGGCCATGCAGCGTAGGTTTGCTGAGGCATTCGCTCCGGAGTCCTCTGGGTCACTAAGGACGACATGATCCGCAGCCACCTCCTCCCAGCCACGTACAAGTCCACTGGTTTCTTGGGACTGTAAATCATCCCTAAAAGACTGCTGCTGATGATGCTGAGTGCCAGCCTCCACCTCCATGCTGACACAATCCTCCTCCTCCTCCTCCTCCTCCTCCTCCTCTTCCTGTGCGATGGGTGGGACAGAAGGAACACTGTCTGGGTAAAGGGGGCCTTGAGAGGCAAGGAAGTCCTCCTCTTCCTGCCTCTGTTCTGCCTCAAGTGCCCTGTCCATTATTCCACGCAGCGTGTGCTCCAACAGGTGGACAAGAGGTACAGTGTCACTGATGCATGCACTGTCACTGCTCACCATCCTCGTGGCCTCCTCAAATGGTGCCAGGACAGTGCATGCATCCCTGATCATGCCCCACTGGCGTGGAGAAAAAAAACCAAGCTCCCCTGACCCTGTCCTGGTGCCGTAGTCGCACAGGTACTCATTGATGGCCCTCTGCTGCGTGTGCAGCCGCTGCAGCATGGCCAACGTTGAGTTCCACCTGGTGGGCATGTCACATATAAGGCGGTTCTTGGGCAGGTTCAACTCCTTTTGCAGCTCAGCCAGGCGAGCACTGGCATTATAAGATCTGCGGAAATGCACACAGACTTTCCTGGCCTGCCTCAGGACATCCTGTAAGCCCGGGTACCTGCCCAAGAAGCGCTGCACCACCAGGTTAAGGACGTGAGCCACACAGGGCACATGGGTCAGTTGTCCCTGTCGGAGGGCGGAGAGGAGGTTGGTGCCATTGTCGCAAACCACCATTCCTGGCTTAAGCTGGCGTGGCGTCAACCACCTCTCGGCCTGGCCCTGCAGAGCAGACAGGACCTCTGCCCCAGTGTGGCTTCTGTCCCCCAAACACACCAGCGCAAGCACGGCATGGCATCTTTTTGCCTGCGTACTTGCGTAGCCCCGTGAACGGCTACGGAGCACCGCTGGTTCATAGGACAAACCACAGGAAGAGGCCATGGAGGAAGAAGAAGAGGAGGGGGTGGAGGAGAGAGGTGTGTCACAACCAGTAGTAGCATTTTGGAGGCGTGGCGGTGGGACAACCTCCAACACTACTGCACCTTGTCCTGAATCCTTCCCAGCTGCCAAAAGAGTGACCCAATGGGCCGTGAAAGAAAGGTAACGTCCCTGTCCATGCCTGCTGGACCATGAGTCAGCGGTAATATGCACCTTACCGCTGACCGCCCTGTCCAGCGAGGCCAAGACATTGCCTTCCACATGCCGGTAGAGAGCCGGAATAGCCTTCCGTGAGAAAAAGTGGCGTTTGGGAACCTGCCACTGAGGAACCGCACATTGCACAAACTCACGGAAGGGGGCCGAGTCTACCAACTGAAAAGGCAGCAGTTGAAGCGCTAGCAATTTAGCCAAGCTAGCATTCAACCGCTGGGCATGTGGATGGCTGGGAGTGAACTTCTTTCGACGGTCCAGCAGCTGGGGCAGGGAAATTTGCCTGCTAGAATCGGACGTCGGTGTACTGCTAGCAGAGTGGGCGCAAGTACTTGGCTGTGACACACCTAATTCTACACCTTCATTCCTCTCAGTGCATGTTTCAGAGAGGACTGAAGTTATAGTGGGGTTGGAGATCCCAGCTGATGCGGTGCAAGGAGAGGTCCGCTTTGTTCTTTGGTGTGGGTCTTTGAGGTAGGCTTGCCAACGAGCTGCATGGCAGGTCAACATATGTCTGGTCAGGCATGTGGTACCCAAGCGGCTGATGTTTTGGCCACGCGATATACGCTTGAGACATATGTTGCAAACAGCAGCTGTGCGATCTGATGCACTAGCCTCAAAAAAGGCCCACACCAAAGAACTTTTTGAATGACGGGCAGAGGCAGCGCCCTGCACAGGCGGAGCTCTGCGGTGTGATTCCGTCGGTGTACTGCCCTTACGCTGGCCACCAAAGGGCATCCTGCCTCGTTGGAGATGTGCCTCCTCCTCATCCTCCTCCTCCTCCTCTCTCCTATTAGGCACCCACGTGGAGTCATTGACCTCATCATCCCCTCCCTCCTCATCACTGGAGCCAATCTGGCAGTATGCTGCAGCTGCTGGAACATGACTGCCAGATTGGTGTCCTTCTTGAGCATCCCCTCTGTCTGCTCTCACGCTACTGCCTTCCTCTAGCTGGGTTTCATCATCAGACCCTTCGAAACGCTGGGCATCCTCCTGGAGCATGTACCCAACACTGTGCTGAAACAGTTCGGGGGACTCCTCAGGAGGAGGACATGGTGGGTCTAGGGAAGGAGTGACTGATGATTTGTCTGACATTGATACCAGGGAAGACGACGCTTTGGCAGCTGCTTTTCCAGTACCCTGAGCCTGGGTGAGAGAGGATGAGGAGGAGGAGGAGGGCTTGGTCATCCACTCTACCAAGTCTTCGGCATGATGTGGCTCAACATGTCCAGCTGCCGAAAAGAAGGACAAGCGTGTCCCATGGCCATGTGCTGATGACAATGCACCGCGTCCACGACCAGCACTGTTGCCCCCAGACACAGAGCCTGCTTGCCCTCTTTTATTGCCTCCTGACTGTCTGCCTCTCCTTGTTTGCCTTCCAGACATTCTAATAGATGGCCTGCAGGGAGATGGGAAAAAAGCAATAAGGGCTACCTTCAGGTGTCCTTCTCTGTCCCTTGAAACAAGGACTTTCACAGTGAAAGAAACTGACACTGTCCCTACCTAGAGTTTTCTGTCCCTAGAATAAATGTTTTTTTTAATCACAATATAGCACAAGGACAATTCACTCAATGTCTCTCCAGGTCCCTGGAAACAAGGACTTGCAGAGTGAAAGAAACTGACACTGTCCCTACCTAGAGTTTTCTGTCCCTAGAATAAATGTTTTTTTTAAGCACAATATAGCACAAGGACAATTAACTCACTGTCCTTACAGGTCCCTGGAAACAAGGACTTGCAGAGTGAAAAAAAAAAAACACTCTCCCTACCTACAGTTTTCTGTCCCTAGAAAAAATGTTTTTTTTAAGCACAATATAGCACAAGGACAATTAACTCACTGTCCTTACAGGTCCCTGGAAACAAGGACTTGCAGAGTGAAAGAAAAAAAACACTCTCCCTACCTACAGTTTTCTGTCCCTAGAAAAAATGTTTTTTTTAATCACAATATAGCACAAGGAAAATTAACTCACTGTCCTTACAGGTCCCTGGAAACAAGGACTTGCAGAGTGAAAGAAAAAAAACACTCTCCCTACCTACAGTTTTCTGTCCCTAGAAAAAATGTTTTTTTTAATCACAATATAGCACAAGGAAAATTAACTCACTGTCCTTACAGGTCCCTGGAAACAAGGACTTGCAGAGTGAAAGAAACTGACACTGTCCCTACCTAGAGTTTTCTGTCCCTAGAATAAATGTTTTTTTTAAGCACAATATAGCACAAGGACAATTAACTCACTGTCCTTACAGGTCCCTGGAAACAAGGACTTGCAGAGTGAAAGAAAAAAAACACTCTCCCTACCTACAGTTTTCTGTCCCTAGAAAAAATGTTTTTTTTAAGCACAATATAGCACAAGTAAAATTAACTCACTGTCCTTACAGGTCCCTGGAAACAAGGACTTGCAGAGTGAAAGAAAAAAAACACTCTCCCTACCTACAGTTTTCTGTCCCTAGAAAAAATGTTTTTTTTAATCACAATATAGCACAAGGAAAATTAACTCACTGTCCTTACAGGTCCCTGGAAACAAGGACTTGCAGAGTGAAAGAAACTGACACTGTCCCTACCTAGAGTTTTCTGTCCCTAGAATAAATGTTTTTTTTAATCACAATATAGCACAAGGAAAATTAACTCACTGTCCTTACAGGTCCCTGGAAACAAGGACTTGCAGAGTGAAAGAAACTGACACTGTCCCTACCTAGAGTTTTCTGTCCCTAGAATAAATGTTTTTTTTAAGCACACTATAGCAGAAGCACAAAACACACTGACACTCTCCCTACCTATCCTTCTCTTTCCCTAAACTAAAGGAATCCAGGTTAAGCAAGAAAGAAATAACAGTCACTGTCCCTGCCTATGCTACTCTATCCCTGCTCCGGAACACACTACACTAGGCCGCCGTGCTGGCGGCCTTTTATAGTGTGGGGCGTGTACTAAACACCCTCAGCAATAATTGGCCACAGGCATCCTGCCTGTGGCCAATCATTGCTCTCCTCGCTGCCGGCGCTGTGATTGGCCAAGCATGCGGGGTCACAGTGCATGCTTGGCCAATCACAGCGCCTGGATGACACTGCGATGGCGTAGTGCATTGTGGGCCGTTCGCGTCACTCGAACGGCCCAAATCGTTCGATCTTCGTCGAACGATCGAACAGCCAATGTTCGAGTCGAACGTATGTTCGACTCGAACACGAAGCTCATCCCTACCGGAGAGTAAGACTTGACAGGATGTGAGGCGGGCGGCGGCGGCGGCGACGGGCAGAGAGTCGCTGATTGCCGCCATTACTAGTAAAAAAAAAAAAGTATGTCTCCGGATTTCATTTAAAAAATCTGGTCACCTTAAGGTAAGGTACATAGGTGTGCACAGCTTATTGCATTAGGGTGTGCACCCCAAAGCTCAAACACATATGTGTGTGTGCATTTGTATATATACGGACCGTGTTAGTAGAGCAGTGGACGGTGTCATTAGGGCAGAGATTGGTGTCAGTAGGGCTGTCAGTAGATTTAATTTGTATTATTTTATTATTTACATTTTTTTTTTTTTTTTACAATTTCTTTAGGAGCCCCATTAGGGGGCTTTGGTGAAATATCAGGGGTCTAAACAGGGGGAATCTGCTCCACACAGGAGAATTAGGGGGGTGCCCAGGCACCCCCAACACACCCTGTGCGCACACCTATGGTTAGATAGAAATATTTGAATCTTCCTGCTGGGTAATTCTGAGTTTTCGAATACTTAAAGCGGAGGTCCGCCTAAAAAAAAAAAAAATTAAAAGCCAGCAGCTACAAATACTGCAGCTGCTGACTTTTAATATATGGACACTTACCTGTCCAGGGCGCCCGCGATGTCGGCAGCCTGTCGCTCGGCTCTCGGCTGCTGCCGCCGCCATCCTCGGTAAGGGAATCAGGAAGTGTAGCCTTGCAGCTTCACTTCCTGGTTCCCTACTGCGCATGCGTAGGGTGACCACATGTCCCGGATGATTGCCCGGGACAGTACCGCATTTTGCAGGTCTGTCCCGGGCACCTTCATTTCAGGGCAATACAGTGTCTCGGAATGAGACTAACACAGCCAACCCCCTAGGCCAGGGATATGCAATTAGCGGACCTCCAGCTGTTGCAGAACTACAAATCCCATGAGGCATAGCAAGACTCTGACAGCTACAAGCATTACACCCAGAGGCAGAAGCATGATGGGACTTGTAGTTTTGCAACAGCTGGAGGTCCATTAATTGCATATCCCTGCCCTAGGCCAATCTAATGCCCCCAAAAAAGGCCACCACATCACCGCTTTACTCACTGAAAGTACTTGTCCTGGCCGGGAATGCCTGGAGGAGCACAATCCCCGCCTCCTGTTTGTGATTGGAGAAATCAAAAATCCTACCTCTTGTGTCCAATCACTGTGCTGTTATTCGTTACAGCACAAGCTGATTTTTGGGAAGGGGGGTGTCCCTGAATTGTAGTTTGGAAACGTGGTCACCCTACGCATGCGCGTCCTCACTGGTCCCTGCTGTCTTCTGGGACCTGTGTGTCTCCCAGAAGACAGCGGGGGAGGACAGTGTAGGTGCAGGAAGCGGCGTAGGTCACCACGATCACCGAGGTGATCTATGCCCAGAAGTGGGAGCAAATACCTGTATTACACAGGTATCTGCTCCCCCCTCCCCCCTGAAAGGTGCCAAATGTGACACCGGATGGGGGGGAGGATTCCAAAAAGTGGAAGTTTCATTTTTGGGTGGAACTCCACTTTAAATGCAATTGAGTCCAAGGATAGCCCATAGCAGAGAGAAACACTTCCTCAAGTTATTAAATATGTGGACACTGTTGGATTCAAAGTGGAGAGTTTCTTTAAGACTCTGAAGCAAACACATAATAAGAAAGGTTATGTACTCCACCTTCCCTCTCTTGTGTCAATATGGAACACGGTGATTTTGATGCGGAACATAAACACTTCTATATGATTTAGGATTATGCGGCTAGAAAGTCATCCAACAGGAAAGATTTGCTCAAGGTAATAACTAAGGAGCCGCCAAAGCTGTGTTCCCCCAGGCTTGTAATACAGGTATAACCACAACCTTTCTTAAATTGCACAGCTGGGAATTGTTTAATTGTTAAAACGGTATCTGATGTGTACACTTCAATAGGTTGCAAAAGGACACAGTTAAATTAACTTCAACTAGTACAAAAAAATAATAATAATAATTAAAAAAAAATAACCTGCATATATGGACCCCCTATACCCAACGCTGATTTAGAGGAAGGCATAAAAAAAAAAAAAACCTTATAAAGTATGGTCCAAATTACTCCAAAGGGGAAACAATTCCTTTGTGATCCCATAAGGCAAGCAGATATTCCCTGGATCATCTTTAAAGACCTAAAAAAAAAAAAAGATCAAAATGTCATAGAAAATTTTATTTTTTAAACAGAATCGACCCATTTAAAACAGATTTTTCAGTTTAACCACTTCAATACCGAGCACTTTCACCCCCTTCCTGCCCAGGCCAATTTTCAGCTTTTTGGCGCTGTTGCATTTGAATGATAATTGCGCTGTCATGCAACACTGTACCCATATGAAATTTGTATCACACAGATAGAGCTTTCTTTTGACAGTATTTAATCACGCTTGTTTTTTTGTTTTTTTGTTTTTTTGCTAAATAAACAAAAAAAGACCAAATATTTTGAAAAAAAAATGTTTTCTTTGTTTCTGTTATAACATTTTACAAATTACTAATCTTTCTTCATAAATTTAAAGCGGAACTCCACCCTAAAGTGGAACTTCCGCTGATCGGAACCCTCCCCCCCCTCTGGTGTCACAATTGACACCTTTCAGGGGGGAGGGGGGTCAAGATACCTGTCTAAGACAGGTATTTGCACCCACTTCCGGGATTTCGGGAGTCCTGCGTCACTTCCCGCAGATTCCCCGTTGTGTTCTGGGAGACACTCGGCTCCCAGAACACAGGGGACCATTCAGAGCAGCGCAGCGCGACTCGCGCATGCGCCGTAGGGAACCGGACATGAAGCCGCAAGGCTTCACTTCCTGGTTCCCTCAGCGAGGATGGCGGTGGGGGCAGCAGAGTGACGAGCGATTGCTCGTCCTCTGCTGCGGACGTCGCTGGACTCCAGGACAGGTAAGTGTCCATATATTAAAATTCAGCAGCTGCTGTATTTGCAGCCAATGGCGTCCCTAGGGGGGGACCAGAGGGGGCCCTGGCCCCCCCAACATTATGCTGTGCCCCACCATGTGCCCCCCCAAAAAAAAATTTTTTTATTTTTTTATTTTTTTTTCGCTCGGGCTGCTGCTGGGGTAACATAGTCTCTCCTGAGAGGGAGAGCATCCCCAGTCAGCTCCTGCGGGGGATTCCTCCCCCCTCCCTCTGCTCGCTGACACTGCATAATGCGAGCGCTCACACAACCACAGCCGCCCGATCTGCTCATTTCCCTGCATCCTCATTGGCACGGAGAAGAGCGAGTTGCAGGAAGGACTCCACGAGCACTGTGGGAGGGGGGGAGGATGGCCCAAGCCTTCATCTCAGTTACTGAAAAAACAGACTGATTTCTCCCGTCCTTAGGACAGGAGAACCAGCCTGTAAATTCCAAGAGTGGTGACTGCAAGCTGAGCCGAGTGTCAGCCCAGCGAGTCCAGCCACCCCCCCTCACTCTCCTCACATACGAGCAGGGAGGAATACAGCTCCTCCTCCTCCTTCCAGTCCCGCCCACACTATCCCGGCGTGATGTATCTGAAGAGAGGGGATGTGTGGGCGGGAAATATGAAAATCAGCAGCATTCCTGGCTGTGTGTGAATGATGCCTGAGATTCTAGCCTGGACAGTGGGTAAGTGTGTGCACTGCAGACTGCAGTACACTATAATCACTGAACTGCATTATCTCCATCCCTTCTCTCCCCCATCTGTCTCCCTCCCCCTCTCCTGTTCTTTCAAGACATTCACAATTTACTTTCACTTTCAGTTAGGCAGGTAATATACAGTGCACATTTCTTTCCTGCATCCACAGATTGCAGGAAAGAAACTTGCATAATTCCCCCATCAACACAGACAGTGCTGACAGGGGAATATCCCTCCTGCCCATCAATTGTATTCTCCCAACAAACTGTGATTATCACTAGTGGCTATAGCAACCACTAGTGATAATCATAAGATAATCTGCTCATTAATGGTTCGAATCTCAGCCAGTTCCTGCTGAACCAGCTGAGATTTAAACTGTCTATGGCTGGTCTTGGCTCTTAGGCAGCCCATACATTGATCACTTTTTTTCATTCAACTATTAAGTTGAATGAAAAAAAAAAGGAAATTATCCAATTCCCCCATCTACACATTATAGGTGGATGGAGGAATCCTCCCAGTGTGGACCAGTGCTGGAACAACCAGAGTTGCTGTCCTGTCCCGGCTATTCACAGCGCTGGTCTCTGTCTCCATGGTAGCGGCGGCAGCACATTGGAACCCAGGGCTGGTTACTTTATGGGGCTGATGTACAGGAGGGCCAGCACAATTTGTTGTTAGAGATGGGCTGGGCATGTTCAAAATTCCACATGCCAGAGCCTGCCAGGAAGCCCACACTGCACAGCGCTAATCACAGGCAGTGAGACATTTCCCGGTCCGCAACTGCACAGATCAGGAAATGTCTCACTGGCTGTGATTAGCACTGTGGAGTGTCGGCTTCCTGGCAGGATCGGGCATGTGGGATTTCAAACACACCCGAGCCCATCTCTATTGGTTGTAGACAGTTGAGCTCCCTGCAGGTTGCTTAGCAGCAGTGGAGCCTTCTCTGACATGCTGATCATGATGCAATCCAGATGATGCTCCTAGTGTTAAATGTCAGTGATTTTATTGATCAAAGCCCACACCTTACAGGCATAGAGCCCACATAACTGCTGAACATACGGTTGATTATGTATATGTGGTTGTACTCTTGATGCTAATAAATACTGTGTTTATTAGATCTGACTGGGAGCATCACTAGGATCACATCCCGATCAACATGTCAACAGAGGAGGTTATACAGCATTACTGCTGCTAGGTGACCAGCTGGGGGCTCGGCTCTCTATAACCAATAGTGCCAGCCTTCCCCTACATGCACGCATAATGTCACCAGCACAAAGTCCTAATAGACTGCCGCCGGTGCCAGGGAGACAGATGCCAGACCAGCTCTGTCAATAACAGGACAGCTGGGGAACCCCACAGTGGCAGAACACCAGGGCCCGGTGGCAAGACAACCTTTGCAACCCCGATAGTTTTCCCACTGCTTTGGACCCTTATATTTTCTTGGTGTGCTGGTGACATATATCTCTTCTTTTCTGCCACCCTGGTGGGGCCCCAGTATAGTAGGAAGGGAGCTCACTGCAGAACATGTGAAAGGGCCCGTTGTGGGATCGTAGTAAAGAGCCCCAGGATATATATATATATATATATATATATATATATAATTGCATTTTATAGTTGGCCCCCCTACTTTTGTCCCTGTCCCCCCATGTGCCCCCCCTAAATATGAAAGCTGGAGACGCCACTGTTTGCAGCTGCTGGCTTTTAATATATATTTTTTCCGCGGCACCTCCGCTTTAAGCCAAACTGTATTCTGCTACATTTCTTTGGTAAAAATTACCCAAATCAGTGTTTATTATTTAGTCTGTAAAAAAGTTAAAGAGTCCACAAACTACGGTATATCTGAAAATCGATTAATCCTGATGTACTAATTTCTTGAGGCCCGAAAACGCAAAGACAGTACAAATACCCTCCAAATTACCCCTTTTTGGAAAGTAGACAGTCCAAAGTATTTAGTAAGGGGCATAGTGAGTTTTTTGAAGTTGTAATCTTTTTTTTTTATATAATGTTTATTTTAAAGATATTTTTAGAGAACAAACAGATAAACAGTGAACAAAACCTAAAAGCTTAAGACAATAATATATGAGGAGCCTGTCCCCAGGTACATACAGTCATCAAAAATGTTATTCCGGGATGCACACAGTTCGGAGATTATATCTGGGGGACTATTTATCGACATATTACAACCATGATATGAATTCAAGAATCTATGGATTACCCCTACCATCTCCATCTAGTACACCCCTGGCGAGGGCACCATCCCTCATTCAGAGATATGGATCAGACTGGGTCCCCGGGTATCAGGCCCAAAAACACAAGAGCATCCAAAAATAAAAATAGATAAAGTAAATTTATGAAAAAGACAAAAAAAAAAAGAAAAAAAAAAGGGGGGGGGAGGGTAAAGTGACAAAAGAAAAA
Source organism: Rana muscosa (assembly GCA_029206835.1). NCBI lineage: Eukaryota > Metazoa > Chordata > Amphibia > Anura > Ranidae > Rana > Rana muscosa. The sequence continues at coordinate 307,134,783 of CM055120.1, forward strand.
TAATAATAATAACAAAGTAGGGACAAAAAGAAAAAAAGGGGGAGAACACCTGCTAGTATAATACACCAAATTGAGCTGTATTAAGTTTGTCAAAGCTCATCCGTAAATTGTAATCTTTTTGTCACAATTTCTTTAGAAAATGAAGAAATTAAAAAAATATATATATATTTTTTCTTTTTTTACATACTGTTATCAGTGCAGTACAGCATTATCATATACATGGTGTGGCAGTGATCAGGGACACTGACTTGTGACAGTATGTAAAAAAAAAAGATTATTTTTTATTAGAATTTTATTTTTTATTTACCGGTAATTTTTTTTTAAACACACTGTATTACTCTGGGGAGATGATCAAGATTTTTTTTTTTTTTTTTACATATTGTGATTGCTTATACCAGTGAATTTCACCATTAAAAAGCAACCATTTTACTGAATAAAAAAGGATTCATTCAGTGTTTACTATTGTGGTTAGCTGTGATTGGCCACAGCTAATCACATGGTACAGATGGGCTGCGATTGGCCCTGTCTGTACCATGTGATCACTGTGACCAATCACAGAGATCAACACAATAGCACACAATGGATGAAAACACAATGAAATGAATGAAAGACATCCATTGTGTACAATTGTCATGTGATCTGCAAACATTAGTCACTACGATCACATGGTACCGGCTGGTAGACTGATCAGTTGTCCACTGTGTCCAGTGGACACAGCGGGTGACAGATCGCAATGCAGTGCGGCCCGATGTTCTGCCTGGCCGTCATTTGACTATAGGGTGGGAAGTAGTAAAGAGGAGCTTCAGTTAAGTTTCCAAAAATTAAAAGTCAGCAGCTACAAAAACTATTATTAAACAGACACCTATCCAAGGATCCAGCACCATCCTTACCCGGGCTGGTTCTTTGCCGATCTTCGGGTCTCCGGTGCCTTCATGTTTACTATGGGAAGCCTGCTGCGAAGCCACAAGGAGTCATGCTTGAGCCGTGGTGTGCTATTTCCTCCTGGGACCTGGGACTTATATCAAGAGGGTTTCGGGCAAGGTGGGAGGGGGAAAACTGCCTCTCCGATCCTCTAGGCGGTCGGAGGGGAAGTTGGAGCAGACACCTGTCAAAACTAGGTACCTGTCCCCCCCCCCAAGAAAAAAATATGGTAGGGGAGGAGGAAGAAAAGCGGAACTTCTGTTTTTTGGTGATGTTCTGCTTTAAGTAGGTGGGAGGGGGCAAACCAGGGTTCCTCCAGAGGTTGCTAGAGGTTCCTTGAGCAATGAGAAATTTTTACCTCTCAGATAAGTTCCCACTGACACCATCTTTTTAGCTATTGTGAGGGGGTTAGCTCGGCAGCGGGTGTGTGTGACCCCCGAGATGGGCTCCCCACACAAAAACAGGCCCAGCAAACGGAGGTTGTGGTTTTCAAAATCAAAAAGGTGTGGTTTATTTTCTATTTACAGTGACAAAACACAGCAAAGCAAAAGAAACATAAACAAAATAAATCCTGGTCAACTTGACCTCTGACTAAACATACAGGTTTCCTAACTAACAACTGGGATCAGCCTGGTGCTGTCCTAGTCCCTAAGTCCCTGGTTTTAAATGTCCAAGCAAATAGCCACACAGGCTTTGTCTCACCGCACAGGGGTTCACTCTCCCTAGACAGTCCACACAGGTCTGGGTCCAGGCATGAGCTAACATCTAATGAAGCTGGGAGTTCTTATAGAGGCCTAAATGAGCTGACAAGCTTCAGCTGGTCTCATCAACTCCCTGTCTGCACGACGCCCCACACTCTCCCTAGAGGTATGAGTCATCCATGAGCCCACTAGCCTCAGCTGGGCTTATACAACTCTCCACCTAGTTGTATAAGTCGGCGTAAAGCCTGAATCTGGGCGAAATATATCTACCCCCCTGGATGCAACCAGGTGACTTTACCTTCCTGCTGTCACATACCCCCCCCCCCTCTTGTTTTAACCTCGGGGTTGGAACACCAGCAATCAGGCATTCATGTACTCGAGACAAAGCATCCACATTCCCCATTTGAACGCCAGGGCGATGCTTTACTGTGAAGTTGAATTCCTGGAGGGCCAGGAACCACCTATTCACTCTTCTATTTGTTTCCTTGTTTTGAGCCATCCACTTTAACGGAGCGTGATCCGTAACCATGTCAAAGTGCCTACCTAGCAGGTAGTACCGAAGGGAATCTAGAGCCCACTTCACCGCTAAACACTCCTTTTCAACGGTGGCGTAATTTACCTCATGGGACTTCAACTTCCTGCTGAGGTAAATGACTGGGTGCTCTTCCCCGTTCCAGACCTGGGACAATACTGCTCCTAACCCCACATCTGACGCATCACTTTGTACGACAAAGTCTTTAGAGAAGTCGGGTGAGTACAACACTGGCTGGCTACATAAGGCTTGTTTCAAGAATTGGAATGCTGCCTCAGCCTCGGGGGTCCATTTAATCATGACCGACCCTTTCCCCTTCGTCAGGTTGGTTAGGGGCACAGCCTTAGAAGCAAAGTGGGGAATGAATCGCCGATAATACCCAGCGATTCCCAGAAAGGCTCGTACCTGCTTCTTGCTGTTGGGACGTGGCCAACTCTGGATGGCCTCGACTTTGTTGAGTTGGGGTTTTATTACTCCCCTCCCAATGGTGTACCCAAGATATTTGGCCTCCTCCTGCCCAATGGTACACTTCTTGGGGTTAGCCGTAAACCCCGCTTCCCGAACAGAGTCCAGGACTGCTTGCACTTTTGGCAGATGTGAGGCCCAATCTGTGCTATGGACAATTACGTCATCCAGGTAAGCCGCAGCATACTTCCGATGGGGCCTCAGCATCTGGTCCATTTTCCGCTGGAATGTGGCCGGCGCATTCTGTAACCCGAACGGCATTCTTTTATATTGGAACGCCCCGTCTGGGGTTACAAATGCGGTTTTCTCTTTGGCCGACTTGGCCAGGGGGATTTGCCAATACCCTTTTGTGAGGTCAAGAGTCGTCATGTATCGGGCTGTTCCCAGCCGGTCGATCAACTCATCTATACGTGGCATGGGGTAGGTGTCAAATTTTGTAACTTTGTTCAACTGACGAAAATCGTTACAAAATCGCCAGCTCCCATCCGGTTTAGGCACCAACACAATGGGACTAGACCAATCACTTTGGGACTCCTCTATCACCCCTAAGTTCAGCATTTTCTGTACTTCCTCCCGTATTGCCTCCCGTCGGGCCTCTGGGATCCGATAGGGTTTTAACTTCACCCTTTCACCGGGCGGGGTAATGATGTCATGCTCTACCCCAGATGTTTGTCCCGGCAGCTCAGAGAATACCTCCTTGTTGCGAAGCACAAACTCCTTAACCTCCTGTTGTTGGGGTTGTGACAAGGTGGCTGCTATTCCAACCTCAGGAATCACGCAACCAGTTTGAGCTGGTGACCAAGTGTCTGCGACTAGGGACTCTCTACCCCTCCAGGCTTTCAACAGATTAACGTGATAGATCTGTTCGGGCTTTCGCCTTCCTGGTTGTCTGACCTTGTAATTCACTTCGCTCACTTTTTCCATTATCTCGTAGGGGCCTTGCCATTTGGCAAGGAATTTACTTTCAACCGTAGGGACAAGTACCAGTATCCTATCCCCCGGGGAAAAGGTACGGGTCTTGGCTCCACGGTTGTACACTCTCTGCTGTGCTAACTGCGCTTGGGCCAAATGTTCCTTCACGATGGGCATTACCTGTGCAATTCGGTCTTGCATCAGGGCGACATGCTCAATCACACTCCTGTGGGGAGAACTCTCACTTTCCCAAGTTTCCTTGGCAATATCCAACAGCCCTCTTGGGTGTCTCCCATACAGTAACTCAAAGGGGGAGAATCCCGTAGAGGATTGGGGCACCTCCCTAATAGCAAACATCAGATAAGGAAGTAGACAGTCCCAATCCTTTCCATCTCTATCCACCACTTTCTTCAACATTTGTTTTAGGGTTTTGTTGAATCTTTCAACCAGCCCATCGGTTTGGGGGTGATACACAGATGTACGTAATTGCGTCACTTTGAACAATTTACACAGCTCCTTCATAACCCGGGACATAAAGGGTGTACCTTGGTCCGTAAGCAGTTCTTTACAAATACCCACCCGGCTAAACACAAGAGATAGCTCTTTGGCTATGGTTTTGGCCGAGGTATTTCGGAGAGGGATCGCTTCTGGATAACGGGTGGCATAGTCCATTATAACTAATATGTACTGGTGCCCCCTAGCGGACTTGATTATAGGACCTACCAAATCCATGGCGATCCTCTCAAACGGGACCTCAATGATGGGTAGAGGGACCAGCGGGCTACGGAAATGTGGCATCGGGGCCGACCTCTGACACACAGGGCAGGAGGAACAATAATTTTCTATGTCCTTCATCACCCCCGGCCAATAGAATCTCTGTAATACCCTCTCTCGGGTTTTCTCTGTCCCCAGATGACCTCCAAGAATGTGCCCATGGGCCAACTCCAACACCAACTTCCTGTAAGGTTTGGGCACCACAAGCTGCTCAACGGTTTCTTCTGCCCTTTTTGCCACCCGATACAGTAGGTCCTTCTCTACGCTGAAGTATGGGTAAGTGCAGGTATTATCTGGGTTCACTAACTCCCCATCTATTTTCACTACGTTTTCCCGTGCCTTTATTAGGGCGGGGTCTTTCAACTGTTCTGTGGCAAAGTTTTCCCTGTGAACCTCAAGATCAGAAAACTCCACAGACGGTAGGTTTTCGTCTGAGGAGGTGGGCTCCTCTCCAGTTTCTTGAGTCTCCCCTGCCAATACTGATAAGGGAAATTCCGGAGAGTCCTCACCACTCTCAGGGGAGTTCTGGCTATCACATTCCTGGTACATAGGGGCACCAGTGGGGGGCTCAGGATCATCCCACAGTTCCCAGAACTTCGGAAAATCCCTTCCCACAATGGCGTCATGCGGTAACTGAGATACTAAGCCCACTGGATGAGAGAGGGTACCTTTGGGGGTCTCGAAACACACTGTAGTCACTGGATACTCTCGGGTGTCCCCATGCACACAAATAACAGCTACCTTGCTATTCCCAGAGACCTCTGTTTTAACTAACTCAGCCTTTATCAGGGTCACAAGGCTACCTGAATCCAGCAATACCACAACATTTCTACCATTAACACACATTTTGCATAAATGTTTCTCAGTTCCTCGAATGGCAGTGCATGCGACTGTCGCACACAGCGACTGACGTCTGCCCGTCAGAAAGTCACACTGCATGGGTTCCTCCACAACCGGGCAATTGGCTGCAATATGTCCCGCTTGCCGGCAGCGGTAGCAAACGATCCTTCTTGCGGCCTCTTGAGCCGCTGATTTCCCAGGCTGTTCTCGCCAAACTTGGGGTAGAGCTCCCACCCTCTCACTCTCTCCACCCTCACCCCTTGGAATCCTCTTATCCGCCCCTGGGGATGGTCTGGTCTTAGGGTGGAAAGTCCGAGTGTCTCTGGAAGAGGCCGTCAGGTTCTCTGTAGCCAAGTATTTCTCCACACGATCCACAAGACCATCGGCCGTCTCTGGGTCTCCATGGCTTACCCACTTTTGGATGGCAGTAGGAAGAGCTCTCAAAAACCGATCCATTACAACACGTTCCACAATCTTTGGTGCGGACAAAGTCTCTGGCTGTAGCCACTTTCTGCTCAGGTGAATGAGATCATACATTTGAGACCTGGGGGGTTTTCCAAGCTGGAAAGTCCAGTTATGCACACGCTGAGCCCGGACAGCCTGGGTGACACCCAGCCTTGCCAATATTTCAGCTTTTAGCATCACATAGTCTTTTGCTTGGTTAGGCTCTAGGTCATAGTAAGCTTTCTGCGATTCACCAGTTAACAGAGGAGCCACCAGTCCAGCCCACTGCTCCTCAGGCCACTTTTCTCTTTCAGCGGTCCTTTCAAATGTGGTCAAATACCTCTGGATCATCCTCTCCAGTCATTTTTGTCAATAAACGACTCACCCCAAAGGACGCGGTATTAGTGGGACGGCTTTCCTCACTGGTCTGCGGACGTTGCTGCATTACTGCTTCCATCTGTTGTTGTAGTCTCTGCTCTTGCTTCTGCAACAGGTCTATGAAGCGGGCCTCAGATTGCTGCTGGGCTTGTTGCTGAGCCTCCAGACTCTGTTGCAAAGTTGCGTTTGTCTGCTGCTGGGCTGCAAGGCTCTGTTGATGAGCTTGCTGCTGGGCTGCGAAGTTCTGTTGTTGAGCTGCAAGGCTCTGTTGATGAGCTGCAAGGCTCTTTTGCAAACCTGCATTTGTCTGCTGTTGATTGGCATTTGCTAGAGCCAGCTGCTTCAGTATCTCCTCCATGCTGGCTTAAAAAAAAACTGCCACTGGTTCTCCACCAACTGTGAGGGGGTTAGCTCGGCAGCGGGTGTGTGTGACCCCCGAGATGGGCTCCCCACACAAAAACAGGCCCAGCAAACGGAGGTTGTGGTTTTCAAAATCAAAAAGGTGCGGTTTATTTTCTATTTACAGTGACAAAACACAGCAAAGCAAAAGAAACATAAACAAAATAAATCCTGGTCAACTTGACCTCTGACTAAACATACAGGTTTCCTAACTAACAACTGGGATCAGCCTAGTGCTGTCCTAGTCCCTAAGTCCCTGGTTTTAAATGTCCAAGCAAATAGCCACACAGGCTTTGTCTCACCGCACAGGGGTTCACTCTCCCTAGACAGTCCACACAGGTCTGGGTCCAGGCATGAGCTAACATCTAATGAAGCTGGGAGTTCTTATAGAGGCCTAAATGAGCTGACAAGCTTCAGCTGGTCTCATCAACTCCCTGTCTGCACGACGCCCCACACTCTCCCTAGAGGTATGAGTCATCCATGAGCCCACTAGCCTCAGCTGGGCTTATACAACTCTCCACCTAGTTGTATAAGTCGGCGTAAAGCCTGAATCTGGGCGAAATATATCTACCCCCCTGGATGCAACCAGGTGACTTTACCTTCCTGCTGTCACACTATCTGTAAGGGGATAATTCTTCCCAATGACCACAAGTGTAAGGAGCATTCTTCCCACTGACCATCATCATAAGTTGTAAATATAGTACAAACATAGTACCTATTTGAAACAGAGTAATCCTTAAAATACCTTTCCGGTCCAGGGAACCCCTGCTAAAAATCTTCTAATGTGTTCCCAGCTCTTCTAGTGTGTTCCCAGCTCCACCCGCTTATTTCTTGCTATGTGTACATTGAGAGACAATAGATTCTTGGGTGGTTAGACCTCTTTCTGGAGCTAAGTCCAGTGCCTTGCGGTAGCTTTAGAGGAGGTTGTCACTTACCATGTTGGTTTACAAAGACCATACTGTACTAGCAGGAAAGGTAAAACATAAAAATTTACCAAATAAACTGTCTCCTTCAGGTTGTATGGACTAGCTGATGATCTTTTAGATTGGCCCCCCTAGTTTCTGAATCTCAGCAGGTGAGAGTGGAAGAGAGATTGAATCTCCCCAACTAGGTCACACACAGCAATGAAAACCTGACCCAGGTTTGATATACTCCACCCTTTTAAGTTCCATTAGCGAAGAATCCCACCAAGGCACTTCTTAACCTGAAGCAGAAGGCCTTGAGCTGACCATACACTTGTAGAATTTTGTTTGGAGTCTTTCAGTTTAAGAAGGTTTTTCAAATCATTAGTGGGTCGAATCAAAGTTCACCTTTGACCGCAGTAACAAGAAAATGCAAAGTAACAGGAAGCTAATTTTTTTCTAACAGTGTACGTGGTTTAACTTTTCATTGGGGAAAGTCCATTCATTCCAAAATCGAGTGTTAAAAATAAACAAAAGGTTGAAGTACTTTCAAACAACATTCAAGTCATTGAATGTACTGAGAATCTTTATATAAATGTTCGTAGGAACGTTCCTTCAAAAATCTACTAGTGTATGGCCAGCTTTACAAAGCACCAATTCATCCTGGTGATCCATGATTGGCAGCCATAGAAGAACCATTTTAGAGTGGCCTTTCTCAACCTATTTGAAACAGAGTAACCCTTAAAATACCTTTCCGGTCCAGGGAACCCCTGCTAAAAATTACTATATTTACAACTCATGACACATTAGTGTGATGGTCAGTGGGAAGAATGCTCCTTACACTTGTGGTCATTGGGAAGAATTATCCCCTTACAGATAGCTAAAAAGATGGTGTCAGTGGGAACTTATCTGAGAGGTAAAAATTGCTCATTGCTCAAGGAACCTCTAGCAACCTCTGGAGGAACCCTGGTTGAAAAACCCTGCTCTAGCCAATGTCCATTGGACATTCTCCAACAAATAATCATTGGCTTAATTACTAGATACTGTGGCCTGGTTCAAAAAATGTGGAAACCATGGATCAATAAGTTCTTACCAAGCAATTTCGACCGGCTGTTGCTAGATCTCAGACATGTACAGTAGGATGCCGCTTGCTATCTTGAATTGGGTCTGACCACGATCCTGAGGCACCCACCTGACCCAGCCGCTTACCCCCTTCTTTTCCTTTGACCTTGCACTCTCTTACTCTCTTTTTTTATTTTCTTGAGAATTGTTGTTTGCACATAGACAACACAACACATATGTGAAAGCATTGTAATATCACATTTATATTTCTGTAATGTATTGCTGCACTAGTCTCTGGAGTCATCATGATATCAAGAATTGCAACCCCATTTTTTGATACTTGTAACTTTAAAAAAAAATATTTAATAAAAATACTGAATAACAAATAAAACTGTAGAAATCTTATCTACATTGCTTAACTGAAAACATGGATCAGGACGGCAGGTGCTTACTGTTTAACAGTAAATATCAGTGTGTGTTCTGCCTGAGGAGAGAAGTCAAATTTTATTTTGTCCACAGAAGTTGTGAAATGTTTGTTTTTTTGTCATTGGGGTGTATTGGTTGGGGAGTCTAGAAATCGGGACATATAAAAGTCATAACTGTCCTGCAGGAAAATAACCATTGTGAGCCACCATGGTTACTGCCTCTGTCCCTCCATCTTTGTCTTTTAACCCAAATTTCCTTGTTTCATGTATAAACAGTGTGGCCAAGAAGTGGGAAAGCAAATAGAATTCTGGGGGGATATCACTAAAAGGATCACCAGCAGGAGAAAGAATGTCCTGATTACCCCCTGTAGATCTTTAGTTATCACTAGAGGGATTCCCAGCAGGATGAAGGAGGTCCTGATTCTTCTATATAGATCTTTAGTTATCACTAGAGGGATCACCAGCAGGAGGAAGGGGCCCTGATTCTTCTATATGGATCTTTAGTTATCACTAGACACTAGAGGGATCCCCAGGACAGGAGGAGAAAGGAGGTCCTGATATCTCTGTGTAAATTTTTAGTTATCACTGGAGGGATCACCAGCTGGAGGATGCTGTCACTGTCAGGGGTCAGGTTCAGGGATCAGTAGCTATAGAAGAAGGGAGGCTCCAACTGAACAGCTGAATAAGTGCAGCAGCAGGTCACCCTGGCAGATGACGCGGGCTCACCCAAAGTGTGATGACTAAGCGCTAATCAGTGTTCACCAGAGCTCCTGTTGGTGGAGATGGGTTTTGCTGCCTATTAGTACAAGGTAGTGGTCCTCGGGATTACCTCACCAGGAGGTGAGCAGTCCGGGCTCCAGTAGTAGATACAGCAAGTAGTAATCAAGCAGAAGCATAGTCAGTAAACAAGTCAAAGGTCTGTAACAAGTGGTCGCAGGTTTGGATCAAGCTAGTCGAGGAACAAGCCTAAAGTCAGTAACGAGTGGTAGATACAGACAATAGCAGAAGTGACAAGAGCGAGATATTGGCTGGAGAGGGCACAATAATCTGGAAAACAGGAAGTGCAAAGACATGACTAAAACTGGAAGTTCATAGGAGGAATAAAGGGTTCATGGTTCAAGAGAAACAAGGTTCAAGACAAGATCGTTTAAAGAATTGTCCAGGGATCTGTCCATCATCCTAGGTGGCTCAGCAAGAAGAGACATATTCAGAGGTCACAGGTTCAGACCCCAGTCCTGACAGAGGCCCTGATTCCACCATATACAGTAAAGCATTAGTTTTCACTAGAAGGATCACCAGAAGGAGGTCCTGATTCCCCCATATGTATACCTTTAGTTATCATTAGAGGGATACCTAACAGGAGGAGGGAGGTCCTTCTTCTTCCATATATATCTTTAGTTATCAATCGAGGGATCACCAGAGGAGGAATGAGGTTCCTGATTCCTCTATATAGATCATTAGTTATCACTATAGGGATCTTCAGCATATTGAGCTTTAGTTAGACCTCATTTAGAATACTGTGTCCAGTTCTGGAGACCTCACTTACAAAAAGATATTGATAAGGTAGAAAGAGTCCAAAGACAGGCAACAAAAATAGTGAAAGGTCTTAGGGATCAAACGTATCGGGAGAGAACTTCAGAAACTGAATATGTTCAGTCTTGAGGAAAGAAGGGAAATGTAAATGTGATTGAAACATTTAAATACTTAAAGTGGATGTAAACCCACTCTCATCCTTTCTAAACTACTGCCATAGTGCTGATCTATAAGGATATAGATGCCTCCTGCATGTATCCTTATCTGTCAAATGTCTCCCCTCTGTCTGTTATAAGAACTGAAAAACTGCAGATTCTGTGGGTGGATCTGTTGTCTGGAGCTCGGTGGGTGGAGTCGTGATGTCAGTAGACTCCCCGCCCACCTCTACACTCCCCTTGTCAACATGCATTTTCTCCTGTGTATTCCTTCTACTATGATAACTAACATCCAGTCAAAATCCAGAAAAGTAACCACATGGCTTCAGAAAAGGAGTGGGGGTGGGAATTAAAAAATAACGCCTGTCTAAAGCTAGTGGACGAGATATGTAAATAACCTGTCACTCAAAGCAAGGGGGCGGAAGGGACAAAGGTTTTTCTCTGTTTGTCCGTTTTATCTCACTGAACAATAAAGGAGGATTGCTCAGAGCTGGATTAATTCTTTGTGGCAAGACCTGGCACAAATGATAGGAAATCTTATACACTACATTGTGACAGCAAAAAAAGAAATAAAACATTTCGGGTTTACATCCACTTTAAGGGCGTGAATAATGTTCAGGGGGGCAGTATTTTCAATATGAAGCTAAGCTCATGAACATGGGGACATGACCTCAAACTAGCAGGAGGAAAGTTCAAAAGGTAAAGTATTACTTTACAGAAAGAGTAGTTGACACTTGGAATAGACTTCCAGCCGAGGTAAGGAGTCAGTCAACGGTAAGTGGTATCGAAAATGCTTGGGATAACATAGATCTATACTCAGACAAAAAAAAAAAAAATGTGAAAACACTGGGGCAGACTCATTGGACCACTTGGTCTTTTTCTGCTGTCACTCTTTGATGTTTCTATGAGACCAATAGCCAAAAAAGTGTCAATGGTTTGGATCCCAAAGCGGTATGGCCTTATTGGCCACCACATTTATACACCATAGGGTTGTACTTCACAGCATGCTTCTCTCTCTGCTTGCCGTAAAGGAGCTGGCTTTGCGTACCCCAAGCTTGAAGGACCTTGCTTGGTCCCGATATATCCAGCAAAATTTTAGTACAATAAACCTGCTTTTGCCTTTTATGACAATAGGAAACTTTTAGCTTCATTGTCTTGTTTGTAAAGTTGTTGTAGAAAAGACATGCACAGGTGAACAGACATCAAAGAAATAACCGTGACCCGTTTTGCACCAAGCGATTAATCATAAGGTCAGTCAAGGTAGATAACGAAGCAGTTTTATTATACAGAAATTTTGCTAAACAAAAAGCTTTGGCAGAATTTCAATTTGAATATTTCCTCACCATAAAGTTTATTTTTTGCAATAACAAAGTAACAAGAACATGGGATACTAAATGGAATTCATGGAAAATTTGATCAGGATTAGAAATGTTTCCAAAACAGTGAGGAAAGTTTCAGGGAGTGGCCTCTGCAATAATTACGGCTTGGAGTTCCTCTTCTATGGTTCTAACTCGTAATTAAAAAGTAATTATGTAGATGACATTAATAAAATAATCTGGTGCAACTGTCTTTTGTAGTGTTCCTGGGCTGTAGAATCTCCAGGGAGTTCGCAAAGCAAAAAAAAAAAAAATTTAAAGCATCAAACCTCCTGCCCATGTTCCTGAACTGGCAATGTGACTCATAGTTTCCACGGCTTTGTTTAGTACTACAAGAACAGAGATAACGTGCACAGTGCAGAGAAGTCCATAGCAATTGATTGCGTTTTAAAAATATAATTGTGAAAAACTATTTAGATTTAAACTGTATCTAAACCCAAGAACAAGAATGTAATATACTGCAGCTAACAGTCCTTAGATGTGGTGGCTGAATTCGTTTTATTTCTTCTGGGGGGTATTGCTTAAGTGTAGTCAAGCTTTCCAGTGAGTCCATGAACTGTGTTTCAGGGCTTGACGTCCCACTTTTATTAAAACGTAAATAAGGTCCAACACAAAACGGTTGCCCTCACAGGGGATTTCACCATCAAAGCAGGAAAGGTAAAAAAATAGTAAGCCTCCTGGCTCCTATGTCGCAGCACCGCTGCTAAGCCTCAAGGTTTGGCCCCTCCATGGTCCCTCGAGCGGTCTTACAGAGCACCTCTTTGCTTAGGCTTCTTTCATACTGGGGCAGGTGGGCGTTAACTGTAAAACGCTGCTAGATTTAGCGGCGCTTTACCATCATTTTTGCGGCGCTATTCGGCCGCTAGCGGGGTGCTTTTAACCCCCGCTAGCGGCCGAATAAAGGGTTAAATGTGCCCGTGTAGCGCCGCTGCTGATACGCTTTGCAGCAGCAGTGCCTATTCATTTCAATGGGCAGGAGCGGTGGAGGAGCGGTGTATACACCACTCCTTCACCACCCCAAAGATGCTGCTTGCAGGACTTTTTTTAACGTCCTGCCAGCGCAGCTCCCCAGTGTGAAAGCACTCTGGCTTTCACACTGAGACTGTAGGGGAGCCGTTTTTCAGGTGCTTTACAGGCGATATTTTTAGCCCAAAAGCGCCTGAAATATGCCTCCAGTGTGAAAGGGGTCTTTGTGTGTACTGCACTGTCTCTCGCAACACTCTCTCTTTCTCTTGCAGCTCTCTCTGCCTGCTCACTCTCTTTAGTTGCAACTCCCTGCTGAATGGGCCCACTTCTTGGCTTCCTAATAGGGGAATCTCCTGGCACCCATATAAAGCCCTCTTTTCTCCCAGCCTGAGACCTCCTGGCTTTTGGTTGGAGCACATCAACCCCTTTTTGGAGCCCTGAGCTTTGGCCGGGTGTTTGAATATAAAGGTGTGCACACCTGCACACACAACTTATCGTCCTCCTGTAAGATCTGGACACCGAGCTGGAGGGTTCATTCCTCCCCATACTCTTTGAAGTCTCTAAACTCCAGAACCCAATCTGAGAATACCAAAACCTGGAGAAAGGTGTAAGACCAGCTTTCTCTGCTCAGTACAGACATCTCACTCTGCATTTATTTATTGCAGGTTTTTATATAGTGCCAACAATTACGCAGCGCTTTACATCTATATTGTATGTTCACATCAGTCCCTGCCCTCAAAAAGCTGATAATCTAGGATCCCTAACTCACATGCATACATACACATACTAGGGCCAATTTACACAGGAGCCAATTAACCTACCAGCATGTCTTTGGAGTGTGGGAGGAAACCGGAGTACCCAGAGGAAACCTATGCATGCAGAGGGAGAACATGCAAACTCTGTGCAGTTAAAGCCATGGTTGGGATTTGAACCAATGACCCTAGTGCTGCTAGGTATATACTGTATATAGTTTTATATATATATATATATATATAAATATATATAGTATCTATCTATCTATCTATCTATCCATCTATCTAACTGTCTATCTATATATATATATATATGGGTGTCTGGGTGTGCCCTTTTTCCTTTAAGGAGGGGGGGGGGCTCCCTCCAGCCTCGCCCTGCCCTCTACCTATCCATTATAATGCATGTGCTTCCATTGTGGAGGCTCTCAAAATTTAGAACTACAGATACTGGGGTGCCTTGACAGGGCCTGTAGCTTACACATGTATTTGCAAATCTGTGCAGACTAAACTCCTGTATTTAACACATACTGTTAGACAGGACAATTCGGATGGTCGCAGGCTGGTCGGTAAGTTGAGCCTGGGAATTTATTTTATTTTGTGTAGCGGGGTCTTCAGATTTAGTGGGATACACCTGGGGGTAGTGTGACCCGGGTGTGTAATTATGTCAGGGTTTAGACCCCTTTTTGTTATTCGTGGAGGATTGGGGGATGTAATATTCTCCTTTGCCTGTGGGTGGCGGAGTACCTACAGGCTTCAGGTAGAATCATCACCACAGTGCTACCCTTTTTTGTCCCTTCCTGGAGATGGTACGGCTGGGGCGGGGAACCCGCCGTGGTGTTGATGGGAGGAGATAAAAGGGGGGAGACGCCCTCGCCACGAGGTCTTCGGGGGGATCATCTCGTCACGCACCCAGGCACCTTCGGCCTGGGTGCGGGCGGTTCAAGGTTCCGGCCTAGGTGCCCTAGGCCTGGCCGGAATGAAGCTGGGATTCCATCCCAGGCACCTTCAGCCTGGGATGAGGTACTATTGAGGAGGCCTGGGACCCAGTGACTCCAAATGGGTCCCGCAAGGGTGAAGTGATTCCAGGGTGCTCCTTGCGAGGGGACCCGCATCTGAGGTGAGGAGGCTGGGGGGGGGGGTCACCCGTCCGGAGATTCCAGTGCAGCGTCAACCCGGTTACGGATGGGCCTCCGGTAACTCCCTTGGAGGACATCTTCCCCTGATAGGGGCTGCAACGCAGCGGAGGTATTCGAATTAAGACTCCTGCAACCCTTGGTCATAGCACAGGGGGTGTAGGGACCCAGATCAGTATAGTGCCTCGACCTGCTCATCCCACCGTATCCTGCCATCGCATTGCCTGTATGTGGAGGTACGAAATAAAACCAACCGTTGGACTGTGATCGGTGTATGGACTCTGTTAATGGGAGCAAAGGGTGGTTTGGTGGTTTTCTGCACAACAGACTCGGTACATGCCCAAGACACACCGGCCCGAGGAAACATCAGATATTGGCCTTCACCTCACCCACCATTATGGGGAGGACATGGGCCGTAGCGCACATCACTCTGTCACGTGACATGCCCCTAGCTAAAGAGGACGGGGTGAGGGGGGTGCTACACGTGGGGGCTCGTCTGGGATGCGTGTGTGTCTCAACGATGGAACTGAGAAAGTCTGTGTTTGAACTTTGCTGCCCGGAGGAGTTCCGAGCAGGTCGGCCATGTGATTGGCTAAAGTGCATCCCTGCTCGGAGTTGTGGACATGACCCTAAGTCGGGAAAGGCCCACGCGGAGGAGCGTAAAAAGGGAGAGGTCCAGCCGTGTGAAGTACTACATGTGGGGACTGTTAATGCTCTGCGCCACGAGGCACCCCATGACTGCGCAATTCATGGGCGGAGGCTGGCGGAAGCCCGCGAAAACGTGCAAGTCGTGGGAGGAGTCTGGCCACGTGTGGAGATACACGTGGAGACTCCGGCGCGTGGTCAGCGCGTGATGGAGCAGCAAGTGGTCGGAATGAATTCAAGCTCTCCGTGGATGCTGGTATCCTACCCTATGAAGATGACTGCATTTGCTGCTCCCCTGACAGACACGGGGATAAGGCTCAGGCCCCGAGGACAGTTGGCTCTGTATTCATGCAGAGACACGGAGGCTCTCGGTGTGATCTGTCCCGGATGCTCGGGACTGGTGGTCCAACTAAAGCCGTTCGGGCGATGTGAAGCGTGCAAAGAGTTTCTTTTTGAGGTCGAATCATCCACAGTAAGGCCCCGGGCCCTTCGCCTCAACTTCATCACAGGAACCGCCACTCCGGAGGGAGAGATCCAGGCCTCTGCGGAGGTCCCCGTACGCGCTG
Source organism: Rana muscosa (assembly GCA_029206835.1). Lineage (NCBI taxonomy): Eukaryota > Metazoa > Chordata > Amphibia > Anura > Ranidae > Rana > Rana muscosa. Next base: position 307,150,664 of record CM055120.1, read on the forward strand.
ACCAGGGCAACGTGACTACCCAACCAGAGACGGAAAGAGAGAAATCCGAGGGCACTGCTTCGGTCACCACAGATTCCCTGCTGCCACCTCCGAAGAGGAAAGTCGGCCTGGTACAGGCATCCTATGGTCGTGGTCGAGCTTCACCCCGCCGCTTGCCTGGCCTAGATGGCGCCGGTAGAGAAGAGAGTCCCGGACATCCCAGTTCTTCAGAAGGTCCAGGTGAGCTAGGGGCTGGGACTGTGGTGTTGGTTGGAGGTGTCAGGAGTCCACAGCCGGTGGAGCCCGCAAGGGAGGGTAGCCTTCCGTCTACTAGAGACTACCTTCCCGCCGAGATGTATGACACCTCCGACCTAGAGTCGTTGTCAGACTGTGGTGATGACGGAGAAATAGACAAACTGTTTCACCGGAAGGGCTGGGACAGACGCCCACTACCTGTGCTGTGTAAACCGCAGGATTCCCCCATGTCCATAGAAGACAGTACGCTCCGGGCGCAGGCCCCGGAGTTCCCGAGGAAATCTAGTCCTCCGACCGACCTTCCACTTTCAACCACATCACCCGCTCCGATAGTGGGGACGCAGCGTGCTTCATTGCGGGCACCAAAGGCAAAGCAACTCGAGATGGTGAAGGTACCTCGGCACCCGGAGGCCATCGTACAGCCAGGAGAAGGCGAGCGAGATGTAATACCACCTCTAGCCAGATTGCAGAGACTTTTCTCCCAAAGAGTCGCCCGTGAATATGGGTGGGAGTACCCCTACTTGCCTCGGGACTTATTGTATGAAGTCGAAGTTTTGCGACAAAGGTGGTACGACGAGTTTGTATGGGAAAAGCTCAAAGTGCCTCATGCCCGGCGATACCTGTCGTGTTCGCCGCCTGTGTCTAAAAAGTTTAGAGACTGTAGAGCTGATTGGAGACTGGGGCGCCATATTCATGCCGATAAGGTGCTCATCTGCAGGAAAGAAGGAGAGGATGTCGAATATTCGGTGGAAGTGTTTGACAAGCACCTGAAGCCCCTATTTTTGCCGGATCCAAGGTTTTACTTGTAGGAAAAGTGAGCTCCTATTTTGTTTGCTGTTGAACTTTCTGGAAGGAACATTCCCAGACGCTCAGAACTGCGCCCTACTTTTGTTTTGATTTGGGCTTTTCTTTCACTCACTGGAGACTTGGGAGCTGTTGTTTTTCTCCCTCTTCTTCATGTGCCAAAGGCAGAGACTCTGGGGGTAAAAGTTAGCGTAGAAGAGCAGGAAGAAGGAAGATCTCGACAAGTGTCATGACCGCGGCGCTGTCAACAGGTGGCAGTGTTGTGCAACGACTGTTTGAAAATGTTACACATGCATCACTTTGCTTATTGGAGTGAGTGGGTCTCTCGGCTGACAGACCTATTCATTCCAAGTTAACACAGATTGTTAGGATGTTGTTTTTGTTTCCCTTCTGCAGGAGATTCATCGGTCAAGACTACTGAGTATGGGGTGGTTCTTAGACAGTGATGGGAGGGATTGTACGTGTATACAGAATAGATGTTTTATGCAAAAGTTTATCGTTTTATATTTTTCCTTTCCCTTTTGAGCAGGTCTTGGCACACTTAGTATTCACAAATTTGGGGACAACCTCTGGGGCTTGCTCCATGTCACCACTCCTTGGGAGACATGGGTGTGCACCTGACGCTGGGGACCAGCGTCAAATCACAGGGGGGAGTGTGTAGCGGGGTCTTCAGATTTAGTGGGATACACCTGGGGGTAGTGTGACCCGGGTGTGTAATTATGTCAGGGTTTAGACCCCTTTTTGTTATTCGTGGAGGATTGCGGGATGTAATATTCTCCTTTGCCTGTGGGTGGCGGAGTACCTACAGGCTTCAGGTAGAATCATCACCACAGTGCTACCCTTTTTTGTCCCTTCCTGGAGATGGTACGGCTGGGGCGGGGAACCCGCCGTGGTGTTGATGGGAGGAGATAAAAGGGGGAGACGCCCTCGCCACGAGGTCTTCGGGGGGATCATCTCGTCACGCACCCAGGCACCTTCGGCCTGGGTGCGGGCGGTTCAAGGTTCCGGCCTAGGCGCCCTAGGCCTGGCCGGAATGAAGCTGGGATTCCATCCCAGGCACCTTCAGCCTGGGATGAGGTACTATTGAGGAGGCCTGGGACCCAGTGACTCCGACTGGGTCCCGCAAGGGTGAAGTGATTCCAGGGTGCTCCTTGCGAGGGGACCCGCATCTGAGGTGAGGAGGCTGGGGGGGGAGGGTCACCCGTCCGGAGATTCCGGTGCAGCGTCAACCCGGTTACGGATGGGCCTCCGGTAACTCCCTTGGAGGACATCTTCCCCTGATAGGGGCTGCAACGCAGCGGAGGTATTCGAATTAAGACTCCTGCAACCCTTGGTCATAGCACAGGGGGTGTAGGGACCCAGATCAGTATAGTGCCTTGACCTGCTCATCCCACCGTATCCTGCCATCGCATTGCCTGTATGTGGAGGTACGAAATAAAACCAACCGTTGGACTGTGATCGGTGTATGGACTCTGTTAATGGGAGCAAAGGGTGGTTTGGTGGTTTTCTGCACAACAGACTCGGTACATGCACAAGACACACCGGCCCGAGGAAACATCAGATATTGGCCTTCACCTCACCCACCGTTATGGGGAGGACATGGGCCGTAGCGCACCTCACTCTGTCGCGTGACATGCCCCTAGCTAAAGAGGACGGGGTGAGGGGGGTGCTACATTTGTTTGACATGCGTCGCCCTTCCAGCGCTCCTTGCTGCAAAGGCCATATATAGGTGGGAGCAGTGGTCATTTGTTTATACTATATATTTACTGTATATAGTAAATAGATGCACCCATAGTGCATCTGCAACATCTGATTAAGCCTTCTAATAAATATAAAGTCACTGCTCTGATTAACATGCCTGTATAAAACTTTAGCTTAAGGTATTGAGCTCTGTAAATAAGTGATTCTCAACAAGAAGTAAGGAGAAACCGGAAACGTGAAAAAGATGCAAAAGCACCACCAGCTGTCTATGAAAATACAAAATATTTAACATCCACAGCTAAAAACAAAACAAAAATCACCTTCTCACCGTCTCTCTACCTTAGATGTCAGACACCTGGGAAAAGGGTAAGAAATCTGGAACAATGTTTGGTGACACCTCCTTCTCAGCATTCTATAGACATGTGCGGTTCGTTTTGTTCCGAATTAATATTCGGACGAATTTTCGTTATTCAGAAATTTAGATATATCTGAATACCCAAATTACAATACTGTATAGACAAATTTTACTGAATGCTCCGAATAACTAAACAAAATTTTTCCAAATTTCGGAAATTCGGAAATTCGGACTGCAATTCAAATCAAATTTTACATCGAACTTAAGTAGAATTCTAACTGTATTGCTGAAATCAAAGTCTGTGTGTGTTATTATGCCACGTACACACGACCGCTTTTCATGACGAGAAAAATTTCATTTTTTTATTTGGTCATTAAAAACGATTGTGTGTGGGCTCCAGAGCATTGTTAACGATGTGAAAAATGACCATTAAAAATTTGGAACATGCTCTAATTTTTCTCGTCGTTTTTCACGTAGTCGTTTTTCTCGTCATGAAAAACAGCCGTGTGTAGGCTTTAACGACGTGAAAAAAATGCGCATGCTGAGAAGCAAGTTATGAGACGGGAGCGTTCCTTCTGATAAAACTAGCGTTCGTAATGGAGATAGCACATTCGTCACGCTGTAATGGACTAAAAAGCGCGAATCGTCTCTCAACAAACTTTACTAACACGAGGATCAGCAAAAGCAGCCCAAAGGGTGGCGCCATCCAAATGGAACTTCCCCTTTATAGTGCCGTCGTACGTTTTGTACGTCACCGCGCTTTACTCAAGCATTTTTTTCCACGATAGTGTGTAGGCTTGAGAAGAATCACGTCGAGAAAAACGCTGTTTTTTTCAATGACATTAAAAACGGTCGTGTGTACGTGGCATTAGAGTACTATTTCGAAATAATGCTGTTTTAGTTAAGCCAAAGGTGATTTAAAGAGTCATTGTAGTCATTTGATGAAGATTTTTTTTTTGTTTGTTCACTTTGTCACATTGGAATCGAAAAAAAAAATCTAACGTTTTCGTTTCGACCAATGAGAAATTTATCGATTCAAAACGTCTTGAATCGGAAAAAAAAACCCAGTAAATTTGAATACGAATTGTACGAATCAACTGAATTTAACTAAACAAAATAACTATATTAACGAATCGAAACAAAACAATTTTTTTGTCATGCACATGTCTAGAATTCTATGGCCAAAACAGATCTAAACCACGAAAAAAAACCTCACTTCAAAACCTTTAAAATCTAAATTATTCATATTCTTATTAGTGAACCGCTGCATCCCTGAGTCCTATTTTGTCTCTAATGGGTTCTCTTATATGTGTTTACTGTTAATAAAAAAAAAAAAAAAAAAAGATACTTATCTCTATGTTGCAGAATGAGTCCTCTGTGGTTTGTGGCCAGCCAGCTCCACCAGTGAACATTACATAGAGATAATAATTTTGGCTACATTGAAAACAATGAACAGTTTGGGAATAATAATTCTAGTTACCGTATATACTCGAGTATAAGCCGACTCGAGTATAAGCCGAGGTACCTAATGTTGCCAAAAAACTGGGAAACCTTACTGACTCGAGTATAAGCCGATGTCCCACTGTTCCCTAGCTCGCTGTTCCCTATTTTACATTGTAAACATTACCTGTAAAGAAGTTGCGGCTGTGGCGTCCATCGTTCAAATTCCGCGGCGTCCATCGTTCAAATTCCGCGGTCTCTTCCTGTTCCTTCCTTGATAGGCGAGTCTCAGCAGACACTCTCCGCCTATCACGATCATTCTCTCATCCTCAGTTTTCCCAGCAGACATTGTGTTGGGTGTTCCGCCAATCACAGACGTCTGCTTGAAAACTGAGGATGAGAGAACGTTCGTGATAGGCGGAGAGTGTCTGCTGAGACTCGCCTATCAAGGAAGGAACAGGAAGAGACCGCAGAATTTGAACGATGGACGCCGCGGAATTCGAACGATGGACGCTGCAGCCGCAACTTCTTTACAGGTAATATTTACAATGTAAAAATTTCGATGACTCGAGTATAAGCCGAGGGGGGGGACTTTCAGCCCCAAAAAAAGGGCTGAAAATCTTGGCTTATACTCGAGTATATACGGTACATTGAAAACAATGAACAGTTTGGGGACAGGCATGCGCTCCGTAACTTGTAGTTATACAGTATCTCACAAAAGTAAGTACACCCCTCACATTCTTTGTAAATATTTTATTCTATCTTTTCATGTGACAACACTGAAGAAATGACACTTTGCTACAATGTAAAGTAGTGAGTGTACAGCTTGTATAACAGTGTAAATTTGCTGTCCCCTCAAAATAACTCAACACACAGCCATTAATGTCTAAACTGCTGGCAACTAAAGTGAGTACATCCCTAAGTAAAAATGTCCAAATTGGGCCCAATTAGCCATTTTCCCTCCCCGGTGTCATGTGACGCGTTAGTGTTACAAGGTCTCAGGTGTGAATGGAGAGCAGGTGTGTTAAATTTGGTGTTATCGCTCTCACTCTCTCCTACTGGTCACTGGAAGTTCAACATGGCACCTCATGGCAAAGAACTCTCTGAGGATCTGAAAAAAAGAATTGTTGCTCTACATAAAGATGGCCTAGGCTATAAGAAGATTGCCAAGACCCTGAAACTGAGCTGCAGCACGGTGGCCAAGACCATACAGCGGTTTAACAGGACAGGTTCCACTCAGAACAGGCCCTGCCATGGTCAACCAAAGAAGTTGAGTGCACGTGCTCAGCGTCATATCCAGAGGTTGTCTTTGGGAAATAGACGTATGAATGCTGCCAGTATTGCTGCAGAGGTTGAAGGGGTGGGGGGGGGGGGGGGGGGGTCAGCCTGTTAGTGCTCAGACCATACGTCGCGCACTGCATCAAATTGGTCTGAATGGCTGTCATCCCAGAAGGAAGCCTCTTCTAAAGATGATGCACAAAAAAGCCTGCAAACTGTTTGCTGAAGACAAGCAGACTAAGGACATGGATTACTGGAACCATGTCTTGTGGTCTGATGAGACCAAGATAAACGTATTTGGTTCAGATGGTGTCAAGTGTGTGTGGCGGCAACCAGGTGAGAAGTACAAAGAAGATTCTAGTTACGCCTCTGATGTCAACATGTACTGTGACATACTGAAGCAGAGCATGATCCCTTCCCTTCAAGGACTGGGCCGCAGGGCAGTATTCCAACATGATAACGACCCCAAACACACCTCCAAGACAACCACTGCCTTGCTAAATAAGCTGAGGGTAAAGGTGATGGACTGGCAAAGCATGTCTCCATACCTAAACCCTATTGAGCATCTGTGGTGCATCCTCAAACGGAAGGTGGAGGAGCGCAAGGTCTCTAACATCCACCAGTTCCGTGATGTCATCATGGAGGAGGGGAAGAGGACTCCAGTGACAACCTGTGAAGCTCTGGTGAACTCCATGCCCAAGAGGGTTAAGGCAGTGCTGGAAAATAATGGTGGCCACACAAAATATTGACACTTTGGGCCCAATTTGGACATTTTCACTTAGGGGTGTACTAACTTTTGTTGCCAGAGGTTTAGACATTAATGGCTGTGTGTTGAGTTATTTTGAGGGGACAGCAAATTTACACTGTTATACAAGCTGTACACTCACTACTTTACATTGTAGCAAAGTGTCATTTCTTCAGTGTTGTCGCATGAAAAGATAGAATAAAATATTTACAAGAATGTGAGGGGTGTACTTACTTTAGTGAGATACTGTGTAACATTGGAAAAGAACTGATGAGTGCTGGAGGAAGTGAGACAGAAGGAAACGGGATGCTGATGTCACCAAATTAAGGAAACAGGTCGGGGATTTGTCTGTTCACACATTGGAAAGAACAGTATTCTCTCTGTACACACTATTGTTTTGCTGAAAACCATCTCACAATAAAGAGCACCAGTCATGATTAGACTTATGCAAGAACCTAGTCTTAAAGCTGAACTTCAAGAATGATCTGTATTGTATACTTACATTGGTCCAGATTGGCATATATAGTATATATAGTATATATATCCCACACCTGAGGGGCCACTAGGAAAGCTTGTAGGCAGGAGCAGTTTGCCCTCCCCTCTGTAGGCGGTGCTGTGTTGCTGGCTGCTATACAGAGGGAATGGAGAATGAGAGGAATGTCCTGTCCGAATCTGTGACCCGTCAGATAATGTAACGGAAGTGACGTTCCGTCAGCTGAGCATGCGTGCCACAGCTACCAGGTTTGCTCATCTGACAGAACACCTGCAGCCAGAAGACGGCAGTGGACATCTTACTACACCCAGCTATATCTTGAATTTTAGAGTAATTTTAGCAATAAAGTGAGTGTATATAAATAAATATAATATAGAGATATTTGTGATGCTGTTTGGATGTTTAATTTTGAAAGCCTAAAGGTTATTGCTGAGCAGTGTGGGGTGTACCAACATGGCCTCCGCCACCCTCCCAGTGCTGGCGCCCAGCTTCTTTAAAAATGTAACATCCAAACACAGATGTAAATATACTATATTTATCTATATACACTCACTTTATTGCTAAAATTACTCTGAAATGCAAGACGTAGCTGGGTGTAGTAAGATGTCCGCCACCTTCTTCTGACTGCAAGTGTTCTGTCAGATTAGCAAACCTGGTAGCGGTGGAATGCATGCGCAGCTGACGGAACGTCACTTCCGTTACCTAATCTGATTCGTCACCGATTCTGACGGAACAAGGAAAAGTGGGGTATATTTACTAAAGCTGGAGAGTGCAAAATCAGACTCACTTCTGCATAGAAACCAATCAGCTTCCAGGTTTTAAAGCCAAAGCCTAATTTAATAAGCTGAGGTTAAAATCTGATTGGCTACCATGCACAGCTGCACCAGTGGCAGATACTGAGTGCACCAGCTTTAGTAAATCTACCCCATTGTTCCTCTGCAGCCTCTGTAGGTGTCACCAGGAAAGCAGTGGTCCAATTGGAGGCTGCAACACTGGTTGACTCCAGTGGCCATCTTTAGTGAGGGCAATGCTAATAAATAGCAGCGCCTTGCTGCAGTTGGCACGCAGTTGTGAACTGTATAGTGAAGGGACAGAAGCCGGGAGCTAGGAGCCTGTACAACTGTGCTAGGCTGAATGAAAAGCTGGAGTTCATCTTTAAGCCTTCATTGCATATGTGGCCTTTTTGCAAGGCTTGGTATTCATCAACAAAATTTCTGGTCAAAGGGACCTTTACTACATAGCAAAAATAGTTGAAGCCTGGGAGGGTAGATCTACCAATAAGGGTCCATTCAAACTATGGGAGGAGATTTACTAAAACTGGAGCGCTCAGAATCTAGTGCAGCTGTGCATGGTAGCCAATAAACTTCTAACTTCAGCTTGTTCAATTAAGCTTTGACAATAAAACCTGGAAGCTGATTGGCTACCATGCACAGCTGCACCAGATTTTGCACACTCCAGTATTAGTAAATAACTCCCATGTGTTGTCGTTCAACAGGCTGGTGATCCGTCAGATCAGGCGACCCATCAGAATTGGTAACGAAAGTAAAGTTTCGTCGTTGCCATCTTGGTACACCCCGTACTCCTCCACTGTAATGATACACAGAGAAGGGGGCAAGCAGACATCTTGTTACACACTTATACACAATAAGGCCCCTTTCACACGGGCGGACCGTATGTCCGTTTTTCATCCATCCGTTTTCGGATGAAAAACGGACATACATGTATCCCTATGGGATAGCGGATGTCAGCGGATGAACATCCACTAACACCCGATCTCCTCCGTGTCCGCAATGCTCCGTTTTTCTGGATAGAAAAATTCCTATATTTCTATCCGTCTGCGGAGCGGATCGGATGAACACGGACAGACGGTCCGTGTTCATCCGATCCCCCCATAGGGGAGAGCGGAGATCTGACAGGGCGGTCCCTGCACAGTGTGCGGGTACCGCCCTGATATCCGCTGGCTCAGCGGGGATCAACGGAGCGATCCCCACTGAGCAAGCGGAGGTTCACGGGGCGGATCATTACTGATCCGTCCCGTGTGAAAGGGGCCTAACTGTTCTGATTTATTTGACGCAATTGAAGGTTTTTATACACATGATTACGTAGATATCACGCCAGTTCACACCACATGCAGTCCAGTGCGTTTTTTTCTGCATCAAAAATGCATGGAAAGTAGTTTATATGGTTTTCAATGGCATAGTTCACACCAGTGCTTGCAGTTTCAGTGCGTTCCAGTTCCAGAAAAAAAGTAGAACATGCTGCATTTTACCTGCGCTGGACTGTACTGGAATGCTGTAAAACGCATCAAAAACGCACAGTAACGCACCTAAATGCACCAAAAACGCACTGGAACACACTTGTCCTTATCTATGGTTAATAAAAAAAGAAGGGTAAAAAAAAAGCACTGGACTGCATTAGAAAACGTACCAAAAACGCACTGGAATGCATCAAAAATGCGTCAAAAACGCGCATGTAAAAAAGCACATGGAACGCATCCGGATTGCGTTTCTATGGCGTGAACTGACCCTAAAAACGTACCAAAAACGCACTGAAAAGCATTAAAAACGCGTCAAAAACGGGCATGCAAAAAAGCACCTGGAACGCATCCGGATTGCGTTTCTATGGTGTGAACTGGCCCTAATATTACAACTGTAATTTAATGCCGCGTACACACGATCGGAAATTCCGACAAGAAAAGTTTCGATGTGAGCTTTTGGTCAGAAATTCCGACCGTGTGTACGCTCCATCGGACTTTTTCGGTCGGATTTTCCGACAACAAAAATTTGAGAGCTGGTTCTCAAATTTTCCGACAAGAAAAGTTCTTGTCGGAAATTCCGATCGTCTGTATGCGATACCTACATAATCATGTGTATAAAAGCCTTCAATTGAGTCAAATAAATCAGAACAGTTATTTGAGTGCATCTTTTTGTGTCTGTTCCCTACTGCAGTAGTTATTATTGTAGCACACAGACCCTTTTTTCCTGCCTACTTTCACTTGCAGGGTAAAGGCACACCATGCCACATGCCCGTATCCTCCTGGTATAAGAGGTTGAGCGGTGTTCTTGCAATTTTGGGTCCTGCAGCGAGTTACCTCCCTCCGTTGGTTCTCGTCCCTAGAATGTAGGGAAAAGTCTATTTTTCCCCGTAAGAAGGCCAATGTCCAGACCGTATTTAAATTCCAACAGATGAGTTTATTTTCTTTGCTTGAAACAGATTTGGGAAAAAGTTTGAAAATAGCAATGGGAATTGGTAGGGAGACAGGTTCAGGCACACGGCACCCAGTCATCCTATTCTCCACTCAAGCCTGCGTGGGTATTGCTCACCCGGATAGATCTCTCTCACAGCTCTAGCAGCCGGAGTGGAGCACGAACATGACACTTTAGTTTTAGTCCCCTTCACGGACAAGTTCAGGAGATCCTCTGCCACAGAATCCTTTAGTTCCTGAATTTAGAACTTCCTAACGCCTGTAGATTATTAGAGACCATAGGTGCCAATGGGGCACGCTACAGGAGCTATCTTGCAACTCACGAATCCTTCCCTCTGATAGGCAACCAGGCCTCCCCGAGACCGTGACTTCCTTCACCGATCCATCGGACAGGTCCTCCCCCGGTTTCCTCTGTTTCAGAGCAGGCCAACCCTCCCTCTGGTTCGCTGGGACTCCAGTGGTTGGTTTTGTAGACCCAGTTGAAGGAACTGGGCCTACCTGGAACTCTGTAGCCTCGGGCTAAAGGTGCCCGAGACTCCTCGACCAGTTCACGCACCCCCCCCGGCCAGCAGGGCCAAAAGGGCACGACTTTGCCACCAGGGGTCCTCCTTGGAATCCCCCCGGCACACCACCCCAGATCATGGCGTCTTCCCTTTATGTACCCTCTCCCGTCATGCACAGCAGGCAGAAGCCGCCCACCGCACGGCAGCCGAGAGAGGACATCCAATCACACCGTAACGCCACCTGTGGTTCTCCTCAAGACCTGGGCAACAGCGCCACCCACAGGACAAGGGGAACTATACTCCAGTCAACATTACAGCAGAGCAGAGTCCAAACTAAACAGAATTGGAGAACCTGAGCTAAACTATTGCTCAGGCTACCCTTAAATTTAAAGCATAGTGACCCCAATTTTGGGGGTCAGCTACATTATTAATTAGGAACCACTAATCAATATGAGGATAGGAGTTGCCTATCTATGAAATTTATGGAACAGTATGAAGGCAAAAAAACACGCATGCTCAGAATCAAGCAGAAGAGCCAAACTGCCTATTGAACTTCATTGATCTCGGCTCGTCGTACGTCTTGTACGTCACCGCGTTCTTGACGGTCGGAATTTTGTGTGACCGTGTGTATGCAACACAAGTTTTTAGCCAACATTCCGTCGGAAAAAAATCCACGGTTTTCTTGTCGGATTTTCCGATCGTGTGTACGCGACATTATGGTAACAAGGGGCGTAACATAGGCAGGCTAATTCTAACCAGGACTCGAAAGAATTGAAACATGTACTGAAAACATTATTAGTACCGTGTGCACAGTAAGTGCAGTGTGCCATACATACAAAATAGAATACAATAATATACAGAATTTACAGATTTCCTTTACAATACATAAGAAGCAAAACCGTCAATAACTGTAATCAGAGACACAACAGGAAGTGAGAGGAAATTTCTCCAAAGCCAAAGGAAATTCCCTATTGCACAGGTGTCTCCAATGGAAAATTTCCTCTCGCCTCCTCTTCTGGTAACAACTGTGAAATTTGACTTTGGGCTCTTTCACACGGAGGTCCGTTCAGGTCCGCCTGTCAGTTTTTTAGGTGGACCTCAAACGGATCCTCCATGTACCCCTATGGAAGCACGGATGTCAGCGGTGACATGTCCGCTGACATCCGCTCCGCTCCGAAAAAGTATGACGGAGGAAAATCCTATTTTTCCTTCCGTCTGAGGAGCGGATCGGATGACAACGGACTCTACAGTCCGTCGTCATCCGATTCCCCATAGGGGAGAGCGGCGCTCTGACAGGGCGGTCCCTGCACAGTGTGCGGGGACCGCCCAGTCATCCGTCGGCTCAGCAGGGATCAACGGAGCGATCCACGCTGAGCAAGCGGAGCTTCACGGGGCGGATCTTCACGGATCCGCCCCGTGTGAAAGAGGCCTTTCCCATCACTTTCTTTTCCAGTGATAATTGCCCACGGTAAAAAATCTCAGGGCCCGGCCTTGCAATGCCCTTGAATGGCATTGTTTCAAATCAACCCGTCTATTTCATTCAGAAAGACATAAATGTTTAATACCAAATTGTTCCGTGAGTCGGACAATTTACAATTTGTTATAAACAAACGGCGTAATCTTAATTCAATACTGTAAGCGGCGGGGCTCTAAAAATACTCCAGGCCTCCGTCCAAAAGAGTGAGACTTACTGGAAATCTGAACAATTTGGCAAGACGATAAAACAGAAAGGACGCAGAGGTGACCGAGAAAACAAGGATAGAAAAGAACGGGGCCAATGCTTCGACTTTCCACCCCACACATGAAAAATGGAAACGGGAATCAGGGTTACAATGGACAACACAATTATATTGTTGACATATCAAAACTGTATTTTTGGATACACAGGCTGTGTTTCTTTTGTTTAGGCCTTGTTTACAGTTGAGCTCCAGGGGGCGCTAAAAGCGCAGGCGGCTGCCCCCTCCAGGCGCAAGTGTAAACAAGCCCCCCCTCCTCCACCACCCACCTTGACATACCATTGCAGTCAGAAAGCACTGTACACATGCCATGGTAAAATCTACACCCAATATCGCGTTGGGTGGGCAGTACGGTTCAACTGAATAGGGCCGCACCCAGTGGCGGGCCGTCCATACGGGGTGCAGGAGCGCCGTCCCCTATTATAAATGTGCCCAGCCCCTAATCTACATGTGGGGCGCCGGCCGAATTGATTTAAATGTTTTTTTTTTATTGTTTAAGGCACCTGAGGCTCTAATTGGCTTCAGAAAAGGGTGAGCTTTTGTTGTGTTAATATTCGCTATTGTCTTCCTGATTCTCCTCCCAGCCAATAAGGAAGCAGATCCTGAGACCCGATTTGGCCAGAGTCTTTGAATTTTCTGGCCAATCAGGTCTCAGGACCCACTTCCTGTTCGGCCGTAAGGAGAAGCAACTGCCACGGAGCGAGGAGCAGCAGCCCTACCATCTGTCTCCTAAGGTAAGGAGGCATCTGATCGCGCCCCTCCCGTCTGTCTCCCGTGGGGGGGAGGGGGTGGGGAGCTGTGAAAACCGCCTTCTGGTCCATCTCCTCTCCTGCGCAGGGGGTGGCATTGGTTTGCTGCCCCCCCCCCCCCCGAATAATGAGCCCCAGCTGCCATTGGCCACAATACAACCACGTGTAATGCTGCTGCAGGCTTTCAAGGGTTCAAACAAGCAGTGGGGAGGCAACCTATCATCTCCCAGCCACCTGTCAAGTGATCCACTGCACGTCGCTTTTCAGTAGGTTAGGAACATTTTTCATATTTTCTTTTTAGAATGGAAAAATATCTAATGGGAGGTCACAGGATCCTAGTAAATTTAGTGCTTAAACAATATGGTTGTAGGCAGGTGGGGATGGGATGGCCTCTGCTATACCCGAGGAGCAATGGTATTGCTCCATTGGGTTATCTATATGTAGCGGACCCCCCAATAATGGGGGTCGCTATACCTAAATTTAGAGGGTGGCCTGAGCTAATAGTTGGGCTCAGGCTGTTGAATTCTTTAAATTGGCTTCTGCTCTGGGGTAATGTTACCTGGCAGTGCAGTTCCCTGTGGCCTGTGGGTGGCACTGTTGCCCCAGGCTTGGGTTGAACCACGGGTAGCGTTGCAGCGCTATTGGGTGTCCTCTCTCGGCGGCTGTTCAGTAGGGATGAGCTTCGTGTTCGAGTCGAACATACGTTCGACTCGAACATCGGCTGTTCGATCGTTCGACGAAGATCGAACGATTTGGGCCGTTCGCGCCAAATTCGAGTGACGCGAACGGCCCACAATGCACTACGCCGTCGCAGTGTCATCCAGGCGCTGTGATTGGCCAAGCATGCACTGTGACCCCGCATGCTTGGCCAATCACAGCGCCGGCAGCGAGGAGAGCAATGATTGGCCACAGGCAGGATGCCTGTGGCCAGTTATTGCTGAGGGGGTTTAGTACACGCCCCACACTATAAAAGGCCGCCAGCGCGGCGGCCTTGTGTAGTGTGTTCCGGAGCAGGGAAAGAGAAGCATAGGCAGGGACAGTGTCATTTTTTTTTCCTTTACTAATCCTGGATTCCTTGTGTTTAGGGACAAATAAGGATAGGTAGGGAGAGTGTCAGTGACAGTGTGTTATTCTGTGCTAAACCTTGTTTGTAGGGACAGAGAGGTACAGTGAGGGAAAGTGTCAGTGTGCTATTCTGTTCTAAACCAATCTTGCTGAACCATATTTTCAATCCTTGAGTTTAGGGACAGAGAGGTACAGTGAGGGAAAGTGTCAGTGTGCTATTCTGTTCTAAATCTTGTTTGTAGGGAGGGACAGAGTAGGACAGTGAGGGAAAGTGTCAGTGTGCTATTCTGTTCTAAACCAATTTTGCTGTTCCATATTTTCAATCCTTGAGTTTAGGGACAGAGAAGGACACTCGTGGAAATTATCAGTGTGCTATTCTGTGCTAAATCTTGTTTGTAGGGAGGGACAGAGTAGGACAGTGAGGGAAAGTATCAGTGTGCTATTCTGTTCTAAACCAATTTTGCTGTTCCATATTTTCAATCCTTGAGTTTAGGGACAGAGAAGGACACTCGTGGCAATTATCAGTGTGCTATTCTGTGCCAAATCTTGTTTGTAGGGAGGGACAGAGTAGGACAGTGAGGGAAAGTGTCAGTGTGCTATTCTGTTCTAAACCAATTTTGCTGTTCCATATTTTCAATCCTTGAGTTTAGGGACAGAGAAGGACACTCGTGGCAATTATCAGTGTGCTATTCTGTGCTAAATCTTGTTTGTAGGGAGGGACAGAGTAGGACAGTGAGGGAAAGTGTCAGTGTGCTATTCTGTTCTAAACCAATTTTGCTGAACCATATTTTCAATCCTTGAGTTTAGGGACAGAGAGGTACAGTGAGTGAAACTGACAGTGTGCTATTCTGTTCTAAACCAATTTTGCTGTTCCATATTTCAAATCCTTGAGTTTAGGGACAGAGAAGGACACTCGTGGAAATTATCAGTGTGCTATTCTGTGCTAAATCTTGTTTGTAGGGAGGGACAGAGTAGGACAGTGAGGGAAAGTGTCAGTGTGCTATTCTGTTCTAAACCAATTTTGCTGTTCCATATTTTCAATCCTTGAGTTTAGGGACAGAGAAGGACACTCGTGGAAATTATCAGTGTGCTATTCTGTGCTAAATCTTGTTTGTAGGGAGGGACAGAGTAGGACAGTGAGGGAAAGTGTCAGTGTGCTATTCTGTTCTAAACCAATTTTGCTGAACCATATTTTCAATCCTTGAGTTTAGGGACAGAGAGGTACAGTGAGTGAAACTGACAGTGTGCTATTCTGTTCTAAACCAATTTTGCTGTTCCATATTTCAAATCCTTGAGTTTAGGGACAGAGAAGGACACTCGTGGAAATTATCAGTGTGCTATTCTGTGCTAAATCTTGTTTGTAGGGAGGGACAGAGTAGGACAGTGAGGGAAAGTGTCAGTGTGCTATTCTGTTCTAAACCAATTTTGCTGAACCATATTTTCAATCCTTGAGTTTAGGGACAGAGAAGGACACTCGTGGCAATTATCAGTGTGCTATTCTGTGCCAAATCTTGTTTGTAGGGAGGGACAGAGTAGGACAGTGAGGGAAAGTGTCAGTGTGCTATTCTGTTCTAAACCAATTTTGCTGTTCCATATTTTCAATCCTTGAGTTTAGGGACAGAGAAGGACACTCGTGGCAATTATCAGTGTGCTATTCTGTGCTAAATCTTGTTTGTAGGGAGGGACAGAGTAGGACAGTGAGGGAAAGTGTCAGTGTGCTATTCTGTTCTAAACCAATTTTGCTGTTCCATATTTTCAATCCTTGAGTTTAGGGACAGAGAAGGACACTCGTGGAAATTATCAGTGTGCTATTCTGTGCTAAATCTTGTTTGTAGGGAGGGACAGAGTAGGACAGTGAGGGAAAGTGTCAGTGTGCTATTCTGTTCTAAACCAATTTTGCTGAACCATATTTTCAATCCTTGAGTTTAGGGACAGAGAGGTACAGTGAGTGAAACTGACAGTGTGCTATTCTGTTCTAAACCAATTTTGCTGTTCCATATTTCAAATCCTTGAGTTTAGGGACAGAGAAGGACACTCGTGGAAATTATCAGTGTGCTATTCTGTGCTAAATCTTGTTTGTAGGGAGGGACAGAGTAGGACAGTGAGGGAAAGTGTCAGTGTGCTATTCTGTTCTAAACCAATTTTGCTGTTCCATATTTTCAATCCTTGAGTTTAGGGACAGAGAAGGACACTCGTGGAAATTATCAGTGTGCTATTCTGTGCTAAATCTTGTTTGTAGGGAGGGACAGAGTAGGACAGTGAGGGAAAGTGTCAGTGTGCTATTCTGTTCTAAACCAATTTTGCTGAACCATATTTTCAATCCTTGAGTTTAGGGACAGAGAAGGACACTCGTGGAAACTATCAGTGTGCTATTCTGTGCTAAATCTTGTTTGTAGGGAGGGACAGAGTAGGACAGTGAGGGAAAGTGTCAGTGTGCTATTCTGTTCTAAACCAATTTTGCTGTTCCATATTTTCAATCCTTGAGTTTAGGGACAGAGAAGGACACTCGTGGCAATTATCAGTGTGCTATTCTGTGCTAAATCTTGTTTGTAGGGAGGGACAGAGTAGGACAGTGAGGGAAAGTGTCAGTGTGCTATTCTGTTCTAAACCAATTTTGCTGTTCCATATTTTCAATACTTGAGTTTAGGGACAGAGAAGGACACTCGTGGAAATTATCAGTGTGCTATTCTGTGCTAAATCTTGTTTGTAGGGAGGGACAGAGTAGGACAGTGAGGGAAAGCGTCAGTGTGCTATTCTGTTCTAAACCAATTTTGCTGAACCATATTTTCAATCCTTGAGTTTAGGGACAGAGAAGGACACTCGTGGAAACTATCAGTGTGCTATTCTGTGCTAAATCTTGTTTGTAGGGAGGGACAGAGTAGGACAGTGAGGGAAAGTGTCAGTGTGCTATTCTGTTCTAAACCAATTTTGCTGTTCCATATTTTCAATCCTTGAGTTTAGGGACAGAGAAGGACACTCGTGGAAATTATCAGTGTGCTATTCTGTGCTAAATCTTGTTTGTAGGGAGGGACAGAGTAGGACAGTGAGGGAAAGTGTCAGTGTGCTATTCTGTTCTAAACCAATTTTGCTGAACCATATTTTCAATCCTTGTGTTTAGGGACAGAGAAGGATAGGCAGGGGACAGTGTCAGTGTCATTGTTGCTAAGCCTCCTGCACAGTATACACCTGAAGGTAGCCCTTATTGCTCTTTTTCCCATCTCCCTGCAGGCCATCCATTAAAATGTCTGGAAGGCAAACAAGGAGAGACAGACAGTCAGGAGGCAAAAAAAGAGGGCAAGCAGGCTCTGTGTCTGGGGGCAACAGTGCTGGTCGTGGACGCGGTGCATTGTCATCAGCACATGGCCATGGGACACGCTTGTCCTTCTTTTCGGCAGCTGCACATGTTGAGCCACATCATGCCGAAGACTTGGTAGAGTGGATGACCAAGCCCACCTCATCCTCCTCATCCTCTCTCACCCAGGCTCAGGGTACTGGCAAAGCAGCTGCCAAAGCGTCCTCTTCTCTGGTATCATTATCTTCATTAGTCAATCCTTCCCTAGACCCACCATGTCCTCCTCCTGAGGAGTCCCCCGAACTGTTTGAGCACAGTGTTGGGTACATGCTCCAGGAGGATGCCCAGCGTTTCGAAGGATCTGATGATGATACCCAGCTACAGGAAGGCAGCAGCGTGAGAGCAGAGAGAGGGGATGCTCAAGAAGGACACCAATCTGGCAGTCATGTTCCAGCAGCTGCAGCATACTGCCAGATTGGCTCCAGTGATGAGGAGGGAGGGGATGATGAGGTCACTGACTCCACGTGGGTGCCTAATAGGAGAGAGGAGCAGGAGGAGGAGGAGGATGAGGAGGAGGCACATCTCCAACGAGGCAGGATGCCCTTGCGTGGCCAGCGTATGGGCAGCACACCGACGGAATCACACCGCAGAGCTCCGCCTGTGCAGGGCGCTGCCTCTGCCCGTCATTCAAAAAGTTCTTTGGTGTGGGCCTTTTTTGAGGCGAGTGCATCAGATCGCACAGCTGCTGTTTTCAACATATGTCTCAAGCGTATATCGCGTGGCCAAAACATCAGCCGCTTGGGCACCACATGCTTGATCAGACATATGTTGACCTGCCATGCAGCTCGTTGGCAAGCCTACCTTAAAGGCCCACACCAAAGAACAAAGCTGACCTCTTCTTGCACCGCATCAGCTGGGATCTCCAACCCCACTATACCTTCACTCCTCTCTGAAACCTGCTCTGAGAGGAATGAAGGTGTAGAATTAGGTGTGTCACAGGCAAGTGCTTGCGGGCACTCTGCTAGCAGTACACCAACGTCCGATTCTAGCAGGCAAATTTCCCTGCCCCAGCTGCTGGACCGTCGAAAGAAGTTCACTCCCAGCCATCCACATGCCCAGCGGTTGAATGCTAGCTTGGCTAAATTGCTAGCACTTCAACTGCTGCCTTTTCAGTTGGTAGACTCGGCCCCCTTCCGTGAGTTTGTGCAATGTGCGGTTCCTCAGTGGCAGGTTCCCAAACGCCACTTTTTCGCACGGAAGGCGATTCCGGCTCTCTACAGGCATGTGGAAGGCAATGTCTTGGCCTCGCTGGACAGGGCGGTCAGCGGTAAGGTGCATATTACCGCTGACTCATGGTCCAGCAGGCATGGACAGGGACGTTACCTTTCTTTCACGGCCCATTGGGTCACTCTTTTGGCAGCTGGGAAGGATGCAGGACAAGGTGCAGTAGTGTTGGAGGTTGTTCCACCGCCACGCCTCCAAAATGCTACTACTGGTTGTGACACACCTCTCTCCTCCACCCCCTCCTCTTCTTCTTCCTCCATGGCCTCTTCCTGTGGTTTGTCCTCGGAACCAGCGGTGCTCCGTAGGCGTTCAAGGGGCTACGCAAGTACGCAGGCAAAAAGATGCCATGCCGTGCTTGCGCTGGTGTGTTTGGGGGACAGTAGCCACACTGGGGCAGAGGTCCTGTCTGCTCTGCAGGGGCAGGCCGAGAGGTGGTTGATGCCACGCCAGCTTAAGCCAGGAATGGTGGTTTGCGACAATGGCACCAACCTCCTCTCCGCCCTCCGACAGGGACAACTGACCCATGTGCCCTGTATGGCTCACGTCCTTAACCTGGTGGTGCAGCGGTTCTTGGGCAGGTACCCGGGCTTACAGGATGTCCTGAGGCAGGCCAGGAAAGTCTGTGTGCATTTCCGCAGATCTTATAATGCCAGTGCTCGCCTGGCTGAGCTGCAAAAGGAGTTGAACCTGCCCAAGAACCGCCTTATATGTGACATGCCCACCAGGTGGAACTCAACGTTGGCCATGCTGCAGCGGCTGCACACGCAGCAGAGGGCCATCAATGAGTACCTGTGCGACTACGGCACCAGGACAGGGTCAGGGGAGCTCAGGTTTTTTTCACCACGCCAGTGGGGCATGATCAGGGATGCATGCACTGTCCTGGCACCATTTGAGGAGGCCACGAGGATGGTGAGCAGTGACAGTGCATGCATCAGTGACACTGTACCTCTTGTCCACCTGTTGGAGCACACGCTGCGTGGAATAATGGACAGGGCACTTGAGGCAGAACAGAGGCAGGAAGAGGAGGACTTCCTTGCCTCTCAAGGCCCCCTTTACCCAGACAGTGTTCCTTCTGTCCCACCCATCGCACAGGAAGAGGAGGAGGAGGAGGAGGAGGAGGATTGTGTCAGCATGGAGGTGGAGGCTGGCACTCAGCATCATCAGCAGCAGTCTTTTAGGGATGATTTACAGTCCCAAGAAACCAGTGGACTTGTACGTGGCTGGGAGGAGGTGGCTGCGGATCATGTCGTCCTTAGTGACCCAGAGGACTCCGGACCGAATGCCTCAGCTAACCTACGCTGCATGGCCTCCCTGATCCTGCAAAGTCTGTGGAAGTATCCTCGTATTCTTCGGATCAAGGAGAGGGACCATTACTGGCTGGCCACTCTCCTTGATCCACGGTACAAGGGTAAGGTTGCGGACCTTATCGTACCGTCGCAGAGGGAGCAGAGGATGAGACAACTCCGGGAGGCCTTGCAGAAAGGTCTGTGCAACGCGTTCCCAGAGACTGTGAGGTTACAAACTCCTGGTCCTGGACAACGAGTTGCTGAGGCTTCGGGCAGTCAAAGAAGGAGCGGTGGGGAAGGTGGCCGTCTGACCGATGCGTTCAGACAATTCTTTAGTCCGCAGCCCCAAAGTATGATCGGTTCCAGCAACCATCGCCAGCGTCTGATATACATGGTCCAGGAATACCTAGGGGCAAGGTCAGACTTGGACACCTTCCCCACCGAAAATCCTCTGGCTTACTGGGTCTTGAGGATGGATCACTGGCCAGAGCTTGCACAGTATGCAATTGAGCTACTGGCCTGTCCTGCATCCAGCGTTCTTTCAGAACGCACATTCAGTGCTGCTGGAGGATTTGTCACGGATCACAGGGTGCGCCTGTCCACCGACTCGGTTGATCGACTGACTTTCATCAAGATGAACCAGTCTTGGATCACCACCAGCTACCACACACCAGATGCTGATATAACAGACTAATTGATTTTAAAATGTCACATCCCTTCAAGACTGATGCTGATGCTGAGTGCCTGTGCTGTTATGTTGACTGGCTATCCTCCTCCTCCTCCTCAATGATACGATTAATGATGATAGCTTGGAAGATCATTTTGGTTTATGGGTGACGCCACCAGTGGCTAAGGCCCAATTTTTCAGCCCCTGTTTAACAGGGGCGTGTAATTAAAATTTTTGATGCAATACTTTGCAACAGGCCTCATTGCTGTGCTCCAAGTACAGTATCTGTGAGGGGTTGCAGTGTTGTGCCACCAGTGCCTAAGGCCCAATTTTTCAGCCCCTGTTCAACAGGGGCATGCAATTATAATTATTGATCTAATAATTCACAGCAGGGCCCATTGCTGCGCCCACCAAGAGTAACTGTCAGGCCTTACAGTGTTGTGGCACCAGCACCACCATCACCACCACCACCACCACCAAAGGCCCAATTTTTCAGCCCCTGTTCAACAGGGGCATGCAATTATAATTATTGATCGAATAATTCACAGCAGGGCCCATTGCTGCGCCCACCAAGAGTAACTGTCAGGCCTTACAGTGTTGTGGCACCAGCACCACCATCACCACTACCACCACCACCACCACCAAAGGCCCAATTTTTCAGCCCCTATTCAACAGGGGCATGCAATTATAATTATTGATCTAATAATTCACAGCAGGGCCCATTGCTGCGCCCACCAAGAGTAACTGTCAGGCCTTACAGTGTTGTGGCACCAGCACCACCATCAAAGGCACAATTTTTACTACCACTGATCAACAATTATATGTTATTACAATTCCTGATATAATAGTTGACAGCAGGGCGTTCCAGCACCCACCAAGAATAACTGTGAGTGCTTTCAGTGTTGTGCCAACACCAACACCTAAGGGGCCAATTTCTGCAGGGTATATACGGCAGGTCCCTACTTTCAAACATCCAACTTACAAACTACTACTACTTGCAAACGGAAGAAGACAACAGGAAGTGAGAGGAAATCTACCCCTTGGAAGGAAAATTCTCTCCTGTAAGAATTAATATGGGAGAAAGGTGTCTCCTCTCTACTGATGCTTTATCACCAATCCTTGTTTCAATAAAAACACCACATTTCAAAAACAGTTGTCATTGGGACGCAAAGTGAGGTGAAATGTTCTGAACAGGGGCACAGACAGCAAAAAAAATGTGACAGGGGTGATAACCGTTCCCTATGTTTTACAAAAAGCTAAAAAAAAGGAATTTGCCATGGAGCTACACTTAAACAATGCAGCTGTTCAAAATTACAAACAGATTCTACATAAGAACAAACCTACAGTCCCTGTCTTGTATGCACCGCCTGTATACGGCTGTTCAGAGTATATAGGTCCTTTTTTATTTTGTGTGCGGGGTTCCCCTTAATATCCATACAAGACCCAAAGGGGCTGGTAATGGGCTGGGGTAGGGGGGTGGCTGTGATGGGGTAGCTATGCCATTTTTCCTAAAGATTTTCATCCATATTACCGGGACCAGACATTGCATTAAAGCCGCAAGCAGTTTTAAATGGCTTTTTTTCCTTTTGAAATGTTATTTTGTGCAGGGACAGTTCTAAACACGGGAAACACGTGGCACTTCACAGGCATACTTTAGACACCCCCCAGGTACAATATTTAAAGGAATATTTGACTTTTTTTTTTCACTTTATGCATCATTAAAATGACTGCTCCCGGAAAACGTCCGTTTTTAAAACTTCTTTTTGCATTGATACATGTCCCCTGGTGCAGAACCCGGGTTCCCAAACTCTGTTTCGGACAATAACATGGATAATAGTCGTTATAATTAGCACTTTACAATCCGAACGTTCGCATCCATTGTATTTAATAGGGTTCTAATGTTCGTGCGAACTTTCGGTCCGTTCGCGGGTTCTGGTGCGAACCGAACCCGGGGGTGTTCGGCTCATCACTACTGTTCAGTGTGCATAGTCTGCCAGCTGTGCATGCCGGGAGGGGGTACTTAAGGGGCAGATGCCAGTAGGCGGGGAGTTCGTGGGTGACCCAGAGGACCCCTTGGTCCTAGGAGCGTACCCCTCTTTCGGTGGCCCTCATGGCCAGGGGTGCGTGCGTGTGTATTCAGTCCCGGGCACCTTTAGCCTGAGGCTGCATTGTTCCAGGTAGGCCCAGCACCTTTGGCTGAGGCCTACATTAGAAGAGGAATCCAATGGGTACTCAAGTAGGGGGTAACACGCTCTGAAGGAGAGGAAACCAGAGGAGGACCTATCCAAGGAGATCGGTGAAAGAAGTCACTGTCTCGAGAGAGGCCTGGTTACCTATCAGAGGGAAGGACTCCATAATCCGCCACAAGCCTTGTAATGTGCCCCATTGGCACCTAAGGACTTAAATATTACAAGTGCTGGGAAGTTCAAGATTTGGAAGCTGTCTGATCGTATCCCTAGGAAATTACAAGTGAATGTTCCGTGCTCCACACCGGCTGCTAGGACCGTGAGAGGGGACTATCCGAGTGAGCAAATCCCACCTGACTGGCGATGATTATTAGTTGAGTGCCGCGTGCCTGAACCTACCTCCCTGTCATTTTTCTCTATCTACAACTTTCCTGTCAAGTTATCAAGCAAAGAAAATAAACCTTTCTTTATTGGGTTTAATACTGTCTGGACAATGGCCTTCTTGAAGTAAAGAGAGAGAATAGACTTCTTCCTACACTCTAGGGTGAAGAACCAACGGAAGGAGGTAACTCGCTGCAGGACCCAAAAAATAGATAACACCGCTCACCCTCTTCAACAAGGAGAACACTGGGCATGTGGCATGGTGTGTCCCACTTGCCAGTGGAGGTAAGCAAGCAAGGGATCTGTGTGCTACATATACTTGGGCGTGATGCAGAGATCCTATGATTACTAGGTCACTCCCCTTTTCTTTCAGTAGTAAACAGAGTGGTCACGTGACCAGTGCGGGGACAGGGTCACCCAGTGCCCAGGGCAAAGATGTTAAACTGCGCCCCCCGTTCATGTTGTGCAAGTTTAGGGGATCCAACATCCAGCAGTCAATCGCTTGTAAAATTGACTGCCTCCTGTCCTGTATTAGACAGGTATCTGCTCCCCCCTGAAAGGTGCCAAATGTGACACCGGAGGGTTCCAAAAAGTGGAAGTTCCATTTTTGGGTGGAACTCCACTTTAAGTAAAAGAGACAGAATATCAACCAAAAATCCATGAAAAAAACACATGATACAAATGTTATAAATTAAAGTGGTTGTAAACAATGTAAACCCTTTACAACCACTTTATGCTACAGGTAAGCCTATATTAAGGCTTACCTGTAGCTACCCAGGATATCTCCTAAACCTGCACAGTTTAGGAGACATCCCCTGCCCCCTGCATGTGCCGATGTCATCGGCACATGCGCACTGGGGCAAACTGAAGCAATGGCACCTATGTGCTGTTGCTTCAGTCCGTGTGCCGTTACCGGCGGCTCCCGCGCGCATGCGCGGGAGTGACGTCATCGCGGCTCCAGCCAATCACAGCACCGGAGCCGCGATACCCGGAAGTAACCCCCGGGAGAGATGTCGCTGCCGGAGGGGGAGACGAGGACCGCTGCGGGGGCTTCGATCTAAGGTAAGTAATTCATAATGAGCTAGAATGCTATGCATACTATCTCATTATGCCTTTGTCTTGCAGGTTTTTTTATTTTTTTATTCTGGGTTTACAACCACTTTCAGTTGCAGTTGCAGTGAGTAATATAAATATTTGATCCCCCGCCAACCAACAATACTTTTGGCTCCCACAGACTGGCTACAGAATGTGCTCACGTGGTACACAGATTAGTCCTGTCAAATTAAGAAGGTGCTCCTAACAACAACTCGTTATGTGTATAAAAGACACCTGTCCACAGAATCTTTCTTCCATTCAAACCTCATCATCATGGGCAAGACCAAAGAGCTGTCAAAGGACGTCAGGGACAAGATTGTAGACCTACACAAGGCTGGAATGGGCTACAAGACCATCAGCAAGAAGCTTGGTGAGAAGGAGACAATTGTTGGAGTGATTATTCGCAAAATGGAAGAAATACAAAATAACCATCAATCTCCCCCGGTCTGGAGCTCCGTGCAAGATTTTGCCTCATGGGGTGAGGATGATCATAAGAAAAGTAAGGGATCAGCCCAGAACTACACAGGAGTAGGGATGAGCTCGGTGTTCGAGTCGAACGTACGTTCGACTCGAACATCGGCTGTTCGATCGCTCGGCGAACAACGAACGATTTGGGCCGTTCGCGCCAAATTCGAGTGACGGGAACGGCCGACAATGCACTACGCCATCGCAGTGTCATCCAGGCGCTGTGATTGGCCAAGCATGCACTGTGACCCCGCATGCTTGGCCAATCACAGGGCCGGCAGCGAGGAGAGCAATGATTGGCCACAGGCAGGATGCCTGTGGCCAATTATTGATGAGGGGGTTTAGTACACGCCCCACACTATAAAAGGCCGCCAGCACGGCGGCCTTGTGTAGTGTGTTCCGGAGCAGGGAAAGAGAAGCATAGGCAGGGACAGTGTCATTTTTTTCTTTACTAATCCTGGATTCCTTGTGTTTAGGGACAGAGAAGGATAGTTAGGGAGAGTGTCAGTGTGTTATTCTGTGCTAAACCTTGTTTGTTTGTAGGGACAGAGAAGGACAGTGAGGGAAAGTGTCAGTGTACTATTCTGTGCTAAACCAATCTTGCTGAAGCATATTGCAAATCCTTGTGTTTAGGGACACAGAAGGACACTCAGTGAGGGAAAGTGTCAGTGTACTATTCTGTGCTAAACCAATCTTGCTGAAGCATATTGCAAATCCTTGTGTTTAGGGACACAGAAGGACACTCAGTGAGGGAAAGTGTCAGTGTACTATTCTGTGCTAAACCAATCTTGCTGAAGCATATTGCAAATCCTTGTGTTTAGGGACAGAGAAGGACACTCAGGCCTCGTACACACGACCGATTTTCTCGGCAAGAACCAGCAAGAAACTTGCTGGCAGAGAGGTCTTGCCGAGTAAATCGGTCGTGTGTACGCTGCTAGCGTGTTTCTCGTCGAGAAAACCGACAAGAAACCTCGACGAGAAAATAGAGAACCTGCTCTCTATTTTCTCGTCGAGATTCTCCTCGGCGTGTTTCTCGACGAGAAAAGTGAGTGTGTGTACACTTACCTGTCCGCCCGGAAGCCCGCGCATGTTCGAAATGAATTTGACGCATGCGCGGTAGCTTCCTAGGCATACGTAGGGTATACCAAGATGGCGGCGACGGCATCGAATGTGACGAGCGCATGCTCGACGTAGTCGATGACGTCACTGCGTACACTCCTTTCAAAGAACCGCGGGTTCTTTGAAACGAGCGTGTGTACACTCGGCCGGGACAAGTTTCTTGTCCAAGAATCTCGTCGAAAAAAACGACATGTTTTTCTCAACGAGAATCTCGGCCGTGTGTACGAGGCCTCAGTGAGGGAAAGTGTCAGTGTACTATTCTGTGCTAAACCAATCTTGCTGAAGCATATTGCAAATCCTTGTGTTTAGGGACACAGAAGGACACTCAGTGAGGGAAAGTGTCAGTGTACTATTCTGTGCTAAACCAATCTTGCTGAAGCATATTGCAAATCCTTGTGTTTAGGGACAGAGAAGGACACTCAGTGAGGGAAAGTGTCAGTGTACTATTCTGTGCTAAACCAATCTTGCTGAAGCATATTGCAAATCCTTGTGTTTAGGGACACAGAAGGACACTCAGTGAGGGAAAGTGTCAGTGTACTATTCTGTGCTAAACCAATCTTGCTGAAGCATATTGCAAATCCTTGTGTTTAGGGACAGAGAAGGACACTCAGTGAGGGAAAGTGTCAGTGTACTATTCTGTGCTAAACCAATCTTGCTGAAGCATATTGCAAATCCTTGTGTTTAGGGACAGAGAAGGACACTCAGTGAGGGAAAGTGTCAGTGTACTATTCTGTGCTAAACCAATCTTGCTGAAGCATATTGCAAATCCTTGTGTTTAGGGACAGAGAAGGACACTCAGGCCTCGTACACACGACCGATTTTCTCGGCAAGAACCAGCAAGAAACTTGCTGGCAGAGAGGTCTTGCCGAGTAAATCGGTCGTGTGTACGCTGCTAGCGTGTTTCTCGTCGAGAAAACCGACAAGAAACCTCGACGAGAAAATAGAGAACCTGCTCTCTATTTTCTCGTCGAGATTCTCCTCGGCGTGTTTCTCGACGAGAAAAGTGAGTGTGTGTACACTTACCTGTCCGCCCGGAAGCCCGCGCATGTTCGAAATGAATTTGACGCATGCGCGGTAGCTTCCTAGGCATACGTAGGGTATACCAAGATGGCGGCGACGGCATCGAATGTGACGAGCGCATGCTCGACGTAGTCGATGACGTCACTGCGTACACTCCTTTCAAAGAACCGCGGGTTCTTTGAAACGAGCGTGTGTACACTCGGCCGGGACAAGTTTCTTGTCCAAGAATCTCGTCGAAAAAAACGACATGTTTTTCTCAACGAGAATCTCGGCCGTGTGTACGAGGCCTCAGTGAGGGAAAGTGTCAGTGTACTATTCTGTGCTAAACCAATCTTGCTGAAGCATATTGCAAATCCTTGTGTTTAGGGACACAGAAGGACACTCAGTGAGGGAAAGTGTCAGTGTACTATTCTGTGCTAAACCAATCTTGCTGAAGCATATTGCAAATCCTTGTGTTTAGGGACAGAGAAGGACACTCAGTGAGGGAAAGTGTCAGTGTACTATTCTGTGCTAAACCAATCTTGCTGAAGCATATTGCAAATCCTTGTGTTTAGGGACACAGAAGGACACTCAGTGAGGGAAAGTGTCAGTGTACTATTCTGTGCTAAACCAATCTTGCTGAAGCATATTGCAAATCCTTGTGTTTAGGGACAGAGAAGGACACTCAGTGAGGGAAAGTGTCAGTGTACTATTCTGTGCTAAACCAATCTTGCTGAAGCATATTGCAAATCCTTGTGTTTAGGGACAGAGAAGGACACTCAGTGAGGGAAAGTGTCAGTGTACTATTCTGTGCTAAACCAATCTTGCTGAAGCATATTGCAAATCCTTGTGTTTAGGGACAGAGAAGGACACTCAGGCCTCGTACACACGACCGATTTTCTCGGCAAGAACCAGCAAGAAACTTGCTGGCAGAGAGGTCTTGCCGAGTAAATCGGTCGTGTGTACGCTGCTAGCGTGTTTCTCGTCGAGAAAACCGACAAGAAACCTCGACGAGAAAATAGAGAACCTGCTCTCTATTTTCTCGTCGAGATTCTCCTCGGCGTGTTTCTCGACGAGAAAAGTGAGTGTGTGTACACTTACCTGTCCGCCCGGAAGCCCGCGCATGTTCGAAATGAATTTGACGCATGCGCGGTAGCTTCCTAGGCATACGTAGGGTATACCAAGATGGCGGCGACGGCATCGAATGTGACGAGCGCATGCTCGACGTAGTCGATGACGTCACTGCGTACACTCCTTTCAAAGAACCGCGGGTTCTTTGAAACGAGCGTGTGTACACTCGGCCGGGACAAGTTTCTTGTCCAAGAATCTCGTCGAAAAAAACGACATGTTTTTCTCAACGAGAATCTCGGCCGTGTGTACGAGGCCTCAGTGAGGGAAAGTGTCAGTGTACTATTCTGTGCTAAACCAATCTTGCTGAAGCATATTGCAAATCCTTGTGTTTAGGGACACAGAAGGACACTCAGTGAGGGAAAGTGTCAGTGTACTATTCTGTGCTAAACCAATCTTGCTGAAGCATATTGCAAATCCTTGTGTTTAGGGACAGAGAAGGACACTCAGTGAGGGAAAGTGTCAGTGTACTATTCTGTGCTAAACCAATCTTGCTGAAGCATATTGCAAATCCTTGTGTTTAGGGACACAGAAGGACACTCAGTGAGGGAAAGTGTCAGTGTACTATTCTGTGCTAAACCAATCTTGCTGAAGCATATTGCAAATCCTTGTGTTTAGGGACAGAGAAGGACACTCAGTGAGGGAAAGTGTCAGTGTACTATTCTGTGCTAAACCAATCTTGCTGAAGCATATTGCAAATCCTTGTGTTTAGGGACAGAGAAGGACACTCAGTGAGGGAAAGTGTCAGTGTACTATTCTGTGCTAAACCAATCTTGCTGAAGCATATTGCAAATCCTTGTGTTTAGGGACAGAGAAGGACACTCAGTGAGGGAAAGTGTCAGTGTACTATTCTGTGCTAAACCAATCTTGCTGAAGCATATTGCAAATCCTTGTGTTTAGGGACACAGAAGGATAGGCAGGGGACAGTGTCAGTGTCATTGTTGCTAAGCCTCCTGCACAGTATACACCTGAAGCTAGCCCTTATTGCTGTTTTTCCCATCTCCCTGCAGGCCATCCATTAGAATGTCTGGAAGGCAAACAAGGAGAGGCAGACAGTCAGGAGCCAATAAAAGAGGGCAAGCAGGCTCTGTGTCTGGGGGCAACAGTGCTGGTCGTGGACGCGGTGCATTGTCATCAGCACATGGCCATGGGACACGCTTGTCCTTCTTTTCGGCAGCTGGACATGTTGAGCCACATCATGCCGAAGACTTGGTAGAGTGGATGACCAAGCCCTCCTCATCCTCCTCATCCTCTCTCACCCAGGCTCAGGGTACTGGCAAAGCAGCTGCCAAAGCGTCCTCTTCCCTGGTATCAATGTCATCATCAGTCACTTCTTCCCTAGACCCACCATGTCCTCCTCCTGAGGAGTCCCCCGAACTGTTTGAGCACAGTGTTGGGTACATGCTCCAGGAGGATGCCCAGCGTTTCGAAGGATCTGATGATGATACCCAGCTAGAGGAAGGCAGTAGCGTGAGAGCAGAGAGAGGGGATGCTCAAGAAGGACACCAATCTGGCAGTCATGTTCCAGCAGCTGCAGCATACTGCCAGATTGGCTCCAGTGATGAGGAGGGAGGGGATGATGAGGTCACTGACTCCACGTGGGTGCCTAATAGGAGAGAGGAGGAGGAGGAGGAGGATGAGGAGGAGGCACATCTCCAACGAGGCAGGATGCCCTTGGGTGGCCAGCGTAAGGGCAGCACACCGACGGAATCACACCGCAGAGCTCCGCCTGTGCAGGGCGCTGCCTCTGCCCGTCATTCAAAAAGTTCTTTGGTGTGGGCCTTTTTTGAGGCGAGTGCATCAGATCGCACAGCTGCTGTTTGCAACATATGTCTCAAGCGTATATCGCGTGGCCAAAACATCAGCCGCTTGGGCACCACATGCTTGACCAGACATATGTTGACCTGCCATGCAGCTCGTTGGCAAGCCTACCTTAAAGACCCACACCAAAGAACAAAGCGGACCTCTCCTTGCACCGCATCAGCTGGGATCTCCAACCCCACTATACCTTCAGTCCTCTCTGAAACCTGCACTGAGAGGAATGAAGGTGTAGAATTAGGTGTGTCACAGCCCAGTACTTGCGGGCACTCTGCTAGCAGTACACCGACGTCCGATTCTAGCAGGCAAATTTCCCTGCCCCAGCTGCTGGACCGTCGAAAGAAGTTCACTCCCAGCCATCCACATGCCCAGCGGTTGAATGCTAGCTTGGCTAAATTGCTAGCGCTTCAACTGCTGCCTTTTCAGTTGGTAGACTCGGCCCCCTTCCGTGAGTTTGTGCAATGTGCGGTTCCTCAGTGGCAGGTTCCCAAACGCCACTTTTTCTCACGGAAGGCGATTCCGGCTCTGTACCGGCATGTGGAAGGCAATGTCTTGGCCTCGCTGGACAGGGCGGTCAGCAGTAAGGTGCATATTACCACTGACTCATGGTCCAGCAGGCATGGACAGGGACGTTACCTTTCTTTCACGGCCCATTGGGTCACTCTTTTGGCAGCTGGGAAGGATGCAGGACAAGGTGCAGTAGTGTTGGAGGTTGTTCCACTGCCACGCCTCCAAAATGCTACTACTGGTTGTGACACACCTCTCTCCTCCACCCCCTCCTCTTCTTCTTCCTCCACGGCCTCTTACTGTGCTTTGTCCTCAGGACCAGCGGTGCTCCGTAGGCGTTCAAGGGGCTACGCAAGTACGCAGGCAAAAAGATGCCATGCCGTGCTTGCGCTGGTGTGTTTGGGGGACAGGAGCCACACTGGGGCAGAGGTCCTGTCTGCTCTGCAGGGGCAGGCCGAGAGGTGGTTGACGCCACGCCAGCTTAAGCCAGGAATGGTGGTTTGCGACAATGGCACCAACCTCCTCTCCGCCCTCCTACAGGGACAACTGACCCATGTGCCCTGTGTGGCTCACGTCCTTAACATGGTGGTGCAGCGGTTCTTGGGCAGGTACCCGGGCTTACAGGATGTCCTGAGGCAGGCCAGGAAAGTCTGTGTGCATTTCCGCAGATCTTATAATGCCAGTGCTCGCCTGGCTGAGCTGCAAAAGGAGTTGAACCTGCCCAAGAACCGCCTTATATGTGACATGCCCACCAGGTGGAACTCAACGTTGGCCATGCTGCAGCGGCTGCACACGCAGCAGAGGGCCATCAATGAGTACCTGTTGTCAGGGTCACCTGTGGCCAGGTGACAGATGCACACCGTAGGGGGACAGGAGTGCACCGCGAGGTAGTGAACCCTATGGCTGGCTTCTGTGGATAGGAAACTGGGTGGTTGTGGAAAGCGGGACCAGAGGAGCACAACCGGGATCCCAACGGAAGCGAGAGCCAAGATTCCCCAGGGCGCGGAGTCTAAGACCCAGCTGGTCTTCTCCAGGGCCTCTAGTGGTGAGGATGTTACGCTGCAGGCTGGGACCAGGTCGCGGCCCCTGGAGTTTCCTAGCTCACGCCCCGTAGGATAAGGGGAAGCAGCAGCACACGATAGAGAGAACCGAATAACAAGCCGAAGGTCAGGGGCCACAAGCAGACAAGGATAACGAAGAACGAGCCGAAGGTCAAGGGTCACGAGCAGACAGGGATGGTCGGGGACAAGCCAATAACGTAACAGAGAGACAGACGTAGCACACGGCAGGCAGGAACCCAAACACACAATGCCTAACAAACACGTTGATCAGCAAAGCAGGCTTGCAGTGCACAGGTTAATATAGTGTTCAGTGATAGGGCCTGGGGTGGAGTCAGGCTGGGAGGAGATTATAAAGGAAGCCAGGTGAAAGGGCTCAGGCCTCTAAGATGAACACATGGGAAGGAAGGTAAGCTGACAGACAAACACTACTGCATATCCATGACAGTACCCTCCCTCTTATGGGCCCTCCCCCGCCTGGACCCAGGCTTAAAGGGAAATCTCTGATAAAACCTTCTCAACAGATGAGGTGCAGCGACATCAGATGCAGCGATCCAAGACGCCTCCTCAGGACCAAAACCTCTCCAATGCACAAGGTACTGAAGAATGCCTCTGCAGAGCCGAGAATCCAGAACTTGTCTAACCTCGTACTTAAGATTATCCTCAGAGACCGAAAACGAGGTAGGGAGATGACAAGAAGATCTATTGAGGACCAAAGGCTCTCTAGGAATAAGCAAGGGCATGAGAGGATCAACAGGAATCTGAGGAGGGTCCCCTAGACCCTTAAAGGGGAACTGGTCATCTTGCACAGGACCATCAGACTGGGCAGATGTCAGTGGAACCCTGAAGTCAGGTTGGTTAGAAGGTGACATGTCGCCGGAGTCAAGCTGAATAGCTGAAGGACAAGCAGAATGTCCCAAACAAGAAAAAGTAGGAGGCTCACTGGGCATGGGCTGGACTGGCATAACTAGTACAGAGGCAGAGTGAATAGCTGAGTCAGGTGTAGCGACTACCTGAATCGCATCGCAAGACGTAGTGACTGCAGGACTTGTAGACAAGCTAGCCTGGCTGTGCGTCCAAGGGTGGTTAGGGACAGAGAAATGTAAATGGTTATGCAACCTGGAATGAATGACCGGCTCAGATTCACAGGGGGCAACCTTGGGTAGGCAGGACGAGGAACAGGAGGGACCCCAAGCCAGGATCTGTCCAGTAGTCCAGTCCACATGAGGAGAATGGAGCTGTAACCATGGGAGACCCAAAATGATAGGCGTTGAGGCCTTGGGTAAGATAAGGAAGGATATCCACTCCTGGTGGAGTGTCCCTACCGACATCTTAACAGGGAGGGTCTGGAAGCGGATAGGTCCCCCTGGGAGAACAGTACCATCAATCGCCAAGACCACCAATGGCGTGGTGAGGGGCAAAAGAGTAAGTCTCATGGACGATGCGATTTCCCAGTCCATGAAATTACCAGCGGCTCCGGAATCCAGATATGCTGAGACCGAATGAGAAGAAGCACCAACATGAAGGAACACAGAAAGCATAAGACGAGAAGGGGAAGGTGATATTTCTGGGTCCAATACTCCACTTTCCAGATGAAGTGGACCCGAACGTTTTTCTGGACAAAGAGAGCAAGTGTCACGAAAATGACCTTTGCCCCCACAGTAAAGACACAGACCAAGAGTTCTGCGCCTAGCACGTTCCTCGGGGGATAACCTGGTCCGACCCAGCTGCATGGGTTCCTCAGCTGGTAGGAGATGCTCTACGGGTCGAAGAGAGGGGAGCTCAGGCTGACTAAGAACCAAGGAGTGCTGGCGTTGCTTTTCTAAGGTCCTCTCCTGAAAGCGAATATCGATCTGGTTACACAAGGAGATAACGCCGGCCAGATCAGTGGGGATGGTTCTTCCTGCTAATTCATCCTTCACTCTATCAGACAGGCCATGCAAAAAGGTTGCGACTAAGGCCTCATTGTTCCAGCTCAACTCAGCCGACAGTATGCGGAAATGAAGGGCATACTGTCCCACAGAAGCAGACTCTTGGCGGAGACGTAAAAGGGCGCTGGCCGCTGAAGAGACACGAGCCGGTTCTTCGAAGATATTCCGAAAAAGTTTCAAGAAGCCAGACAGGCTAGAAACCACTGGATCATTCAGTTCCCACAGAGGGGCTGCCCAGGCTAAAGCTTCACCAGAGAGGA
This sequence comes from Rana muscosa, assembly GCA_029206835.1. Taxonomy (NCBI): domain Eukaryota; kingdom Metazoa; phylum Chordata; class Amphibia; order Anura; family Ranidae; genus Rana; species Rana muscosa. The sequence continues at coordinate 307,184,448 of CM055120.1, forward strand.
GGGAAATGATATAGGCTACCTTAGCCCGATCAGACAGGAAGTTTTGGGGCTGGAGCTCAAAATGAATCGTGCATTGGCTAAGGAACCCCCTGCAAGCCTTGGAGTCCCCAGAGAAACGGGACGGAGCTGGCAGTTGTAGTGAGTGTGTGGCTGCGACTGGTGCAATAGGTGCAGCCGCTGATTGTATTTGAGGTTGTGGATTCAGGGTTCCCAAGGAGGCCTGAAGCTGCTCGAAGCGAGAAGCCAGATCCTGGAGGAATCGCATCGCCTGGGTCTGATTTGATTCCTGGGTCTCAAGTCTGCGAACTATGCCCTGCAATGGATCATCCGCGGGAAGCGGGATGTCAGCCGGGTTCATGGCTGATCAAACTGTCAGGGTCACCTGTGGCCAGGTGACAGATGCACACCGTAGGGGGACAGGAGTGCACCGCGAGGTAGTGAACCCTATGGCTGGCTTCTGTGGATAGGAAACTGGGTGGTTGTGGAAAGCGGGACCAGAGGAGCACAACCGGGATCCCAACGGAAGCGAGAGCCAAGATTCCCCAGGGCGCGGAGTCTAAGACCCAGCTGGTCTTCTCCAGGGCCTCTAGTGGTGAGGATGTTACGCTGCAGGCTGGGACCAGGTCGTGGCCCCTGGAGTTTCCTAGCTCACGCCCCGTAGGATAAGGGGAAGCAGCAGCACACGATAGAGAGAACCGAATAACAAGCCGAAGGTCAGGGGCCACAAGCAGACAAGGATAACGAAGAACGAGCCGAAGGTCAAGGGTCACGAGCAGACAGGGATGGTCGGGGACAAGCCAATAACGTAACAGAGAGACAGACGTAGCACACGGCAGGCAGGAACCCAAACACACAATGCCTAACAAACACGTTGATCAGCAAAGCAGGCTTGCAGTGCACAGGTTAATATAGTGTTCAGTGATAGGGCCTGGGGTGGAGTCAGGCTGGGAGGAGATTATAAAGGAAGCCAGGTGAAAGGGCTCAGGCCTCTAAGATGAACACATGGGAAGGAAGGTAAGCTGACAGACAAACACTACTGCATATCCATGACACCTGTGCAACTACGGCACCAGGACAGGGTCAGGGGAGCTCGGTTTTTTTTCACCACGCCAGTGGGGCATGATCAGGGATGCATGCACTGTCCTGGCACCATTTGAGGAGGCCACGAGGATGGTGAGCAGTGACAGTGCATGCATCAGTGACACTGTACCTCTTGTCCACCTGTTGGAGCACACGCTGTGTGGAATAATGGACAGGGCACTTGAGGCAGAACAGAGGCAGGAAGAGGAGGACTTCCTTGCCTCTCAAGGCCCCCTTTACCCAGACAGTGTTCCTTCTGTCCCACCCATCGCACAGGAAGAGGAGGAGGAGGAGGAGGAGGAGGATTGTGTCAGCATGGAGGTGGAGCCTGGCACTCAGCATCATCAGCAGCAGTCTTTTAGGGATGATTTACAGTCCCAAGAAACCAGTGGAGGTGGCTGTGGATCATGTCGTCCTTAGTGACCCAGAGGACTCCGGACTGAATGCCTCAGCTAACCTACGCTGCATGGCCTCCCTGATCCTGCAAACTCTGCGGAAGGATCCTAGTATTCTTCGGATCAAGGAGAGGGACCATTACTGGCTGGCCACTCTCCTTGATCCACGGTACAAGGGTAAGGTTGTGGACCTTATGTTACCGTCGTAAAGAGGGAGCAGAGGATGAGACAACTCCGGGAGGCCTTGCAGAAAGGTCTGTGCAACGCGTTCCCAGAGACTGGGAGGTTACAAACTCCTGGTCCTGGACAACGAGTTGCTGAGGCTTCGGTCAGTCAAAGAAGGAGCGGTGGGGAAGGTGGCCGTCTGACCGATGCGTTCAGACAATTCTTTTGTCCGCAGCCCCAAAGTGTGATCGGTTCCAGCAACCATCGCCAGCGTCTGATATACATGGTGCAGGAATACCTAGGGGCAAGGTCAGACTTGGACACCTTCCCCACCGAAAATCCTCTGGCTTACTGGGTCTTGAGGATGGATCACTGGCCAGAGCTTGCACAGTATGCAATTGAGCTACTGGCCTGTCCTGCATCCAGCGTTCTTTCAGAACGCACATTCAGTGCTGCTGGAGGATTTGTCACGGATCACAGTGTGCGCCTGTCCACCGACTCGGTTGATCGACTGACTTTCATCAAGATGAACCAGTCTTGGATCACCACCAGCTACCACACACCTGATGCTGATATAACAGACTAATTTATTTTAAAATGTCACATCCCTTCAAGACTGATGCTGATGCTGAGTGCCTGTGCTGTTATGTTGACTGGCTATCCTCCTCCTCCTCAATGATCCGATTGATGATGATAGCTTGGAAGAACATTTTTGTTTCTGGGTGCCGCCACCAGTGCCTAAGGCCCAATTTTTCAGCCCCTGTTTAACAGGGGCGTGTAATTACAATTTTTGATGCAATACTTTGCAACAGGGCTCATTGCTGTGCTCCAAGTACAGTATCTGTGAGGGGTTGCAGTGTTGTGCCACCAGTGCCTAAGGCCCAATTTTTCAGCCCTTGTTCAACAGGGGCATGCAATTATAATTATTGATCTAATAATTCACAGCAGGGCCCATTGCTGCGCCCACCAAGAGTAACTGTGAGGCCTTACAGTGTTGTGGCACCAGCACCACCATCAAAGGCCCAATTTTTCCTACCACTGTTCAACAATTATATGTAATTACAATTCCTGATATAATAGTTGACAGCAGGGCGTTCCAGCACCCACCAAGAGTAACTGTGAGTGCTTACAGTGTTGTGCCAACACCAACACCTAAGGGGCCAATTTCTGCAGAGTATATACGGCAGGTCCCTACTTTCAAACATCCAACTTTCAAACGACTCCTACTTGCAAACGGAAGAAGACAACAGGAAGTGAGAGGAAATCTACCCCTTGGAAGGAAAATTCTCTCCTGTAAGAATTAATATGGGAGAAAGGTGTCACCTCTCTACTGATGCTTTATCACCAATCCTTGTTTCAATACAAACACCACATTTCAAAAACAGTTGTCATTGGGACGGAAAGTGAGGTGAAATGTTCTGAACAGGGGCACAGACAGCAAAACAAATGTTACAGGGGTGATAACCCTTCCCTATGTTTTCCAAAAAGCTTAAAAATAGATTTTTTGGCTGGAGCTACACTTAAACAATGTACCAGTTCAAAATTACAAACAGATTCTACATAAGAACAAACCTACAGTCCCTGTCTTGTATGCACCGCCTGTATACGGCTGTTCAGAGTATATAGGGCCTTTTTTATTTTGTGTGCGGGGTTCCCCTTAATATCTATACAAGACCCAAAGGGGCTGGTAATGGGCTGGGGTAGGGGGGGGGGCTGTGATGGGGTAGCTATGCCATTTTTCTTAAAGATTTTCATCCATATTACCGGGACCAGACATTACATTAAAGCCGCAAGCAGTTTTAAATGGCTTTTTTTTTCCTTTAGAAATGTAATTTTGTGCAGGGACAGTTCTAAACACGGGAAACACGTGGCACTTCACAGGCATACTTTAGACACCCCCCAGGTACGATATTTAAAGGAATATTTGATTATTTTTTTTTTCACTTTATGCATCATTAAAATGACTGCTCCCGAAAAACGGCCGTTTTTAAAACTTCTTTTTGCATTGATACATGTCCCCTGGTGCAGAACCCGGGTTCCCAAACCCTTTTTAGGACAATAACATGCATAATAGTCGTTATAATTAGCACTTTAGAATTAGAACGTTCGCATCCATTGTGTTTAATAGGGTTCTAATGTTCGTGCGAACTTTCGGTCCGTTCGCGGGTTCTGGTGCGAACCGAACCAGGGGGTGTTCGGCTCATCCCTACACAGGAGGAGCTTGTGAATGATCTCAAGGCAGTTGGGAGCACAGTCACCAAACAAACCATTGGTAACACAATACGCCGCCATGGATTGAAATCCTGCAGCACCCGCAAGGTCCCCCTCCTCAAGAAGCCACATGTACAGGTCTGTCTGAAGTCTGCCAATGAACATCTAAATGATTCAGAGAAGGATTGGGAGAAAGTGCTGTGGTCAGATGAGACCAAAATTGAGCTCTTTGGCATTAACTTGACTCGCCGTGTTTTGAGAAAGGAAAATGCTGACTATGACCCTTATGCCTAGTACACACAACCGTTTTTTCCGTCGGATAATAAACCAACGGTTTTCCCGACAGAATTCCTCTCAGCCTGCCTTGCATACACACGCTCAGACAAAAGTCCGCCCGTCCAAATCACGGTGACGTACAACACGTACGACGGCACTATAAAGGGGAAGTTCCATTCCAACGGCGCCACCCTTTGGACTGCTTTTGCTGATCCTCGTGTTAGTAAAAGTTTGGTGAGAGACGATTCGCGCTTTTTAGCCTCGTGCTTTTCAGTCCGTTACAGCGTGAGGAATGTGATATCTCCATTACGAACGCTAGTTTTACCAGAAAGAGCGCTCCCGTCTCATACTTGATTCTAAGCATGTGCGTTTTTTTGCCCGTCGGAAAACAATACAGACGAACGGTTTTCCCGGCAGGATTTTTTCCTGCCGGGAAAAAAAAAAATCCTGCTCTCTTTTTTTTGTCCGGCAGTTTTCCCGCCGGAAAAACTGCGATGGAGCATACACACGGCCGGGATTCCCGACGAAAAGCTTTCATAGCAGTTTTTCCGTCTGAAAAACCGGTTGTGTGTACGAGGCATAAGAACACTATCCCTACAGTCAAGCACGAAGGTGGAAACATGATGCTTTGGGGTTGTTTGTCTGCTAAAGGTACAGAATGACTTTGCCGCAGAACCTTCTTCCCTCAGCCAGAAGATGGGTCTTCCAGTATGACAATGACTCAAAACATACCACCAAGGCAACAAAGGAGTGGATCAAGAGTAAGCACATGAAGGTCATAGGGTGGTCTAGCCAGCCTCCAGACCATAATCCTATAGAAAATTTATGGAGGGAGCTTAAACTTCGAGTTACCAAGCGACAGCTAAAAAAACCCTAAAGCGGAAAGCGGAGCTCCGGCGTAAAATAATTTTTTTTTAAAAGCCAGCAGCTACAAATACTGCAGCTGCTGACTTTTAATAAATGGACACTTACCTGTCCTGGAGTCCAGCGACGTCGGCAGCAGAAGACGAGTAATCGCTCGTCTCTCGGCTGCCCCCACCGCCATCCTCGGTGAGGGAATCAGGAAGTGAAGCGTTGCGGCTTCACTGCCTGGTTCTCTACTGCGCATGCGCGAGTCGCGCTGCGCCGTCCTCACTGTTCCCCACCGTGTTTTGGGAGCCGTGTGTTTCCCAGAACACAACGGGGGGGGGACGGGGGGACTGACGCACTACCTGAAGGTCCCCGCAGAATCTATGCCCGGAAGTGGGTGCAAATACCTGTCTGAGATGTGGGCAAACCTGATCACCAACTGCAAGAAACGTCTGACCTCTGTGCTTCCCAACAAGGGTTTCTCCACCAACTACTAAGTCATGTTTTGCTTGGGTATCGAATACTTATTTTACTCACTGAACTGCAACTCAATTTATAACATTTGTATTGTGTGTTTTTTCAGGATTTTTGGTTGATATTCTGTCTCTGTCATTTAAAATACACCTATGATAAAAATTATAGACTGATCATTTCTTAGTAAGTGGGCAAACTTATAAAATCTGCAGGGGATCAAATAATTATTTCCCCACTGTAAATGGTTTGTCGTCTCATCCTTACAACTTTTACTTTTGCTGGACAGCTTGGTTTGTTAAAGGAAGTTGTAAGAAAAAAAAAACAAAAAAAAAAACTAAGGCTTGGTTCACATATAAATGCGAATTGGATGCATTCTTAAACATGTCCAATTCGCATAACATGTAAATTTGAATGTCTTTCAATGCAGCGGGTTCACACATGTGCGGAGCGACCACGGTGTGGTTTCAATAGGGGTCCTGTGCATTTTTTGGGTCCAGTTCAGGTGCGATTTCAGGTAAAATTTGACACATTCTGCATGATAACCTCTTTTTTGTACAAATTATCCAAAAAACAATACAAATTATGGAAAAATAAAATAAAACATTTCACCTGGAAACTTTGGAATGCCTCTACTTTATGTGAGTTATTGCATCTAATCTGTATGATTCTACTATGTTGGATGTTTTATTCCTTGATAAAATAAAGAATAAAAAAATAATTTGCACCTGAACCAGTGAACAGAAACGCACCGGACTGCCGCACTAAAACTGCAGCAGCATATGTGTGAACCCAGCCTTACTGGCTGAATCACAAAGTGAAAATAAAGATAAATAAAAATAAAAAAAATATATAACATTTTACTTTCTGGGTTTAATACCGCTTTAACCACTTGCCGACTGCCTAACGTAGATTTACCTGTACGTTGCTTTGAATATGCCGCCTAGCGGGCGCACCATGAGCTCCGTGACCGTGCCCACGGGACCCGGGGACTCGATGTCCGCCGGTGTCCCGCGATTGTGTCATGGAGCTGCAGAACGGGGAGATGCCTATGTAAACTAGGCATTTCCCTGTTCTGCCTAGTGATCGCTGTCATGTCAGTGGTAGCCCATCCCCCTCACTGTTAGAATCACTCCCTAGGACACACTTAACCCCTTCCTCGCCTCTTAGTGGTTAACCCTTTCCCTGCCCGTGTCATTTACACAGTAATCAGTGCATTTTTATAGCACTGATCGCTGTATAAATGACAATGGTCAAAAATATCCGATGTGTCTGCCGCAATATCGCAGTCAGGATAAAAATCGCAGATCCCCGCCATTACTAGTAAAAAAAAAAATAATAATAATAAAAATGCCATAAAACTACCCCCTATTTTGTAGATGCTATAACTTTTGCGCAAACCAATCAATATACGTTTTTTTTTTACCAAAAATATGTAGAAGAAAACACATCGGCCTAAACTGAGGAATTTTTTTTTTTTATGTATTTTTTGGGGATATTTATTATAGTAAAAAAAAAAGTAAAAAATATTGCCTTTTTTTTCAAAATTGCCGCAATTTTTTTGTTTATAGCGCAAAAAATAAAAACCGCAGAGGTGATCAAATACCACCAAAAGAAAGTTCTATTTGTTGGAAAAAAAGGACGTCAATTTTGTTTGGGTGAAACGTCGCACGACCGCGCAATTGTCAGTTAAAGCGACGCAGTGCCGAATCACAAAAAATGGCCCGGTCATTGGGCAGCCAACTCTTCCGGGGCTGAAGTGGTTAAGCCTTTGCACCTTACAGAGATCTGGAGCTTTTTTTTTTTTTTTTTATAATATATGGTTAAATCTAGACACTCCTCATTTTCTTCTGCCTTACAAAAAGAAAAATTTCCATGCAGAAATGATTATTACTCAGTGGCAGGTCAGGGCTAACACTATAATTTGGCTCTGCAAAGTATTATTATTTTATGATGAAATAAACAGCGCATGAGAGGGGAGGGCGCGTTCTGTCTTTACAGATGGATTCTGTATGTACGAAATAAATAAATAAAAAGAACATGAAAAGCCGGCCCGATAGAGAGCCTGGCTTCCTGTGCGCCACAGCAAATGTAATTTAGGACGGATTCTATTCCCAGTAGTATGTTAAACTGGCAGATAGTGCCGTCCATTTCCTGTGTGGACAGCTATGCGTTATTATTTTCCTTTAAAACTATTTTTGAGCAGAAAAAAAGATCTAGTAACGTCCTAAAAAGTGTAAAAAGCATCTCACGTAAAAAAAACCAAAAAAAAAACTATATGTTTTCTCGTTGTTCCTCATATGTTTTATTAAAGTAGACCTAAACCCAATACCCATATAAGATTGAATAGGTTAACGCTGCATTCCAGCCACAAAAACTTTCATTGAATTATATTCCTCAATTGTCACAAAGCATGTAAATCCACTTTGTGTGCACCAAATGCCTTTGCAAACCCAATTATTACCTTTTAAAAGCAACAGTGACATCATCACTGTGTTGTACTGAGCCTGTGCAAAGTACAGAACTGTTGCCGACCAAGACTTTTCTGGCACTTTTTTGTATATAAGTTTAAATTAGAATTTCTTGCAAGAAAAATTACTTAGAACTCCCAAACATTGTATATATATTTTTTTTTAGCAGAGACCTTAGAAAAAAAATGCAATATTTAATGTTACACGGTGTTCGCGCAGCGTTTTTTTTTTATAAATGCTATTTTTGGGGAGAAATATACTTTAACCACTTAGCCCCGGATCAATACGCAGCATAAAGACCAGGCCCCTTTTTTTCATTCGGCACTGCATCGCTTTAACTGACAATTGCGCGGTCGTGCGACGTGGCTCCCAAACAAAATTGACGTTCTTTTTTTCCCACAAATAGAGCTTTCATTTGGTGGTATTTGATCACCTCTGCGGTTTTTATTTTTTGCGCTATAAACAAAAATAGAGTGACAATTTGGAAAGAAATGCAATATTTTTTACTTTTTGCTATAATAAATATCCCCAAAAATATATAAAAAAATAGCAATCGGCGTATATTGATTGGTTTGCGCAAAAGTTATAGAGTTTACAAAATAGGGGGTAGTTTTATGGCATTTTTATAATTTTTTTTTTACTAGTAATGGCGGCGATCAGCGATTTTTTTTCGTGACTGCGACATTATGGCGGACACATCGGACACTTTTGACACATTTTTGGGACCATTGTCATTTTTACAGCGATCAGTGCAATAAAAATGCACTGGTTACTGTAAAAATGACACTGGCAGTGAAGGGGTTAACCACTAGGGGCGCTGAAGGGGTTAAAGTGGTTGTAAACCCACTTTTGCAACTTGCACCTACAGGTAAGCCTAGATTAAGGCTTACCTGTAGGTGCAAGAAATATCTCCTAAACCATGTAGGTTTAGGAGATATTTACTAAAATCACAGGCGCCGCTGTCTACGGTGCATGCGCGCCGTAGACAACGGCGCATTCATGGGGTTAATCCCATTCACAAATTCGGCTAAGTCCCCGCAATGCTTGGGCTTAGCCGAATTTGATGGCTCCCACACGTGGAGTCACGTCTTCGCCGTTCCGGCCAATCGCAGCGATGGCTGCGGCTGGAGAGAGGGACACGGACGGCTTTGGGGGCCCCGATCTAAGGTAAGTGGTACATAATGAGCTAGTATGCTAGTCATACTAGCTCATTATAGCTTTGTCTTGCAGGTAAAAAAAAAAAAAAAGTTTTATGGGTTTACAACCACTTTAAGTGTGCCTAGGGGAGTGATTACTACTGTGTGGGGGCGTGGCTACGAGTGACACGTGACCGATCTCCGCTCTGATTACACAGAGCGAAGATCGTGACATTGTCAGTAGGGGAGCGGGGAGATGTTGTGTTTACACTAACATCTCCCTGCTCCATGCCTCCGTGACACGATCGCGGGGATCCCTGCGGCGATCGAGTCCATGGGACCCGCGGTCCGACTCACGGGGAAGGCAGGGGGGTCGCGAGCACGCCGGTGGCGCGCGCGACCCTGACGTCGGGCAGTTAAAGGGGACGTACAGGTACGTGATTGTGCCTGTACGAGCCATTCTGCTGACGTATATATACAGTGGCTGGTCCTTAAGTGGTTAATAAATTTTATTGCAAAAAAACACAATATTTAAGCCAATTTATTGGTAACATATAATAGATAATGTTACGCTGAGTAAATAGATACCTAACATGTCATGCTTTAAAATTGTGCACGCCCATGGAATGGTGACAAACTAGGATACTTAAAAATCTCCATAGGCGATGCTTTAATTTTTTTTACAGGTTACCAGTGAAGAGTTACAGAGGAGGTCTATGTGTAGGGGTCGGGGTGTATGTGGAATACCAAAAAGCTCCTACTGAGGCACCATCCCCTAAGAATATGGGACTATATGTCAAGAAAAAGGTTGAACGGGGTGGGACTTTGTGTGTGCCTCAGAGGTGCAAATAAATATAGAGATACTAGAGTTATAGAAAAATAAACAACTTTTATTTTTCTGCCAAAAGGCAGTAATACCAAAAGATCAAAACATGAATTAAAACATCAATTTAAACCAAGTTACAGTTTAGGAGTTTCAAGTTCAGGGTGTGCGATTCCCAAGCATAAAAGATAGTAGGGCCTACGCGTTTCGCGGATTTCCGCTTCGTCAGGGCCCCTGAAAGTGGCACAATCAAATATTGTATAAACTCTAAAAACAGAGAGTGTTGATAGAGAAATATATAAATACCATATTTGATATAATTCAATATGCACTAGAATTATTGCTCTTTCTCCAACGTTCGCGTTGATACCTCACATGTGTGCGAACACCAATTACATATGGGTGTAGGACTTACGTATGCGTTTGCTTCTGTACTTGAGCACGGAGGGATGGGGGCACTTTAATTATTTGTTTTTCTTATTTATTTTTGTTTTTTATTTTTAAACTGTCCCTTTTATTTTTATTTTATCACTTTTATTCCTATTACAAGGTAATTAAATGCCATGGGTGCAGGGATTGCCGCATGCTCTCTACAATTCCCATCTGCCACTGTGGTGATGCTTGTAAAGAGTCCCGGGCCTGGATGACATGGCTGTGCGGGCAGAGCCATGCACAACCGCACTAAGGCCCTATAAATTTTTCACGTAGCGGGTACTCGTGTTCCCGCTCGTAATTTTGTGTGGGCGATTTTCATGTAAATCGCACATAGGGCAGCCCATTCACTTCAATTGGCTGCCCTATGCGTTGTTTATTCCGCAAATAAAACTCCTGCTCCTTTTTGGGCGACAAGCTTTTTTTCAAGGCGCGTTTTGCCACAAATGCGATGTGATTCTGTTACCCGACAATTGCAGCAAAATTACACCGTGTTTGACATGTGCTGGGGGGGGGGGGCGCTATGGGAGGGGAGAGGGGGGGTCTACTAGCACAAGTGGAAAGAGGGTCTGCACTGAGAGGGGTCTATACTGATGGAGGGGGGTCTGTACTGAGGGAAAGGGGTCTGTTCTGAGGGAGGTTCTATACTGAGGGGGGTTTATACTGAGTTGGGGGTCTGTACTGAGGGAGGGGGATCTGTACTGAGAGGGGAGGTCTATACGGTGGGAGGGGGGTCTGTACTTAGTGGGTGGTCTATACTGAGGAAAGGGGGTCTGTACTTAGTGAGGGAGGTCTGTAAGGAGGGAGGGGTCTATACTGAGTTGGGGGTCTGTACTGAGGGAGGGGGGTCTGTACTGAGGGGGGGTTCTATACTGAGGGGGGTCTATACTGAGTTGGGGGTCTGTACTGAGGAGGGAGGTCTATAATGATGGAGGGGTCTGTACTGAGGGGGAAGGGTCTATGCTGCGGGAGGGGGGTCTGTACTTAGTGGGGGGGGGCTATACTGAGGAAGGGGGTCTGTACTGAAAGAGGGGGATCTATACTGCGGGAGGGGGTCTGTAATAAGGGAGGGGGATCTATACTGTGGGAGGGGGTCTGTACTGAGGGGGGTTCTATACTGAGGGGGTTCTATTCTGAGTTGGGGGTCTGTACTGAGGGAGGGAGGTCTGTACTGAGAGGGAGGGGTCTATACTGCAGGAGGGGGGTCTGTACTTAGTGGGGGGGGTCTATACTGAGGAACGGGTTCTGTACTTAGTGAGGGGGTCTGTACTGAAGGAGGGGGATCTATACTGCGGGAGGATGTCTGTAATAAGGGAGGGTGATCTATACTGCGGGAGGGGATCTGTACTGAGGGAGGTGTCTATACTGAGGGGGTCTATACTAAGTTGGGGGTCTGTATTGAGGGAGGGGGTTCTATACTAATGGGGTTCTATACTGAGTTGGGGGTCTGTACTGAGGGAGGGGGGGTCTGTACTGAGGGAGGGGATCTATACTGCAGGAGGGGGTCTGTACTGATGGAGGGGTCTATACTGAGGGGGGTCTATACTGAGTTGGGGGTCTGTACTGAGGGAGGAGGTCTGTACTGAGGGAAGTTCTATACTGAAGGGGTCCATACTGAGTTGGGGGTCTGTACTAAGGGAGGGGGGTCTGTACTGAGGGGGGTTCTATACTGAGGGGGGTCTATGCTGAGTTGGGGGTCTGTACTGAGGGAGGGGGGTCTGTACTGAGGAGGGACATTTATAATGATGGAGGGGGGTCTGTACTGAGGGGGAGGGGTCTATACTGCAGGAGGGGGGTCTGTACTTAGTGGGGGGTCTATAGTGAAGAAGGGGAGTCTGCACTTAGTGAGGGGGGTCTGTACTGAGGGAGGAGAATCTATACTGTGGGAGGGGGGGTCTGTACTTAGTGGTGGGGTCTATACTGAGAGAGGGGGGTCCATAGCTCCCAACTGTCCCTGATTTCGAGGGACTGTCCCTAATTTGTCTGATCTATATAGTTGTATATAAAATGCACTTTTTATCTTTCAAAAGTATTTTCCAGTGCTAAACCTTTTATCCAATTTCTAAATTGCTGCATGTGTAAGTTTCAAAAGCCAATATAAAGTAATAGTAGTGGTAAAAAAAAAGCACTTCTGGGTTTACCTGATCATTTTTTGTGTAATTCTCCTTTAAGGGGGCGTGGTAGGGGTGTGTGCCCTATGCCTACATACCTTTTGCTAATAGGTGTCCCTCATTTCCATCTCAAAAAGTTGGGAGGTATGGGGGTCTGTACTTAATGGAGGGGGGTCTGTAGTTAGTGGAGGGGGGTCTGTACTAAGCGGGGACTATAGTTGGTTGACGCCACTGGCAAAGCACCGTATTGCGGCGTGTTCAAAATTTAGTGGCCCATCGAATATTTTGGACATTTTGGTGCACGGGCAGCTCATTATTTTCAATTGGCTGCCCTAATGCAACGCACATTAAAGAGTGGCACAACGCATATTAAGGAGTGGCACAACGCACACTAACGCCTGTGCCTTAACACACAGCTGGATTGGAAATAGGCTCTTAAGGCTATGCAGAAACATTTATCTCTAAAATCCGGACGCTCCAATTTTTGAAGAGAGGATGTAAAACATCAGTCTTGCACAAGCCTCATGTTAATATTTGGGGCGGAGTGCCAGCCAATGACAGATTCGAATGACTTTCCATTTATTTATTGGGATATGCCAATCGGGAATCGTTTTGGCGCTCATCCTAATCACTTACGGAGGGGCCTGACATTGGAGATGCATAATTAAAAATGGATTCGCTGCGTGCCTAACACCAGCAGCTGCTCCTGGGTAGCTGCTGCAGCTTTGCGCTCCACTTAGTTCTCCCTAAAGCGGAATATTTTCTGCATGACGTCCCAGCGCGGGTAACACTTGGTGTAATCAGCCTTCCCTCTCAACCTGATAATTGTTAATAGCAACCAGCTGCTCCCAGCTCGCTGCCTCTTGTCTTCCATGCCTAATGGTGGCTCGCTGAGCAATACGCGGATAGGTGGGGACTCTCAGGCCATGGCGGAGATGACATGCAGGAGGTGGTTTAAAGGGTTAGTTCACCTTTACAAAAAAAAAAAACTGCCTATGCAAGTAAAAGGCGCCTGTAGATAAAAACAAGCTGTGCAGCTCTGACGAAAGTTGGATAATACCCCTGCTATAGGTGTAGGTCATTTACGTACCTCCTGAAGCCTGACTGGAAAACTCCTAGGACGTTGCTAAAAAGTTGCCTAGCTGTTACTGTTCACTTTTACAATTACAGGAATGAGCTCTCAAATGCTGAGCTCAGAGCTGCCGCATGAAGGCAGAGAAAGTGCATGTGAAGCGGTTTGAATCAGAGAAAAAGCCCTATGAAGCTAGTCGTGTCTTTGCAACGTCTCAGGAGTTTTCCAGGCAGGCTTCATGAGGTATATAAATGGCCTACACCTATAGCAAAGGCATTACTCAACTTGGGTTAAAGCCGCGCAGTTTGTTTTTATCTACAGACGCCCCTGATTTGCATAGGCAGTTTTTGGTAAAGGTGAACTAACCCTTTAACCCCTTCCCACACCTGCTATAGCTGGAAGACCAACACAGCACGGCTCTCTAGTTCTGGTTGATGTTCATGGACATCCTCCCATGTGTGCGCCTCCTGCATGTACCTTGGGGCGCGCATTGGGCATGCTCTGTGACTGATGTGTCTTTTGGACATAGCTGATCACAGATTGTGATAAAGGGCCAATAACAGTGGCTCTCTACCATGTGATTACAATGTCCAATCATAGCTGGTCACATGTAAACAGGCTGTCTCTGTGTGAGGAAAGGAGAGCCGATAACCAGAAAGTCTGACAGGGCACAGTGAGTACATGGTTTACACATCAGGGCACTGCTCATCAGTGCAGCCTAGAGTTGCCACCTCATCCTTTTAAAACCAAACACATATGAATAACACAGGTTCTGTGGCTGATTAAGGTGGTAATTAAACTGACTTGGTGCCTTATCTGCTTTAAATTATCCTCAGAACCTGTGTAATTCATATGTGTTCGGGTTTAAAGGGATGAGGTGGCAACCCTAGTGGAGCCTCATCAGTGCCATTCAGTGCAGGTTATCAGTGCCCATCAGTGCCACCTCACCAGTGCCTATCAGTGCCTCCTCATCAGTGTAGCTTATTAGTGCCCATCAGTGCTGGCTCATCAGTGCAGCCTCATCAGTGCCCATCAGTGCAGCCTCATCAGTGCCCATCAGTGCAGCCTATCAGTGCCGACTCATCAGTGCCAATCAGTGCAGTCTCATCAGTGCCAATCAGTGCAGTCTCATCAGTGCCCATCAGTGCAGCCTATCAGTGCCGACTCATCAGTGCCAATCAGTGCAGTCTCATCAGTGCCAATCAGTGCAGTCTCATCAGTGCAGCCTATCACTGCCCATTAGTGCAGCCTCATTAGTGCCCATCAGTGCAGCCTATCAGTGCCCATCAGTGCAGCCTATCAGTGCCCATCAGTGAAGCCTATCAGTGCCCATCAGTGCAGCCTATCAGTGCCCATTAGTGCCGACTTAACAGTGCCAATCAGTACAGCCTCATCAGTGCCCATCAGAGCCGACTTATCAGTGCAGCCTCATCAGTGCCTATCAGTGCCCATCAGTGCCAATCAGTGCCCATCAGTGCAGCCTCATCAGTGCGCATCAGTGCCCATCAGTGTCGACTCATCAATGCTCATCAGTGAAGCTACATCAGTGCCCATCAGTGAAGCCACATCAGTGCCAATCAGTGAAGAAGAAAAAATACTTATTTGCAAAATTTTATAACAGAAACTAAGCAACGTTTTGTTTTTTCAAAATTTCTTTTTTTGTTTGATTAGCAAAAAATAAAAAACCCAGTGGTGATTAAATATCACAAAAAGAAAGCTCTACCTGTCTCAAAAAAATTATAAAAATGTCATATGGGTACAGTGTTGCATGACCGCGCAATTTTCATTCAAAGAGCGACAGCGCTGAAAGCTGAAAATTGGCCTGGGCAGGAAGGGGGTGAAAGTGGCACGGTATTGAGGTGGTTAAATATGATTGCTGTTGTGGATGACATTTTACTGTCATTAAAGCAGAAATAAACGTATCGATCCTGCTATTTCCCAAAACAAAGACATGGCGTGAATGATAATGGTCACTGTTGCTTGTGCTCTCATTAGAATTGTCGAGCCATCGGATGGCTGGTGTCATAACTGATCACATGTGCAGCACCATGGCGAAGGCAGATCAAACAGAGGTTAAGATGGAAGCTTCCTTGGCTGCAAAAGGATAGGGAGGTTTAGTTCCCCCTTAAGCCAGGGGAGGACAACTAGCAGAGCTGCGTCCATGTTCAGACAACAGGTCCCAGCATGAGTCCCTCAGGGACCAGTAGGAGGCTGGGTTGACACCATTGCCACTTGCGGCTCACAGCAAGGGTCCGGTGCATCCTGGTTCACCGTTTCAGATCTGATTTCAGCCCGAACTTTTGGCTGAATTCAGACCTGAAACAGACCAAAAGACGCACAGGACTCCTGTGCAAATTCGCACCCGAGCCGCAGCGAAGATATGTGAAACAGCTCCATAGAGAGCCGGTCAAAATCTCCTGCTATTGCGAATTGGATGCAGAGAACCCACATTCGCATAGGTGTGAAACCAGCCTAAAGTGTACAAACATTTCTCACTTTTTTTTTTTTTTTAGATAGAGTAGGGAGGGATTCAATCCCGTACCAGGTTATTTTTTCCTGTCTGTGTCCCCCTGGGTAGATTTTCTTCACTTCCTGTCCTGGAGACACAACAGGAAGTGGAAAGAGATCTCTCCAAGCTGAACAGAATTCCCATTTTAGGCTTCACATACACTAACGCCTGGGGCTGTAGAATGTAAATGATGGGCATACTTCCCCATCGGGACCCACAGCTGCTGCATAAAGCTGCCCATAGTAGTCAATGGCTGTAGGTGGGTATACGCAGGTGCCTGCATAAATGAGCACATGCAAGCTAATGCATAACCCTGGATGCCGGATGTCTGTCCAGGAACACCCACTCCTCCAGTTTGACATCAACCCATCAGGTTAGGTTCACATAGGTGCGGGTCGGGAACGCGTGCAAAATCACAAGTGTTCCCGACCCACAGGCAGAAACGAGGGGCTCTTCTGCAGACATGCAGGTACGCCATTAATTGCTAACAGCACCCCAACGCATCAGGAAGTGTACTGCTTTTGTGTGCGCGAATCTGCATGGTTTTGTGTGCATAATCGTGTGTATTTCCCACCTAGACATGTGCGGTTCGTGACATTCCGAAACGAAAAATTTTTATGAGTTTTTCATTATTCAATTGTATTTGAATTTCCGAATTACAATAGTAACAAATTTGAATGAATTCGAAATCACGGAACGAAGATTTGGGGCGAAATTCGAATAATTTCTGAATCCAATTCAAATTCGAAATTCAGAAGAGAATAAAATAAAATAGAAAATAAAGGAATAGAAAATAAAATAATACAATAGAGTAGAAAATAAAAGAATAATGTAGAAAATAAAATAATAGAATATAATAGAGTAAAACAGAACAGAATACAAAATAAAAGAACAGAAAAAAAAGAATGGAAAATAAAGAAATAGAATAGAAAATAAAGGAATAGAATAGAAACTAAAATAATAGAATAGAATAGAAAAGAAAAGAAAATAACCATCTTCTGAAATTCGAATTTCAAATAGAATAGAAAAGACTACAATAAAAAAGAATAGAAAACAACATAATAAAAATAGAAAAAACACAATAGAATAGAATAAAACAGAAAGAATATAACCATCTTCCGCATAGAATGAATTTGAATAGAATAGGGAAGAATAGAATAGAAAAGAATAGAACAGAAAATTAAATAATATAAAAGAATAGAATAGAATAGGATAGAAGAACAATAGAATAAAAAGATTATAACAATATAATCATCTTCTGAAATTCGAATAGAATTAATTATGATAGAATAAAAAATAATAGAACATATTAGAAAAGAATATAATAGAAAAAAAAAAGATTAGAATAGAAAAAAAATAGAATAGAAAGAATAGAAATATTCCCATCTTAACCATCTGCTAAAATTTGAATTTCGAATAGAATAAATTTGATTTTGAATGGAATTCGAATCGCTTCAAATTTTCCAAATTCTGAAAATTCTAAAAACAAATGTAACTAAACAAATTTATGTAAATAACGGATTGAAACAAAACAAATTTTTTCGTTCTGCACATGTCTATTCCCACCCACAGGCAAAACAAGGTGCTCTTTAGCAGATGCACGGGGGTACCATTAATTGTCAATGGCACCCCAAAGCATCAGAAAATGTGGCGCTATCGCGTGCGCATAACCTCATGGTTTTTCCCCACGTTTCTCGCAGGTACAGCAGCCCATTCAAATGAATGGGCTGCTGTGCCCCTGCAAACGTGCCGCATGGACCCTCACACATGTGAACCTAGACTTCGGGCTCATCTGCACCGCAATCAGTGTGCTGCTCCGCATGCTGGTTTACACGCATTTGTACTGGAGTCCACTGGTGGATTAAGGCAGTTATGCATCTACTGATGGGGAGGGTGGGTTAGGTCGGATCAGAGCAAAGAGGCAATCAGCAAAGCTCAGCTTTGTCTGACCTCTGCAGAGAGATCCCTGCTTCCCTAATAAGAGTAAGCATCCCTCTTTTGCAGCATGCTGGCAGGGGACAGGCTTTTCTACTAGGGCTGTGGCTGCTTTCTAAAAGTTCCGTGCGGCACATTTTTTTAAAAAGGGCGGGGGACTTTCCCCCACCCACATTTTTTGGGGGTACAGCAGCCTATTCAAATAAATAGGCAGCTTTGCCCCCACATATGCACATACTAAACCCCCCAACTGTCCCAGATTCTGCGGGACTGTCCCGAGATTTTGGTAGGTGGGTGCCCCAGGTCCCGGCGCCTAATTTTTTATTAGGGATTTCGAAGGCGGCTTTGTTTCCAGCCTGTCGGAACTGTGTAGCATGGAGCCGAGCCAAGTGCTGTGAAACTCCTCCTCGCCGGAAAAAACACAGGAATACATAGCATTCTGTAATAGTAGAAGAGCTGGGGGGCACTAGTTAGAGAGGAGAGGGGGGCATTGGTGAGAGAGCTGGGGGGCATTAGTAAGAAAAGAGGGGGGATTGGTGAGAGAGCTGGGGGGCATTATTAAGAGAGGAGAGGGAGCATTAGTGAGAGAGCTGGGGGGCATTAGTAAGAAAGGAGGGGGACATTAGAGAGCTGGGGGCATTAGAAAGAGATGAGGGGGGATTGGTAGGAGAGCTGGGAAGGTATTGCTCGTGAGCTGGGGGGCATTGGTGAGAGAGCTGGGGGACATTAGTAAGAGAGGTGGGGGTCACTGATGAGAGAGGTGGGGAGCATTAGTAAGAGGGGAGGGGGCATTGGTGAGAGAGCTGGGGGGCATTAGTAAGAGAGGAGGGGGCATTGGTGAGAGAGCTGGGGAGCTGTTACGTACCTGCCGGATGAGCCTGACGTGCAGTGGGAAGGCTTCTCGTACAACCCCGGCTCAAGGGCCACCGATGTTGCAACAGTGGCCGCAAGAGCCTGGCGGTGTATGGGTGCCTGATTCGTCTTTGGTCTTGTCAGTTCAGCTGGTGCAGCAGGGAACAGGAAGCAGGCTGGTAGGTGCACTGGCTAGGGAGACACTGAATACGTAGTCAGACAAGCCGGGTTTGGTAACAGACGATCAGATGTAGGTATAGACGACAGGCAGAGAATGGTCAGGATACAGGCAAAGTTCGGCAACAGGAAATCAAGCAGTGTAGAACTGAGCGTGGTTACAAGGCAGGCCGGGATCAGGATAACAGAGATCAATCGTAGTCAAACAAGCCGGGTCAAACACAGGAAACAGATCAGATCCCAGGAAGACACTGGAACAGGTATGAACTGCAGATCAGGCAGCTAAGACACAGTGCTGCTGAGGTGTTTAAATAAGGCAGCCTGTTGCCAATCACTGAAATCAGTCTGCACTATTAACCCTTAGGTGGCAGATCCATGACATTGCCCCCCCCCCTTACGGGCAACCTCCGGGTGCCCAACAGGTCTCTCTTCTGCGGATTTCTGCGAAAAAAGGCATTAACAAGGTCTCTGGCGTGCACATCCTGTTCAACCTCCCAAGAGTTATCCTCCGGGCCATAACCTTTCCACTTAACCAGGTACTGTACCTGATTCCTTCTTCTCCTACAGTCTATGATAGCCTCCACCTCATACTCCTCTTCTCCATTGATGGTCACAGGTTCTGGTGGCTTGGATACTCTATCTGGAAAAGAGTCAGGGACTGCGGGTTTCAAGAGAGAAACATGGAAGACAGGATGTATCTTAAGTGAATCAGGTAAAGATAATTCATAAGCAACCTCATTAAGTTTCCTCTTGACTGGAAATGGTCCCACAAATTTAGGTGCCAGTTTCTTTGAGGGACATGCCAACCTGAGATTCGTAGTAGACAACCATACCTGGTCTCCCGGGTGGAGAATCAGTTCACCCCTCCTTTTCCTGTCAAAAACCATCTTGCTTGCTGCTTGTGCCTTGGTAACCGCTTCTTGGAGCAACTTATTGTTGCGGTTTAGGAAATCCACTGTGTCTTGGACAGCAGGAACTGTGGTCTCTGGAATAAAGTCGGGCAAGAAGGATGGGTGAAAACCGTAATTTGCAAAAAAGGGTGACTGACCTGTGGCAGAGTGAGTGGCATTATTGTAGGCGAACTCCGCCAGTGGCAGCAGCGATACCCAGTCATCCTGGACAAAAGTGGTGAAGCATCGGATATACTGTTCCAATGTCTGATTGGTTCTCTCTGTCTGTCCATTGGTCTGGGGATGGTAGGCAGAGGACAAGGATCTTTCAATTTTAAGGGCTTCACACAGAGTTTTCCAAAATCTGGAAGTGAACTGAACCCCCCGATCGGAGACAATGTTCATAGGGACTCCGTGAAGCCTCACAATCTCTCTGATAAATACTTGAGCCGTCTCCATGGCCGAGGGAGTACTCTTCAGAGGCAAGAAATGGGCCATTTTGGACAGTCAGTCCACTATCACAAAGATGGCTGTGCATCCTTCCGATGGGGGAAGTTCCACAATGAAATCCATGGCTATCATTTTCCATGGTCTGTCAGGGACTGGCAGTGGCCGAAGTAGACCCCAAGCTCGGTTCTTTGTACCCTTGCTGCGGTTGCAGATTGCACAGGAATTCACGTACCTCTTACAGGTTTCTTCTAGATCCGGCCACCAAAATGTGCGTTTCAGGAGATCAAGCGTCTTGTGGACCCCAAAATGACCTGCTAGGGGATGATCATGAGAAAGACCCAAAATGGTTTTACGTAAACATTCAGGCACAAATACCTTGCTTCCGTTAAACAGCAATCCTTCCCGGAGTGTCAGCGTGACCCCTGGAGGGTTAGGAACGTCTGTCGAAGCCTGCTTCATTCGGCTGAGGAGGTTGCCCTGTAAAAGTAAGAAGTTATTTTCAGACAAGATGGTATCTGCTACTGGTGGTTCCTTGGGGTCATCGAACATACGAGACAGTGCGTCTGGTTTGACATTCTTCGAGCCCGGCCGATAGGTAATGTGGAACACAAATCGGGAAAAGAACAGGGCCCAACGTGCTTGACGTGGCTTTAGACAATTAGCAGTCCTCAAGTACTCAAGATTTTTGTGGTCAGTATATACCAATATGGGATGCGCTGCTCCCTCCAGGAGGTATCTCCACTCTTCTAAAGCCGCCTTAATGGCCAGTAATTCTCGGTCCCCAACATCATAGTTTCTCTCTGCTGGGGAGAGCCTGTGGGACAAAAAGGCTACTGGATGCATCAGATCCTTAGGGCCTTGGCGTTGGGAGATGACTGCTCCAATAGCAACTTCAGATGCATCTACTTCTAGTGTATACGGCAGAGACGGGTCCGGGTGACCAAGAACAGGTGCTGAAGTAAACAGTCTCTTCAAGGTTTCAAATGCGGCTTGTGCCTCGGGTGTCCAATGGAAGCGAAGGTTCTGTCTAGTCAGCTGTGTGATAGGGGTGATGATGGCGGAAAAGCCCTTAATGAACCTCCTGTAAAAGTTGGCAAATCCTACGAAGCGCTGCACCCCCTTCTTGTCGTTAGGTGCAGGCCAGTCTAAGATAGCAGAGACCTTTTCAGAGTCCATCTTGATCCCTTCAGGTGAGATTATCAGTCCCAGGAATTGGATGCTGCTTTGTTCAAATTCACATTTTTCACCTTTAGCATATAGTCCGTGTTGGTGGAGCTGGCTCAGCACCCTTTTGACATGACCTCGATGAGAGTCTAGAGAAATGGAAAAAATCAGGATGTCGTCTAGGTAAACAATCAAAAATAGATCCAGGAAGTCTCGGAATATATCATTAACAAAGTGTTGGAAAGTAGCCGGGGCATTGCATAGTCCAAAGGGCATCACTAGGTATTCATAGTGGCCAAATCGGGTGCGGAAGGCCATCTTCCACTCATCCCCATGACGGATGCGGACTAAATTGTAGGCCCCCCGTAGATCTAGTTTGGTGAAGATGGTTGCCGACCTTAATCTCTGAAATAGTTCGGGTACTAGAGGAAGAGGATATCAGTTTTTAACTGTAATTTTGTTGAGCTCCCGATAGTCCACACAAGGTCGTAGGGAGTGGTCCTTTTCCTCAACAAAAAATATTCCTGCTCCTGCTGGGGAGGTAGATGGTCGGATGAACCCCTTTTTCAAGTTTTCTTGGATATACTCTTTTAGTGCCTCCTGTTCTCGTTCAGCGAGGGGGAAGATTCTACCGAAAGGGATTTCAGACCCTGGAAGCAGTTCAATTGGGCAGTCGTATGGCCGATGCGGGGGAAGAATGTCAGCCCCTCGCTTACTAAAGACATCCAGGAACTCATGGTAGGGTTCAGGTACGACTTGCCGCACCTCAGACTCAGAGTCCACACAAAATAGTGTTGTAGAAGAAGCTGGGGACCTAGGTAGGCAGTGCTCCTGGCAATAGGCTGAGTGGAAGTTGATTCTCCCTGTGGCCCAGTCAACTTGCGGATTATGTGCCTGCAGCCAGGGTAGGCCCAGAATAACAGGGAATAGCGGGGAGGTGATGACATCAAGGCTTAGGATTTCCTTATGTTGGGAGGAAGCCAACACGGGTAAGGGAAATGTCTCTTGGGTCACAGGTCCAGACTTGATACATGACCCGTCAGCTAGAAAAACAGAAAGTCCTTGTGCTTTAGGTCTCAAGGGGATGCGTTGTTGTGTTGCAAAGGTTAGATCAATGAAGCAACCGCAGGCCCCGGAATCAATGATCGCGGTAACTGCCACTTTCCTTTCTAGCAGCTGAAAGAGATGGGAAGGGTTAGGTTGGTGGCATTGGTAGGTAAAGAAAAGTTATTTACTGAAGAAATCATCCGCCACTTACGTGTTTTGGTTGGACAGGAACGTACATAGTGGTCCGCTTCCCCACAGTATAGGCATCGGTTATTCTGTCGTCGGTGCAGGCGTTCCTCTGGAGACAGAGGGGGGCGTATTAGGCCAATTTTCATAGGCTCCGGTGCTTCGGTGGCAGAAGTAACAGGAGCGGGCTGAACTGGAGTGAAGCTAACAGGTGCGGAGTGAGTGGGAGCTGGGATCCGGGGCATCATCCAGACTGGATGTGGCTGCTGGGCTGATCTTTCGGATTGTCGCTCACGTAGACGATGGTCAATTTGAATGGCCAGTGTGATAAGGGCCTCCAGGGTATTTGGGACTCCGACACGTGCCAATTCGTCTTTCAGACTGTCATGGATATGCATTAATGTCTGTCTGCCATCTTACCTTCCTCCTCATGTGTTCATCTAGAGACCAGACCTCCTTCACCTGGCTTCCTTTATAATCTCCTCCCAGCCTGACTCCACCCCAGGCCCTATCACTGAACACTATATTAACCTGTGCACTGCAAGCCTGCTTTGCTGATCAACGTGTTTGTTAGGCATTGTGTGTTTGGGTTCCTGCCTGCCGTGTGCTACGTCTGTCTCTCTGTCACGTTATTGGCTTGTCCCCGACCATCCCTGTCTGCTCGTGACCCTTGACCTTCGGCTCGTTCTTCGTTATCCTTGTCTGCTTGTGGCCCCTGACCTTCGGCTTGTTATTCGGTTCTCTCTATCGTGTGCTGCTGCTTCCCCTTATCCTACGGGGCGTGAGCTAGGAAACTCCAGGGGCCGCGACCTGGTCCCAGCCTGCAGCGTAACATCCTCACCACTAGAGGCCCTGGAGAAGACCAGCTGGGTCTTAGACTCCGCGCCCTGGGGAATCTTGGCTCTCGCTTCCGTTGGGATCCCGGTTGTGCTCCTCTGGTCCCGCTTTCCACAACCACCCAGTTTCCTATCCACAGAAGCCAGCCATAGGGTTCACTACCTCGCGGTGCACTCCTGTCCCCCTATGGTGTGCATCTGTCACCTGGCCACAGGTGACCCTGACAGTTTGATCAGCCATGAACCCGGCTGACATCCCGCTTCCCGCGGATGATCCATTGCAGGGCATAGTTCGCAGACTTGAGACCCAGGAATCAAATCAGACCCAGGTGATGCGATTCCTCCAGGATCTGGCTTCTCGATTCGAGCAGCTTCAGGTCTCCTTGGGAACCCCGAATCCGCAACCCCAAGTACAACCAGCGGCTGTACCTATCGCACCAGTCGCAGCCTCACACTCACTAAGATTGCCAGCTCCGTTCCGTTTCTCTGGGGACTCCAAGGCCTGCAGGGGGTTTCTCAGCCAATGCACTATTCATTTTGAGCTTCAGCCTCAAAGCTTCCTATCTGACCGGGCTAAGGTAGCCTATATCATTTCCCTCCTCTCCGGTGAAGCTTTGGCCTGGGCTGCCCCCCTGTGGGAGAGGAACGATCCGGTGGTTTCCAGTCTGTCCGAATTCTTGAAGCTCTTTCGTAATATCTTCGAAGAGCCGGCTCGGGCTTCTTCAGCGGCTAGTGCTGTCTTACGTCTTCGCCAAGAATCTAGTTCAGTGGGGCAATATGCTCTTCAGTTCCGTATCCACACAGCTGAATTGAGCTGGAATAATGAGGCCCTGGTCGCTACCTTTTTACATGGCCTCTCTGACCGAGTGAAAGACGAATTAGCGGGAAGAGCCATTCCCGTCGGTCTGGACGATGTAATTTCATTATGCAACCAGATCGACATTCGTTTTCAAGAGAGGTCCTTAGAAAAAAGACGCCAGCACTCTCTGGGTCCTAGCCAGTCTGAGCTCCCCTCCCTTCATTCCGTGGAGCATCCTCTACCTGCTGAAGAACCTATGCAGCTGGGCCGGACCAGACTAACCCCCGAAGAACGTGCTAGGCGCAGAACTCTGGGCTTGTGCCTCTATTGTGGGGGCAAGGGTCATTTTCGTGACTCCTGCTCGCTTCGTCCGGGAAACGCTCGGGTCTAATACATTTGGAAGGTGGAGTATTGGACCCAGAAACATCACCTTCTCGCCTGCTCTTGCCGGTGTCCCTTCATGTAGGCACTTCTCCTCAGTCAACCCTTGCATACCTGGATTCCGGGGCTGCCGGCAATTTCATGGATTGGAGAACTGCTTCTTCTATGAAGCTTACCCTTTTACCTCTCACTACCCCATTGGTAGTCTCGGCAATTGATGGCACTGTTCTCCCAGGGGGCCCTATTCGCTTCCAGACGCTACCCATTAGGATGTCGGTAGGGATTCTCCACCAGGAGTGGATATCCTTTCTTATTCTACCCAAGGCCTCTACCCCAGTTGTATTGGGCCTCCCTTGGCTACAGCTCCACTCTCCACATGTGGACTGGGTCTCTGGGCAGATCCTGGCCTGGGGTTCCTCATGTTTCTCGTCGTGTCTTCTCAAGGTGACCCCCAAGGAGAGTCTTCCGGTTGCTGCCACTTCTGTTTCTTCTGATCTTCCCGCCGCATACAGCGATTACCGGGATGTGTTCTGTAAAAAATCAGCTGAGGTGCTTCCTCCCCACAGGTCTTTTGACTGTGCTATTGATCTTGTCCCCGGAGCAACTCTACCCAGGGGTCGTACCTACCCTCTGTCCATCCCAGAGACCCAGGCCATGTCGGAGTATGTAGCAGAGAATCTGGAGAGAGGGTTCATCCGGAAATCCTCATCGCCTGCAGGGGCAGGGTTCTTTTTTGTTGCCAAAAAGGATGGTACCTTAAGACCCTGCATCGATTATCGGGGTTTAAATGCGGTTACTATTAAAAATCGATACCCCTTACCCTTAATATCTGAGCTATTCGATAGGTTGAAGGGTGCCTCCATTTTCACCAAGTTGGATCTCAGAGGCGCGTACAATCTCATTCGAATACGGGAGGGTGACGAATGGAAGACTGCATTTAACACTAGAGACGGGCATTACGAATATCTGGTGATGCCTTTTGGTCTGTGTAATGCTCCAGCCGTGTTTCAAAACTTTGTCAATGAAATCTTCAGAGATCTGCTGTACCAGTTTGTTGTCATCTATCTGGATGACATTCTGATCTTTTCTGAAAATCTGCTCGTCCACAGAAACCATGTCCGCACTGTACTTCAACGTCTTAGAGAGAACAATCTCTATGCCAAGCTGGAGAAATGTTCCTTTGAATGTTCTGAGGTCCTGTTTTTGGGGTGCTTTGTCTCATGTTCGGGGCTTCGTATGGACCCTGGGAAGGTCTTGGCTATCACCAACTGGCCTCTTCCTGCTAGCCTCAAGGCCACACAGCGCTTTCTTGGCTTCACTAATTATTATAGGCAGTTCATAAGGAATTACTCTTCCATTGCCGCGCCTATTATCGCTTTGACCAAGAAGGGTGTGAATGCCAGAGACTGGCCTCCCGAAGCTGTCTCTGCATTTCACAACCTGAAACAGGCCTTTGTTTCTGGCCCCCTCTTGAGGAGACCAAATCCTGGGAATGCATTTTTTATTGAAGTGGACGCTTCCTCAATGGGGGTGGGAGCTGTGCTTCTTCAAATCTTTGAGAAGAGACGCCAACCATGTGCGTTCTTCTCCAAAAAAAATTCTCAGGCAGAGAGGAATTATGCCATCGGTGATCGGGAACTTCTCGCAATTAAATTGGCGTTAGAGGAGTGGCGTCATCTCTTGGAGGGTTCCCCTCACTCCATAACGATCTTTACCGATCACAAGAATTTACAGTATCTACAGAATGCTAAACGTCTGAATCCTAGACAGGCCAGGTGGAGTCTCTTCTTTGCCCGTTTTAATTTCACGATTACCTACAAACCTGGTTCCTGCAACGGTCGGGCTGATGCGCTCTCTAGGTCATTTGACACTTTGGACGAGGAGTCCGCCCCTGAACCTGAGCCGATCATTCCCACCTCATGCATTGTTGCCCACTCTACCACCCTGAAGTCTAAAATTCCGCCTGGTAAGACCTTTGTCCCCACTGAGCTAAGAGCTAAGATCCTTCGTTGGGGACATGATTCTAAGGTGGCAGGGCATTCTGGATTCCTCCGATCCTTCCTACTCATCAGTCGTCACTACTGGTGGCCTAATCTCCGCTCAGACGTCAAAGACTACGTTAAAGCTTGTCATGTCTGTGCTCAGTCCAAATCCTCCACACAAGCTCCTGCTGGTCTCCTCATGCCCTTGCCTATTCCTAAGGAACCCTGGGCCCATATTGCCATGGATTTTATCACCGATCTCCCACTGTCTGAGAATAATACAGTCATTTGGGTGGTAATCGATCGATTCTCCAAGATGGCTCATTTTGTTCCTCTTCCTGGTCTTCCTTCTGCCCCTGCCTTGGTTCCCATTTTCATTCGAGAAATTCTCCGCCTACATGGGGTCCCTTCTCATATTGTTTCCGACAGGGGAGTCCAATTCACGTCTCGTTTTTGGAGAGCCTTTTGCAAATCCCTCAATATTGTCTTGGATTTTTCTTCTTCTTACCATCCCCAATCCAATGGACAGACTGAGAGGGTTAATCAGGAGTTAGAGGTCTTTCTTCGCACCTTTGTGTCTTCTCACCATGACGATTGGTCCTCTCTACTCCCGTGGGCAGAATTCTCCCATAACAATCATGTGAATACCAGTTCGCAGAAGACACCCTTTTTCACAGTTTATGGAAAACACCCTCAACTTCCTCTTCCTATGATCTGTTCTCCAGACATTCCAGCTTTGGCTTCGGTTCAGGAGTCTCTCAATTCCGTTTGGGGTCACGTTCATGATTCCCTCCGGGCAGCTGCTGAAAAATTCAAAGGCTTTGCCGACCGCCGCAGGCGTAAACCGCCTTCTTTTCAGCCAGGGGACAAAGTCTGGCTCTCTACCAGGAACATCAAGCTCCGAGTTCCTTCTCTGAAGTTTGCTCCACGATTCATCGGTCCATACACGGTAACTGCTAAACTGAATCCGGTTTGTTTCAAACTCCAGATTCCTAAGAGCCTTAAAATCACTAACTCCTTTCATGTTGCTCTTCTAAAGCCTTTAGTCCTCAATAAATTCTCTCGTCCTCTTCCTACCGTGGCGCCTGTCTCGGAGGATAATCAGGAGTACGAGATCAGTCAAATTCTGGACTCCCGACTCTGTAAAGGCGTTCTTCAGTACCTCGTTCATTGGAAAGGGTTTGGTCCTGAGGAGAGGTCTTGGATCACTGCATCTGAGGTCTTTGCACCTCGTCTGTTAAAGGAGTTTCATCTGAAGTTTCCCTCTAAACCTGGGCCCAGGCGGGGAAGGGGGAGGCCTCGTAAGAGGGAGGGTACTGTCATGGATATGCATTAATGTCTGTCTGCCATCTTACCTTCCTCCTCATGTGTTCATCTAGAGACCAGACCTCCTTCACCTGGCTTCCTTTATAATCTCCTCCCAGCCTGACTCCACCCCAGGCCCTATCACTGAACACTATATTAACCTGTGCACTGCAAGCCTGCTTTGCTGATCAACGTGTTTGTTAGGCATTGTGTGTTTGGGTTCCTGCCTGCCGTGTGCTACGTCTGTCTCTCTGTCACGTTATTGGCTTGTCCCCGACCATCCCTGTCTGCTCGTGACCCTTGACCTTCGGCTCGTTCTTCGTTATCCTTGTCTGCTTGTGGCCCCTGACCTTCGGCTTGTTATTCGGTTCTCTCTATCGTGTGCTGCTGCTTCCCCTTATCCTACGGGGCGTGAGCTAGGAAACTCCAGGGGCCGCGACCTGGTCCCAGCCTGCAGCGTAACATCCTCACCACTAGAGGCCCTGGAGAAGACCAGCTGGGTCTTAGACTCCGCGCCCTGGGGAATCTTGGCTCTCGCTTCCGTTGGGATCCCGGTTGTGCTCCTCTGGTCCCGCTTTCCACAACCACCCAGTTTCCTATCCACAGAAGCCAGCCATAGGGTTCACTACCTCGCGGTGCACTCCTGTCCCCCTACGGTGTGCATCTGTCACCTGGCCACAGGTGACCCTGACACAGACCTTCTGATAACCCCAAGCGGAACTGGTGTCGCAGGGCTGCGTCATTCCACTGTGTGTCTGCACTCCAGCGTCTAAAGTCTGTAACATAATCTTCGGCCGTTCTGCGGCCTTGCTGGAGTGCATGAAGGGCAGCCTCTGCTGTGGTGGTTTGTTGCGGGTCATCGTATAATTCAGCCATCGCGCCGAAGAAGGCGGACATGGACTGTAACAATACATCGTTCTTTTCCAACATCCGATGAGCCCAGGACTGGGGATCACCCTGAAGCAGTGATATGATGAATCCTACTTTGGTGGTTTCAAGGGAGAAAGTTCGAGGTTGCAGGGCGAAGTACAGTTCACATGCGTTGCGGAAGGATCGAAGTTTTCCCCGGTCACCTGAAAATCTCTCTGGCGCTGGAACTCTGGGTTCAGGGGGCAGCATCACCACTGAGGTTGCTGCAGTGGCAGTCCTTGAGGCAGAAGGTGCAGCAGTGCTTGCTGGTGTAGCTAGAGTCTGTACACGTTGTTCCAGTTGCGTATAACCCTCCTGTAGAGATTTGACTGCTTTGGTAAGGGCTGCAAGGTGCTGGCAGATGTCATCCATGGCCGACTTCCCACTTGCAGGCTCAGACATGGCTGCCTGATACTGTTACGTACCTGCCGGATGAGCCTGACGTGCAGTGGGAAGGCTTCTCGTACAACCCCCGGCTCAAGGGCCACCGATGTTGCAACAGTGGCCGCAAGAGCCTGGCGGTGTATGGGTGCCTGGTTCGTCTTTGGTCTTGTCAGTTCAGCTGGTGCAGCAGGGAACAGGAAGCAGGCTGGTAGGTGCACTGGCAGGGGAGACACTGAATACGTAGTCAGACAAGCCGGGTTTGGTAACAGACGATCAGATGTAGGTATAGACGACAGGCAGAGAATGGTCAGGATACAGGCAAAGTTCGGCAACAGGAAATCAAGCAGTGTAGAACTGAGCGTGGTTACAAGGCAGGCCGGGATCAGGATAACAGAGATCAATCGTAGTCAAACAAGCCGGGTCAAACACAGGAAACAGATCAGATCACAGGAAGACACTGGAACAGGTATGAACTGCAGATCAGGCAGCGAAGACACAGTGCTGCTGAGGTGTTTAAATAAGGCAGCCTGTTGCCAATCACTGAAATCAGTCTGCACTATTAACCCTTAGGTGGCAGATCCATGACAGGAGCATTAGTAAGAGAGGAGGGGGCATTGGTGAGAGAGCTGGGGAGCATTAGTGAGAGAGCTGGGGGGCATTTCTCAGTGAGGTGGGGGCATTGGTAAAAGAGCTGGAGGGTTATTGGTGAGAAAGCTGGGGGGGAATGGTGAGCTGTGGGCATTAGTAACAGAGGAGGGGGGCATTTGTGAGAGAGATGGGGGGCTGGGGGGCATGCATTGGTGAGAGAGCTGGGGAGCATTAGTAAGAGAGTAGGGGGACATTGGTGAGAGAGCTGGGGGGGATGCATTGGTGAGAGAGCTGGGGGGCATGAGTAAGAGAGGAAGGGGCACTGGTGAGAGAGCTGGGGGGCATGCATTGGTGAGAGAGCTGGGGGGCATTAGTAAGAAAGGAGGGGGGCATTGGTGAGAGAGCTATGGTGAGGGTAGGGGGCATGCATTGGTGAGAGAGCTGGGAGGGGCATTAGTAAAGAGAGGAGCGGGAGGCACTGGTGAGAAAGCTGGGGAGCGGCATTAATAAGAGAGAGGGGGCATTGGTAAGAGAGCAGGGGGGATTGGTGAGAAAGCTAGGATGGGGGGGCAATAGTGAGAGCTAGGGGGCATTGGTGAGAAAACTGGGGGGAGCATTAGTCAGAGAGCTGGGAGGGGGGCCATTTGTGAGAGAGCTGGGGGGGCATTAGTAAGAGAGGAGGGGAAGGCACTGGTGAGAGAGCTCGGGGGGAGGCATGCATTAGTAAGAGAGAAGGGTGGATTGGTGAGAAAGCTGAGGGGGGAATGGTGAGAGCTGGGGGAGCACTGGTGAGAGAGCTGGGGGGCATTTGTGACAGAGCTGGGGGGGCATTAGTAAGAGAGGAGGGGGGCACTGGTGAGAGAGCTGGGGGGAGGCATGCATTAGTAGGAGAGCAGGGGGGGATTGAAAAGAAAGCTGAGGGGGAATGGTGAGAGCTGTGGGGAGCACTGGTGAGAGAGCTGGGGGGGCATTTGTGACAGAGCTGGGGGGGGCATTAGTAAGAGAGGAGGGGGGAGGCACTGGTGAGAGAGCTGGGGTGAGGCATGCATTAGTAAGAGAGAAGGGTGGATTGGTGAGAAAGCTAAGGGGGGGATAGTGAGAGCTGGGGGAGCACTGGTGAGAGAGCTGGGGGGGCATTTGTGACAGAGCTGGGGGGGCATTAGTAAGAGAGATGGGGGGAGGCACTGGTGAGAGAGCTGGGGTGAGGCATGCATTAGTAAGAGAGAAGGGTGGATTGGTGAGAAAGCTGAGGGGGGAATGGTGAGAGCTGGGGGAGCACTGGTGAGAGAGCTGGGGGGGCATTTGTAAAAGAGCTGGGGGGCATTAGTGGGAACTGGGGGACATTGGCCACACCCACATTTTGCTGCATCCCACTACACAG
The DNA here is from genome assembly GCA_029206835.1 of Rana muscosa. Taxonomy (NCBI): domain Eukaryota; kingdom Metazoa; phylum Chordata; class Amphibia; order Anura; family Ranidae; genus Rana; species Rana muscosa. Next base: position 307,215,715 of record CM055120.1, read on the forward strand.
CTCACTTCCTCCCTTGATTGTCCCTCATTCTAAAGTTCAGAAGTTGGGAGGTATGCACACCCGCACACATGTGAATGTAGACTCAGGGCTCATTTATACCGCAATCAGTGTGCTGTTCCACATGCATTGTACTGGAGTCTGCACACTGGTGAGTCAAGGCAAGTGAGGGGGATGGGGGGTTAGGTTGGACCAGAACAAAGGAGCAACCAGCAAAGCTCATGCTGATGGTCGGAGTCCAGGCTGAGGTTGCCACTCCATAGATGTGCACCTTCCAGGGGTCACCCTTCTTTTCTTTGAGCTCATGCTCCCTGCTGATTGGAGGGCTCTAGCTCTGTCTGACCTCTGCAGAGAGACCCCCTGCTTCCCTGACTGAGAGCAAGCATCCTTCTTGGCAGGGGACATGCTTTTCTACTCAGGCTGGGGCTGCTTTCTAAAGGAAACACACTGTGAGACATGAGTGTTCAACCTGCTGCCCTCCAGCTGTTGTTGAACTACAATTTCCATCATGCCTCTGCCTGTGGGAGTCATGCCTGTAACTATCAGCTTTGCAATGCCTCCTGGGACTTGTAGTTCCTGCAGCAGCTGGGGTAAGACTTTGCACACCTTCTGATTGAGGGCACACAGAGATTATTTAGCTGTATTCAGTGCCTGGCATAGAAAAAGTGTCTTTGCTTGGATAGGGATGGGAGGTTTGGAGAAAGTGTGATTGATGTCAGATGGAATGTACTAAAATGGACAAAGCAGAACAGATTCTTCAGCTAAAGTATAATAAAAATATGTAATAAAGTATAATAAAAATATGTAATAAAGTATAATAAAATATTTAATAAAATATAATAAAAATATTTAATAAAATATTTAAAAATATAATAAAATTGCCATTGAAGTGACTGGTCCTCTTTACAGATCACTTCCTCTCTATAGAGAATGCTTACAGGGGCAGCAGATGAAAGACAGTATCCCTGAGCAACCAATCAGATCCCAGCTGTCATCAATCCTACTCAAGACAGGGCAAGAAGTCACAGTTCTGATTGGTTGCTATGGGCAACAGTGGCAATATCACGATGCTCCTACGTCTCTACGTCGGCTCCCCCGCCACGCCCACCACCCTCTCAATGCCAAGTCTAGTAATGACGCATGGAAGGGCGCGTCTAAATGTCTGAAGTCTGCCTATTATTGGCCAAGCTTGAGTGGGCGGTGCGATTTTTGATTAATCTGAAACGCCCACTCACTAGAATCAGAAGGCAGCCCACTCCTCCTGCAAAAGGGCGGAACCTTAGCTACTACACCACGCCCACGCGTGGCAGTAAAGGTCACACTGGGCGGCCCATTTACGCCCACGCCACGCCCACACTCGGAGGGGGGAAACAAGCGTCACGAAGGGGTGGTCCTTCATGAAAAAAAAAACCGCTCCGCCGCCACACCCACTTTGTATAAATAATCGCTCGCCCATACGGCACGCCCACTCCTCGCGCGTGTGGGCGGTCTGGTGTAAGAAGTCCTTGGCGGAGGCGGCTCGTGACGTCGTTGACGCGTCCCTCCCCCTTTCGTCCAATGGGCCGGCCCACTTCTTCCCGCCCCTCCCGCTGGGGTGCGCGCGCACGGCCGCTCCACCTCCCCGGTGTGTGAGGGATCAGTGCGCGCTGTGCCGGCTCGGTGGCGGTGTGTGTGTGTCAGTGTGTGAGGTGAAGACCGGAGCCGCCGCCTCCTCAGCCCTCCCTGTCAGCGGTCCCGCTGTGTGTTCCCGGGGGGAGGGAGGGGGACAGACATCGCCTTGTCAGCGGGGAGAGCGGAGACCCCCCGGGGGACCATGAGCATCGAGATCCCGTCCGGCCTCACCGAGCTGCTGCAGGGCTACACGGTGGAGGTTCTGCGCCAGAGGCCGCCCGACCTGCTGGAGTTCGCCGTCCAATACTTTACCCGCCTGAGAGAGAAGAGGCTGCAGGATGGAGCCGGCCGGCCTCACACCCGAGGGGTCAACTTCGACGGAGAGCAACCGATGCAGATCGAGTCCAACGGAGAGGAGGAGAACGACGACGAGGAGGACGACGACTCCGACTTCGAACGTAAGAGGATCACAGGGGGGGAGGGAGGAGAGGGACTACAACCCCCAGCGTGCCCACTGTGTGACCCCCTCCAATATGACATGTCACCAAAAGTCACTACAACCCCCAGCATGACATGTCACTACAACCCCCAGCGTGCCCGGTGTGTGACCCCCCCAATATGACATGTCACCAAAAGTCACTACAACCCCCAGCATGACATGTCACTACAACCCCCAGCGTGCCCACTGTGTGACCCCCTCCAATATGACATGTCACCAAAAGTCACTACAACCCCCAGCGTGACATGTCACTACAACCCCCAGCGTGCCCGGTGTGTGACCCCCCCAATATGACATGTCACCAAAAGTCACTACAACCCCCAGCATGACATGTCACTACAACCCCCAGCGTGCCCGGTGTGTGACCCCCTCCAATATGACATGTCACCAAAAGTCACTACAACCCCCAGCATGACATGTCACTACAACCCCCAGCGTGCCCGGTGTGTGACCCCCCCAATATGACATGTCACCAAAAGTCACTACAACCCCCAGCATGACATGTCACTACAACCCCCAGCGTGCCCACTGTGTGACCCCCCCCTAGTATGACATGTCACCAATAAAGTCACTACAACCCCCAGCATGACATGTCACTACAACCCCCAGCGTGCCCACTGTGTGACCCCCCCCTAGTATGGCATGTCACCAATAAAGTCACTACAACCCCCAGCATGACATGTCACTACAACCCCCAGCGTGCCCACTGTGTGACCCCCCCCTAGTATGGCATGTCACCAATAAAGTCACTACAACCCCCAGCGTGACATGTCACTACAACCCCCAGCGTGCCCACTGTGTGACCCCCCACTAGTATGACATGTCACCAATAAAGTCACTACAACCCCCAGCGTGACATGTCACTACAACCCCCAGCGTGCCCACTGTGTGACCCCCCCCTAGTATGACATGTCACCAATAAAGTCACTACAACCCCCAGCATGACATGTCACTACAACCCCCAGCGTGCCCGGTGTGTGACCCCCTCCAATATGACATGTCACCAATAAAGTCACTACAACCCCCAGCATGCCCGGTGTGTGACCCCCTCCAATATGACATGTCACCAATAAAGTCACTACAACCCCCAGCGTGCCCGGTGTGTGACCCCCTCCAATATGACATGTCACCAATAAAGTCACTACAACCCCCAGCGTGCCCGGTGTGTGTCCCCCTCCAATATGACATGTCACCAATAAAGTCACTACAACCCCCAGCGTGCCCGGTGTGTGTCCCCCTCCAATATGACATGTCACCAATAAAGTCACTACAACCCCCAGCGTGCCCACTGTGTGACCCCCTCCAATATGACATGTCACCAAAAGTCACTACAACCCCCAGCATGACATGTCACTACAACCCCCAGTGTGCCCGGTGTGTGACCCCCCCCAGTATGACATGTCACCAAAAGTCACTACAACCCCCAGCATGACACATGACATGTCACCAAGTGACTACAACACCCGGTGTGACCCCCCCAGTATGACATGTCACCAAAAGTCACTACAGCCCCCAGCATGACATGTCACTACAACCCCCAGTGTGCCCGGTGTGTTACCCCCCCAGTATGACATGTCGCCAATAAAGTTACTACAACCCCAGCATGACATGTGACTACAACCCCCAGCGTGCCCACTGTGTGACCCCCCCCCCCCAAGTATGACATGTCACCAATAAAGTCACTACAACCCCCAGCATGACATGTCACTACAACCCCAGCGTGCCCACTGTGTGACCCCCCCCAGTATGACACGTCACCAATAAAGTCACTACACCCCCCAGCGTGACATGTCACCAAGTCACTACAACCCCCAGCATGACATGTCGCCAAAAGTCCCTACAACCCCCAGCGTGCCCTGTGTGTGAAGGGAACTACAACGACATGTCACCAATAAAGTGGCTACAGCCCCCAGCAGGACGTGTCACCAATAAAGTGGCTACAGCCCCCTGCAGGACGTGTCACCAATAGTGATTACAACCCCCAGCACGACCTGTGAATGATGGGGACTGAACTACAACTCCCGGCATGCCATGAGTGTAATAGTTGGGTAACTACAACTCCCAACATTGACTGCTAGTAATGGAAGAGTGACTACAACTCCCAGCATTGCCTAGTTAGTAATGAGGGTGACAACTCCCAGCATGCTCTGTTTGTAAAAGGATGACCAACTCCTAGCATGCCCTGTCTGTAGCAGGGTCACTGCACTTCCCAGCATGCTCTGTCTGTAATAGAAAGGAAACTATAACTCCCAGCATGCCATGTCTGTAATAAGAAGGTGGCTACAATTCAGCATGCCTTAACAGTAATGGAAGGGAACTACAACTCTCTGTATGCCCTTACAGTAATGGGAGGGTGACCACAATTCCCAGCATACTAGTCAGTCGGAAGGAGACTACTACTCCCAGCATGTCGTTTCAGCCTGTGGCAGATAAAAGGTGGTAACAGCAGGTCCCAGCATGTTTTTTTGCTGGTGAAAGGTGACTGCAAGTCCCAGTAAGTCCTGTCGATGGGGAGGTGACTCTGCCCTGTCGTTTTACCTATAAATCCCACGAGCCTCTAGGGGTGCTCAACCTGTGGCCCTCCAGCTGTTGTGAAACTACAAGTCCCATCATGCCTCTGCCTTTGGGAGTCATGCTTGTAACTGTCAGCCGTGCAATGCCTCCTGGGACTTGTAGTTCTGCAACACCTGGAGGACCACAGATTGAGCATGCCGGCTCTAGGGGTAATGAGATACTACAGGTCCCAGCAGTACCCCTCCAGCCAGCGGGCGGCGGTCCTTGCTGTGGAAACCTAATGCTGCAGTGACATGAAAAGTTCCAGCATGGCCGGCCTGCCAGCCCGGGGGGGGGGGGGGAGTGACTACAGCCCCCAGCATGCCATATCAGGTTGTGTTGAAGAAATTTAACTACACATCCCAGCGTGGTCACCTATAGATAATTTAACCAGGAGCTACGGAGAGGTGACTACGTGTTCTAATATGGGGAATATGGAAGGGTGACTACAGGTCTCTTCAATTTATGATGGACAAGGGAAGGAAAATCCGGGGATGATGAATGGTGGTTGTCAGTCTGCTGGATGGGCATAAAAATAATTTTGGCGCTACAACGTGCCCACCATACCCTGCCATGGGAAAGTGATTGCTGTTCTTACAAACCAAATAATGAGCTGTGACCGAGGGCTGGAAATCGGTGCCGACATCCCTCCAAATAGTCTAGGGAAAGTATTCATTTGGGTAAATGGGACTTTTTAGGCGATGACCACCTGGCTATGCTGCTTTCAGCTTCACAGCCCGCTGTGCTTTGTGAATGGTCCCACATTCTTCTGGGACCAGTGATGTGTTCAGAAGACTGCGGGCAGAAGAAATTCTGCTCGGATCACCTAGATCAGGGGTCTCCAAACTTTGTAATCAAAGGGACAGTTTATTGTCCGGACTGTGGCCAGTGGTAGAGGAAATTTTCCTGGCATCAGTGGGAGTAAACATCGCTACATTTGGTATTGGGGGGGGGGGGGGGCTAGTAGCAGTGCCCTATTATTGGTATCAATGGGAGATATTGTGCTTCATTGTTGGTGTCAGTTGGCAGAAAAGGGCCTCAAATCAGTGGGAGGAGTAGTGTCCCAAGGGCCGATAAAGGCAGAGGGCCGCAGTTTGGAGACCACTGACCTAGATGATCTGAGTGGAAACAGTACCTGTCAAAACATCGGAAGCGGAACTTCCACTTTTAACGCCCCCCCCTTACAATTCCTTTAAGCCCAGGTTTTAATGGACACACCCCCTTGGGGTGCATCATTACGGCATCTGGATGCAGAGTACTATTGCGGGTGACGACCCTTGTATATAGTGCTGGGGTCAGGACTGCCCTCCACTAGACAAGAGAAAGGACCCATGATGCCACCAGACTAGCCAGAAGATCCTTGGCAAGAGGAGCTGCCCATGTGGGGGGTTGTTTAAAAAGCTGGAGTTCAGATTCAAGCTGGAGGAGATGATGTCTTATCGGTGACTAGTTCTGTGTCAACAGTGGCTACTTCTGTATATTTGTAATGACAAGATCAGGGTTGGTGCCTTCTGGTTGAAGTGTTGCCTATAAATGCCATTTGGGCTGCTGGTCCATGTGAAGGATGTGTTGGATGTTTATTGTTCCCAGCCTATTGAATCCAGGCAGGCCCTAGAAGGGGGTCTGTTTTCCTTGCTTTGCTACTCTCGTTCCCAGCATACCATTTCATGTACTTCCTGATTTAGGAAAATGCCTTGCCTTTTTTTTTTTTATCTCATCTCCTAGGAGTCCCGTGTGGTCTGACAGGTCCAGGTTTTGCTTGATAAACTTGTTGCTTACCATCTGCTGTAGACTTGCTAATCCTAATGTGATCTGTTACGCCGGGATACGGTATGCACTGCTAACCTATTAAAGATCAGCAGGCTGCTTATTATCTTTTTAGAAATGTGGTTATTTATGTGCCGGAGTTTTGGCTGAAGCGTCCTTCAGCTCTGGACGTAGTATTTGGGTGCTGAACCTTTTTTAGAATGCTTAGGAACAAAGACTAAATTCTCTAACATTAGAGCTGCACAATTAATCGTTAAAAAATCACGATCTCGATTCAACCCCCCCCTCACAATCTCTATTGCAGAGTTTCCCTGATTCTTTCATGTAACAAGTGTAGAGACCTTCTCTGCTCACTCTGGCAGTCTGCCAAGTTTTTAACAACATTGTCTGTGCTAGTAGATGAGTAGAAACATTGTAACTCTTCATTCTTGGATCAAAGGGATAAAACTTCTGTGTGTAAATGCAGGAAGTTTACCCACTAAGAGCCGTTGTATTGTCACATTCCGCTCCCCATCATAGAATGCTCCGGAAGTGACGTTGCGGGCAGAAATTTCGCACTGCGCATGCGCTCCAAACGATTTGTCCAGTGAAACCGTCAGATAATGTCATGGAAGTCGCATTCGGCTCGCAGTCACAGATTGCTCCGGAAGTGACGTTCCGTTGCCGCCATCTTGCTACACCCCACACTCCTGCACAGTAGTGAGAAGGGGGCAAGCGGACATCTTGTTACACCCACCCGAGTTTTCGATTTCAGTTATTTTCAACACAAAACTGAGCTTATATGCTTAAATACAGTATTTGTAAATCCGACGGACTGTTTAAATGTGAAAATCAGAGGTGTAATGTCACATTAGCAACCATGTAAGGTCAGCAGGTTTGCTGCTGCTTTTAAAATGTAACATCTAAACAGTCCATCGGATTTCCAAATAATGTATTTAAGCATATAAGCTCCGTTTTTGTGTTGAAAATAACTGTGAAATCTAAAACTCCGGTGGGTGTAACAAGATGTCCGCTTGCCCCCTTCTCACTCTATCATTACTGTGCAGGAGTGTGGGATGTAGCAAGATGGCGGCGACGGAACGTCACTTCCGGAGCAATCTGTGATGGGGAGCCGAATGTGACTTCCGTGACATTATCTGACGATTTCACTGGTCTGTATTGTCACAAATTGTTTTGAACGCATCGCGTAAGTGTTTGGAATGCATTGAGCATGCGCGGTGCATAATTTCTCGGCGCAACGTCACTTCCGGAGCATTCTGTGATGGGGAGCAGAATATGAAATACACTGGTTCACACAGGCAACTCGGCCGCCTGACAAGTCGCGCTCCGCTCTGTTCAATGGAACCATTCTAATAGGAGCGACTCAAGTCGCTCCGACTTAGAAAAAAAGGTTCTTCTACGACTTTGGGGGTGACTCGGGGCAACTTGCATTGACTTCAATACAGAAGTCATTTTGCAAGTCGCCTCTGAACTCTTCTTGAGATCGCCTTGCCGAGGCGCCCCCAAAGTCGTGCCGCCCCTGTGTTAACTGGGTCTTAAAGTCTAAACCTTTTTCAGACACCTGTTTCTTACGTTAAAATCCGATTTTTTTTTTTTTTTTTTTTTTATTTTTTTTTTTTTTTGGGAAAACTACTTGGAACCCCCAAACTATCTATATATATATATATATATATATATATATATATATATATATATATATATATATATATATATATATATATATATATATATATATATATATATATATATCATTTTTATTATTTCTTTCAATGAATACTAAAAAAAAAAAACGAAACAGTAAAGTTAAAAAGTTAGCCTAATTTTTTTCTTTAATGTAAAAGATGATGTTGCGCCATGAGAATCGCGATCTATCGTCTAAGCATAAAAATTGCGATTCTCATTTTAGCCAGAATCTGTTTTCCAGTACAGTCTTTTTTTACATAAGTATTTAAATGACTAATGGCCCGTACACACGATCCGAATATCGTATGAAAACTGGCGTCCGAGGAAGAATCGTACGATAATCGGATCGTTGGTACAGAGCTTTCGAGAGCCGATCACGTCAATTCGTCCGATTTATTATTCGATCGGACAAGCACAAGTTTTCCTCGTATGATACCAGATCGTACGATTTTCATTTAGCTAACATTCACACTGGGCTGCGGGAGTGAAGCTGTGCGAGTTCCGCTGGTCAGTCCCGATTTCGGCCACGATTAGAGACATTCTGCACAGATGTCAATGAAAATCGCGGGCCGAAATTGCAAAAAGTAGTACAGAAACTACTTTTTGAAATCGGTGCAGCGCTGCACCGATTAGGACGGTGCAAATGCCGCCGATTTAACACGTCAAATCACACCAGTGTGAACCTGGGCTTAGTCAGTACAGTTGTCGTCCCAAAATACAATACAAATGCATTACAACACGTGACATCACTTCCGATTTTTTTATTTTTTTTTCCCTGTCGTCCAAGAATTTTCGTGACTTAAAGGGGTTGTAAAGGTTCGTTTTTTTTATTTTCTAAATAGGTTTCTTTAAGCTAGTGCATTGTTGGTTCACTTACCTTTTCCTTAGATTTCCCTTCTAAATATTTTTTTTCTTTGTCTGAATTTCTCACTTCCTGTTCCTCCTCAGTAAGCTGTTCTGGCTGACTAAACACGGCTTGGATGATGGTGTGAAGTTTAGTGAGAAGAAACAGGAAGTGAGAAATTCAGACAAAGAAAAAAAAACATTTAGAAGGGAAATCGAAGGAAAAGGTAAGTGAACCAACAATGCACTAGCTTAAAGGAACCTATTTAGAAAATAAAAAACAAACCTTTACAACCCCTTTTAAGTAACCTATTCTATATCTACTTGTGACTATTAAGCGAAAAAAGTCAGACGATCTGTCGTCCGATTTTCAGATCGTGTGTACGGGGCAATAAATGATGGTTCATATATTCTGCTTGGAGCAAAGTTCAGAAAATGATATATAAGCACTTTGTCTGCAGAATCATTCTTTGGTGCTGGTGGCCCTTCACAATAGACAAATGAGACCTTTTTATGTGTCGCCACCCTTTTACCAAATAAAGAGCAAGAAAGTTTTTTTACACCATCCTAGTATTCCAGTAATGGGGAGCTTCATCATTTGTTGAAACAAACATTTTTAGGGTGTAAGCACACTAGGTGATCTGTACTTGAGCATGTGTGACCCCAAAAGTCCAGGTCATTTGACTAGTTTTATCGCTCCTTACTTGATGTCCTTTGACGCCCTGGAGGAGGGGTGAAACGCGTCGACATAACTTCCGGTTCACGGTAAACCAGTGACGCAATTTCCACCTCCGTGGAACGCACGCCATTTAGCGGCGATCTCGGATGTTTTCTCAAGCCTGTTTTTGCCAGAAATCCTGTAAGTGGCACTTGTATGCACTTGATAAATTTATGCCCAGCGGAATTTCACAGAGTTCTTTGTCTTTCTTTTTTCTGTTGATGGAGTGTGGCATATCCTTCCTGCTATAAAGCATTTCTCTGGAAAGAGCTTATGAGGAACCATTCTACATATACCCAGATCTTTTGATCACTGCTTTATATGATCCCAGACTGCGAAGCTGAGGATCCATTATCTCTGAGTGGCGTCTCCGAAGGGGGATCACTTTATTTTCTGTAGAAACACCGGAGTATAATTAGTTTTCATCAATTATTGAAGCACTGAAGTATCGGAAAATTGGGGCGCTGGAGATTTTTTCCTCGGATTATCCAAGGCACTGTAGCACTTTATAAATTGCTACATTGTTTTATTTTACTTTGTTACTGTCACACAAATATTTTGATCTATTGTGCACCCAGCACTAGGATATTCACTGTTTAGCATAGGCTGCTAGTGCTGTTCCATATTTGTTTATCATACTGAGCCCTGGCCTGTTTGAAGAGGTGATGACATCTGCATGCTCTGCCCCCAAACAATGTGAGCACAGGCCAGCAGGGGAGGGTGGTTGAGGGGACTGGGGGGGGGGCGCAAACATGTTTGGGTATAGTACATGGGTTCTCAACTCGTTGCCCTCCAGCGGTTACATCATGCCCCAGCCTTTGGGAATCATTTTGAACTGTCAGCCTTGCAATGCCTGATGGGCCTTGTAGTTTCACAAGGCTGGCAGTTCAAAATGATTCCCAAAGGCAGAGGCATGATGGGACTTGTAGTTCTGCAACAGCTGGAGGGACACAAGTTGAGCACCCATGGTTTAGTACAAGGCAACTGGTGTGAATATGCCCTAAATACAGATGCAAGCTGTATCTGGGCACCATGAACGTAAAATTAATTTTTAATATTCAGGGAACTCCCCTATTTATCCATGTCATTATTTTGTTCAGAAATCACTTTGAAAAACAACCCCCGAGCAATTCTAGCAGCGGCCATCTTAATGAAGGGCCGATTATTCAGGGCTGGGTAACACTTATGCAATGCGGGAAACGCAGCAAATCTTGTGCATTTCCTGCATCGCATTGCAATCGCACAGCGTCTATGCCATCTGCTGCGGGTGTCAATGTTCTCTTAATAACACTCCGAAACAGATTGCAAAATGCAGTGCGAGTTGCCGGAATCGATGTGAACACCCATTCAATGCGATTCAGGTGCTGATAGTTTTTTTTTTTTTTTAATATACAGCAGACACACAGGGAGATATTATCCTTATAAGACAGAACGGATTATAGAAAGTAAGGCCCCTTTCACACGTGCAGACCGTATGTCCGTATTTCATCCATCCGTTTTTGGATGAAATACGGACATACATGCATCCCGGATGAACATCTCCTGACACCCGATCTCATCCATCTCCGCTATGGTCCGTTTCTGCAGACGGAGGAAAATCCGTGTTCATCCGATTTCTCCCCCCCCCCCCCATAGAGGAGAGCGGAGATCTGACAGGGCGGTCAGTGTGCAGGGACCACCCTGTCATCGGCCGGCTCAGCGGAGATCAACGGAGTGATCCCCGCTGAGCAAGCGGACGTTCACGGGGCAGATCATCACGGATCCGTCCCGTATGAAAGGGCCCTAAGACGTGTTAAGTCGGCAGCAGCAGGGGCAGACCCTGACACAGGAGCCAAAAGGCAGGGATGGGGGGGGGGGGTGACGACACAAGAGCAGAGAGGAAGAGACTGGAGACAGCTGACAGAGGCAGACAAACTGACCACGGTGTCAGGTTTCGGCAGCCATTATTACCGTGGTCAGTTAACAGAGGGGTGGGGAGAAACTGGCAGGATCAGCCAGGTTTTTAGGTGTTACAGGGGTCGAAATGACACAGGACAAGCACTGTCATATAACATGCTTTAAAGGAGCAGGATCCATATTTTTTTTTTTTTTTTTTTGGGGGGGGGCTAACATACACTTAAACCTCCTGAGGTGCACAGCGTGCTCCCAGCACAAAGACTGAGTTCTTATACCAACAATCGGGACTTAGGCCTCCCAGTTTCTGGTCACCTAATCGCTGTGCCTCGGATTGGATATCGCAGTGATCAGTCGCTGTATAGCCTGGCCCTGTATTTTCTTTGTGTGTGTTGCAGGGGAAAAGGATGTAAACAAACAAGTGTTAGAGCCGGTTCACACTACCGCGACTTGGGATCCGACTTGTGTAGCCCCAAGTCGCCGACATGTCAAATTACATTCAAGTGAATGAGAGCCGTCTTAATGTACACTACTGAAGTCGCTCCGACTTCAGAAAAGGTTCCTGTACTACTTCAAGGCGACTTGTACCCATTAATTTCAATGGAAGTCGCCTCCAAAGTCGGATCCCTGTCTTAACTGAAGGAACTTTACAGGAAGAGAAAAAAGTTTTCTCAGGCAAACCCCTCCCTCCCACAGAGCTGATTAATCTTTGATTGGCCACTGGCAAAGTCGCCTGTCCTGGAGGCGACTTGAAGTCGTAGGTCACCCTAAGTCGCGCTGTGGTTCGCGCTCAAGTCGTGTCCAAGTCGCCTCGCAAAGTCGTGTTGCCCCTGTGTGAACCGGCTCTTAAAAAACAAAAAAAATAAAGATCATAATAAGTTAGATCAAAGTTTGATCTGGTCAGTGCTAAGGTTAGTGATGGGGGTCAGTGAAAGGTTCAAAGGTCGGGGTCAAAAGTAAGGGTCGCTATATTTTGGTTTGGATTTCTTTTTTTATTAAAAAAATAAATAAAACATTTTTTTTTATATTGGCCTGGGGGTGCGTGTGCCGGGGTCAGTACAGTGCCATGTGTGTTTTTTTTTTTTTGTTTTTTTTTGACTGTGTGCCCAGCTCCACAGGGTGTAATGTGGCTGATGCTGCCCATAATATTCAGTAAACTCCCATGGGCAGGGCATTCTCATTGTTTAGAGATGGTAGGGAAAGGAAGGCAATTAGTGCGTACAAGTTTGCACTTATGTGAGTCTGAAAGCTGTGTGTGTGTGTATAAGGCTCCATGTACACAGAAGCTCAAAAACGGTCGTTTTTAAAGCAGCAGAAAAAGCTAGCTTTTATCAGCGTTTTTTTACTAGCTCTTATTAGCGTTTTTCAGTGTAGCTTTTTTTTAGCTTTTAAAAAAAATAAAAATAAATTTTCAATGGACTAAAAAACGCTCGCGGCCAGCGTTTTTGAGCGTTTATGAGCGTTTTTCGGCGTTTTGCGTTTTTTTTTTCTGCCGAAAAACGGCACTTTGAACGCAAATTTCTTGCGTTCAGAAAAAAGCCCATTAACTCCACTGCTCATTAAAGCTAAAAAACGTTGTGTACATGAACACATAGGCTAACATAGAGTGCAGTTAATGGGCTTTTTAAAAAAACGGCAAAACGCCCATTAACTGCAGTTTATCAGCTTCTGTGTACATGGAGCCTAATACTGAAAATACGAACTTGAGTTTAAAGTGAAACCACACTACATCTGAGCACCACAAACCAAAAACACAAAATAATTTTTTTTTCAATATTCAAAGCAAACTCCGCTGTCCATCTATGTCTACATGCTTTATTTTGCTGACAAATCGCTTTGAACCCCCCCACTAGTATTTCTGGCTGTGGCCATCTTGAGTAAGGGCAGATGATTCATGTAGCATTTACTTCCTGGAATCCATCTGTCCTTGGCTCAGGTGTTCTGTCAGAATGGTGTACCTGCCAGATTAGATAATGGAAGTGACGTTCCGTCGGCTTCGCATGCGTTCCACCAGAACACCTGCAGTCAGAAGGTGGCAGCAGACCTCTTACTACACCCAGCTATGTCTTGAATTTCAGAGTAATTTTAGCAATAAAGTGAGTGTATATAAATAAATATAGTATATTGACATCTATGATGCTGATTGGATGTTAAATTTTGAAAGCCTAAAGGTTTTGCGCTGAGCTGTGTGGGGTGTACCAACATGGCTTCCGCCACCTTCCTTCTGCTGGCATCCAGCTTCTTTCAAAATGTGACATCCAAGCAGCATCACAGATGTCAATATACTATATTAACACTTTATTGCTAGAAATTACTCAGAAATTTAAGACGTAGCAGGGTGTAGTAAGATGTCTGCTGCCGCCTTCTATCTGCAGGTGTTCTGTCAGATTGGCAAACCTGGTAGCGGTGGAACGAATGCGCAGGTGACGGAATGTCACTTCTGTTACCTAATCTGACGGGTTCACAGATCTGACAGAACACAGGCATGCAGGCAGGAGGCTCCTGAACACTCCTGGGATTTATGACATAATTTGCCTAGTCCTGGAAACAAGGAAGTAACTGAAAAAAAAAAAAAAAAAAACATTTAAAACAAGTGACTGATATCCTTTCTAATCTATTTACTAATACTTGCAGCATAAGGAATAAAAATAGTCAGTGCTGTTTGAGAGAGTGACGTTCCCTTTTAAGCCCTCATTCACATCAGAGCGACTTGTCATGCGTTAGGACAGGTCAAATCGCATGACAAGTCACATCCTATTGCTGGCAATCACACTGTTTAAATCGGTGCAATGCCAACTTTGCGTTGCTGCATCAATTTAAAAAAATAGCGCATGCACTACTTTTTTAGTGATTATTTTTTTTTTTTTTTTTTTTTGGGTGCGACGTGCATAGACATTGTGCATTAAGCCACACATGTCTTCAAAGTCGCACCCGAAGTTGCACTGACATGCGGCTTTGAAATCATGCGATTTCAGATGAAGTTGCACAATTTCAAAGCGGCATTCAATGTGAATAAGGGTCCATGCGCACACTGGGTTTAAAAAAAAAACTCTATCTTTTTTTTTTTTTTTTCCCTCTCCTGCCTGTAGAAGCAGCTCAGTTTGTGTCCACATGCATGTTGGGGTGTTATAAGGCTGCATTCACACCTAGGCGTTTTTACGAGCTGAAAATGCTCAACAAGCAAAACCCCATTCATTTCAATGGCCCCTGTTCACACCTGAAGAAAAACGCCTCAACCTCAAAGTACACGAGCTTCTTTTTGGGCAGATTACATGTGCTTTTTACATTGGTGACCTTTGCAAAATCATGGCTTAAAATACGGTAAAAATCGCATTGCATTTTCAAGTGTACATTGAAAAATCAGCAATGGGGAATGTTTTTTTTGGGGGGGGGGGGGGACACTTGTAAAAACACATGCCAAAAAACTTTCCTAAACTTCTTGTGCAATATGAACCTTTTTTTTTCTGCCAGAGGTTCTGTCATATATATTATTTTTTTTTTTTTTTTAGCTCCCAGTGTGCAAAGATACAAAAATGTTGCAAGTATCCTTACTAAAATCCAGTGAGCACCTCACTTCCTGTCTGAACTTAGAACTCTGCCATTGCTACGCTGAGTCCCAAGCATGGATATCGGTGTTCTTTTGCTGAACTACAAAACGCCTCTCCCTTTTGTTAGGATGAGGAGAGGGTGAGGCGTTTTGTAGTCCAGAACTGAGCCGAGACGACTGCCTTGCTAGAAATGAGGACCCCCTCATTCATGACTTGTGTAGCTGCCATTTGTGCACATGAGGTGTGAAAGCAAAAGTTTCCTCAGTTCCCTCAGAATGAGGTCATTGATATTTGGTAAGGCTGGCCAAACTTTCTATGTCCATTTTATGTAATCACGGCCCATCTGCTACCATGGGATCTCTTTTTCTCTCTGGGCGTGGAGGCTTGCTAGTTCTTGAAGTTGCCGTGCTGCTGGCTTGCCGCTTGCTGCAAAAGCTGGTTTGAATTATACGGCAGTGGTGAGACTCATGACACAAACGTGAAACTCTGTGGGAAGTGGAGCTTGTCACATCTTGCTGCTTTTATTTTCATTGCAGGCGGACTGTTCTCTGTTGTACCGACACAATTGTTTATCCTTATTAGTAGGTTTGCATCAGTGTTGGGTTATGTGGTTTTGTGCATAGTGGCCTATGTGTGTCAGAAATAGCAAGTAATTGCCCTGCGTCACCACCATGCTGTCACCAGTTTTGAATGAGGGAGAGAAGGACTTGTTCTGAAGGGGGGGGGGGGGGGGGGGAATATGCCGCCTATCTATGCTTTACATATTCACTAACTGCAGTTGTGACAAACGAAGATATGAGTGTGGGCAGAATTTATAATTTATATTGATTATTGTATGTTGTAGTTTAACAGGATCTGAAGGCAATATCAAAAGTTGCATGCATGATATTGTCTGTCAAAAGCATTAAATCAGGGGGCCTCAAACTGGCCGCCCTCCAGCTATTGCGAAACTACAAGTCCCATCATGCCTCTGCCTGTGGGAGTCATGCTTGTAACTGTCAGCCTTGCAATGCCTCCTGGGATTTGTAGTTTGGTGGCCCCACCAGCTGTTGTGAAACTACAAGTCCCATGAGGCATTGCAAGGCTGTCCGTTACAAGCATGACTCCCACAGGCAGAGGCATTATGGGACTTGTAGTTTAGCAACAGCTGGAGGGCCACCAGTTTGAGACCCCTGCATTAAAGTGTTACTAAACCCAGGATGCTGCATTCACTAGATTTGGTCTCCCACAGTACACAGAACATGGAAATGCAATTATTTTAGTAAATATAAACTGCTTTTCTCATCAGCAGTATATAAGGATTCTTGTGACTTGTATCCCTGTCCACTTTAAGCTTGTAGGAGGAGTTTTCATTCTCCCCCTGATCCTCTGTCTGGACAGTGCTGATTGGCCCTGTGCTGATCACATGCCCCCTTCCAAGAAAAAACAACTTTAGAAATACACACCAAACTGAGCATGTGCAGCCTGACTCCTAAAGCTCTGTTTTATCGAGAGTTGGTTGGAGTCAAAGAAGGGAGGATCAGAGAAGACAGGATCAAACAGCCTTTATACACTATGTGGAGGATTAACCCCTTAGGTTCCACAGTGAGTATAGCAAGCATGATTTAGGCCGGGTTCACACCTAAGACGGATCCGTTGGACAGCAGGGGTACGATGCGTCCTGGTTCACCGTTTCAGGTCCGATTTCAGCCTGAATTTTGGGCTGTATTCGAACCTGAAATGGACCTGCTGCGGAGATATGTGAACCGGCTCCATAGCCAGTCACATTTTCCTGCTATGCGAATTGGATACGGTGAAACCCCCTGCATCCAATTCGCATAGGTGTGAACCCAGCCTTACTGCATATACAGACTGATTTTTATGTTGATTTAGGACCCCTTTCACACTGGGGTGCTTTTCGGGCATTTTAGCACTAAAAATCGCACCTGTAAAGCGCCCCTCAAGCCTCCCCAGTGTGAAAGCCTGAGTGCATTTTGGCAGCAAATTTCGGTTTAGTTTTAGTCTTGGGACTAAAATGTAATTTTAGTTTTAGTCCCATTTTAGTCTTTTGCAATTGTTTTTAGTCGTATTTAGTCGACTAAATCTCCAGTACATTTTAGTCATATAAAATCTAATGGGTGTAATTAAATTGTAATGCATTAGGTAACATTTCTCTACAATGTCCAAACTCATTATATACGGCTGGAGTGAAACCTCTAATATGTTATTATTTATGGTATTGAGGTATGAACATGCACTACAGACCAGTGTTCATTTTGAAGTCAAATTTCAATTTGGTTTTAGTCTGAAGCCTCGTACACACGGGGGGGGCGGGAACCCCGTTGAAGAAAAAGCGTTGGTTTCTCGACGGGATTCCTGACAAGCTTGTCTTGCCAAGCCCTGTGTACACACACAATCATTCAAAAGAACCGCCGTTCTTTTGAATGGCAAGAACGCGGCGACGTGAACGACTACAAAGAGTCGTCACATTCCATTCCATGCCGTCGCCGCCATCTTGCTACACCCTACACTACCCTTATATGCTACCGCGCATGCGCGGGTTTCCCTGGACAGGTAAGCGACCGGGTTTCTCGGCAGGAAACACTCTGCCGAGAATCCAGACGAGAAAAATAGAGAGCAGGTTCTCTATTTTTCTCATCGAGATTCTCTGCAGTTTTCCTGACGAGAAACCACACACGCGAACAGTTTTCTCTGCAAAAAGCTCTCCCAGCTGTTTTCTTGCTGAGAAAACCGGTCGTGTACGAGGCTTCAGTCTTGACTAAAATGCAGTTTTTTTAGTTGTATTTTAGTCATCTCAATTGTTTTAGTCGACTAAAATAGTATTCATTTAATGACTAAATTAACATGGGTGCTTTTACACTGCGGTGGTGCTCTTGTGGGATGGGGAAAAGTCCTGCAAGCAGCATCTTTGGGGCGGTGCAGAAGCAGTGTATACACCGCTCCCAAAACGCCCTGCTCATTGAAATGAATGGGCAGCGCCGCAACACGGGCGCTTTTAACCCTTTCCTCAACCGCTAGCGGGTGTTAAAAGCCCCCCACTAGCAGCCAAAAAGAGCCGCTAAAACTAGCGGTACTTTACCGCTAATGCCGGCACCACCCCAGTGTGAAAGAGGTCTACGGCTGCTTTCACACTGGTCTGTTTTTTCTTTTGTTCTGGTGTTTAAAAAAAAAAGTGGAAGAAAAATGCATGACCATTAAATCCTATGGAACTCTTCACACTGGAGAGTTGCAGGTCAAGTCCTGCTTGCTGCATTTTGGTGCTGTAAAACAAACGCACCTTAAGATTGAAATTAATAGAAAAAACGCATCAAAAACTCACCTACTAGGTGTTTTTTTTTTTTCACTTTTTTTTTTTTTTCCCGCAGGTGCACCGTGGTAAAAATGAATATGCGTTTTTCTGCATTTTTGCAGGGGAGCAGTGTGAAAGTAGCCTAATACAGGAAAGTCTTAGCCCACATCACACTGAGGGCCGGTTTTGAAATCATGCAAGTTCAGCTGAACTCGCACGATTTCGGTCTGACTTCGGGGGCCTTTTTTTTTTTTTTTTTTCAGACATCTGTGCAGGTTCCTGCATTACTAATGATGATCAGTGTCTTTTTATAATGACACTTCAGTGGGCAATCTGACACTAACTGACTGACATCACAAGTGACACCAATACAGTGGCAATTGCTAATACTATACACTGGTCACTGTATTAATGACACTGGCAGGGAAGGGGTTAACATCTAGGGCGATCGAAGGGTTAAATGTGTGCCTAATGTTTAGTGTGTTTTACTAAGTAATGTACCAGTTTTTACTCCCTGCTTTTTGGGGAGAAAAAAAGGCACATCGCTGATTCGCTGTTATATGAAGAGAGCCCTGTATTTACTGACACAGAGCTCTCTTCTGTCATTTGCTGTGCCGATCAGCGGGTGCCGGCCACAAACCATTGGCCCGGACCTGTTGATCAGCTTGTGCTGCAGCAAATAGCGGCAGTCCTTCGGGTCCGCACGCTCGTGTGTAAGCGGACCCGGAAGAAAGCTGGGATGTAGATGTACATGATTGTGCCTGTATGACTCAACCTGCCACAGTAAATGTACTGCGGCGAGTCGGCAAGCGGTTAATGGTATTCACACGGAGTGTGGCTTTGCTGCAATTGCCGCACGAGAAATCACATCACACTAAGCTTGACGGCCAAAAATTGGCTTTGTTTGGGTGACGAGCCTCGCATGATGTAGTTTGCCATACGATTTCTCATGCGACAAATGCAAATCTGCACCATGTTTGGGTACCGTTATAAAAATGACTGGCACCTGAACACGCGTGGTGCGTTTTGCACACTATTGCAATGCGATTTGTGATCTCAGGCAGAATCGCAGCGATTCTGCTTGAGATCTCAAAATGGGGGCAGATGTGAACAGGCCCTAAAATCACATGAAACTTGCTTGGGGCATCCCATTCAAGTGAATAGCTGGCCGTGTGCGACACGAAGAATTGTGTGCTAAAAGAAAATCGTGAGCGGGAACCACGGATTGCAGGTAAGAAATTTGCACGATTCCCCCATCAACACAACCCGTGCTGACGGGAATCCCTCCTGCTGAGCCATTGTTTGCTCTGTGGGGGGTTCTTGCTGAGATTCGATCTGTCTGTCCAGCTTTTGCTTCATACCGTGCTTGTCGAATGAACAGTGACAACATTCACCCGCAATTCATGTGTTGGTAATCATTTTAGACTCTGCAGAACAGTTCCCATCACAGCCGTTGGGCAAAGTAGTCGGGTTACTGATCGGGTTCTTTGTAATTGTCTCTTCTCATTGGGAGCATTTTTTAATTAGAGTGGAGTCGCTCTCATTACTTTAATGGGTGCCGCTTCATGCCGGCTGCATTTGGAGACACGTTGTGCATTTGTTGAGGGGCAGTCTGGTAGGATCTGCTTGGTGAACAGCTTGTGTGTGTGTGTGTGTGTGTGTGTGTGTGTGTGTGTGTGTGTGTGTGTATATAATGCTAAAGTGGTTCCTGTTTAGAAGTACACTAAAATATTGCTTATAGTCCGTCTTATTGAATGATTTTCTGGCTGTAACCCAATATACAGTATATGTGGACATTTTGGTTTGTATGTTTTATTGCGTTTTTTTAAAAGGTGGAACTGCGGCACCACTGGATGCCTTTCATGTGGCGATTCGTTATCCCTTTTTGTTTTCAATAAAGATATATTTATTAGAGCTGTGGAAATTAACTATTAATTCCTCAATTAATTTAATTGATACATTTTTTTTGATCGATCAAAATTCTTTTGATCGGTACTCTCCTCTCCGCCGGCTTCCGGGAGTTCTGTCGGAGATCCGGTGACGTCACGGACACCGGTGGGGCTTGCCGTGTCCATCTGAAGGGCTCCTTTGTTGTGCCTTCATATCTGCATGCTGGCAGGACCTTACTATCGGCCACATGCAATGGCTGTTGCACCTCCCTCTACCACCCTGGGATTCTACAGCCATCCACTGGGAGTTGTGATAGTTCCCTTCACGGGATATCTACATGCCGACGGACTGATGTTAACCCCTCCTCATCTGGATTCAGCAGTGGTATCGTTGTACACATTTTTATACCAGTATCATACTTAGCTACATGTTTTTATGACTGCTTTTGCTACTGTTTGGTATTACTCGCACCATTTCTACAGTTTATGTAGCTACATCGATTTTATCTTCAGTGCAATATTTATTTTGTTACCTACTTGAAGACTATAAAAGTTGTAATGCTATTCCCATCGAGCGCTGCCTTTGTGTTTTTTTTTTTTGTTTGTTTTTTTTTTGTATCCTGCTAACCATTCTTCCAGTGGTTGGTAGCTGCACTGGGAATCGGCCTGCAAGGAGATCAGCTAAAAGTAGTTGGATCTGTATGTGCGTTTTTAATTTCGATTAATTATGTTGATCGTTAAAAAAAAAATCGATTAATCGAACACAAATTTTAATCAGTAACAGCCCTAATATTGATACCAGTGGGTAAAATTCATGGGGGTTCAGTTTGTAAAATTTTCATCTGGCAAAGGTCCGAATCTCATGTTTGCGCTATCACAGCTCCCCCCCTTTTTTACATCCGTTCTCCCTGTACATCACTGTCCTCTGCCCCCACTTGACATCACAACACCCCCCCCTTAACATCAAGGCTCCCCCTTTTACATCGGTCTCCCCCCTTAAAACAGTCCAACAGTGTCCTCAGTTCCCCTTTACACATCAGTGGTCCCTTGCAGTCATAGCCCCCCCCTCTCCTCCTCCTTTTACACCACAGTTGTCCTTTCATCATTCAGCTTCCCCTGTACAGTCCTACTAGGGCATATGCACAGCAGCTGGGTGTTTTCTCTCTGGTCTCCCACCCCGGCCGCTGTTATCATTCACTCAGCGGGTGGGGTGGGGTGGGTCTCTGCATTTCGGGACAGAGGGCAGCTCCTGCCAACTTCTTACATTAAGAGAAAGTGTGTGTGTTTTTTTTTTTTCCCTGCTATTCGTACTTGCATAGGTGGCTGCATCTGTCCCCCGCCGCCTCTTCACTGAGAACAGAGCCACCGTAAATCGCTGATGGCTCGGTAATTCCCGAGCGGAGAGATGCTTACTGTCAGTGAGCATCTTTCCTCTCTGGTCCTCCATGCTCATTGGAACGCTGAGCTGTGGAGCGGCTCGCTGAGAGGCTTAGACAGCCAACAGTCCAGGCAGCTGACAGATCCAGACTTCTTAAGTCATGGTGACACGGTGCCTCGACTGATCCTGGTGACGCCAGCGGAGCGCGGACTTCAGACCGATGTCCGCTGAAAAACGGGTCACAGAAGTGCATACGGATTGCACTCCTGTGACCCATGGAAGCTCAGGCTGGACTGAATCCCACCCTCTGTCCCGATATGCAGCACCTACTGCTCCGTCCACTGTGAGGATGGTAGTGGCAGCTGGGCCGGAGACCAGAGAGAGCACACCCATTCTGATAAGTGACATGGCCACGGTCTGGACATGACTGTTGCTCGGTCTGGGTCCGGACCGCGGTCTGCCATTTAGTGAACCCTGATTTTTGTGTGCGGATCAGCGCATTAGCCATTTGCACTTCCTCCTGCTTTCTAATTGGAAGCCTGTACAGAAGTATGGGCAAGATGCTGAACAGAGAGACTGCAGGAGCCTGGCATTGCACCCATGATCCACTGATCATGGGTGCAATACTTTGCAGGCTTCTGTTAAAATAAATAAATTGACATTTATTTTTATTTTTTTTACTTTAAGGTGAACTTGGCCTTTAATAATCTAGTACAAAGAGCAGAACTGTGTAGTGACCTCTCCAGTATCACTACTGCTGGCCCTGCTTATCCCCTTCTCGACCCTACTAGAGCTGGCGTTGAATGAGACCTAAACAAGCCCCCCCTCCCCCCTGAAGTTCCGCTTTTAGATGCTGTTTGAAAATCATAAGATCTTGCTGCAAATTTCAATATTGGGAAATATTATGTGGTGTAATTATATGGAAATGGCAGTTTTGTCATTTATGATTGGTGATGTATCTTTTGGTAACCAACATTCCTTGTTCTTTAAAAAAAAAAAAAAAAAAAATCTAAATTCTCCCAAGCTTTATTTGTAGTATGCATGTCTTTATAACGCATGTGATTCCCTGCTTGGTGAAATGACCAGCAGTATGCAGCTCTTCAGGGATTTATTGCACTTCTACACTTACTGATAAATTGCTCTGACTTTACCTGCTTGATGTATTAGCGGTATTTCCAACACTTGAGAGGAAAGTAGCCGAGACTGGCACCCCGATGTGTCCTGCACACCATCAAACTGATCTTGCATCAGCATGAGGTGCTAATGAGTTCATCTAAAAGGCTATTTGACATTTTCGGGATAAAGGCAAGGGCAGCTGGTATATGGTAAGCAGGTTAGCTCGGCAAAACATGTTGGCATCCTTTAACCACTTCAGTACTTTTCCTGTATATGTCGCGTCATTACCAGACCGTTTTCCGTGCTGTCACTGCGGGACGGAGATGACAGTTGCTCTTTAAAAAGAATGATTTAAAGAGTTGATTTAAATCAAATCCACCCTGATCGGTATTTAAAGTGGAAGTAAACCCATTGATTTAGGCCTCATGCCCACGGGCGTTTTTTCAGCCGCGTTTTTGAGCGTTTTTTACAGCTTAAAAACGCCTGTCCATGTTAGTCTATAGCTTCATGCCCACCTAGGCGTTTTTGAGCTGTAAAGAGCATAGGCGTTTGTAAGCTGTAAAAAAAACCCAGGGCCAGTGCGTTCCTCAGCGTCAGAACTAGGCAGGAAAAAACGCGAGCGTCAAAAAACGCGCACTAACGCGCGGTCGCGTTTTTAGCTCCGACGTTGTTTTTTTTTTTTTTTTTTTTTTTTTCAAAAAAAAAAAAAAAATATTTACAATAACATGGACAGGCGTTTTTAAGCTGTAAAAAACGCTCAAAAACGCAGCTGTAAAAACGCCAGTGGGCATGAGGCCTGAAGTTTAAAAAAACTGTTAGCATTTCCGGCATGCCTGGAATTTAACTGCCACATTGGTTGTGCCCTCAACCAAACTGTCAAACCATCCAATGGCTGGTGTCATAACTGGTCACATGTGCAGCATCATGGCAGTTGAAGATTAAACAGAGGCCAAGATGGCAGCTTCCTTGGCTGAAAACGATAGGAGGGTTTACTTCCACTTGAAGTCCTTAAATTGGTATTAAACCCAAAAGCAAACGTTATATTGCAGCTTACCAATTCTTTGATATGATGGCTGCATTCGTTTTTTTCTTTTTAAGGCATTCTTTCATTTTTCACCAAGTGGATCCAGCCAAGTAAGTCTGTTCATCAGAACAAGCTCTCCTACAAATGTAGCAGTTTTGAGTGTCGAGACTTACCACTGACGGGGGTGCTTGCAATGATCCGCTTTTTATTTATGTAAAACCTTTTATCCCAAAAAGGGGGGGAAGAAATGTTGCTATAGCTGCTTTTGTGTAACCACAATGTGATCTAGAGTTTGGCTTCAGTTTGTTAGTGTATCTAAATCTCCTAGACCATCTAAACCTCCCCTCCCCCCAGACTGACAATGCTGCTGTCCAAAAGTGCCCCCCCCCCACCTGCTCCTTTATCCAGCGTGGGGGCGCTCTAACACTGGAGGTGTTACTGGCCAGATCACCAGGTGAAAACAGAAGGCAAAAAGACTAAACAAAAAAAACGAATGCAGCCACCACATCCAATGATTGGTAAACTGCAATGTATTACGTTTTGGGTTTAATACCGTTGTCAACCAATCCAATGCAGAGTGTTTCTTTTACTCTTCATTGTCTGATAGGATGTAATCTGAGGTCAGTGCTCGGAGTACATTGGTAGGTGGAAGGACAGCGTGCACTTATAAATGTTGGGCTTGTGGTGTGTATATCATCATGTTTGCAGATTGGCAGCCGGTGATTACCGTGTCTCCTCTTTGACGTCAATGGTGTATTATTGTATTGAGGCCGGGAATGGCCCTTGTCAGGATGATGGATTTGTTGAAATACCTGTGTCAGAACTCCTGTACACAAAACAAAGCTGAGTAGTAAACCTTTTTATTGTTGGGAGAAAATTGTAGTCTAATCTGATAACCAACTCACAGTTCATGCAGTAAGTACTATTTAAAAAAAAAAAAATTCAGGCCAGTTTACTTCTGTGCATTTTTAGGCAATGCATTACACCAATCCTGCTTGCTGAATCTTAGATGCGCTTTCATGAAAATGCGTTTTTCTATGGCAGGGGTGCCCAACCAGTGGCCCCGCAGAGCCCTCTGATTTGGCCGCGATCTCCTGCTCAGGGATGGAATAGAATACTGTTATTAAAGGTCAGTTTATTACTAAAACCACAGTGTGGTCATCGGAACCCTCACCCCCTCCGGTGTCATGGGCATATCTGTTCTGCAGTGGTTACTGGGCTGTTTTTAAACGAATCTGCAGATGCAGAGCAGTGCGCCTGCAGGTTACCTGCTCTGAGCCATAGACTTCTGTTATTACCTGAGAGTTTGGTGAGCTTTCTGAAAGTGCACCAAACCTGCAGAATAGAATAAGTTTATTGCAAAGTTCAGAAAAGCCAAAGGTAAACCGCAGCGCATCAGTGTGAACGCAGCCATGGGCCCCTTTTACACGGTCAGTCCCACCCAATTGGACTCTCCATTTACCTTTTTTAAAGGAGTGGCAGATGTAAACCGACTTGTGTCCTACCTCCAATCCAATCCGGCTGTGTCTGCAGAGCGGACACTGATCTGCCCGCTCGGCTCAATGTGGCCCACAACCAGTTACCAAGTTGCTTAAAGCGGAGCTCCGCCGAAAAAAATATATTAAAAGCCAGCAGCTACAAATACTGCAGCTGCTGACTTTTAATATATGGACACTTACCTGTCCTGGAGTCCAGCGATGTCCGCAGCAGAGGACGAGCGATCGCTCATCACTCTGCTGCCCCCACCGCCATCCTCTCGGTGAGGGAAACCAGGAAGTGCGCCGTTCTGTCTGGTCCTCTGTTCTGAGAGCCGAGTGTCTCCCAGAACACAACGGGGAATCTGTGGGAAGTGACGTGCTTCCTGCAGGTTTCCCGCAGAGGACTCCCGGAAGTGGGTGAAAATACCTGTATTAGACCGGTATCTTCACCCCCCCTCCCCCCTGAAAGGTGTAAATTGTGACACCGGAGGGGGTGAGGGTTCCGATGAGCTGGAGTTCCACTTTAGGGTGGAGCTC
Source organism: Rana muscosa (assembly GCA_029206835.1). Taxonomy (NCBI): domain Eukaryota; kingdom Metazoa; phylum Chordata; class Amphibia; order Anura; family Ranidae; genus Rana; species Rana muscosa. The sequence goes on from CM055120.1 coordinate 307,241,538, forward strand.
CGCTTTAAGTGGTCCTTGCACTTCAAAATGTTGGGCACCCCTGTTCTATGGAGTTCAATAGTAACACTCCGCACAGATGTGACCCATTCTAATGTGTAAAGTTGTTCCAAAGTCTAAATGTTTTTACATTAATGCTGTATTAGGCCCCATGTACACGGGACGCTGCTAAACGTGCGTTCAGAGGCAGTTGGACACTTTAACTGCCCCTGAATTCATTCAATGTTATCCTAGGTGACCATGTACACAGTTTCGTTTTATTGGCGTTTTTAGGCAGTTGCGTTTTAACAGCGTTTCTTTGAAAGCAAAAAAATGGGTTCAGACACAGAAGATTTCCAAGTTTCAGACGTAAAACGCGGCAAAACGGGCGTTTCTGAACACCGGTTTCAAGCCTTAAAAAAATTTGTTCAGAGGAGTTTGCACCAGCGTCCCGTGTACATGGAGCCTTAGGCCCCATGCACACAGGGCGTTTTTGCAGCTGCTAACAGCAGCGTTAGAGGTTTTTTTTTACAGCTGCAAAACGCCCATCCATGTTATTCTATTGTGTCATGCACACATAGAGCTTTTATGAGCTCCAAGTGGCATAGGCGTTTTCCAGCTGCAAAAAAAACCCAATTCCAGTGCGTTCTGGAGCTCCAGGTTCGAGCTGCAAAAACGCCCGACGCTATTAAACGCGCAAAAACGCAGCGATTTGCGTTTTTGAGCTCCGGGATTTTTTATTTTTTTTTAAAAAGATCAAAAAATGTTTACAAAGCATGGACAGGCGTTTTTAAGCTGTAAAAAACGCGGCTGTAAAACGCCCTGTGTGCATGGGGCCTTAGGCTGCAGTCGCACCTGAGCGTTTTTCTGGATTTTTTTTTTTGCGTGTCTTTTTTTTATGCACGATTTACACATTTTTATATTGGCCAATAGCGAAAACTATCATCTGTTAGGCTTTTCAGCCTTATTAGCTTTTTCATCAGCTCCTCTATTTTTTCTTTTTTTTGCTATTCATTTATTTTTTGTTCAGGTAAGAGGTTAGGATTAGGGGTTATTTATTTATTGTTGGGGTGTTACTACTTCTAATACTAGAGGTGCACCGAATGGCAAATTTGGTACCGAAAATGCAGGATGTACTTTTCCGAAAACTGGAACCGACAGTTTAAAAAAAGTGTGTGTGTGTGTGTAATATAAATCAATGAGTTTTTTTATTTTTATCAAATATATAAAATGCTTTTGGAGTAAAAATCTAAAAGCGTTTTCTATTTGATGCAATAATTGAGTTTATTCAGCATTAAATGGAGCTTGGTTATGTAGCATGAGGCAGTATATTCTGCAATATTTACATTTTTGGTAAACTCATTCAATGAATGCAAGCTGAGATAACATGCACTGCATTGATACATTCACACAATTTCACAGTAACCATGAGATAAACCAAACTTCAGGAATATTCCTTTATCTCATTGTTTCGCAAATCTATGTACATTGCAAACTGTATGATTGAATTGGTTCTGCTATCTCTGTTTTACTAACCTGACAGCTTATTATTCTAAATAGGAAACCTTCATTTTGTTTGTATTAAAGATTCTAACTACCAACAAGATTAAGTCCTTACATTTTCAGGTCCATCATGGCAGCGCCTGTTAGCGGGTGTCCACTCACCTGCTGCCGCCACTTCCCTCACCTTGTGTCTCCGCCGCATCACCAGCAGTCCCATTAAAGTGAATGGGACTGTCGGTGAGTAAACAGCGGGTCAGAGGAGGAGGAGCCACTGCGAGACAGATGACATTTGCGCTTTAAAAATTGTGATTTAAATCGATTTGACTTGAATCAAAACCGCTGTGTATTATATTCAACTTTTTAATGTCATGAATATAAATTTGTCGGCCATTTTGCATGGAGCCCCAGACCGAGGGAGAATGACAGTTATTTTGTGTTTCTTAAATTTGTGATTTATCACACCAACTGTTGTCACCTTCTCATCAAGCTGCTTGGCGATGGTCTTTATAGCTCATTCCAGCCTTGTGTAGATCTACAATCTTGTCCCCGACATCCTTGGACAGCTCTTGGCCATGGTGGAGAGCTTGGGATCTGATTGCTTCTGTGGACAGATGTATTTTATGCAGGTAAAAAGCTGAGATTAGGAGCGCTCCCTTTTTTAAGCGTGCTCTTAAGAGTTCGGCACCTGTATAGAAGACACCTGGGAGCCCCCCCCCCAAAAAAAAATAACAGCCAAACAAAAAAATTATAGGTTAATAATAAATTATTTTGGATTAGAGCGTTTTCTTTTTTCTTTTTCTTCTATTAAGGGTTAGGGGGCTATTTATTACATAGTATTTACTGTGTGTGTGCGCGCACACACACACACACACACACACACACACACACACACACACACACACACACAATATGTGTGTAGTATTCGGCTCCATGGACGCTGGAGGAGAAAAAAATCAATTATTCTTTATGGAGACTGTTCACATCTCCACTACAACTCGCCTGAAACCAAAAACCTGAAGCTTAAAAAAAGTTCGAGATTTTTTGTATCTTAGCCCAGGTTCACACTGGGCTTCGAGAGTGAAGCCGTGTGAGTTCAGCTGAACACGCACGTTTTCACTCCCGCTGGTCAGTCCCGATTTCGGACGCGATTACAGAGACATCTGTGCAGGTTTCTGCACAGATGTCAATGTAAATCGCGGGCCAAAATCGCAAAAAGTAGTACAGAAACTACTTTTTGAAATCGGTGCAGCGCCGCAGATGCGGCGTCGCACCGATTAGGGCGGTGCCATTGCCGGCAATTTGCGGCAAATACCGCCATTTTGGCATGCCAAATCGCATGTCAAAACACACCAGTGTGAACCAGGGCTTAAACTGGAAAGATTTGAGCGTTTCTATTCCCCCAAACTACAAAAAAAACTGCATGATTTTTTGTGTGTTTGCATGTGCTGTCATTTTTGCGTGGTTTTCTGCTCAAATAAAAAATAAATAAAATAAATCATAATATGAATAATAATCAAATACCATAATATGCATCATCCAGAGATATCATCATCCTTTTTCAGCCGGCGATTCTGTGCACCGTAAGAACAATCATAGCGGCAGTTCAGCCGCTTGATCGCTCTTGCAGGCGGCGGGACTCCCTTTCAGCCTTATAGACCCCACATCTCTCTATAAAGAGGACCTGTCATGCACTATTCCTATTACAAGGAATGTTTACATTAATAGGAATAAAAGTGATCAATTTTTCCTTTTTTTCTTTAAGAGAAAGCAAAAAAAACAACCAGTAATGTTAGCCCAATTGTTTGGAATAATGTGAAAGATGATGTTGCGCCGAGCAAATAGATATCCAACATGTCACGGTTTAAAATTGCGCACACTCGTGAAATGGCGCCAAACTTTGGTACTTAATCTCCATAGGCGACGCTTTTACTTTTTTTTTAATTTATTTATTTTTTTACAGGTTACCAGTTTAGTTACAGAGGAGGTCTTGGGCTAGAATTGTTGCTCTCGCTCTAACGCACGCTGATACCTCACGTGTGATTTTAACAGTTTACATATGTGGGCGTGATTTGCGTATGCGTTCGCTTCTGTGCGCGAGCACGCAGGGATGGATCACTTCAAAAATAGTGTTTTTTTATTTTATATTTTTTTTTTGGATTCATGAAACTGTTTTCCCCCAAAAAAAAGCGTTTTGAATAATTGCTGCGCAAATACCGTGTGACATAAAAAGTTGCAACGACCGCCATTTTATTCCCTAGTGTCTCTGCTAAAAAGTGTGTGTGTTGTGTATGTGTGTATGTATACACACACATTTGTATATGTGTGTATGTGTGTGTGTGTGTGTATATATGTATATATATATATATAGTGGGTTCTGAGTAATTTAATTGTCTAGGAAAAAAAAAATGATTTTTACATGTTGGAGTGATGTGCCAGAATTGGCCCCGATGGGAAGTGGTTAAGATAAAAAAAAAAAAAAAAAAGAATCGCGATTGCAATTTTTGGACGATTAATCTCTACGGTAGTGACAGGATTTTGCTCATACAAATGTGCAAGTAGCTGTTTTTTTGTTTGTTTTTTCAATATTCAGTTGATTTGTTTTTGAAATATAAATGTAATTTTATTGCTACAATGAAGTGCCTGGTTGTAGCTTTCATCCCATTACAAATCTTTTTTGTTTTTTAGAAAAGCTTCCAGCATTGTCGGCGCTTATTTATTGATTTTTTTTTATTTTTTATTCTGTCTTGCACTTGCTGACCGCAGTGCATTCAGGGCTTTCAAAATGCTGATTACCTTGGCAACGTTGTAGTTTGAGCCGATTGATGGCGTAGAGACACTTCTTCTCTGCTTTCCTCTTATGTCTTATTTTGCTTCTGGAGTACTGTGATCTTCTAGATTTTAGAAATGGACAGTTGTTGGAAATCCGTATTGGCCAGCAAGCATGGCAAAAGGCTGTGCAAAGAGAGCCAAGTGAATGTCTAGTTTTGTTCTTTTTTGTTTTCCGTGCTCTTTAAATCTGAACTCGGAGAATTAGAAAACCTCTTCCCTTGCAGTGGGGCCCCACACTGGAAGGGTTAAATGTTGGTTTAGTGTAGGGGTGCATGGATACAATCTAACAATTAGATTGTAAGCTCTAATGAGCAGGGCTCTCTTAATCCTCCTGTATTGTATTGTAACTGTACTCTCTGCCCTCATGATGTTAAGCGCTGCGCAAACTGTTGGCGCTATATAAATCCTGTATAATAATTGGCTGATTTCAGGCTCTGGTAGGCTTCCTACGCAACAGGTGCATTTTTGCTACTTCTCTAAGGTGTTCCCTGCAGCGGTCACACGCTCACGTCGTCTACATGCAGGGTTAAAGCGGAGTTCCACCCTTATAAAATTCAGCAGCTACAAAAAGTGTAGCTGCTGAATTTTAAGGCCTCATGCCTTTGGACGTTTTTACAGCTGCGTTTTTTTACAGCTTAAAAACGCCTGTCCAAGTTGTATACATTTTTTTTTTTTTTTTTTTTTTTCTAAAACAAAAAACACCGGAGCTCAAAAACGCAATCGCGGCGTGTTTTCTCTTTTTTTTTTTCCCGCGCGTTTTTTTAGCGTTTTTTTAACGCTTCACGTTTTTTTATGCCTGACGCCGAAGAACGCACTGGTCCTGGGTTTTTTTACAGCTTAAAAACGCCTATGCTATTTGCAGCTCAAAAAACGTCTAGTAAAAAACGCTCAAACGCGGCTGTAAAAACGTCTGTGGGCATGAGGCCTAATAATCGGACGCTCAGCGATCCCAGGTTCCAGCGATGCGGGCGTAGGAAGCCCCGCTCGTCTCTCCCCTCTGCGGCGCCGGAATTGTCACTGTGGGCGCCCAGCTGTGGTTTCACAGCCGGACACGCACTGCGCACCGTGACTGGCTGTGCAATCATCTGAGACCTGTGACGTGTCGCAGATTGCTGAGTGGGGGGGGGGGGGGAGAGGTGAACTTCCTTGCGGTGCCCGGGGAGGAAGTTGGCACTGGATCCTTCTAAAGAGGGCACCCGCCCCCCCCCCCCCCCAAAAAAAATGACATGCCAAATGTGGCATTTCAAGGGGTCAACTGCACTTAAAGCGGAAGTTCCATTTTTGGGTGGAACACAACTTTAAAGTGGTTGTAAAGGCAGACTTTTTTTTATCTTGATGCATTAGGATAAAAACTGTGTGCAGCAGCCCACCCTAATCTCTATCTAGCGATGTGTACGAGTGTTTCGATCGGCCGGGACTCTGCCTCCTGATTGGCTAAGACAAAGCAGCGACACCCTTGGCTTCCGCTGCTGTCAATTAGCCAATCAGGAGAGGGGGCAGGGCCAGACCACAGCGCCATGTCTGAATGGACACAAGGAGCTGTGGCTCTACTCGGGTGCCCCCCAATAGCAAGCTGCTTGCTGTGGGGGAACTCTATGGGAGGGACTAGGAGTGCCCAAGAGGGACACAAGAAGAGGAGGATCGGGGGCTGCTCTGTGTAAAATCACTTCACAGAGCAGGTAAGTAAACATGTTTGTTGTTAAAGAAAATAAAATGAGACTTTTCTATGCATCATTTGACAGAAAATAAGATGCACATTGTCATCATTGTCCAAGTGTGAACTCTGCAAACAATCATGCCCAGTCAAAACAGTTCATGTTGGAACTCTCAATTCAGGCTAGGTATGTACACAGTAAGTAATAGTGGTAAAAATGTACCTTAAAGTGATTACAAAAAGTTTTATAATTTTTTATTTTTTTTTTCCTTAACCACTTGCTTACTGGGTACTTAACTTGGATTTAGGTCTGGATTTTGACTGGGCCTCCCAACACATTCCATTGTAGCTCTGGTTGTATCTTTAGGGTCGTTGTCCTGCTGGAAGGTGAATCTCCATCCCAGTCTTAAGTCTTTTGCAGACTCTAACAGGTATTCTAAGATTGTCCGGTTTTTGGCCCCATCCATCTTCCCATCAACTCTGACCAGCTTCCCTGTCCCTGCTGAAGAAAAACATCCCCACAACATGATGCTGCCACCACCATGTTTCACGGTGGGGATGGTGTGTTCAGGGTCATGTGCAGTGTTAGTTTTCCGCCACGCAGTGTTTTGCTTTTAGGCCAAAGTTCAATTCTGGTCTCATCTGACCAGAGCACCTTCTTCCACATGTTTGCCGTGTCCCCCAGATGGCTTCTCGCAAACTGCAAGCAGGACTTCTTCTCATCAATTTCTTTCACCAATGTCTTTCTTCTTACCACTCTTCCATAAAGGGCAGATTTGTGGAGAAGCACAACTAATAGTTGTCCTGTGGACAGATTCTCCCACCTGAGCTGTGGATCTCTGCAGCTCCTCCAGAGTTACCATGGGCCTATTGGCTGCTTCTCTGATGAATGCTCTCCTTGCCCGGCCTGTCAGTTTAGGTGGTCGGCCATGTCTTGGTAGGTTTGCAGTTGTGCCATACTCTTTCCATTTTCGGATGATGGCTTGAACCGTGAGTTGTTCAAAGCTTGCAATATTTTTTTATAACCTAACCCTGCTTTAAACTTCTCCAACTTTATCCCTGACCTGTCTGGTGTGTTCCTTGGCGTTCATGATGCGGTTTGTTTACCAAGGTTTTCTAATAAACCTCTGAGGGCTTCACAGAACAGCTGTATTTATACGGAGATTAAATTACACACAGGTGGACCCTATTTACTAATTAGGTGACTTCTGAAGGCAATTGGTTCCACTAGATTTTAGTTAGGGGTATCCCCTGATAAAGGGGGCTGAATACAAATGCACGTCACACTTTTCAGATATTTAAAAAAAAATTGGAAAACCATTTATCATTTTCCTTCCACTTCACAATTATGTGCCACTTTGTGTTGGTTGTAACATGACAAAATGAGGAACATTTCAATGGGTATGAATACTTTTTCAAGGCACTGCAAGTATAACATGTTAGTTATTTTTATTTTTTGGGTAAAAATAACTAAGACTTTATCACTTTAAGCCTTTACAATCACTTTAAATCCCCACTTCAGCAAAAGAATAAACCTCCACCCCCTCCTAATCCATCCTGCAAGGCTTGTTTTTCTTACCTGGTGGAGCAAGATCTATTTACCTAAATCCACCTTACAGATCACAAACCACAACCATTTCCAGCTGCGGAGGGGCTGTAAATGCACCAGAGTACACCGGTCTTCTACAGCACCCGCCACTGAATTTCTTGCCCCATCGCTCGGTCCATCAAGGCTCCAGTGCTCGTCCTCTGACCAAAGCTCTGGCTTGTGGGTAGTCTCTTGACTTAATCACATGAAGTGCAGGTGTATTAAAGATACGAAATAAGTTTTGTCAGTGTGTTTAATCTTTTAGATTTTAAAGGGATGTAAAAAGAAAAAAGTTCCATAGTTTGAGCCATAAAATGAAGGCGCCACATCTGACGTCACCCGCGGCCATCTTTCTGGTTGGAAACAACCTCTTTGCTTGTACATCCGCACTCGATCGCGAGTGCTTTGTTTGAGTATTTTTAATTCATTTTATGGCTCAATAAACTGGATTCTTACAGAGAGCACTAGATTGTAACTCTTTGTGTTTTAACATATGCTGTGGAGATGCAACGGTTTGCTGACTTTAATGCCAGTAACCCAGGAGTGGTTCTATTGGCTTAGTGACCTGCTGCAGGTCGAATCAAGGAGGTGAGAGGCTGTAGTATCTGTGGTGGAGGGAGCTTGTTCACCATTCTCAGTGTCTGCTTGCCGTGTCACCTGAGGGATACTGCTGTATCTTCTCCACATTATTTGATGCATGAAGTGTTATTCCTGGATGTGTTTGGACATTATACCAATTTCAGTGGCATTACATCCAGGAATTCCGATTGCCTTTTATTGTTCAAAGTGATAACACCAAAGACACCAACACGAGGTCACGTAGACGCGTTTCACACAAACATCTTGTGCTTAATCATGTGATTAAGCACAAGATGTTTGTGTGAAACGCGTCTACGTGACCTTGTGTTGGTGTCTTTGGTGTTATCACTTTGAACAATAAAAGGCAATTGGAATTCCTGGATCTGCAGCCATTTATTTTCTTACAAGTTTCCCACGGAGGCGGGCCGGGGCTGGCACTCTACGAGACATTCCATCTCAGGTTATCATCATACACCTGGAGCAGCGGCTTTTTTTTCTTTGTAATTTCAGTGGCATTCCTTTGGATATTACACATGGATTTTATGTTGTCAATATTTTAGTTAATATTTTAATGCGCTGCACTATTTCTGATATTGATAGAGGTGAGACAGATGGGTTTCATTGTTAGGACAGATCAGAAGGCGATTCAGTAGTGAGACAGAAGAGCATGGCGATACGTCTGTGGGACAGAAGAGCGCAGGGGGGTACAGTGGTGGGACAGAAGAGCGCAGGGGGGTACAGTGGTGGGACAGAAGAGCGCAGGGGGGTACAGTGGTGGGACAGAAGAGCGCAGGGGGGTACAGTGGTGGGACAGAAGAGCGCAGGGGGGTACAGTGGTGGGACAGAAGAGCGCAGGGGGGTACAGTGGTGGGACAGAAGAGCGCAGGGGGGTACAGTGGTGGGACAGAAGAGCGCAGGGGGGTACAGTGGTGGGACAGAAGAGCGCAGGGGGGTACAGTGGTGGGACAGAAGAGCGCAGGGGGGTACAGTGGTGGGACAGAAGAGCGCAGGGGGGTACAGTGGTGGGACAGAAGAGCGCAGGGGGGTACAGTGGTGGGACAGAAGAGCAAAGGGGGGTACAGTGGTGGGACAGTGATCGGAGGTGTGAAGGTGCATGAATTGGGGCTGATCTGAGGTGTGAGTGCAGGATGTTAATTTCTCACTACTAAAGTAGTTTACAGCATTTAGTTTATAAAAAAAATCACTGTACACTATATTATTGCTTAAACTAGAGTTTACAAGGGGATGTTTCTATGAACTGGGTCTGAAAGGAATACTTTACAATAACTGCCACTTGTACAACATCGCTTGCTTTGTAAATGCTTACCAGTTCTCACATTAAAGGGGTTTCCCCCACTTTGGCTTTGAAATGGAAAACGCCACCACTTGCTGAGCATTGACAGAAGGGTTGACAGTCAGCTGTTTTCTGTGTTCCAGTATGTGGCTCTGAAAGGGCCAGCGTGCATAAGGCTGTTTTGGCATCCTAATAAAAACAGTGGGCTAGCCATACACATGAACAGATTTCCCTTCTTCATTACTTCTGTATATCCTAACCAAATCTGACCGCTTGTATTCGGCGTTTCAGACAATAATTTGACACCTGGCTCAGTAATTTTCTATTTTATTTTTTGTAGAGCCAGGTGTTTCTTGCAGGACCAATAACGGCTCACATTTACCCAAATCGTCAGGATTCGGACAAAATTTGAGTCGTATATGGCCAGCTTTAGAGATTTTGTCGGATTAGACCAATATTTCTATCAGAGACCTGTAATTGACTTTAGAAGATGGCTTTGCAATGGCCTGAAGGGCTTTCATTTTCTAAAATGGACAGAACAGATTGGATGGGACTATAGTGCGGCACAATAGAAAATAAACCAAGGAAATATTATAAAATCTTCAATATTTATTAACAATTTTTTTTTTTTTTTACACAAGTCTTCTTTAAAAACATGTAGGCTTATAACCCATAAATATGGTCCGTGAACTGTTTAGAGCGGCATAGGCGTAGATCCAGACATGTTTTGCTCTAATATTGGGCTTCCTCAGGGGATGTTTGTCTTATCCCTGTATTCTCTGGCCGGAGACATGCGGGATATTCGCAGACCACAGGATTTGACACGGCTTATCATATGAATAACCTGCCCCCGCTGTCATTTACTTACACAGCTGAAAGGGGTTGTAAAGGTTTTTTTTTTTTTTTTTTTTTCTAAATAGGTTCCTTTAAGCAAGTGCATTGTTGATTCACTTACCTTTTCCTTGGATTTCCCTTCTAAATTTATTTTTTTCTTTGTTTTCTTTGTCTGAATTTCTCACTTCCTGTTGCTCCTCAGTAAACTGTTCAGTAAGCTGTTCTGGCTGACTCCACACCACTCAGATGATGGTGTGAAGTTTAGTGAGGAGAAACAGGAAGTGAGAAATTCAGACAAAGAAAACAAACCTTTTAGAAGGCAAATCTAAGGAAAAGGTAAGTGAACCAACAATGCACTAGCTTAAAGGAACCTACCGTATTTAGAAAATAAACAAACCTTTACAACCCCTTTTAATCTGGTCTGTGTCTGCCTCCTGTGGCCACCTGCAGCTCTGCAGTGGATACAGCACTTCATTATTCACTGAATAAATTTGTAATTGTTCCAAGTTATCTCAGAAATACAGGGCTGAGACCCCAAGCGGATAGCATCCCAGACGAAGCCCAATATTAGGGCAAAACATGCTGAGATCCACACCTATGCCGCTCTAAACAGTTCACAGACCAGATTTATGGTTTAAAAGCCTATAGTTTTAAATATGACTTTTGGACACCATTTACAAGATTTTATAATCTTTCTTTTGGTTTGATTTCTTTTGCACCGCTATTAGTGGTGCAACGGATCGTCATTGATCCGTGATACGAATGGGTCACCATGCTCGGATCAGCACGCCACGCGATCCGCGGATTGAGCTTCTGCTGCCTCGGCCTAGCTCTGGAGCGGCGGCCATCTTGGTACACCCGGCCTAGGTGAGCTCCACATCTCCCCACTTTAATCATATTAGTGGGGGAGAGATGTGGACGTTACAGTATGGGGGAGAGATGTGGACGTTACAGTGGGGACTTTGTCTTGTGTGGTGTTTTTTTTTTTTTTTTTTTGCTGATCAGAAAAATGATCCATGACTCTGATCCGAGGAACGTTCCGAACCGTGAGTTTTTTTTGATCCGTTATAACCGCTATAGTCCCATCCAATCTGTTCTGTCTATTTTAAAAATCCAGGGATGAGGTGCTCTTTATTGTAATAATCTATCCACATTAGCTCGTATGCTTTCATTTTCTAGTAAACCGTTTCAGTGGCTTGATGAGTAGGCAAGATTAACTTTCATTCTTAGAATTTTTCCTCTGCTTGGTAAAAAAATTAAGATTTGAGGCTTACCATATTCCTTAGTTATATTAAAGTGGTTGTAAACCCACTTTTTCAACTTGCACCTACAGGTAAGCCTAGATTAAGGCTTGCCTGTAGGTGCAAGAAATATCTCCTAAACCTACACGTTTTAGGAGATATTTAGTAAAAATGACATTGCTCCGTGTCTACGGCGCATGCGCGCCGTAGAGAATGGCACATTCATGGGGTTAATCCCATTCACAAAATCGGCTACTTCCCAGCAATAGCTGGGCGTAGCCGATTGTGACGGCTCTTGCGCGCATGCGCAGAGTGACGTCACCGCCGCTCCGGCCAATCACAGCGCCGGAGCGGCGCTGTGATTGGCTGCAGCGGCGATACCCGGAAGTAACCTTCCAGCTATCGCCGCAGTGATGGATGCGGCTAGATGGAGGGACGCGGACGGCTTCGGGGGCCCCGATCTAAGGTAAGTGGTACATAATGAGCTAATATGCTAGTCATACTAGCTCATTATGCCTTTCTCTTACAGGTGGGGGAAAAAAAAAAAAAACTAAATGTGGGTTTACAACCACTTTAAAGGTTCACTTTTTTTAAATGACAAAAATATTATACTTGCCTGCTCTGTGTAATGGTTTTGCACAGAGCAGCCCCGATCCTCCTATTCTCGGGTCCCCCCGCCAGCGCTCCTGGCTTCATTTTTTTTTTTTTTCTTATTAAGAACCATGACACCACCGCCCCAGCAATCCACTTGTTGTGGGGGGGGGGGGTACTCTTGCTGGCTCGATCCCTAACCGTACTGTGTGTATTGACACACACCCTACGATTATTTTGACCCCAACCACTCCCTCATCACTGGTTCTGATTGACTAAATGTTTGCTTTTGGGTTAAAAGTGATGATAAAGGCTTTCTTGCCTGCTCTGTGCAGTGGTTTTGTACAGAGCAGCCCACATTCTCCTCTTCTCAGGTACCCTACTGGTGCTCCTGGCCCCTTCCTCCTACCATGTGTCCCAAGATCAAGCAGCTTGAAATGGGAGGCACCCAAGCAGGCTCGTGTCCATTCACACACAGCTGTGGCTCGGCCCCACTCCTCACTGGCTGTGATTGTCTCAGCCAATGAGGAAGAAGAGTCCCCAGAGAGCCAAGGCTCTCATGCAAATTGCACTCTTATTTCATAACAGAATTCTGGCATAAAAGAGCATGATAAAAAAAAAAGTGGATCGAAATCTAGAATGTTGGCTTTTAGTTCTCACCATAACTATTGATTGATATTAGTGACTTACCTATTATTTTTTTTTCCTTTCTTGCAGCTCCTGTCATAAACAGATACAGCAGAAGGGTATCGGGTAAGTTTTTACTATATCATATGATGTGGTGGCTTGATGTCATGGTTTGTCACATTCTCAATGCAAAAATATTTACATTGGATATAAAGAATAACTAAAATATCCAAATGGAGGGGGGGGGGGATAAAAACCTAAATTAAAACTGTAATTGCAAATCCCTATGCATTTAAAGGTTTTATTGCTGTCATGAAATTTCCAAATTTTGGATCAATTTGGCTCACTGTAGACCCAGTTTTAAAAATTAACTATATGCAGATATAAATTACACATGTAATGCTGTATTCATGAACAAAGTAAATTCCTTTTTTTTTATTACATGCACTTCAAGTCCCTGACTTTGACTTTTACTTGATATCCGCCTCCTGCAGTACCTTTTACAGAAGAGCTTAAATAACTCCTCCCACTTTTGTTGTGAAAAAGACATTCCCCTCTGGGTGATCTTTGTATATTGCCAGGATTTTAGCAAACTTTGTTGCAGATTCCGACCCCCCTTTTTTTTTTGTTCTGAAGAAATCCCTGTTCCTCTGTGTCCCTGTGCCGAGTGAGTCTAATGGTTTCATAATTATCAACCAGATGCTGCAGCTGTAGGGCTCTAATGAGAAAATCTGTGGTCTGCATCCCTTTAGACCCGGTTCACACTGGTGCGACATACGCTCTAACTTTGGGAGCTCATGTCGCATGATGTGTACAAATCAATGGTTCCCTATGAGAGCCGCCTTAACTGGTCTGACTTTAGAAGTTTCCTGCACTACTTTGGTCCAACTTAGTCTGTTTTCAGCCAAATCGAAATCATTGAAGTCTGATCCTCGTCCTAACCATTTGACATCTGACGTGATTACAGCAGCAGGAAAAGGAATTTGTCACACTGGGATTTTTGATTGGTCAAAGGACAAGTTGGACTATCTCAAAGCCGGAGCAAAATCGCATCCTGTTCATTCAAGTCGGATGGAAGTAGGACCGATGTGGGAGAACAGTTGTACAACAGTCGTGTCTTAACAGTGTGTACTGGGCCCTAGACATGATTTCCTATTGGGAGTATCTCACCAAAAATGACCATTTTGTTGCAGAGGATACCAACAATCTGACGTGCATCTTAGTGCAGACTTCTAGGAAAATGAGCCAAATGTTTCTTGGGGACGTTTTGTACACCAGGTATATATTTTATTGCATTTTACAGAAAATTATAGCGGCTGCAGATTGAAAAGGAAAGGTTATTTTTAATAACCTTCAATTACAATATGACTTGTGTTGTGATTTTATGTTTTATTTTTATTTGCCTTTTTTTTTTTCCATGAAAGTGGAGTTTTCTTTTAAACCTAGAACACACAGGCCGTATGTCGGGCGATGTTGGCCGGTTCAATAAATACTGCCAGACAATTGGCCCATGTTTATGGCGGCCGGCTTCTTTCGGACGAGCATGCTAGAAAACCAGTGACAGTGTTTCTGGTGGGGGGGCTGTCCCCCTGTCAGAACACAATATCTCAGGGGAGGGAGATCGCGGTACTAACTTCGCTGTGTTGAACGAAAAAAAGCTTGATAGTGTGCATTCGGCGTAAGGGGAAGATGGGAGGAGACAGTCATGTGTGAGGAGGGGGAGGGACAAGACCTGTAGGCGTTTAACCTGCAAAAGAGAACTCAGGTCTTTTGCCTTGCTAGACAGAATTCTACTGTGGCATAGCTGTGTAAATCTCAGGACTTAAAGGAGACGTCCAGCCTGAGCTTTTTAGGCTGGGCTTCTCCTATGTGTCACATGAGAGTGCAATTTGTTTTGCACTCCTGTGACCGGTTTTCAGCAGAGAGCGGTCTGAAGTCCACTCTCTGCTGACGTCTCCAAGTTCAGTCCAGGCACCGCGTCATCCTGACTTAGGAAGTCGGGATCCGCCAGCTGCCTGGACTGTTGGCTGTCTCAGCCTCTCGGCAAGCTGCTGAGACGGACACTCCCTGCACCTCTACAGCTCAGCGCTCCAGTGAGCGTGGAGGAGCAGAGCCGGAGAGATGCTGACTGACAGGCATTATTGGTATAGTCAGTAATGAGCTCCATAATCTGACAGATCCTGTATAAAGACATGTTGCACGTGTCAGTATGAATGCTCTGCTACATCGGCTTCAATGAAACTGCATTCAGTTCATTGTCCCCATTATGTGATCGCACTAAGCGGAGTGATTATAGTCTTATAAATCAGAACGCAAAGTGCGAATAAAACCAGTCTGAGCTTTTCCCAGCTGCACTAGAGACCTCTCCTGTTAAAGCTGAACCCCGGGCAGACAAGGGGCTTTTATACCTTGTCTCCATACATAGTCATCTGGGCAGTTCGAAATCAAGACGTCTGATTCATGAAATGCGCTCTGTCCCCTTCACATCTGGTTTATAAGACCTGTGGCTGCTATGCCCTCTGTTACCCTGGCCTCCCGTCTTAACTTTATTTTTTGCGGTGGCTTTGATGTAATTATGTCGCTGCTCTCTGTAATGGGCTATTCTGGGAGTCTGCGTTGTTTGACAGGCCAGGAGACTCATGATCTGTTAAACACTGAAGGTATACAGCAATGAGGTCACGGCAAGTTCTGACGAAACTGCAAGTTTAAGAAAAAAATGCATACAGTGGGTACATTGTGTGTGTGTGTGTACGTACGAGGGGTGCTCAAGTCAAACCTGGGACTTTTGAGTTCATATTATAAAAGAACATGTTTCAAGGAGTGGAAACTGCATTTGTTTTTCGACCTACTACCCTGTTACATTTATACACTCATCCCAGCGTTTAATGCCTAGAAAGCTTTGGCATAGAAAGATTTGTCAGTACGCCTGAATCATCCTAGGACAGCCTGCTTCACTTCATCGTCAGTGCTGAAATGCTGACCTCCAAGGAACTTTTTTTTTTTGGGGTAGCATCGCGGGGTAGAAAATTAGCATGAATAATGCCACGTTTGTCCCATAAAACACTTGCCATCACTTTACCTGCAGATGCAAATGTTAAAAAATAATAATTTTGGTGTTGGTGAATCTGCATGCTTCCACTGCAAACAATCCTGGCCTTCCTTGTCAAAACGCTCCCTCCAATGTAGTGCGGACTTGAACTCTTCTGTGCCAGTTAAAAGCAGAAGGCTGTCTTGGTACCCAGCATGCTCTAAAATGCAACTGTTCCTATGTGATTGTGTTCCCATAGAAAGATTAGTCTCTTGTGCAATTTTACGGCAGGTTTTGTCAGTTATCCAGGATCAGGCGTTCCATTTGCTAAATGTTCACATGAATGACTGCTGTGGGCTGGGAACCACCACAGCTGGGATCGTCACTGATCGTTAATTAGGAGTGACTAGGCAGAAAACTTGTAAAAAGTGTTGCATCACACCTTCTACAGTACCGCCCAGGGGGCGGACCCCCGGGCATATCCCCTCACTCTGCATTCCGCAGATCAGTTCATCAAAAAGCAGTACAAACTTAAAAGGAGGGGTGGGTGCTGTGTCGGTCCATGAACTCAGAGAAAAGGATTTTACGGTGAGTAAAAAATCCTATTTACTCTTTCGTTCATGGACCGACACAGCTTCTCTATTGACATATTGGAATGTCCCAAAGCAGTGTCAGAGAAAAAAAACAAGGGGTGGTAACAGCATAAAAGTAAACTTTACCCCAAACACAAAACAGCACTCCTCCAACGGAGAAGTTGCAACTCTAAACCGCCGCCTGCAAAACTTTGCGGCTGAAAGAAGCATCGGAAGATTCACTAAACTTTACAAGATGATGTGTGTGTGCAAGTGTGAACGGACGAGCATGTCACCGCCTTACACACCTGGTGAAAACGGACGCTTAATGCTCTAAACTCGGACAGCGTCCAAAAATTACCACGTCGTTTCCTTAGGATTCGACTGATGAGGACACAAGGATGGCAGTACAATGTCTTCCTAGATGGAAGGTCGAACGACCCTAGGAAGAAGGTGGCAAACGCAGCACCACCTATCCTTGTGGAAGATCAGATAAGGAGCCTTGCATGACAAGGCTGCCGGCTCCGAAAACCGTCTAACTGACGTAAACCAAGAGGCATCTCTTGCCCTGGTCGACTGCGCCGGGAAAAAAGGCGCCTGACCCTTCATGGCGTAAGCCTGATCACAATCCCTACTAGGGACCAGCCACTGAAACAAACAGTGAGCCCGGACTCCAGAACAGAGCAGTGCTAGACAAGCATTCTCTGTTTGGACAATGTCCAAAGAATGCCACGTCTCCTTAGGATTTGACGGATGAGGACACAAGGATGGCAGTACGTCTTCTTTGGAGGAAGGTCGAAAGACCCTAGGAAGAAGAGAAGGCTGTGGACGCAGCACCACCTATCCTTGTGGAAGATCAGATAAGGAGCCTTGCCCTTATCCTTGTGGAAGATCAGATAGGGAGGCTTGTATGACAAGGCTGCCCGCTCAGAAACCCATCCTAACTGGCATAACAGCCACCTAAAGGACCACTTTCTAAGGAAGTGTCAACAAGGGAATCTCCCTGATGTCTCGAACTGTGGTTTCTGAGACACTGAGGCCATGCCCTTGAAGCCATCGACTGCAGGCTGGATGACATATGGGACCCTGCGCCAGCATGTCCTCTCGTAGTGGTAGATGCCAAAAGGACATCTGCTACACAAGCTTCACGGAAGTAGTGGAGGGTGGCCCACTGTACAAATGTTCTCACTAGAGTGAGCCACCAGGGGTTGTTTAGAAAGACAGCCAGGGCAGATACCTGCCCCCTAATTGTACTTAAAGTAAAATTTTTGGCCCGTTCCCTGCTGAACAGCAGGACTCTGGAACCAATAAGTACGCAGATGCCACCTCATCTCCTCGCAATAGGATATGCAGGTCTTTCAAGTGCGATTGGTAATCTTCCTAGGGGATGATTTCCGAGCACTCCTCAAGGTAGAGATCACTGAGTCTGACAGGTCCCGGTCTCTTAGCACCTGGCTTTCAAGCCATGCCCTCAGGCCACTGTAAAAACAGTATGGCGTACGGGATCTAGCGACAGGTCCTTACAGGAGATGCCAAAATGCGTCTGCTACCAGACGCACTAGATCGGCATACCAAAAACGCCAAGGCCAATTCAGAGCAATTGGGACCATTGTAATCCTCTCTACCTCCAGTCTGTGAAGCAGATGAGGAAGGAGCTTCTGAGGAGGAAAGGCATAGATTAGTTGGTACTAACTCTACAGTGCCATCAATGCATCTGTCGTGTTTGCCCATGGGTCTCTTGACCTGGCCACAAACCTCAATACCTTCCGATTTTGAATCGAGAAGTCAGGAGATGTACAACTGGCGTGCTTCCCCTCTGGTAAGGGAGCCCCTTAGGAGGTGAGCGACCTCCGGTGCTGCAGCAGGGCTGCTTGTTCCTTCTTGATGATTGACCTATGCCACCACTGTGGTGTTTGTCTGACTGGATGCCCTTGCAGCCTCTGAGACCATGTGGAGAGGCAAAGTCAGATCGTCCGAATTTCAGGCTAATGCTCTGCAACGGGATTCCTCCGGAGTCCCACGACCCAGGTTGACTGAGCTCTTCAGACTCCTCTGAAACCGGGAAGACAGGCGTCCACCGTGACCACTATCCAGTAAAAAGAAGGAACAATTTCCCAGACAGAATGCTGGTGAAGTCGGCCACCAACTAGGGGGAGGTCCTGATTAGGTGGCTCACCCAGATTTTGATTATCCAGGGATGAAGGGCACTTGACCCTTCAGGACAGTTACCTTCTGTGACACTCGAAGGAGGCTACCATGAGGCCCAGGACTTGCCCGCAAAACTGGCGTGACAGCCCAACTTTGGGATGTCAACTGCCGCACCGCAGCCCGAAGGGTCTGCAACTTTCCCCTAGGGGGAAAGAAACGTACACCTCCTGAGGAGTCCAGAATCAACCCTAGACACACTAGGAGTTGGGACAGTTTCAATACTGACTTCTGAGTGTTCAGCACCCAACCAAGTATCGGAGGGTCTGAGAGGTATAGACACGCTCGCTTCTAAATTTAGTTTGAAGTGACCCTCAGAAGATCGTCCAAGTTGCCCCTGATAGTGAAGCCGCGCTGTCTTAGTAGGGCCAGAATCGGGGCAAGCACCTTGGTGAACACCCTTGGTGCCAATGCGAGGCCAAAGGGGAGAGCCACCCTTGGTAGTGGTCTTCCCCAGCCGCCAACGCAGACATCTCTGATGCCTGGTGCATATGGAGACATGCAGTATGCGTCCTTGATGATCAAGGATGCCGAAAATCCCCTGGATGTAGGGCAGCGACAACAGAGCGAGCCAACTCCTTACTGGAATCTTTGTACTTTCACAAAGCAGTTGAGGGTCCTGAGATACAAGATTGGACGAACCCCCTCCAGTACTACGAACAGATTTGAGTAGAATCCCTGAACCCGTTCCTGTACTAAGACAGGAAGGCTACCCTGCGTATCAGCAGGTCTTGTACCGCCCCATATAGGGCTTCCCAACAAGTCGGCAGAAGCTGGCGGTTAAGAGGGAAAAACAGTAGGCAAGCAAGGTTGGGCTTGCAAACCCAGGGACGCTTGTGTCCCTCAGCAGGCGCTTTATCAGCCTGAGGGCGTTTACTTGCCGCACTAGGCAGATGAAGGGACCGTTTGTGCGCGGTGAAGGAGGGCCCTAGCCTATGGCGTGGTTCCTTACCTTCTTTGGATTACAGAAGCAATGTGCTCCTACCTCCCTGTGGCATCTTAAATGATGTCATCCAGCGAGGCCCCAAAAAGTCTGTCGCCCCAAAGGGCAGATCCAAAAGGGCCTTCTTGGAAGATTGGTCTGCAGACCAGCACCTTAGCCAGATCAGGTGGCGTAGCGCCACCGCATAACCCAAGGTCCAAGACGGCAAGGGGCCAGGTCTGACTCTCAGACAGGCTCAAGGCCCTGTACCAACTGGTCGGCCAGAGCTTCCTCGTATGCAGGAGCCTCCCGTGCTTTTAACCCCTGGAATAGCATCTTTGCCTACTCAGTGTCTGAGGCATCATAAAAAACCCCAGCCATGCTGGACGTACCTCCTGAGTCCCACACTGTGTATAGGTAGTGAGTGTCCCTGAAGACAGGAGCCCCCCTTCCCTTTATAATCGTGGTAGCTTGTCAAGTCTGGACACGGGGGTCCACTATCGGGCGGAGAGGTCCATCCTTTCAGGAACTCTCCTCAAGGGGTATCGGACCGCCCCAAAAATAACATCTTTGGGGCTGAAAAAAGAAAAAACCTCTGGGTTTTTCCCACTCCTTGTACAAGAGCTTATCAATATAAGACACAAGGAAACACCTTAGCAGTGCGGGCTGGCTTTAGGGAACCCAAAGGGGACCGGTGTCTCTGCTGCTTCTGCAGCATTCTCTAGTTTCAGTAAACGGGTCAGATACCAAAGCCTTCTTGCGTGCTGACCTAGACTTGGAGCATTCTCACTATCTGATCGGTCATGGTATGCAGTCTCTGATGCATCTGGGCCTGGTTCTGCATCAGAATTCTCCCCGGAAGATTGCAGGGGACGGGGTCGTTTACCAACCCCCTCGTGTTCCCGTGTGCCGCTTCAATCCTGCCAACAGACCTAGTGTCCACAGATACATCAGGGGCACCAGCTGCCAAATCAGGTGTTTCGGGGGAAATAATGTCTGCTTCAGACGCCCTGCTGACCCACGCGCTGACACCCACAGGGCTCCAGGTTAAGGTATCAATAGGCCACCCTCCTAGCTGATACAGAGATGCAGGGCCTCCCAGAGGACTCGCCACCCTTGGAACGGTGCCGTGTGCTGCGCCTGTGATGCTATCCCATCGCTGCTGTGTCAGTCTGATTCTTTATCAGCGCCTGCTTGTGAATTTTTGCCAGTGCAAATGCACCCTAGAGGCCGGAGACTATCACAAAATGGCCACCAAGCGGCTGTATGGAAACACTGTGGGCTTTAAGAAAATGGCCGCCGAGCCAAATATAGAGGCAAAAGCGGCCGTGGACCACAAAGATGGCCGCTGAGCGGCGGTATATACATACACCCTGAATCCTAGGAAACATGGCCGCCAAACAGTCGATAGAGGCCAAAGCGGGTGTGAACCACAAGAAAATGGCGCTGATCAGTGATATATACATATAGGCGCGAAACCACAAGAAAATGGCCGCCGGACAGTCACTAGAGCAGGGATATGCAATTAGCGGACCTCCAGCTGTTGCAAAACTACAAGTCCCATCATGCCTCTGCCTCTGGGTGTCATGCTTGCTGTCGGTCTCGCTATGCCTCATGGGACTTGTAGTTTGGAAACAGCTGGAGGTCCGCTAATTGCATATCCCTGCACTAGAGGCTGAAACAGGCATGGACCAACGCAAAATGGCCGCCTACAGCATGGAGGGGGAAAAGCACACACAGGTAAGCAGAAAATTACATTTTTTTTTTTAAATGACCCCTACAGCCAGCCCTGCTCCAGATGGAACCCCTTAGGTGACCCACAGCAACCTTAGCTTAAAGCCTAGGGAGTAGGGAAGGCAGGGAGAGAGGAAAGAAAGGGCCACAACCACTTGCTTGGTGTCTCCAGGAATGTCCAGCCAAGTCACCCT
The DNA here is from genome assembly GCA_029206835.1 of Rana muscosa. Classification (NCBI taxonomy): domain Eukaryota; kingdom Metazoa; phylum Chordata; class Amphibia; order Anura; family Ranidae; genus Rana; species Rana muscosa. The sequence continues at coordinate 307,262,909 of CM055120.1, forward strand.
ACTGAAGCAGGGGAGCTACTTGCCCTTCCTGCGTGTGTCCTGCTGGAAGACATTCCACAACAGATCATCATCCGCGCATGGAAGGTGACTGTCGGCCAGGCATGCTGTGATTGGACCCTAGGGAACGATCATCTGCATGCCCTGGAGCGTGACACTCACCGGACAGGCTGCTGCGACTCGGCCGTAAGGTCAGCCGAAGCTGAGTCATCCGATGCAAGTCTTGGAGCGTAAGCTCACCAGACAGGCTACTGCGACTCGGCCGTAAGGTCAGCCGAAGCTGAGCGGTCCGATGCAGGCCCTGGAGCGTAGGCTCACCGGCCACCCGTAGAGCGACGGGTATGTCGTGGAAAACCCAGCGCGTAGCTAGGGTGGGCACACGCTCGATGGCCGAAACGGGGGGGGGGGACTACAAGTATCGAGGATCCAGCCTGTGACCCAGTCAAGAGTTGATCGAAGATCGCAGGAAACAAAAAACAAAATGTAGAAAAAAAAAAACTTTTCCCCGGACCAGTTTGGGCGGGATGCAGCGTGAGGGGATATGCCCGGGGGGTCCGCCCCCTGGGCGGTACTGTAGAAGGTGTGATGCAACACTTTTTACAAGTTTTCTGCCTAGTCACTCCTAATTAACTGATAATACCCACTATGTCAATAGAGAAGCTGTGTCTGTTCATGAACGAAAGAGTAATGAAAAGTCCCGGTTTGACTTGAACTGTGTGTGTGTAATTTTGGTAAGGGAACAAAACTCTTGGAGGGATTTTATTACTATCCCGGGGTTCACCTGTATTGACAACCAAAAGTGGAATACTCTGCTGCATGGCGAGCAGGTGTACAGGGCTTGTATTTTATAATCCTGGATCTCCCCGACACTTGTCATGTGACAGGATTAGTGTTAAGTTTTTAGCCCTATACATGTGTTGCCTTTAGCTGATTGTGCTTTTAGTGCCTTAGGATATCTGTTGCCTTTCTGAGAGGCTCTGGGTGTGATTTATGAAAACAGGAGCTAACAAAAGCTGTTTCATTTAGCTGCCAATTGGATATTGGCGTGTGTGTGTGTGTGTGTGTGTGTGTGTGTGTGTGTGTGTGTGTGTGTGTGTGTGTGTGTGTGTGTGTGTTGTTTTACTCCACATTATGAAACCCATTGAATCCCCCAAAAACAAAACCCAGGCAGTTACTACTGTAACTGCCTGTGTTTTTTGTTTTTTTTTCTTTCTGATTCAAAAACATTTAAAATGTGGATTGGGGAATGTTAAAGCAGCCCTTCACCCAAATTTCTATTTATTTTTTTGCTTGTGCAGATTTCGCAGGGCTTCAGTTCAGATACTGGAAGATGTGCCCAAGGGTTCTGCTGGGACCCAAAGGCTGGGCATAAAGCTTTTTGCACATTTGTGCCAGAGTAACAAAGATGGCGATGCCTGAGAAGGGTGGTGAAGCTAAAGCAACTGGAAGTTCCTTCTAAGATTATGTCCACGTGTGTTGATTACTTACCTTTTTATGCTCAGTTCACACTGTTGCACTGTTTGTGCATCCTTGTTGAGTTAAGGGACCCCATACCTAGCACACCAAAAAAGGTGCATGCTGTGCTTTTGGTAATGCATGTTAGTGTTGTAGAGTTACAATGCATGTGCACTATGAAGGTGGATTGTGTTGCCATTCAGAATGAATGACCCTTCATTGCACCCAGTGTGCAGCAGTGTGAACAGAGCAATATGCAAATGTTTGCAATGTTCTCTGCATGCTACTTCCGTGTGTGTGTGTGTGTGTGTGTGTGTGTGTGTTTTATTTGATCCCCTGCTGATTTTGTACATTTGCCCACTGACAAAAAAAGATCCGTCCTATAATTTTAATGGTAGATTTATTTTAAGTGAGAGACAGAATAACAAATATCCAGAAAAACGCATTTCATAAAAGTTTATAAATGGATTTGCATTTTAATGAGTGAAATAAGTATTTGACCCCTTCGCAAAACATGACTTAGTACTTGGTGGCAAAACCATTATTGGCAGTCGGGTCAGACGTTTCTTGTAGTTGGCCACCAGGTTTGCACACATCTCAGGAGGCATTTTGTTCCACTCCTCTTTGCAGATCATCTCCAAGTCATTAAGGTTTTGAGGCTGACGTTGGGTAAGTCGAGCCTTCAGCTCCCGCCACATTTTCTATGGGATTAAGGTCTGGAGACTGGCTAGGCCACTCCAGGACCTGAATGTTCATCTTGAGCCCCTTTTTTGTTTCCTTGGCCATGTGTTTTGGGTCATTGTCATGCTGGAATACTAATCTTCAATGCCCTGGCTGAGGGAGGTTCTCGCCCAAGATTTGGCCCAGTCCATCGTCCCTTTGATGCAGTGAAGTTGTCCTGTCCCCTTAGCAGAAAAACGCCCCCAAAGCATAATGTTTCCACCTTCATGTTAGACAGTGGGGATGGTGTTCTTGGGGTCATAGGCAGCATCCTCCTCCTCCCAAACACGGCGAGTTAAGTTTATGCCAAATCGCTCGATTTGTTCTCTGACCACAACATTTTTCACCCAGTTCTCCTCTGAATCATTCAGATGTTCATTAGCAAACTTCAGACGGGCTGTACATGTGCTTTCTTGAGCAGGAGGACCTTGCAGGATTTCAGTCCTTCACGGCGTAGTGTTACCAATTCTTTTCTTGGCGACTATGGTCCTGGTTGCCTTGAGATCATTGACAAGATTCTCCTGTGTAGTTATGGGCTGATTCCTCACCGTTCTCGTGATCATTGACACTGCACGACATGAGATCCTGGAGCCCCAGACCGAGGGAGATTAACCGTTATTTTGTCTCTTCCATTTGCGAATAATCGCACCAACTGTTGTCACCCTCTCACCAAGCTGCTTGGCGATTGGTCTTGTAGCTCATTCCAGCCTTGTGTAGGTCTACAATCTTGTCCCTGACATCCTTGGACAGCTCTTTGGTCTTGGCCATGGTGGAGAGATTGGAATCTAATTGCTTTTTTGGATAGGTGTCTTTTATACAGGTAACAAGCTGAGATTAGGAGCACTCCCTTTCAGTGCTCCTGAGCTCAGCTTGTTACCTGTATAGAAGACACCTGGGAGCCAGAAATCTTTCTGATAGAGGCCGGGTTCACACTTGTGCGACACGACAGCCGTCCTACTTTGGATCCGACTTTGCCCTGCGACTTGAAGCCGACATACGTCCGACTTTCAATGAACGGGGATCTGACTTGGATCCCCGCCAATACCAGGCACTGTTTTTGGTATGAATCTTGAGGGGGAACTTCACGCCAAATTTTAAATAAAACGGCATGGGTTCACCTCCAGGGGCATACCAGGCCCTTCGGTCTGGTTTGGATTTTAAGGGGAACCCCCTTAGCCGAAAAAACGGTGTGGGGGTCCCCCTTAAAATCCAAACCAGACCCTTATCCGAGCACGCAACCTGGCTGGCCGCAGGAAGAGTGGGGGGGACGAGAGAGCGGCCCTCCTCCCTCCTGAACCGTACCAGGCCGCATGCCCTCAACATGGGTGGGGGGTTTGGTGCTTTGGGGGAGGTGGGCAACCTGCGGCCCCCCCACCCCAAAGCACCCTGCCCCCATGTTGATGGGGACAAGGGCCTCTTCCCAACAACCCTGGCCGTTGGTTGTCGGGGTCTGCGGGGGGCTTATCGGAATCCGGGAGACCCCTTTAATAAGGGGCCCCCCAGATCCCGACCCCCACCCTATGTGAATGAGGAGTATAGGGTACATCGTACCCCTACCCATTCACGTGGTGGAAAAAAATGTCAATAAAAAAACACTACACAGGTATTTTAAAGTAATTTATTACACAGCTCCGAGGGTCTTCTTCCGACTTCGGGGGTCTCCTTCCGACTTCGGGGGGTCTCCTTCTGCTCTCCGGTTCTTTCTGCCTTCTGCCGGGCGCCTTTGCTACCTTCTTCCAGCTCTTTTGCTAGCCGGGACCCGGTCTTCGTCGCCTTCTTCCCTCTTCTCCTCCTCGATGTTCACTCGTCTCTTCCTCCCGCTGTAATGCTGGGTGTGCGGTCCGCAACGATTTATATAGGCCTCTCATGCCATCAGTCACATGCTCCGGGTGGCCACATGCTCCCATGACGTCAGTCACATTGCTCCAGGACCACGCAAAACCCATGACGTTTTGGGTCGCACTGAATCACATGACAGGGGAAAGCAATGCTTTCAATGGTGTCCTCTTACATCAATGTGTCAGCAGGTGGCGATTTTTAGAAAAGGTTCCTCTACCACGTTGGTGCGATTCCAGTTCAATATTGGCCCAATAAAATATGCAAACCTTATCAAAGTTGCATCCAAGTAGCACTAAATATGAGAGATTCACTTGTTCCACTAGTGTTCCCAATTAACAGTGCTTCTACCACCAGGTGACACCAAGTGCTCAAGCCTCTTACCAGATCCTGTGGACCATCATGTAGTATGGGCATGTTAAATCTTATGAGAGGAAACTCCAAAATGCAAAACATACAGTATATCCAGTCAGGGTTGGCTCATTGTGTGTAGTGTCTGGGCCCCGGCGCCCAGCTTAGGCTTCCATGCACGCTGCTCCCAGTGCTTGTGTTGTCCGGGTGCCATGTCTGACCGCGTCTGTGCGGAGAGGTGCCCACCCTTCTCCGGGGGGCGCTGTGTGGAAATTGGAGGCGGCTGGGGCTCCACTCAGTGGAGCTCTCCGGGGAAGATGTGACATGGTCTCCCGCACTTCAACTCTTCTTCTCGGCTCTGGGAGGACCTGACTCCTCGGTCATGTGACCGTTGTATGTCAAAATTAGTGTGTGCTATAAATTGCCTCTTGCTGGAGGATGCGATTTTGCTGAAGCCCAGAGCCCCTGAACTCATAAAGCAGAAGTAAACCCATCAATTTATAAGTAGTATGGGATTTATCTTTATTTTGGAAGCATACTTGCCTAGCTGGATGCAGCATCGGTACCCCGCTGGCTCTAAGACCCCTTTCACACTGGGGTGTTTTTCAGGCTCTTTTGGGCAAAAAATAGTAGCCCCAGTGTGAGAGCCTGAGTGCTTCCACACTGGGGCGGTGCATTTGCAGGACGTTGGAAAAAGTCAGGCAGGCAGCATCGTTCGGCATCCACCGCCCCTGCCATTGAAATCAATAGGCACCGCTGCCAAAGCACTTCAGGAGCTTCGCTTTTAACTCTTTGGCCCCTAGCAGGGGGTGAAAAGCGCAGCTATACCAGCGCCGCTAAAATTAGCGGTGCTTTACTGCTGATGCCCCCTTGCTCCAGTGTGAAAGTAGCTTTAACATTGAGAACTGAGCGATCAAACACCACTGATCGTTTGCTTCTCACTGGCTCTCTGCTCTGCCCGCCCCAACCATAGCTTTGGCTCTACTTCTCAATGGTTTTAAAAAACCGTTACATTCTTGGAATTCCCGGATTGCCAACTATCACATTTGTTTGGGTCCTCAACCAATCTGTCCTACCATCAAATGGCTGGTGTCATAACTATACATGATACTCCCATCGCACACGTTCCTGGATGAGCTCTGAAATTAGGGTGCTGCAGCAACAACCAGCTGGAAACTGGTTCAAATCGCAATGTAGATATTTGCCAGCACACCATGGAACGACATGAATAGCGTCCAAACGGATGATTTTATTGCATGATCACAACACAAGGAGAGGGCAACGTTCCGGAGTCACGCAGGACCCCTTCGTCGGGAATGTGATGGCGAAGGGGTCCTGCGTGACTCCGAAACGTTGCCCTCTCCTTGTGTTGTGATCATGCAATAAATCATCCGTTTGGACGCTATTCATGTCGTTCCATGGTGTGCTGGCAAATATCTACATGGTGTCATAACTAATCACGTGAGGGTTTATTTCCAAGGCTGTCAAAACTCTGCAAAGCCTAATAGAGAGCCAACTGAGCATGTGCAGAGTAAGGTGAGATGGTGTTTTACTGGATTTTAAACAGTATAGACATTCATTTGTAATGATTTACATAGCTATACCTGCAAAATGGGCCAGCCTGAAGTGATCTAGCAGGACTTGGTTTTATGACAAAAATTTTACTTTAAAAAGAATAGACTCTTATATTTTATACATCAGGGGTGCCCAACATTTTGAAGAGCAAGGGCCACCTAAGCGACTTGGTAACCGGTCGCGGGCCACAATGAGTGGAGCGGGTGGATGGCAGCCCACTCTTCTTTTTTTTTTTTTTTTCCAGATTGGACGTAGGCGTTTGTAAACGGACACAAGACCATTTACATCTGCTACTCAGAGGTGAATGGAGGGTCCAATTGGGTCGGCCTGACCGTGTGAAAGGGGCCTAAGGCTCAGTGCAGGTAACCCTCAGGTGCGCTGCTCTACACCTGCAGATCAGTTTGAAAGCAGCCCAGTAACCACTGCAGAACCAATATGCTCATATGTACACTGTGATTTTAGTAATAAACTTGCCTTTAATAACAGTATTTTATTCGATTCCGTCTCAGAGCAGGAGATCACGGGCCACATCGGGGGGGGGGGGGGGCGGGCTCCGCGGGCCACATCGGGGGGGGGGGGGGGCGGGCTCCGCGGGCCACATCGGGGGGGGGGGGGGCGGGCTCCGCGGGCCACATCGGGGGGGGGGGGGGGGGGGCGGGCTCCGCTGGCCACATCGGGGGGGGGGGGGGGCGGGCTCCGCTGGCCACATCGGGGGGGGGCGGGCTCCGCTGGCCACATCGGGGGGGGGGCGGGCTCCGCTGGCCACATCGGGGGGGGCGGGCTCCGCGGGCCACATCGGGGGGGGGGGCGGGCTCCGCGGGCCACATCGGGGGGGGGGGGCGGGCTCCGCGGGCCACATCGGGGGGCGTGCCACATCGGGGGGGCGGGCTCCGCGTGCCACATTGGGGGGCGGGCCACATCGGGGGGGCGGGCTCCGCGTGCCACATCGGGGGGCGGGCCACATCGGGGGGGCGGGCTCCGCGGGCCACATCGGGGGGGCGGGCTCCGCGGGCCACATCGGGGGGGCGGGCTCCGCGGGCCACATTGGGGGGGGCGGGCTCCGCGGGCCACATTGGGGGGGGGCGGGCCACATTGGGGGGGGCGGGCTCCGCGGGCCACATTGGGGGGGGCGGGCTCCGCGGGCCACTGGTTGGGCACTCCTGTTATACATATAAGATCCAATCTGGTTTAGAACCATTTCACTTGATAAAGCTGGCCTTGGTTATAAGGAGAGCGAGCTGATGGCCTTATACGACCTTAGAACAGGAACATAGTAACATGATCAGTGGCTTTTAGCAGGTTATCTGATAATTGGACATTATCTTTTACAGGTCAGTGCAATTATTTCTATTATCAGATAAACAATTAGCGGTTGGGGTCATAGCAGGTAACGATGTGTCCTGATGCTTTTGAAGGGTTGCATTTTCATGCTAGTGGTTGTTGTGTTTGAGCTGTCGGGTATAACAGAATCTGTCATGTAATGCAAGTGCAAGATGGTCAGTGAGCTGTTGTTGTACGAAGGGCAATTACTCTTACTGCTTGTTTTGGTACATCTGAAAAATGTTATTTGCCACCACTTTTTGTCTTGGTGATAACATTCTTCAGGACACATAGGCGCAGATTTACTAAAACTGGTGCATAGTCTGGTGCAGCTTGGCATAGAAACCAATCGGCTTCCAGATTTTATTGTCAAAGCTTCATTGAACAAGCTGAAGTTAGAAGCTGATTTGGTTACTATGCAAAGCTGCACCAGATTATGTATGTACCAGTTTTAGTAAATCTCCCCCATTGGGTGAATTTACCATAGGAGGGCACAGCAATAAAACCTGAGTGTTGCCTTTAGATACAATTTTTGGATTGCCAGCTGAAAGTTGTGACTGGGTTTGCAGTGGGGGAAGGTTTGTTTTCTAAACTGTTAGATTGGAGGTAGAGCTGCACGATTAATCGCGAAGAATCAAAATCGCGATCTTTTTCCTTCCCGATCTTCAAAACAGCATGTCACGATCTTTCTAACAAGTGCAGAGTTCTCACAGCTGGAAAAACAAAATCCAGGCAGCCTGCCAAGTTTTAATACAACAGCTTGAATAATTGGAAACAAAGTATCTTTTCGTTATTTTATCAAAGTAAAGAACTCCAGCGTGTAGATGAAGGAAGTTTAACCATTTAAAGACCAAACGTTTTCTGACAATTGTTGCTTACAAGTAAAAAATCATCTTCTGCTAGAAAAGTTATTGGAACACCAAAACATTTTTTTTTTTTTTTTTAACTGAGACCCCAGAGAATAAGTGGTTGTTGCAATATTTTATGTCACACCGTATTTGAGGTGTCTCGCAATCATGTCACGGAGCTGAAGAACGAGATGTCAGTGTAAACACAACATCTCTCCGTTCTTCCTAGTGACATGTCACTGATCGAATGCTCCCTCCCATCGGGAGCAGCGATCAGTGATGTGTCACTCGTAGCCACACCCCCTAACGGTTAGAATCACTCCCTAGGACACTCTTAACCCCTTCAGCGCCCCCTATAGGTTAACCCCTTCACTGACAGTGTAATTTTTACAGTAATCGGTGCCATTTTATAGCACTGGTTGCTGTAAAAATGACAATGGTCCCAAAATGGTGTTGTGTCCGCCATAATGTCAGTCACAAAAAATCGCTGATCGCCGCCATTACTAGTAAAATAATTATTAATAAAAATGCCATAAAACTATCCCCTATTTTGTAGACGCTATAACTTTTGCCTAAACCAATCAAACGCTTATTGCGTTTTTTTTTTATTTTTTTTTAACAAATATGTAGAAGAATACGTATCGGTCAAAACTGATAAAAAAAAATTTTTTATATATATATTTTTTTGGGGACATAGCAAAAAGTAAAAATATTGCATTTTTTCAAAATTGTCGCTCTATTTTTGTTTAAAGCGCAAAAAATAAAAACCGCAGAGGTGATCAAATACCACCAGAAGAAAGCTCTATTTGTGGTGGGGGGGAAAAAGACATCAATTTTATTTGGGAGCCACGTCGCACGACCGCGCAATTGTCAGTTAAAGCGACGCAGTGCCGAATTGCAAAAAGTGCTCTGGTCTTTGGCCAGCCAAATGGTCCGGGGCTTAAGTGGTTAATGAATAAAAAAAAAAACACTAAACAGCAAATTTAGCCAATTTTTTTTTTTTTTTGTATAATGTGAAATCGCAATCGCGATCTTTATTCTAAGCAAAAAAAATTGTGATTCTCATTTTAGCCAGAATCATGCAGCTCTAATTGGAGGTGGATTTGCAGTGTTTATCTGGCCTTGTCTGGAGACATTTCTCAAACTGGCGGAGATGTTAGAGGCTAAAGCCGTTCATAGATTTAAATTTTCATCATGTGTGGTGTAGTTGTTCCTGTTTGATAGAAGTCGATCAGGAATGTTGGAAGACCTTTGTCGATCAGCCACTGTATTCTGATGGAATGAAATCTCCTAGTGGGGGGTGTATTGCTCAGCCACCTTTTTGTGGAAGGATGTATCGGGGGGGGGGTCGTTTTGTTTTTTTTACACCCTTTCCTTGTTTTTAGACCAGTGTTTAACCACTTCACGACCGCCGCACGCCGATGTACGTAGGCAGATTGGCACGGGCAGGCATATGGGCGTACAGGTACGTCCCTTTAAATTTGCCGCCCTGCAGGCGCGCCGCGTGCCTCTCGAGTGCGCCCGCAGGTCCCGGGAACTCGATGTTCCGGGAGTCCCGCAAGAGCAGAACAGGGGAATGCCATTGTAAACAAGGCATTCCCCTATTCTGCCTAGTGACACTGTCACTGATGACCGTTCCCCATGATCAGGAGCGGTCATCAGTGACGTGTCACGTGTAGCCACGCCCCCTAACAGTATTAATCACTCCCTAGGAAACACTTAACCCCCCCCTGCAGCGCCACCTAGTGGTTAACCCATTTACTGCCTGTGTCATTTTCACAGTAACAGTGCATTTTTATAGCACTGATCGCTATGAAAATGGTCCCTAAATGGTGTCAAAAGTGTCCAATGTGTCAGCCGTAATGTCGCAGTAACGATAAAAATCGCTGATCGTGGCCATTACTAGAAAAAAAAAAAAAAATAATAAAAATGACAAACAGTCCCCTATTTTGTAGAAGCTATAACTTTTGCGCAAACAAATCAATAAACGCTTATTGCGAATATTTTTGGTAAAAAAAAAAAAAAAAAATTAGAATACGTATCGGCCTAAACTGTGTAAAAATGTTTTAGATATTTTTTGGGGATATTTATTGTCGCTCTTGTTTATAGCGCAAAAAGAAAAACCGCGCAGGTGATCAAATACCACCAAAAGAAAGCTCTATTTGTGGGGGGGAAAAAGGACGCCAATTTTGTTTGGGAGCCACGTCGCACGACCGTGCAATTGTCAGTTAAAGCGACGCTGTGCCGAATCAAAAAAAGGGGCCTGGTCCTTTAGCTAGAAAATGGGGGCTTAAGTGGTTACCCTTTTACCTTCAGGGAACCCCTGGAAAAAAGTCTGAGATCTTGGAACCCCTGAAATATTTATATCTACCGGTACATCTTGTGGAACATTGATGTGAACGGCAAGCTGTCGATGATAAATAATGCAATTTTTAAGAATTATATTTTTTTTTACTAAAATTTCACAAATTTTCATTAAGTGGTGTGTTGAAGCAGACAGACAAACAGAGCTGAAATGCAGGATGGGTAAATGCAGACTTTCTGATGAATACAGATTTCCAGAATCCAGCTTACCCAGAGGCTGTTTTACATGTGAACAGGTTGCATAGAAAACAGTTGTTGTTTTCTGTGTGCCCTAGCCGTGGTTGGCTTTTTTTCCAAAACAGAAAAACTCCGATCCACACACCAGTGTGAGCAAGCCCTAACAGAAAAAGCTTGGGTTCTTTCTGAATACATTCACAGAAACATTGGTCTCTTCTCGGGCATGGAGTATAAATGCGACACTTTTTGCCCAGCCTGGTTAGTTAAAAAAGAACAAAATTCTTCCAGTGAAGATTCACTAAACTTTTTTCTATTTTGACCTTGCTGCAGGAATCTTCCTTCATTCCCAAGGCTAATACAGAAGAAAAACATCAATTTATTCTTTAGCTGTAGAATCCTGACGTTGTGATAACAGTTGGTGTGACCTTCTATTCCAGCAAGGCCTCTGATAAAGGGAGGCATCTGTGAAAATCACAAGCCTGCTAACCAAAATGGAGAATCTTTCAGAGTTCAGGAAAGGAGAACTATTTTTACTGCGACCTTCCTTAAAGGGGTCTCGGAAGAAACGTTATAGAGAATTTTCATTAACGGCAGAGCGCGTTACTCCTCAGATAACGTCGTCTTCCATTTAAAGCTGACTCTAGAAAAGATAGGCGGTAATCGGCTCTCCGGTTCTTTTGGGATTCAAGTTAATGCCGATACTTGTAGTTAAACAGTTGATGGGAAACCAGACGTGACATGTTTTTCAGCATTCTGTGCTGTTGATGCCACTAGGCAGGTCACACTTTGAGCGCTGGGCTGGCTCATAAGGGAAATGCCAAAGGCAACTGTTTAGATTTTAAAGGAAACCTGATGAGAAATCGTAATTGCTGACCTCCTTCAGTAAATTCTTTTTGCCTGGCAGCAATACAAAATTTTGGCTTGAATGTTAAAGGAGCCAAAGCTGCTGTGGATCAAAGGAATGTAGTTCGTTCTGCATTTCTGTGACCAGTTTTCAGCAGACAGAGGGCTAAATCCCTCTGACGTCACGTAGTCGGCCCAGGCTCGGGAAAGATCGTGACCATATGGTCAGGATCCACCCGTGTGCCTGGATCGGCACCCGGCTCAGCCTCTGAGTGAGCCGCTGAGAGCCTAAGCCAGCCGATCCCACCCCCTTCACAGCCCAGCGCTCCAGTGTTTGTTAGGGGGAGCAGAGAGCCAGTGGCTGACAGTCACCAGCTCTCTGCTCAGGGAGCTGTGAGAACCGAGTGATCAGCGGTGTTTGATCGCACGGTTCTCAGCCTTAGAGACCGATGCTGCAACCACCTAGGTAAGGATAAAGCCTCGCACACACGATCGGACTTCCAACCAACTTTTTCCGTGGATTTTGGTCCAAAGGGCGTTGGCCATGAACTTGTTCTGCATACACACGGCACAACATTTTCAGCCAACATTCACCAAACCACATGGTTTTTCAACTCTTTACCGCCACCCTTTGGGCAACTTCTGCTATTGTTGTCTGATGTTTAGCATTGGTTCAGAGCATGCGTGTTTGTACTTTGGATTTTAGTTGGACAGACTTGTGTACACACGAGCGGATAAACCGACATAACAGATTTATTGCCCAACAGTTGGTGAGCATGAACAGCCAACATTTGTTGTTAATTCAGCCAATAATTGTCTGATGGAGTGTACACACGGTCGGATTATCCGACACAACACGTCCATCAGACTATTATGGCCATAAAGTTGGATCGTGTGTACGAGGCTTAATTCTTAAAATTCCCATACTTTTTAAGTGGTTGTAAACTCTATACAACCATTTTCACCTACAGGTAAGCCTATATTAAGCCTTGCCTGTAGGTGCTGGAAATATCTCTTAAACCTGCAGGGTTTAGGGGATATTTACAATATACTCGTGCGCCGATGTCTTCTGCGCATGCGCTCTTTAGAAAGGGCACGATCGTGTCGTTTCTAAAGGGGTCATGCCGTGACTGGCGGCGCATGCGCGGGAGTGACGTCACGTGACTCCGCCCAGTCCGTGGCCCCGGGAGGAAGAGGGCTGAAGATGGACGCTTACAGCCAGTGGGAACAGCAGTGACATCACAGGCTTCGTTTTCAGGTAAGTGACACAAAATGGGCTAGTATGCTGTGAGGAGGAGGAGTATGTGCCCCGGGTCTTGAGCACATCACTGGATCAAGATTGGCTTGGGTAAGTATTATGGGGGGGCCAGGGGGCTGCTGCACACTGAAGGTTTTTTCACCTTCATGCATAGAATGCATAAAGGTAAAAAAAAACCTTCAGCTTTTATAACCACTTTAACTTTAGAAAACTGCTTTAACAGGCAAAACATTTCCGTGTGTGTGTGTGTGTGTGTGTGTGTGTGTGTGTGTGTGTGTGTGTGTGTGTGTGTGTGTGTGTGTGTGTGTCTGTCTCCACTTTAGAGCCATCATTTAGGCCCCTTTCACACGGGAAGGATCCGTGATGATCCGCCCCGTAAATCTCCGCTTACTCAGCGGGGATCGCTCCGTTGTTCCCCGCTGAGCCGGCAGATGACAGGGCGGTCCCCGCACACTGTGTCCGATCTCTGCTCTCCCCTATGGGGAGATTGGATGGACACAGACCGTCTGTCCATGTTCATCCAATCCGCTCTGCAGACGGATTGAAAAATAGGACTTTCCTCCGTCTGCAGAATCGGAGGATTGCGGACCCGGATGAGATCGGGTGTCAGTGGATGTTCATCCGCCGACGCCCGCTATCTCATAGGGACCAATGTATGTCCCTTTTTTCATCCGTAAACAGATGGATGAAAAAGTGGACATACGGTCCGCATGTGTGAAAGGGGCCTTAGTGTTTAGGCCTTAAGCTCAAACGTTTTTTCCCTACAAGAGTTTTTAGCATAAAAAATGTATAGCCACGTTTTTGAATGTGCGTTCCCGTGTCTGAGGTTAATGCATTCTGTTATTCAGACTTTTGGCCATTTGATTACATTTACACGGTAACGCGTGCTAATGCTGGTTTTTACACTCTTGAGCGTTTATGCTTAAAAGCTCCTCTCCTGAACACACAAGGGTTTTTTTTTTTTTTTTGTATTTCTTATTTCTGTCTTTTTTAAACTCCCCTGCCACTAAACTGAAAACTCCGGACACACGGATACATAGGCAAACATGGAGGAGAGTTTACAGGCAAAGAAAAGTAAAAGCTCAAAGCAGCTCAAACACCTGTAGGAGCCGCTTCTTTGTGCTGCAGTGTGGTTTCCCTAGCATTCAGATCTCTTAATTTGGGATTTCGGTGTAAACACTTTGGTGTTGATTTACTAAAGGCAAATCCACTTTGCACTAAAAGTGCACTTGGAAGTGCAGTCGCTGTAGATCTGAGGGAAGATCTGAAATGAGGGGAAGCTCTGCTGATTTTATCATCCAATCATGTGCAAAAAATGCTTTTTTTTTTTTTTGTTTTGTTTTTTATTGTCCTTGCATGTCTCCCTCGGATCTACAGCGACTGCACTTATAGTGCAAAGTGGATTTGCCTTTAGTAAATCAACACCAAAGTGTTTACACTGAAATCCCAAATGAAGAGATCTGAATGCTAGGGAAACCACACTGCACACTTTGTAGCATAGTCTGGAATGAAATTGCCGAATTTGACTTTTGCTTCAGTGGATAATGACATTAACATAAACAGGTTGCTTTCAGATGGGCCCAGCAGGTAGCGAAAACGGAAATAAAAGGCCTATCACACTGGCTTGTTAAAGGTCACTGGTTTTGAAAATCCATATAGCAGTTTTCCTGTACAAGGCAATATTACATCTCTGCATTCTGAACTATAGAAATCTTTTACTGGCAGCAAATATGGCTTTATGACCCCAGGGATGACGCTTTAATCTGCAGTTACTTTGCGAATGGTAGAAGTGGGAGTTTACAATCGTCATATGTGGATTAGTGAACGGGGTTGGGTTCAGTTCATGGGAGAATCAGTGAACCCATCCTGATATCAACGAACCCTGAACATGGTGCCTAAACCCCATGGAAGTCTGCAGCAGAAATTCTCCTCCCTCCCTCCCTCGTAAGGTAAAAAAAAACATTGCTGCAGCTTGCTATCGGTACTCGGCAATGGGAAGGAGCCTAGAGCTCCAGTGGGGGACCAGAGAAGAGGAGGATCGCGGATGCCCTGTACAAAACCATTGCACAGTGCAGCGAAATGTAACATGTTTTTCTTTCTTTAAAATAAACCGGTTTAGAATCCGAAGGCCAGTTTGCAAGCTTTTTATTAAAAAAAAATGGCATTGGTAGCTGGGCAGTGCAATGGGAGGACATGTACCAATGCAGTGGCGGCTGGTGCCCAACATTTTTGAAACAAAAAAATCAAAAGCAGCCACTGTGCCCACTTTCTGTCTGACCGGCACTTAACCCATGTGGCGGGTCAGGCAGCGGGTGATGGCGGCAAGCTGCGGGATGGGGAGCGCGGGTCAGGCAATGGCTCCTGTGTCTTTTCCCGTGTGTCTTTTCTTTGCTTCTGCTAACCGGCCAATGGGAAGGCCTGTGCCTTCAGCCAATCGGGTTACTGGTATTAGACCTACGCCTCCTGATTGGCAGAGAGGCTGTTCAGTGTTAGAAAAGCAAATATTAATTTGCCTTTCTAACACGCCTGGGTGGACTGCGAGCTCAATGCTCTGCACTCCAAGTTCATCTTTTTTGAAGCCTATTGGAGCCTATGGCTCTAATCAGGGGGTTCAAAAAAACAGCCCCGCCGCTGGAATTCAGGCGTCAGACGGCTGAATAGGAGATGGCAGAGACGGCCGTGGATAGATTCATGCAATGCATGAATCTTTCCATTTGTCCATATAGGGGACTGCACCCTTAATGGGTGGGCCGCCCCTGTACCAATGCAAACAAATTCACTGGTGTGGGCCTTTTTATTAAGGCTTAAAGTGGTAGTAAAGTAATTTTTTTAACTTAATGGGGCTAAACTTGCTGTGTTTGGGAGATATTCACACTGGATACAGCCAGTGATGTCAACGTTGCATGTGCTCTGAAGGTCCGACATACCGTGCTGAAGCTCAGGGCTCCTGAGCACATGCATGGGAGTGACATCACAGCCATGGCCGCTCATACAGCCAGATCCTGTAGACCCCGGAATGAAGACCGGATGGAAGCTTTGTCAGCGGTGACAGCGGACTGCTAGAGAGCTTCATTCTTATACAGTGGAACCTCGGATTACGAGCATAATCTGTTCCAGGAGAATGCTCCTAATCCAAAGTACTTGCATATCAAAGCGAGTTTCCCCATTGAAGTCAATGGAAACAAAAATTTGTTCCGCATTGACTTCAATGGCATGCAATACTGCATGCGGCCAGAGGCGGGGGGCGCCGGAGAGCCTCGGAAACGACCGAAAAGGCCCGAGGACACCTTGGAATGACGTGGTTCCCGAGATTTGCTGAGGTCAGCCGAGCTGTCCTCGGGCCTTTCCGTGCATTTCCGAACGGCGCCGATCAGCTGCGATGGGCGACGCTCTGCTCCGGCGCCCCCCTACCTCAGGCCAAACGCGGTACTGCGCACCGCTTTGGCCTGAATCCTGCTCGTTTTGCGAGACAACACAAGCCAACCGAGTTAAGATTTTTAAAAATACAGTGCTCGTATTGCGAAACGCTCGTTAACCGCGTTGCTCGCAATCCGAAGTTCCACTGTATAAGCATTTCATAATGTGCTAGCACATTATGCCATTGCTTTGCAGGGGAATTTGTTTTTAAATGCTGCTGTTTACTACTGCTTTTAAAGGGCAAACTTGACAAATCCCCACAAAAAGATGTACCTGCACGTCACTTTGAGGCAGTGGTTGTATCGGCTGCAGGCCTCACCCCAGCACCGTTTTTTGGAGCTGGTGGTCGGCTTTCTGGTGATGACAACCGATGCGGCTCAGCAGCCGCTTGGCGATTATCACGAGCGGCGGGAGGGGACCAAATAATGTTGCAATTTGAAACAAGCCGGTTGTGGGTCCAGTTGGTCCCCCTGTCTTCACACAATAGAAAATTGAGGGAGATTGCTGTACTAACATTGGATTGTTGGTACAGGATCCCCTCTCGAGCTCTTCAGTTTATTTTTATTTTTTTTGTTCAGCCTGCTGGGTTGAACAAAAACTTGGTGTGTTCCAGGCTTCAGTCTGACTTCTGGTCCCAGGTGGGCTGTCGGACTACAAATCTATCTTGGTGCTTGAAAGTAAATTGCTTGAAAACCCCATTTGTTGACCAACTTGGCTCACCTCCATGAAATCCATATTGCAGCTCGGAGGAGAATCCCTTGCTCTCCCGCTTAGATATGGTGTAATCTGGAACAAAATCTTTGTGCTTTAAAAAGGAAGCGGTTAGAATGGGTTACTGGTGACAGATAAGATTTGGCAGTTCTTTTATCACCTATAAGCAGATCTTTCAGAAAACGAATGGAGATAAATCTGCCTGAGCAAGGACTTGCTCAAATTTTTTTTGCCTGACCGAGATGGCGGTTATTCTTTCCTCGACTTTTCTATAAAGTATTTCAAAAGCTGGGCCCGCTCGCAGGAATGTTTTCCAGCAAGCTGGAAGATCTTGCAGTGAGATAACA
The DNA here is from genome assembly GCA_029206835.1 of Rana muscosa. Lineage (NCBI taxonomy): Eukaryota > Metazoa > Chordata > Amphibia > Anura > Ranidae > Rana > Rana muscosa. Next base: position 307,280,128 of record CM055120.1, read on the forward strand.
AGCATTTCTAATGGCTTGAGGTGCTCGTGATTACCCCTAGAAGATTTATCACAAGCATTGCTCAAAATGAGGGGCATGGTTTGCTTTTATCCTGATAGCAATGCCCAGACTTAAAATGATGCTGCAAATTAAGAAATGAAAGGCCAAGTTGAAATAAAAAATAAATGCACATCATTTTGCAGGAAAATAAATTGTGCAATTTTTTTTTTTGTTGTTGTTTCTACAGTAGCCTGCAATGCAGCCTTGATCAATGGATTCCAGGTACAATGTTGGGCTACTGCAAACACTTCTTCCAGCTCTCTGCGCACTGCATCATGCAGGCATTTAGTTGCAGAGCTGAAGGGTTGTGTAAATGCTGTCACTGGCCAGGATGATATTTGCACCATGTTGTACCCTAAATACAGGTGTAACATGCTTTAGAAGGTGAACTTGGCCTTTTTAATTTGGAACTATGGGCGGTCTGTATCTAGCATTAAAGTGATACCAAACGCACACAGTTTACCGCATATACTCTCGTATAAGCCGTCCCGAATATAAGCCGAGGCACCCAATTTTACCACAAAAAAATGGGAACTTTTTGATTAGAGTATAAGCCATGGGTGGTAAATGCAGCAGCTACTGTAAGTGGAAAAGCGGGTCAACAGTGCCCACCTGCAGCCTCGCTGTGCCCACCTGCAGCCTCGCTGTGCCCACCTGCAGCCTCGCTGTGCCCACCTGCAGCCTCATGTACCTTTGATCTCCTGCTGTGTCATGCAACTGCAGTCGGCGGCCGTCCACTGTAACAAAGCCCCCCGCTGCCTCCTCGTCCGTGATAGACGGAACACCGATTTGGTTTATCAGTGTTCCGTCTATCACGGACGAGGAGGAGGCGGGGCTTTGTTACAGTGGACGGCCGCCGACTGCAGTTGCATGACACAGCAGGAGACCCTCATTCGAGTATAAGCCGAGGGGGGCCTTTTCAGCATAAAAAAAGTGCTGAAAAAGTCTGCTTATACTCGCGTATATACGGTTATTTCATTGTCCATTCGATTTCTGTATAAAGGTGATGGCACTGTCTTTATTTTAATAAAGAATAAACAACAAAGTACATTTTACCTAATGAGTATAGAGCTGTCACATGACCCAGCTCTTTCCCAGCCTGTCTGCAGGGCAACATAAGCAGAAAGAGCTTCTAATCAGCAGCTGGTCATGTGCAAAATGAAAAAAAAAAAAATAAAACGGCCGTTGAAATAGAGTAAGAATTAATGATTAATAATAAACTGTTTTAAATTGGCATGCAAATAATAAAGATTTATTTCAAATATATATTTTTTTTAGCAATAACATGGTGTGGATGGATTTCTGCCAGTCGCAGGCTGTGTCACACCCCTCCAGCCTGTGTCTTAGAATAAGAGGAAAGTGAAGCCTCCATCAATCTACATGTAATATCCCACCCTCCATTGTGTTTAGCTGGTTAGTGGGCATGGAGGAGGGAGTGAGTGGGCTGTCATTTCCCACTGTGTATACACCCACATGTGTGACTATAGTCACATGGACTGTTCAGATGAGATGGGGAGGAAATGCTCAGCATAGAAAGTTATTGAAAACTGGGCATGTGCAGAGCTGCCAACTTTGCTCTGTAAAATCCCTCGCTTTATTGGGGACATGGACAGAAGGGGGAGATAGAGAGCAGCAGGATCAACCAGGTTATTTGCAGAAAATGAATCTCCTAGTGAGCGAGTATGAACAACATGTAATAAACCATTTAATAGTTTTTTTATGTCGGTTTAGTGACTTCAGTCTTTGAGTCTACCTGTACCAATTTGTTACCTGTTGATCTTGCCAGTGTATTCATTTTCCACTTCCTTTACCAGGGTGACAACGCTGTTTGATCGCCAGTGAATGTCACAGCAGTGTTGGTGGTTTTGTCCCAGCCCTGTAACCAATACTTGTGGTAAACAGCTTAGCCTTTTACAGGACGTGACGATCATCATATCTATTAGCAAGCTCAGCTGGTAACAATACTATTACTGTTACGGTGGGGACTCAGAAACGCGACTGCTTTATTAAACAAAGCGAAGAGCTGCATAATTTAAATTTCATTTTGCAAAGAATTCCACTTTAAAGCCAAGCGGCTTTAAAATTTATGTGTATAATAAGTGATGCTGTGCTGTTGGTTACACTTCAGTTCAAATAGCGCAGCATCACTTGGACCCCTTTCACACTGGGGCGCTTTGCAAGTGCTAAAAATAGCGCTTGCAAAGCGCCCTAAAACAGCCGCTGCTAGCAGGACGGTAAAAAAAGTCCTGCTAGCAGCATCTTTGGAGCGGTGTGTATACTGGTCCTCCACCGCTCCTGCCCATTGAAATGAATGGGGCACTGGGCTCTACTGCCAGCAAAGCGCCTCGCTAGCAGGGGTAAAACGGACGAAATTGGCGGTAAAGCGCCGCCGCACCTCCCACCCCAGTGTGGAAGGGGCCTCATTATACACATCCACGTATTGTCATGGATTCAGCCATCAGTTTGCAGCAGTTGTCCTACACATCTGTTTTTTCCCACTTCCAGTGATGGTGCAGGAGTATCCCTCTGCCAGTCTGGCTTTTAAATGTAGCCATGCAGTGGGGTTCCCCCTGCACTTCATGGGTTAAATCATCCATTGGCTGGGGGGCAGGAAGAATAAGTAGATATGTGTCCTGTTACACCCCCCCCCTTTTTTTTTTAACCGGTTCCCTGATGTCTCTTCACTTTGCTCCTGACAAGTCGCAGCAGTCTAATGTAGTAATACAATGCAGGACCAGGATTGTACAGGTATACAGCAAAGACCTGCCTACATTCTGGAGCATTGGACAGTGGTGAAGAGCCCAAACACTCCACACTTGGACTTCAAAAGGTCATAAAATGAAAGTGAGTGTAAAGTCTAGTTTAAAAAAAAAATAACAAACATGTTATACTTGGTTCCTCTGTGCAGTTGGTTTTGCACAGAGCAGCCCTGATCCTCTTCTCGGGTCCCTCTGTGCTGCGCCTGGTCCCTCCCTCCTGTCGAGTGCCCCCACAGCAAGCAGCTTGCTATGGAGGCAGCCAAGCTGCAGCTCTGTGTGTCTATTCAGACATGGAGCTGCACTTTGGCCCCGCCTCGCTCGCTCTCTCGTGCACGTTCTCTCCTGATTGGCTATCTGACAGCTGCGGCAGCAAATAGCGCCAGTGCTGTCTCAGCCAATCAGGAGGCAAAGTCTCGGACAGCTGAGGGAGGCGTGGACATTGCTGTATAAACATGTTATTGAATATTACATCTATAGTTGTGGCACAAGTCATACTGGTAATTGAATGTTAAAAACTACCTTTCCAATCTGCAGCCGCTGTCATTTTCTGTAATATGTAATATGGCAACCTGGAGGCGTTCTGTACACAGATGATATACAGACCGCCCCCCAGAAATGTCATTTGTGTGATTGGCTCTCTAATGTTCCCAGAAGTCTGCACTAAGTCAGATTTTGGGCAATCTCTGCAGCAAAAGTAATTTTTAGTGAGATACTCCCAAAAGGATATCTCATCTAACATGATGCTGACCATGCCTCTTTCCCCATTAGAGCCCGGCAGGTGCAGCAGCTGATTGATAATTATAAAATTACTCCCATACAGGTTCACTCTACACATGGACACAGACCAACAAACGGCTATTTCTTCAGAATAACAAAAGGTTGCAATCTGCAACAAACTGTTAGAAATCCCTGCAATGTACATGGATCACCCAGAGGGGAAAGTGTTTTTTTTTTTTTTTGTTTTTTTTCTCAACACAAGTGACGTTTTTTTTAGATTTTCCACTTCATTCTCTACATATGCATTAAGCATAATCTGGACACAATATGTTGGGTTTCCTTTTTGTTCTATGCTTTTTCTGTTTTTTCTTTTTTTTTCTTTCCCTTTTTTGTTTTGGTAATTTTGTGAGTATGGAGTATTGAACACTGCTTGTCCTATCGTTATTTAGAAACTTTTGGTAAAACGCTTTGAACCTAACCTAGAGTTATATAGTGGATGAAGTGGATACATATTTTGAATGCCTTTAGGATGTTCACGTGTTTTTAAGGTAATGCTGGATATTAAAGGTGCTGTATATTTTTCTTTTTATTAGTGTGTGCGGAAGCCTTTAATCCTGATGAGGAGGATGACGACACAGAACCTCGGGTAAATGAACATCTATTCATCATGTAGCATAAGCCTACGGCTTTATCACACTTTGTTCACACCTAAAAACAATGAATGTTTTGTGTAGGTTTGCTTCCTATTCTCTTTTTCCTTGTCCTAGAACAGCTGGACAAAGCTTGATTATGATAGTCTGGCAAAAAATGAGTGTGTGCCAAAGAGCCTAAGAATTGGTGTGGCCAAAGTATGGGTGTGGCTTAAAGTGGCTGGTGACAATTAAAATGACTACTAAAGATGGAACTGATATAATTGCTGTCTAACATTACTTTAATGTGCCCCAGAGTCAAATGCTGCAAACCCAAAAGCAATAAAATTTAAATGGCCATTTTGCTCCATTCCAGATATCGTGACCAAACTTCACTACTTGTGTGCTTAAAGGATGAGATCTCTTTTAGAAAACTGTTTTATATGTTCCACCCTAAAAATGAGTGGAACATGTAACATTTTCCCGCTCCTGCAGCTCTTCCCACCTCCCCTCTGTCAGGGGACTGGGGATCTTCTCCCCACACCTGCTGTCAGTGTGAAAGCAGTATGGCTGTGCAGAGCTCCACCCACATGAACACATTATTCATTCAGAGTTCTGTGACTGAATAGACTACACATGCCTTTGTGACTGACGGCTTGTAGTTCTCAGAACTATGAGGGTGCTGGTCAACATCCTTGTAGTTAATTGATTCTTCCTGGACTGAAGTAGGGGTCGACCGATTATCGGGGGCCAATATTCGCTTTTTTTTTTTTTTTTTTAAGAATCGGTATTGGTCACAAACTTACCAATATTACCGATATTAGTCTCCCCCCTTGCTGTGTCCATATTTTTGGGGCCCACTATGTCATCGGCCTGGGTAGAAGAAACCAGAACTCTGAAGGTTTTGCTTTGCAGGCCCAGTGTGCGTAGGTGCATTGGGCCGTCAAACATTCTGACAGTCTGAGTCTCCTGGCTTCTACTAACCAGATAGGGCAAAGGCTGCAGTCTCTCGTGCCTTGGACAGCGCACACCACGGAACACCTGGACTAGAGGAGGTGCCAGCCATCCGCCCACAGCAGGGTGCCAGCCAGCCACCATCCGCAGTTTTCAAAACTTTAAATGTACAGAATATCCGCACCTGATATCGGCTATCGACCCGAAAGGCGGCCGAAAAATCAGTTTTGGCCCTGAAACAATATCAGTCGACCCCTAGACTGAAGTAACAGCCTGCCTGTATCAAAAGTATGGGCAGACATCTACACTGACGGTCTTCAGGAGCCTGACATTGCACCCACAATCTGCTGATCGTGGGTGCAATGCTTTCCATGCTCTTAAGAAAAAAAAAAAAAAATGGTAAATGCACACTTTTTGCAGGTAAAAAAATAAAATGCATTTTATTTTTTAAAGGTGAACTTCTCCTTTTTAATTCATGTCTCTACACTGGCCACTGTAGAAGAACATTGTTCTTTGTGTGCACACACTATATTTGGATGTATAACTGAACTGTTTAGTTTTCATGGAGTCCCAGGGTTTGAAATATTGTCCTTTTTTAAATGTCCCCATTTTTCAATACATGCCACATTGATCATTAAACATTTTATCTGATTGTTAGTTTAAACATTTAAAGCAGAACTTGGTTGTATTTGAGAACCGCAAATGGAAAAGACTATTTTATTACACAAATTTTCTTTGAAAGAAAAAAATTGAATCGATCATTGTCTCCATGCTTTATTTTGTTGAGATCACTTTGAAGAACATCCTCTAGCATTTTCTAGCTGCTGTCTTGAGTAAGGGCAGATTTATGTAGCATTTACTTAATGGAATTCGTCTGCCCTTAGCTCAGATGTGCAAGAAGGAAGGAGTGCTTAGCTGAGAGAGTCCCTCCTCCTCTCCTCTACATTTAAAGAGAAAATGCCCATAAAGACTCCTAGGCTGTATGACATGACTTTGGCCTAGGCCAGAAACCAGGAAGCAACTGGGGAAATGTATTAAAAAACAAAAACAATTTTCAAACCACTAAAATATACCTTTTAGCTCTATTTACTAAGTGGCTAGTAGCATAAAGATTAAAAATAGGTATTGTTGATTGAGAGTGTTTTCGTTTAGCTTAAACCACCACCTCCCGCCTGCCGTATTGTCAATTGACAGGTGGGCGGCTATCTCGGTCTGGAATGACCCTGGGACATGGTGCATCACCGATCTCGATAAAGAGCCGATGAGGCTCTTCACTCGTGTCCAATCGCAGCTGATCACATGTAAACAAGGAAATGCCAGTTATTGGCATTCCTTTCCTCACACTGACAGCGTATGAGTAGACGAGAGCCGATCAGCCTCACAAGAGATCTGCACAGATCATCAGTGCCCATCAGTTGCAGGCCCATCAGTGCTGCATATTATTGCTGTGTTGTCAGTGCTGTCGTCAGTGCAGCCTAGAGCTGCACGATTAATTGTTAAAAAAAAAAAAAATCCCAATCTCGATTCAACCCCCTCAATTGTATAATTTGATGCTTTTAAAGATCAAAGGGATAAACTTCGGTCTGCAAATGGTCAGTTTAACCACTTAAAGACTAAGCCTTTTTTTGGACACAAGTTAAAATCAGTATTTTTTGCTTGAAAATTACTTGTAACCCCCAAACATTATATATTTATTCTTAACTTAACCTTTTATCACGCTCGGCCTCCTCCAAATCTCCAGATTGCTTTATTTATTTTTTTACTGCTGTGATCAGACTTTCAATATTTTGTTGCACTGTATTTGCGCAGCAGTCTCTCAAACAAAATATTATAGGGAAAAAAATAAACTTCAATGAATTAAAGAAAAACAGTAAAGTTAGCCCAATTTTTGTTGTATAATGTTAAAGATGTTGCGCCGCAAGAATCATAATATTTATTCTAAGCAAAAAAAATGTGATTCTTATTTTATCCCGAATCGTGCAGCACTATGTGCAGCCTCATCTGCGCACATCAGTGAAGGAGAAACATTATTTCTTTTTTTTCTTTTTTTATTTTGTATAAAAAAAGAAAACCCAGTGGTGATTAAAGAAGTCTGGGTTTTGTTTTTTTTGGCTGTTCATACTTGCCTCGATGGATGGAGCATCAGACCGATGCTCCATCTGTCCCCTGCCGTTTGTGCACTGAGAACCGAGGCACCGAACATCGCCGCTGGCTCGGTTCTCACAGATCCAAGAGGAAAGCCGCTGACTGTCAGTCAGCCTCTTTCCTCTCTGCTTCTCCAAGCTCATTGGAGCGCTGAGCCGTGGAGGGGCGGGGAGAGGCTGTCTCAGCGGCTCGTTGAGACTGCCATCAATCGGGGCAGCTGGCGAATCCCGACTTGGGAAAACGTGATGACGCGCTGCCCCGACTGATGGCAGTGACAGCAGCGGAGAGCGGACTTCAGACCGCTCTCCGCTGAAAACGGGTCACAGGAGTGCAAAACGTATTGCACTCCTGTGACCCTTAGGAGAAGCCCAGCCTAAAGCTCAGGCTGGACTTCTCCTTTTTAAATACCACCAAAAGAAAGCGGTCTATAGAAAATTATTAAAATTTTGTTTGGGTACAGCGTTGCATGACCACACAACTGTCATTCAAGGTGCGACCGCTCTGAAATCATGACAATTGGTCTGGGCAGGAAGGGGGTAAAAGTGCCCAGTAGGCAAGTAGTTAAGATGCGGTGTGCCCTTAGGTTTGTTTCATATCTAAGTGTTGGCCACTGTATTCCTTGAACCTCTAAGACATGATCTTCAGACAGAGTTTAGATAGGTGTATGTATCTTGAAATGATCCTATTAACATAAGCAATTGTGTCTTCAGGAGGACATTTGCTGCACTTTTTTATGAAATGTGCTTTGAACCCTGTGCTCTCCTCCACCCCCCCCCCCCCCCCCTGTACCTTGCACCTTTTATAATTACAGCTGTAGCCTTTTGCATTGCTAGAGCTATTGTCCTTCTGCAGAGATTGTTTCCCTCCCACCTTATTAATGCAGAATCTTTCCTGGCTGCTCATAGTCACACTTCATACAAAGGGCTTGTCTGTCTTGTCAGATATTAGGGAGCTTTGATATGGCAATCTTGCAATACGAAGATGTATTGTTTGGCCCAAGTAATGTGAAATCCTCTACAGATTGAGGTCAGATGTTTCCAGTGAAGGATACGTTAATACTACACCATACAAAGACAGACAAGTGTGTGCTTCCAAATGTAAAGCAACCTTTTGGGGGGGTGGCTTTCTGTGTTCCACCATGACTGTGCCTCTGTGCACAAACCCAGTTCCACAAAGATGGTGGGGGTTGATTTACTAAAACTGGGGCGTACAAAATCTGGTGCAGCTCTGCATAGTAACCAATCAGCTTCTAGTTTTTTTTGTCAAAGCAGAATAAGAGCTGAATTTAGAAACTGATTGGCTACCATGCAGATCAGCACCAGATTTTGCACTCTCCATTTTTAGTAAATCAACCTCATGGTTTGCCCAGTATGGTGAGGAGGAACCCAAGTAATATTCAGAGTCCCCTGATCTCAGTACTGTTGAGCACCTTTTTAGGATGAGTTCAAATGCCAATTGTGAGCCAGGTCTTTTAGGCCAACGTTGGTGCCTGGCCTCAAATGTTTCAGCTGAATACCACATCCTCCAGAATCTTGTGGAATTCTTTTTCGGAAGAGTGGAGGCTAAAATATTGGAATGTGATGTCCCTACAAGTTCCTGTAGGTTCAGTGGATGGAGATCCACAAGCTTTGGCCATATAGTGTTTATTTACCTCTGCCTCTGGGCTTTGTCTCGCACCCTTGGTACAGAAATGCCTTTTTTAAATTCCTGAATTTTGTCATTAATTTTACACCTGCTAATGATGCATCTCCTCTTCTAGGTAGTTCACCCGAAAACAGACGAGCAGAGATGTAGGCTACAGGAATCCTGCAAAGATATTCTAATCTTTAAAAACCTTGACCAGGTAAGCGTTTTGTTTAAGAAATTCCTGTGGTTGGTGTGTGTCTGTCTTTCTCTGTGACATCTTTTCATTGTGCTAGTATTGGAGATTTATTATTTTTTTTCCAGGAGGATTTTTGTTGCATATGTGTAAAGCCTCGTACACACGATTGGATTTTCGGAAACAAAATGTGTGATGGCAGGGTTTTGACGGTCAATCCGACCGTTTGTACGCTCCATCAGACAAATGTTGCCGGATTTTCCGACAACAAATGTCTTATGGCATGCTCTCAATTTTTCCAACAACAAATGTGTCTTGGCGGAGTCCGTCAGAAAAAAATCCAAAGTACAAACACGCATGCTCCGAATCAATGCTAACCCCTAACCATAAGACAACATTGGCAGAAGTTGCCCAAAGGGTGGCGCTGAAGAGCTGAAAAACCACTTAGTTTTGTGTATGTTGGCTGAAAAAGTTCTGCCGTCTGTATGCATAACAAGTTCACGGCCAACGCCCTTCGGACAAAATTCCACAGATTTGTCCGATGGCAATCCAATCTTGTGTATGAGGCTTTAGGCCTCATGTACACTACTGCTGGTAAATGGACGTTTTCGGAGCAGTTGGGTGTTTTTTTTTTTCAGCTGCCCCTTAACTCTCCTCTGTTATCGATCTGTACATGTACACAGTCATTTATAGTAGTTTCTAGGCAGTTGAGGCTGGACGTTTTTGGAAAGCAAAAAAATGCATTCAGGATGGATATTGAGGCATTTGAAACACCAAATGCCTGTAACGGCTTGTAAATGCGGTAACTCGTGTTTAGCCCCCCCCCCTCCAGGCATTTTTTTAATGGAGATCTTTTTTTGACTATTTACAAAAAAAAAAACGCTTCTAGATGTAAACGTGGCTAAATGTGGCAAGTAAACGTGGCAAAACTGACATTTTTAAATGTCAGTTACTATCTGTTAAGTTGAACCATTCAGGAGAGGTTTTAAAACGTCCCGTGTACATTAAACCTAAACAAGCAGTTTTAGATGTATAATCAGCTAAAACCTTTTCTGTTCAAAGTGATGGCAATTAAAAGGGTTCTTCAGGTGTAAATATATGGCCTAAGGCTGAGTTCGCACTTATTGTGAATTGGATTTGGGTTTCCCCACATCCAATTGGCATGACAGGAGATTGTGACCGGCTCTCAATGGAGCCAGTTCACGCATCACCTGGGCGGCCGTGGAGCGCACAGCAGAGAAGGGTCCTGTGCGTCTTTTGTTTCTGTTTCAGGTTCGAATTCAGGCAAAAATTCAGAGTCAATTCGCTCCTGAAACGGAGAACAGGAGGAGCACACCGGACCCCTTGCTGCAAGCCGCTCTGCACATAGTATGAACCCAGCCTTAGACCCCTTTCACACTGGGGCGGTTTTCAGTCGCTTTAGCATTGGAAATAGCCTCTGCTAAGAGCCTGAAAAGCGCCTCCTATTCAATCCATTGACTTTTCACAGCAGTGCGCTCGCGGGACGTTATTGAAAGTCCTGCAAGCAGTGTCTATGGGGTGGCTTGGTAGCACTCTATACAGCACTCCCAAAACGCCCCTGCCCATTGGCATACAAAGCGATTTGAAAGCGCATCAAAACTGGAGTTTTTAACCTCTTTTGGGGTTAAAAGCGCCCACTAGCCACTGAAAAGGGATGCAAAAGCTAGTGCGCATGCGTCCAGTCCAGCCGACACTGCACTACGCAACTGAGAGACCGTTACAGAAGGAAAGGGCGCATTATCCGTGTCAAATGTCAGTTGCCAAGATGATGAGTTTCGGAGGCATGGCCTCTTTATTAAGTCATCATACGGATACACTAGGGAAGTTGTGCACTTTCCTCTTCCTTTTATGTTACAGAGCAATGGATAAGTATCTCCCGGAAGGAGGACTTTGCCTTCCTCTGATATATGAGATTGATTCAGTAAAGTCATGTTGTTCAGTATGTGTCGTGTCTGTTTTGGGAGTCGAGAATAAAGTCCCCTGTTTGCCTGATATCTTCTACTCAATCTGACCACAAGGAGAGGAGGAAGAAGAGGGGGTCTTTTCAGGGTGGTAAAAGATTTGGCAGCATTCAGGAGTTGGCAAAGGATGGATTTTCTAATGCATACTTCCAAGCATGCAAAATCCTTTTTGGTGATATTGTCATCGGTTCTTCAGCCAGCAGGATCTCAAAATCTTAATCTTTCCCATGTGGGTTGAAATTTCCCCTAAGTATCTTCAAAATTGAATAGCTAGTATGCCAAATGTCTGTAAAGCTGTAATTGCTGTAAATTGAGGATTTTTAGATGAATGTAAAGTTTGAAGAACAGAACAGTTACACAACATGTTAGGACGTTGTCCATTTATGGACTATAATTTGATTATTTTTTTCTGTCTGCCAGGCCTCAGCAGTAATGTGTACATCCAGATGTGGGGAGGGATGGGGTAATAAGACATACATGTTTGTGATTGAGGCCTTAGTACAAGAGCTGTGCACACTGTAGACTGTGTAACTCAGGGGTGCCTGACCTTTTGAAGCGCAAGGGCCACTTAGCGACTTGGTAACCGGTCGCGGGCCACAATGAGCTGGGCGGGTGGATGGATGGCAGCCCACTCGGCTCTCAGCACACCAAACGCGCAGGTAATAGAAGTCTATGGCTCAGTGCAGGTAACCCACAGGTGAACTTCTCTGCACCTGTGGATCAGTTTGAAAGCAACCCAGTAACCACTGCAGAACAGATATGCCCATATATACAATGTGATTTTAGTAATAAACTTACCTTTTTAATAACCGTATTCTATTTTATTCCATCCCAGAGCAGGTGGTCGCGGGCCAAATCAGAGGGCTCCGTGGGCCACGTGGCACCCAGGCCACTGGTTGGGCACCCCTGGTGTAGCTCCTATCCTTGTTATGTGAACAGTAAATAGAGCATTTAATGATTATTCTAAATAAAGATACAATACTGTTTCATTCCAAACCAAATAAAATATTGATCTGCACGCAGTAAACGGTATGTCTGTACATGAGCTCTTAAATGCATTTACTCATGGTAACTGGAATTCACCTTGCCCGGTATGATTTCCGAGACTGGAATTTGGTTGCCATGGCTTACTGCAGTTTCCACATTGCTGTGTAATTAAAACCTGCTTGATTGCTTTTTTTTGTTGGCCAAATCTTTGTCTATAATTTATGAAGATGTTTCAGCAATATGGCATAAATTGACACTAAAGTATGATGCTCGAAGGTGTTGGAAGAAACAGGTGGGACAAGTTAATTGCAAGAATAATTTAGCACAAAGGCTGAGTTATGCATAAAGTGGTATTAAACTAAAAAGCAAATCTTTGTTATAGTGGAACTTATGTCTTGGATCATGGGTGCCCAAATCTGGCCCCCCCCCAGCTGTTGCAAAACTACAAGTCCCCTCATGCTTGCCTTTTGGGAGTCATGCTTGTAACTAGGGTTGCACCAATACTGGTATCAATGCCGTTACTAAGCATTTGCATGAGTATCGATACCCGTGCAATTACTCCAATACCGGAAACCAGTACTTTCAGGCTCGGTTCTTTCATCTGTCAGCGGTATTCCCCCCCCCCCCCCCCCCCACTGACAGCGGGAAATGTAAAAAAAAAAGCAGAGAATTATTGGTGTAAGGAGTGGGTTGCCACATCCTTAACCGCTTTTGGCGCTGTCGCATTTTTAAATGACATTTGCGCAGTCATCCAACACTGTACCCAAACAACATTTTATATAATTTGTTTCCACCACAAACCGCTTTCTTTTGGTGGTATTTGATCACCACTGGGGCTTTTTTTTTTTTTGTGCTAAACAAATGGACAGAAAATTTGGAAAAAAAAGTTATAAAATTGAAAGTAAGTTTTCTCCTTCACTGATGGAGTGGCACAGATGAGGCACTGGTAGGCATCAGGGGGGTACCGATAGCTGGCACGGATAAGTAACTGGATGGGATGAGGCACTGGCGGGCATTAGGGAATCACTGGGTGGGGGGACTGGCAGGCATTAGGGGGCATTGATGGGCGACACGGATGGGCAGCACTGATGAGGCACTGGCAGGCATTACTGATGGGCACTGATTGACACCCCTAATGGGCACCGATTGGCAAACCTGGTGGTCATGGGTGGGCATCCTTAGGCAGCTAATCGTTCTGTATGAATAACATGATTGCTTGGCATTGTGTGAGTCCAGCTGCTTTTAGAAAAGTTTTCTAAATGCAGCTAAATGTTGAAATGTGGATGTCCGGTGACTGTAGCGTAAGTGATATGATTTGTATAAACTCACGTGGCATCTTATATAAAGTATAACCATCTTTCTTTTTTTTTTTTTTTTCCCCCTTTTTAGGAACAGCTCTCTCAGGTTCTTGATGCAATGTTTGAAAGGAGAGTACAACCTCAGGAACATGTCATTGACCAGGGAGATGATGGGGATAACTTCTATGTTATAGAACGGTAAATGTCATTTGTGATTTTCTTGCTGGTGTGACTTTCTTTAGAATGTGTGCGACTTATAATTGTAATTACTAGCTGACCGCCCTATAGAACTTTTATTGCTACAGGATGGTGTGTGTTTTTATTTATATATATATATATATATATATATAATAAGCTCGCTCCTGCAGTATATACAGCAGGAGCCGATCGGCTGTTACTGTGGACTCATTGTCCGCAGGCACCTGCGATCATTCAGTACCAGGCGTCTGACTATGTAAACATGGCAGATTGCTTTTCTGTCAGAAGGCATGGATCCTGTATTCCTGCAAAGCAGGAACAAGGATCCATGTCTTCCCCTAGTAAAAGCCCTTTTCACACAGTACACAAGTACTGGTCAGGGACACTGTTAGCCATTTGATCACCCCTGATGTTAACCCCTTCTCAGCCAGTGTCATTAATACAGTGACTGCATATTTTTTTTAGCACTGATCACAGTACTAGTGTCACTGGTCCCCAAAAAAGTGTTGGTCAGATTTGTATATCACAGTCCCGCAATAATTTGCTGATCGCTGCCATTACTAGTAAAAAAAAAAAAAAATCATAAATTGGTTTGCACAAAGATTATATCATCTGCAATCAATATACACTTATTGAGATTTTTTTTTAACCAAAAATATGTAGCGGGATACATATTTGCCTAAATTGATTAAGTTCGTTTTTTTTTTTTGTGTTTTTATAGCAAAAGGTAAAACATTTGTTTTTTTGTTTATAGCGCAAAAAATAAAAACCGCAGAGGTGATCAAATGCCACCAAAAAGCTTTATTTGTCGGGGGGGGGGGAAAAGATATATACATTTTGTTTGGGTACAGCGTCGCACGACCGCACAATTGTCAGTTAAAGTAATGCAGTCAAGAAGGGGGTAAAACTTTTCCGGACCTGAAGTGGTTAATGAGCAAAAAAAATGGAAGCAGTAAACAATTTGAATGATTTTTTATTTTTTTTTGGTAAGGTGCAAAATAGAAGCAGTGCAGGTTTTTTTTTTTTTTTTTTTTTTTTATTAGCTGATTTGCTTAGATCAAAGCTTGATATATGTAACATTTCCTGCTTCTGGTCAGAAGTAGAACTGTAAAAATGCAGAAGTACCTTTTCAGCAGTTCTTGTATGTGTAGTTCACATGGAGCAAATGTTTGCCAAACTGTGGGACTCGGCTGGATGGGATCGAAGACTAAGGGATTCCAAGCATGCACAAAGCCTGGAAATCCATTTAGAGGGAGCCAGAAATGAAGCTGCTTATTAGAGTGGTCATTTTTGATACCTACCTTCAAGTTCTGTAAGGCTGGGTTCACACTAGTGCGAATTGGATGTGGGTTTCCATGCATTCAATTCGTATGTCAGGAGACTGACCGGCTCTCACATCTCCAGGACGGCTGCGGAGCGGTTTGCACAGGAGTCCTGTGCGACGTCTTGTCCGTTTTCAGGTCCGAATTCAGCCCAAAATTCGGACCTGAAATTGAGAATCGTGACGCACCAGACCCCCTGCGCATTCGCACAACAGTGTGAACCCAGCCTAAGGGTTGTTTGTAAATTTTCAATTGCTTATGCTTGTAGGTTAGAACTAAAATCCACTTTAGAAATTTTGAGGGAGGAAGGAGGGGAGAAGGGGGGGTTCCCCCTTTTTTTTTTATTTATTTTTTTTATATTATTGGGGATTATATGGAAAGGCATATATAAATTATACATTTTGATATACTAATGTTGAGTTTGTTGTACGTTTGAGGTGTTGTAAAATTGAAAAACTTTGAATAAAAAATGTAAAAGTGAAAAACATAAAAATTGATCAGTATATGGCTTTTAAAAACCATGTTTCAGGTTTGGATTATATAGCATAGTTACGGTAATCTGTTCTCTGGTTGAGATGGATCGGTGATGCCATATTCTCCACCTCGTCCAATCAGAGAAGACCTTGCATTATTTGAGAAAAATTCAAGGTGTTGTGCAGATGGTGCTCATGTTGAGAGAGCGACAGCCCCCCCCCCCCCCCTCTCTAGGATTCCACAGGTGTTGAATATCCATACTAACCTTGGTCTAACATGGACCAGTGTAACTATGCAATAAAATGTATACCAGGAATTCAACCATATAAAAGTATACCTTTCAATGCAGGTACAAATTTTGGGCTGCTTTGGCCACACCCAAGTTAACCTTTAAGAAATTATTTTAAAAAAATCACTTCTTTTCAGGCTGCAGAGAATTGCACCTGCAATGTCAAGCTCATGCAGACACTCAGGGATAGCTGGCTGCTCGTACCTCTAATACGGGCAATATCGATGGATTATGAGAGCGCTCACCAGCACCCTCACAGTTCATTGAGCACTACAAGCTGTCCTCTTCAATGGCTGACGGTACTTGTAGTCTATTAATTCACAGGGAACACTGAATTAAGGACGTGGCCTTGTGGGCAGAGCTTCGCACAGCCGCACTGTTTTCATATTGTGACAGCGAGTGTGGGGAGAGGATCCCCTGCCTGCTGTCTCGATGGGGGATTGTGGGGACTGGAACACAGTTTTACAGGTGTAGCATGTTACAAAAGCTTAACCTATCCTATCCTTTAAAGAGGAACTCCAGCCTTGCCATTCCCCCCCCCTCCCTTTAGAAAGTCCTCTCTATTGTGGAAACAGATTAATTTTAATTCCTTGCAAGCTTGCATGTCCACAATATAACCTTTAAAGTCGCAGTAGCCATCTTGAGCCCACATTTATTTCCTGTTTGACTTTAATCATTGTCAATCCCCCTATCCTCCTGATCCATGTAGTCAATGACTCTCCTCTCACAGCTAGTAGCTTTCACTTCCATCAGCCATTTTGTTTCCGGGCATTATATGTAAGAACACATCTAGCATCCGTTTAGATATGCATTTTCGAACAAGTCTAAGCAACCCAGTATGTTAAAAAAAAAAAAGTAGTTAGACCCCTTTCACGCTGACCGCGTCCGCCATTAGTGCTAAAGCGCTGCTTGTTTTAGCTGCGCTTTTCGGCCACTAGTGGGACGGTTTTAACCCCCAAAAAAGGTAAACTCTAGTTTTAAGGCGCTTTGAACGTGCCCCCAATTCATTGCAATGGGCAGGGCGTTTTGGTAGCGCTAAATACCCAGCACTGCCAAGCCGCCCCAAAGATGCTGCGCCCCAGTGTGAAACGACACACTGCAGTGAATGAGGCTGTTTTCAGTCGCTGTATTCACCTAGGGCACCCATTGTCTACGTAACCTTACCAAATATGTCCTGGTTCCTGCTGGCCCCCATATATAGTCGAGTTTAAAGCTACATGTAATAGGACAATTTTCCAGATCTCCATTATCAATAAAAATTATTTTCTTTACTTTTGACCTATTCAGGTCCAGTGTTTGGGGAACCCTGTACAATAGTATGGCTATGAAGAGAATTCTTTGTTCTGGTTTGATCTTATCTAAGCTTGGCCAGCAGAAAGCTTTCTTTTTAAATAGCGATTTTTGGATCGCTGCATAAAATCTGCATGTTTTTATCCAAGGAGTTCCACGCTGCGGAAGTAGCATTGACGTTTGTTGCACTGAGCTACTTGTTGGAGGTTCATTCTGTGCAGCAAACACTCTTGCAGATTGTGATGATTATATTGTATTGTGGTGAATAAAGTCGGAAAACTAGTAATTTAAGGCTTTGTGCAGCTGGAGATTAATAATCATCTGCTCTGTGGAGACCCGCCCCTTTACTTGGGCAGGAAGCTCTCAGCCACCCCTTTTATTTAAGCTTGGATATTTCTTGTACTGTCTGCTAATACAGACGTGTCCGGACGTATGCAAAATGAGCAAATATTTGAAATAACTTTTCCCTTTCTGTGATGCGTGTTGCTAAATGAACACTCAATATCCTATCTTGTGTTTCCTGGTTGGAGTTCATGTACGTGACTGCTGCTTTCAGATCCGTACAACATTTTTATTTTTTTTCCTTGTCTATCTTAAGGCAGCTCTATTATAGCCAGTGGGGTCGTTTTACTAAAATTGGAGAGTGCAAAATCTGGTGCAGGTGTACATGGTAGCCAATCGGCTTCTAACTTCAGTTTGTTCAATTAAGCTTTGAAAAAACAAACCTGGAAGCTGATTGGTTACTATGCAGCGCTGCTCATGTGTTCATATACATAGCAGCATTTAGCTCTATAATATAGAGCAATGGTGGTCCTCAAGTGTGGCTCCCAACACTTAGAGGGCTGTACAATAGCAGTGCACATTTGTGCATTAATTGATGTACATAGTTTTCTCTTTCGTTCATTGACGGACACAGCAACTTAAATCGCGACCTTAGGGTTATATTGCCACCTTCAGGAGAGAACTAGGCAGAACATGTTAAAACAGCAAAAGTGTACAGTACCGCCCAGGGGGGCGGTCCTACTGGCTATAACCCCTCACACTGCATCCAGCAGCTCAGTTTTTTTTCTGCCTAGTTTAGAAGAACCTGGCTCCCGGTGGGGACCGTTGGTCCTGTAGATTTTTTTCGTTTTTTCTGCTTTGATTCCTGTGATCTACTATATCAACAGCTGGGCTGGGTGACGGGCTGGATAATATAGATCCTGGTAGTCTCCCCAGCCATCGAGTGTGAGCAAGCCTTAGCTACGCGCTGGGTCGGCCATGACATGCCCCGTCTGATCCAGGGGTGGCCGACGAGCTATATGCTCCCAGGCACACATGACCGGGCCTCTGCTGTCCGTGTCAGTGTGCCGTGGCCGACAGCCACCCCGTACTACTCGGGTGATGGGTCTGTCCGGAATGCGTCCAGCAGTCCCCACAGGAGGGGTAAGTATGGTTCCACCTGTCTCGGCAGGACGGAGCAGCTGGGCATTCCCTGGGAGGTCGAATTGGGGGTCTCTCATTCTCCTTTTCTTCTCTCCCTGTCCTTTCCCTCCTTCCCATATTTGGGTCGCTGCGTGTCCGGCGAGGGGGCTGCGCTGGGTGTTGGGGGTCCGCTGTTATGTTCCTTATTTTTGTAGTGGGGTGTTCTGGTATGCACATGGTAAAAAAGGAGGCCACCGCGTGGAGGGTCAGCGTGGTCGTGCCATTTTCCTGTGGTTTTTAGTCAGGAAAGTTCGGCGGCCATTTTCCTGTAGCCCTAGTTAGGAAGTCCGGCGGCCATCTTTTCGGAGTTCAGGCGGTTTTTCATGCTAAGGCGGCCATTTTCTTGCAGTCTCGGCTTGGTTTTTGCCTCTAGCGCTGGTTATCCTTCTGGAACGGTGCGAATTGAACAGAACGCCTTATGAGGGAGAGCGGGCGGCAGCACAGCGCAGTACCTGAGCCGGGGTGGTGAGTCCTACGGGTGTCAGGCGAGGTGGGTCAGCATGGCGTCAGAAGCTGGTGCTTCTTCCCCAGACATACCTGCGGTGGCAATCTTCTCCCATGCACCTGCAGTGCCTATGAACGCTTTTTTGGTGGTCCTGGAGTCTTTTGTTGCCAGGGTGAAAGCGGCGTGCGGGTAAAAAAAAACCCTCTTTCCCCCCCACCGTCTTCTGGGGAAAGCTCTGATTTAGTCTCGGGCCTTGCTGTGGCAACCGGCCCCTGTTCTGAATTTTCCGAGGATGAGGACCAGGACCGTTCGGACAGGGTGGATGATTCCGTGTCCGGGTCAACGCAGGAAAGGGCTCTTGTAGGAGCTCTTATCACAGCGGTGCGAGATACCCTAAAAATGGAGGATACGGCAAGGGCCTCTACTGAGGTGTCGGTCCCTTTTGGGTCCACAAGCCGGCTAAGGTGTTCCCTACCTAACTTTGATAAATTTATCTACAAAGAATGGGAACACCCGCAGCAGGCCTTTTCGGTCCCAAAACGCATGGCAGTGCGTTACACCTTTGAGGAGAATTTCCTAAAAAAATGGACATCTCCCCCGATTGTTGACCCCCCGGTATCCAGGTTAAATAAGGTAACCACAATTCCGGTGGATCTCTCTTCAGAATGCCTTCCATTTAGGTGTGGACTGCCCAGGCCACATTCCGCTCCTCATTGCTACACATCTTCGAGTCTTGACAACGTCCATCATGATGAAACGCGTATGGAGCGACGTGCTGACGTCACCACGCTGAATTGAGGGAAAGGGCTTTCGTATCCTTGCCCGGCCGGCTTACCTTTACATGCTTCTATCCACATCTTTGTAAGTGTTTTTACTTTGTTTTATTAATAAATGTGTTTGCGTTATCACGCTATGGTCTGCGTCCTCTCCTTCTATCGGTCCTGTGTATTGGCCGTATGCCCGTGATCGGGTGGAACATCATCTGCGGGGTCATCGCTGTTCCTGCTACAGTCTTGCTGTCCTCATTCAAGCAAAGGCCGCGGCTGGGTTACAGCCGATCGTTTTTTCGTGGGCTTGCCTTTGGTAAGCTGCTACCTCATTATGGGTGGAGGGCACCTTCTCATGTTGATATCACCGGGTGTTGCTGAATCCTCTATTAAATCCATCTTTTGTTATCTACCGGATTTCATATTTTGTGCATGGGACCCTTAATTCAGTTATCCAGTATAATTTTAAGTTATTCTGGCTCTGGTTTCTATTGGTATCATTTGGGCACCTATCTGGACCTTTATCATTATTTTTTACACACTATTGATATTACTTTTAGTATCTAGTAGCTGGTGCCTCTGCCTAGTGTGCACTGCTTTTGGCTTATCAGCCCCTGGATACTATAGAAACGTTTTGAGTATTGGCGCAGTTTTTTCTGTTTTATTAGTATTGGCCGTGGCCCTGGTGTCCCAGACACTTACTGAATGGGCAAAATTGTTGCACCGTTAGTTGGAAAAGCAACAGGCTTCCCCGGTCTGCGCGGAACTGGCGGACCAGTTGGTGCATGGCCTTAAGTATGTCTGTGATGCGGCCTTGGATATGGCCTGCTTTCTAGAGCCTCAGTATCTGCTGTGGTGCTACGCCGCCTGATTTGGCTGAAATTCTGGTCTGCGGACCAGGCATCTAAGAAGGCTCTGGTGGATTTGCCCTTCCAGGGGGAGAGGCTCTTTGGAGCTTCGCTGAATGTTAAAAATGTTACTGGGGGTAAGAGTACGTTGTTCCCACAATCCAGAAAAGGTAAGGAGCCTTGCCGTAGGCCAGGACCTTCCTTTTCCGCTCAGAAGCGTTTTTTTCCATCCGCCCGGGGCGGCGGGTAAGCGTCCCCAGACAGACAAGGTATCCACTGAGGGACAGAAGCGTCCCTGGTTTCACAAGCCTGCGAAAAAATCCACGACAGCATGAAGGTTTGCCATCGCCCAACTCTCGGGTGGGGGGGTCGCCTTCAGGAGTTTGCAGCTCGATGGACCTCCCCTGCTTTCCGACCAGTGGGTCTGCGAAGTGGTTTCATCTGGATACAAGAGTTTCTCTCTTGTCCACCAAACAGGTTTTTTCCCTCCAAACCTTCATCTGCTCCTGGCTCGTTGGGAAGCCTTGTTGGGGGCAGTGCAGGACCTGCTGCTGCGCGGGTTTATAGTGCTGGTACCGTCGCAGGAAAGGTTTCAGGGATTCTACTCCAATTTGTTTGTAGTCCCAAAGGAGGGGTCCATCCGATTCTGGACCTCAAGGCCCTCAACGGATTTGTGAAGGTGAAAAGATTCAGGATGTAATCAGTTTGCTTTGTGGTCGCTGCACTCAATCCGGGGCATTTTCTAGCATCCCTGGACATCAAGGACGCATACTTGTCCCCATATACTGTATGTCAGGCATCAAATTTCTGCGATTTGCGGTCGGACGCACACTACCAATTTGTAGCTCTCCCTTTTGGCCTGGCGTCGGCACCAAGGGTTTTCACCAAGGTGCTCGCCCCAATTCTGGCTTTGCTGAGACAGCGAGGAATCGCAACCGTGGGCTACCTGGACGACCTTCTTCTGAGGGCAGCTTCAGCCTCAGAATTAGAGGAGGATGTGGCAATAGCCAGTCAGACTCTTCGGGAGTTGGGTTGGGTTCTGAACCTCCAGAAGTCAGTGTTAGTACCGACTCAACGCCTGGAGTACCTGGACTTGATTCTGGACTTCTCAGAGGTGAGGGTTTTTCTCCCTTTGGACAAGCTGCAGACTCTTCAGACTGCGGTGACGCTGTTGACGTCCCGCAAGTGGTCGTCGCTGCGTTTTTTTGCATGCAAGTCCTGGGTCTCATGGTAGCCACTTTCGAGCCGGTACTGTATGCTCAATTCCACACTTGAGTCTTGCAACAGGAGATTCTGTCCAAATGGTACAAGTCTCCGTTGTCTTTGGATTGTCAGATTCGGGTGAGCCACCTAGTCAGGGAATCCCTGGTCTGGTGGCTGAGATCTCCTGCCCTTCAGTCTGGGAGGTCCTTCCTTCCCCTTCATTGGACGGACGCCAGCCTGACCGATTGAGCGGAGTTTGGGGCGAACAGTCGGCACAAGGTCACTGGACGCAGCAAGAATCCCGCCTGCCGATCAATGTGCTGGAACTTCAGGTGATCAGGCGGTGCCTCTCCACATGGTCACAGAGGCTGCAGGGACGCCCAGTCAGGATCCAGTCGGACAACGGCATTACATTCCGGGCGTAGAAAACTGGCAAGCAGACTACCTAAGTCGCCAGATGCTGGACCAAGGGGAATGGTCGCTACACCGGAGGTCTTTCGACTCCTTTGCCTGTGATGGGGAACGCCAGATGTGGATCTCCTGGCCTCTCGAATCAGAAGGTGCTGAGGTTTGTGGCCAGGTCCAAGGACCCATGGGCGGACGCGGCAGACGCGTTGGTGGCTCCTTGGGGGCATGATCGGCTGTTTTATGCCCCCCCCGTTAAAACTTCTCTCTCGTCTGCTTCGCAGAGTGGAGAACGAGGGCATTCCGGTGATTCTAATTGGCCTCGGCGTCCCTGGTACGCCGACATAGTGCGAATGGTGGCGGATGTTCCTTGGCGACTACCGATGCGAGAGGACCTTCTGTTGCAGGGTCCTATACTTCATCCTGCTTTTACAGTCGCTGGCTTTAACGGCGTGGCTGTTGAAAGTCAGGTGCTAAGGGACCGAGGTCTGTCGGACTCAGTAATCTCCACTATGTTGTGGGCGCGGAAGTCCTCTTCTCTGAAGATTTATCATCGCACATGGAAGGCCTACATCTCTAATGTATGAGGAGATGGGGTGGCTTCCGCTTGCGTATTCGCTTTCCAGGATTCTGCTATTTTTACAGCGAGGCGTGGATCAAAAACTTGCCTTAAGCACCATTAAGGGGCCTTGGCTGTCTTTTTTTTTTTTTTTTTTAGCGACCCTTGGCTCATTCTTTGAGCAAGTTTGTGCAAGGGGTTCGACATGTGGCCCCTCCCGGTTTGGCCACCGCTGCCTCCGTGGGATTTGAATCTGGTGCTCTCGGTTCTTCAGAAACCGCCGTTTGAAAACATTAGGGAGATCCCCTTATTGACACTCTCTCAGAAGGTAGCCTTTCTGGTGGCTATCACATCTGCCAGCAGGGTTTCTGAGTTGGCGGCCTTGTCTTGCAAGTCTCCCTACTTGATCCTCCACAAGGATAAGGCGGTACTACGCCAGCAGCCTTCATTTCTTTCTAAGGTTGTTTCGGCATTTAATCTAAATGAGGACATTGTGCTTCCATCCTTGGCCTTTGCATTCCTTGGATGTGGTCCGGGCTCTGCGGGTGTATCTGTCTGCTATGGCTCCGTTCCAGAGGTCAGACTTACTCTTTGTGTTGCTGACTGGTCCGAAGAAGGGTCTGGCGGTCTCGTCGGCCACAATTTCTCGGTGGATCAGACCGATCGTGATCCAGGCTTATGCCTTAAAAGGGCGGGCGCCTCCCTTTCCTGTCATGGCACATTTGACCTGGGCTTTCCGACATCAAGCATCTGTTTCCCAGGTGTGTAAGTTGGCGACCTGGTCGTCCGTTCACACTTTCACAAAATTTTACAAGGTTGATGTGAGTGCATCTGCATTCCTTCGGCGCAAGGTTTTGCAGGCGGCTGTTTAAGGTTGCAACTCCTCCGTTGAGGAGCTCTGGTTGTTATGGGTGGAGTTTGTTTGCTTGCTGTTCCCACCCCTCGTTTTTTTCACACTGCTTGGGGACGTCCCTAAGGTCAAGATTTATGTTGCTGTGTCCGTCAATGAACGAAAGAGAAAATAGGATTTTTGTACTCACCGTAAAATCCTTTTCTCTGAAATTCATTGACGGACACAGCACCCACCCCTCCTTTTTTTTTTCTGTTTGTACTGCTTTTTGACAAACTGTGCTGCTGGATGCAGTGTGAGGGGTTATAGCCAGTAGGACCGCCCCCTGGGCGGTACTGTACAGTTTTGCTGTTTTTAACATGTTCTGCCTAGTCCTCTCCTGAAGGTGGCGATATAACCCTAAGGTCAAGATTTAAGTTGCTCTGGCCGTCAATGAACTTCAGAGAAGGATTTTACGGTGAGTACAAACATCCTATTTTTCAACACACCAAATGCATTGCATTGGGACCCATTGTGTCAATTTAGGCAACCCTTTCAAAATAAATGGGCTATAATGCACTTTAGTGGCCATAGATTTTGGGCCTGTTTCATTGGTGTCAGTGGCAGGAACAACCCCCGGCATTGGCGTCGGGACAACCCCCCCCCCTCCTGGCGTCGGGAGAACAACCCCTCCCCTCCTGGCGTCGGGAGAACAACCCCTCCCCTCCTGGCGTCGGGAGAACAACCCCTCCCCTCCTGGCATTGGGAGAACAACCCCTCCCCTCCTGGCATTGGGAGAACAACCCCTCCCCTCCTGGCATTGGGAGAACAACCCCTCCCCTCCTGGCATTGGGAGAACAACCCCTCCCCTCCTGGCATTGGGAGAACAACCCCTCCCCTCCTGGCATTGGGAGAACAACCCCTCCCCCCCTCCTGGCATTGGCATCGGGAGAACCCAACCCCCCCTCCTCCCGGCATTGGCAAAACAACCCCCCCTCCCGGCATTGGCATCGGGAGAACAACCCCCCCAACTGTTTTTGGCTGGGGTGTTTTTTGAATGTAAAAAAAAAAGGTTTTTTAGCCGTTTTTCAGCAGTAAAAACACTCCAACGGCAAACGCTTTTTACAAAGTGGCTTATCGGCGGTTTCTAACATTTTTGGTCCATTGAAAAAAAAAAAAAAAGCCGAAAAACCCTATTGCAAAAATGTTGAAAAACTCCCCTGCAAAGCTGCTGGTGTTTTTTAGAACGTTATTATAACGTTCAGTGTGCATGAGGCCTTACATTCACCAATGTAAAGGGGGACAAAAAGCAAATCCTGTATTTCAACTTATTCTATGCCGTATTTGTACGGTTCTAATTGTTTTAAAAAAAACCTATGCTTCTGAATGCTCACCATTGGTTTTTAACGTTTTTGATCCATTGAAAATTTTTCTTCAAAAAATACCCGCTAAAACGCTATTGCAAAAATGTTGAAAAAAGTTTAAAAACTCACTGCAAAGATACTGGCGTTTTTTTTTTTATAACGTTGTTATTTTAACGTCCAGTGTGCATGAGACCTTAGAAGCAAGATCCGTCATAAATAGGAGTATTTTGAGTACCCCCCATGTACAGGAACCCTTAACAAATGGCAGTAGATGTTCTAAAGTGATTCTCTGCTAAGATGCATGTAAGCATGCTAAGGAATTACTAGTCCCTTCTTACAGCAGGTCTAAAAGGTATACATTGTTTCACAGCATAGTACAACATTCCACATGGTTGTGTCATGAACTGTGCACACCCTTATCCCAGGTTAAAGAATGCCACAAAATGTTAAATAAAAACATTGCAGGGGTTAATGTAACATTGTACCCTACACTTCTGTCTGAGCGCTCTCTGTTGTTGAAGAGTTCTGAAAACTCTTATAAGGGCTCTTTCACACGGAGGTCTGTTCAGGTCCGCCTGTCAGTTTTTTAGGCGGACCTGAAACGGATCCTCCATGCACCCCTATGGAAGCACGGATGTCAGCGGAGACATGTCCGCTGACATCCGCTCCGAAAAAGTGTGACGGAGGAAAATCCTATTTCTTGTTCATACATCACGGGACACAGAGCGGCATAGTCATTACTATGTGGGTTATATAGAATTACCTTCAGGTGCTGGCACTGGCAACTTCCAAAACAGGAAGTACCCTCCCCTATATAAGCCCCTCCCATCCGGGAGCGCCTCAGTTTTTTGCCAGTGTCTAAGGTGTTGGCCAAGGTTAACATGTATTCATCTGGGCTTGCGTACAGGTTCTCTGGGCCTTAGCAAGCTATTCCGGATCCGACCAAAAAAGCTTCATAGCTAAACGGTCGGTACCCGGGCCTTGCAGAGAAGAGCAGGGTTTTGCCTGTAATGCCTCTTAGGAGGGCTGGACCCTGGGATCCAGAGCTCTGGTCATACCCAAAACCAAGAGGCTATCTGTGCAGGGTGCTATACAGGTCCAGGGGAGTGGAATCCTTGGGAACCCGGTCCCTGAAGGTCTAGTACAATGCCTGCCGTGAGAGGTGAAGTTTGGGCTTCTGTGGACCAAACAAAGTCCTGCGGCGGGGAAAAGGTAAGTGGGGGCCCCTCAGGAACTTGGTTCTATTGAGGGGACCCCCAAGCCTAATATGTCTTTCTGCCTGTTACCTAAAGGTATTCCCGCTAATAGCTGTATATGCCTAAGAAATCCTAGAAATGTCTTTTCATAAAGGAAGTTTTAAAAACTGTAAACCTAGAAATGTTTTTCATAAAGGAGGTTTTAAAAAAAAAAAAAGACAAAAGTGCGGTACCTGTGTTTGTCCACTAGAGGCCGCTGTGGAACGTCTTTTTTTTTTTCTTGGGACTATTCCTTCTATGGTGAAAGTCCAGGCAGATGAGTGAGCTCTCTATCAGGGAAGCTGCATTCCTCTGTCATGCTGCCAAGTAGTTTCCTTCCATCCCCGAGTCCTGGTAAAACAGGGACCCTGGCTCCTCTCCCTACATGGCGCCAAGAGCGCACACGTGCACGCGCGCGCACACATGCTTTCTTTTTATAAGATTTAGCTTCAAAAAAGTGGGCGGAGCCTGGCGGATGACGCGCTCTGTGCGCCCAGCGCTTCTGCGCATGTGCGGGCGTCCCAGCAAGATAAAAGGACTCAGTCCACGCTGCTTGCTATGGACACAGAGCATGAAAAGGAGCTGGTAGCATGGTATAGGGGCTTACAGCGGGCGGTTGATACAGGCATCCCCAGAAAGACGCATTAGTAGACACTCACTGATGTACATAGCAGCAGATTGCATTAGACTATTTCAGTAAAGGGGTGTATTGCGGCTGGAATACCTCAGCTTTGAACTAAGGAATATGCCGCCTAAAAAACTCCGAGATATACCTCTCAGGAAGTGTAGGGGGTCTCCATCGGGCTCTGAGGATCTGGAGCAGTCATCTGCACCTTCCTCCCCTGAGAAATCAGAGGTTAATACCCATAAGGAACCCCCGGGAGTGCCAGGTACTGCGGCTGTCCTCAGTCCACCTGCTCCTGCATATATAACAGAGGAGGTTTTTGCCTCAACTCTGGAGGGATTGGAGCAGAGATTGGCAGCATTGATCGCTTCTTCTCTACAGGAAAGAAAGCGCGCCAGATCTCCATCCCCTCCATTAGAGTGCCTGTTGGCAGAGCAACAGTCCCAGGAAGGGACTGACCTTCCTGAAGGGGATCAGGAGGACGTTAACTCTGTTTTTGAGGAATCGACAGTAGATGAACCATTTTCAGCATCACAGACTGAAAGATTGTGGGTCCAGACCCTAACTGACATGGTTCGATCTGCATTTAAAATGCCTCTTGTTGAACCATCAACTACTGCTGTCTCCTCGTTGGGGTCGCTAAAAGCTCCCCAGATTAATTGCTCCTTTCTAATTCATCCATTATTGGAAGGACGTATATACCAGGACTGGGAACATCCTGATAAACTATTTGTTCCACCTAAGAAATTTCAGGTGATCTATCCCATGGAGGAAAAATTCACCCAGAGATGGAATGTTCCTACGGTGGACGCAGCCATTTCTTCTGTGAACAAATCACTGACATGTCCAGTAGATAATGTTCAAATGTTCAAAGATCCAGTAGATAAAAAATTGGAATCTTTATTAAAATCTGCTTTTTCCACAGCAGGGGCTGTTACACAGCCAGCAGTGGCAGCTATTGGGGTCTGCCAAGCTTTAAAGGATCAAATGAAAATGGTCCTGAGGGATTTGCCAGACCAGCAGGCCCAGGCTCTGGCTGATCTGCCTAGAGCATTATGCTTTGCGGTTGACGCCATCAAGGATTCTATCCATCAGGCCTCCCGCCTCACGCTGTCTTTGGTACATATGCGTAGGCTTCTGTGGCTCAAGAACTGGTCTGCTGAGGCTCCCTGTAAGAAGCTCTTAGTTAGCTTCCCATTTCATGGAGAACGCCTTTTTGGCGAAGACCTGGATAAATATATCCAGAAGATTTCCAGTGGTAAAAGTACTCTCTTACCAATTAAAAAGAGGTCTAGGGGTCCGTCTTTTAAGAGGACTACCTCTCCTATCCCTGGGACGTCTGCTACTAAGCAGTTCCGACGGCCTCCTCGGTCAAACTCAGGAGGTAAAAATCAGGGACAGTCACAGGGTAATAAAAAGCCCTGGATCCGAAGAGGTACTAAACCAGCCTCCAAGTCAAGCCTATGAAGGGCTGCCCCCACTCAAACGGGTGGGGGGAAGACTTCAGTTGTTCAGAGACCTGGCGGGAGACGATCAAAGACAGATGGGTGCTCTCCGCAGTAACTCGGGGATACAAGTTGGAGTTAAAAGGGTCTCCTCCTTCCCATTTTATGTGGTCAGGCATGCCAAAAGACCCTCTGAAAAGGTGGTGTCTCCTAGTGGCGTTAGAACAACTATTGCTCCAAGGAGTAATTATGGAGGTTCCTATGGAAGAGTGGGGGTTGAGTTTCTACTCAAACCTTTTCACAGTCCCGAAACCAAACGGGGACATAAGACCCATATTGGACCTAAAGAGTCTAAACAAATTTATAAACGTCCGGTCCTTCCGGATGGAGTCGATCCGATCGGTCACCGCTGCCCTACAGGGGGAGGAATGGTTAGCCTCGATCGACATCAAAGATGCTTACTTGCATGTTCCCATCTTTCCAGGTCATCAAAAATTTCTACGCTTTGCAGTAGAAGGGCGCCATTTTCAGTTCAGAGCCTTACCATTCGGTCTAGCCACAGCACCACGAGTGTTCACAAAAATTCTGGCCCCACTGTTGGCCGATCTAAGAACACGAGGTGTAACGATAATGGCATACCTACACGACCTGTTGTTGATGGACCACTCAGTTGCCAAGCTAGAAGTGGTAATTGTCGATACAATCAAGTATCTAGAATCTCACGGTTGGGTCATCAACCTGGACAAGTCAGCCCTACAGCCAGTGAAAAACCTGGTATATCTAGGGCTTAGGCTGGATTCAGACCAGAGGAAGATTTTCTTACCTCTAGACAAGGTATCCTCTTTGAGGGGCTTGGTCCGTCTGCTTTGTGCAAAAAGACAGCCGTCCATACGCCTGTGCATGAGGCTGCTAGGAAAGATGGTAGCATCATTCGAAGCTGTGCCATACGCCCAATTCCACTCAAGGAATTTACAGAGGGCCATATTGTCAGCCTGGAACGGAAAAATTCAGGCTCTAGACTTCCCGATGGCTTTGTCCCCTTCCGTTCGGAAGAGTCTCTGCTGATGGTTGATCCCCCAGAATCTCCAGAAGGGAAAACCCTTCAGTCCGATATCCTGGAAGGTGGTCACTACAGATGCCAGCCTTATAGGCTGGGGGGCAGTACTGGAGCAATGGTCTCTCCAGGGCAGATGGTCAAATGTAGTAAAAACCCTGCCCATCAATCTCTTACAGATACGTGCAGCCCGGTATGACCTAGTAGCCTGGGCATCCAGACTCCAAGGGTCCCCTGTCAGAATTCAATCAGACGATGCCACAGCAGTGGCATATATCAATCATCAGGGAGGCACCAGGAGTTGTGCAGCCCAGAGGGAAGTAAGTCCCATCCTGGAATGGGCAGAAAAGCATGTCCCATGTATGTCAGCTGTCTTCATTCCAGGGGTGGAGAATTGGAAGGCGGACTTTCTTAGTCGCCAACAGTTATGCCCAGGGGAATGGTCCCTTCATCCCGAGGTCTTCCGAGCAATATGTCAGCGGTGGGGAACACCGGATGTAGATCTGCTAGCATCCAGATTCAACGCAAAGGTGGACAGATTTGTCTCCCGGACAAAGGATCCCCTCGCTTGCGGCTCGGATGCTCTGGTGTTCCCTTGGAATCAGTTCAGACTGATATATGCATTCCCTCCGCTACAATTGTTGCCTCGACTCCTTCGCAGAGTCAGGTTGGAAAAGAAGCCGGTGATCTTGGTGGCTCTAGCGTGGCCCCGAAGGGCCTGGTACGCGGAGATCATCAAAATGTCTGTGGGGAGTCCTTGGACCCTTCCACGTCGTCCGGACCTGCTTTCGCAAGGGCCGATATACCACCCTTCCTTACTAACTCTAAGTTTAACGGCCTGGCTATTGAATCCCACATCCTAAAGAAGAGAGGTCTCTCTAACTCTGTGGTATCAACTATAATCAATGCCAGGAAGCCTGTATCCAGGCAGATCTACTATAGAGTTTGGAAGGCGTACATCACTTGGTGCGAGGCCAGAAAGTGGCATCCACGTAAGTACGTTATAGGCAGAATTCTGGACTTCCTACAGTGGGCTGTAGACAGGAAGTTTGCCTTAAGTACTATCAAGGGTCAGGTTTCGGCCTTATCAATACTATTTCAAAGGCCCCTGGCTATGCATTCACTTGTCAAATCCTTTATGCAAGGGGTGACTCGTATTATTCCACCGATTTAAAGCTCCCATATGTCCATGGGATCTAAATTTGGTTCTGTCGGTTCTGCAGAAGCAGCCGTTTGAACCTTTGCGGCACATTTCCTTGGTTCTACTCACCAGAAAATTGATATTTTTAGTAGCCATATGCTCGGCTAGAAGAGTGTCGGAATTAGCCGCCATGTCCTGTAAAGAGCCATGTCTGGTTATTCATGAGGACAGAGTAGTGTTACGTCCTCACCCAGCCTTTCTTCCTAAGGTGGCATCAAGGTTTCACTTGAACCAGGATGTGGTTCTTCCTTCTTTTTCCCCAAACCAAGCTCGGTAGAGGAAAAGTTATTGCATTCTTTGAATGTAGTAAGAGCAGTTAAAATTTATCTAAAGGCCACTGCTCAGATTCGTAGAACGGATTCTTTGTTTGTTCTGCCGGAAGGCCCCAGAAAGGGTCAGGCAGCATCAAAATCTACTTTAGCCAAGTGGATTCGACAGGTCATAATACAAGCCTATGGCTTGAGAAGTAGACCGCCTCCGTTCAAAGTTAGGGCGCACTCCACAAGAGCAGTTGGAACTTCATGGGCAGTGCATCACCAGGCCTCCCTGGCTCAAATTTGTAAGGCCGCAACATGGTCTTCAGTACACACGTTTACTAGGTTCTACCAGGTGGACGTTAGAAGTCAGGAGGATGTCGCCTTTGGGCGCAGTGTGTTTGCAGGCCGCAAAAGATCCTCATGCCTGATGGCGCCCAGCTTATGTATGGTGTACCCCCCCCCCCTCATTTGGCATTGCTTTGGGACGTCCCACATAGTAATGACTATGCCGCTCTGTGTCCCGTGATGTATGAACAAGAAAGTAGGATTTTTAAAACGGCTTACCTGTAAAATCCTTTTCTTGGAGTACATCACGGGACACAGAGCTCCCACCCCTCTTTTGGGGACACGTATTGCTTTGCTACAAAACTGAGGTGCTCCCGGATGGGAGGGGCTTATATAGGGGAGGGTACTTCCTGTTTTGGAAGTTGCCAGTGCCAGCACCTGAAGGTAATTCTATATAACCCACATAGTAATGACTATGCCGCTCTGTGTCCCGTGATGTACTCCAAGAAAAGGATTTTACAGGTAAGCTGTTTTAAAAATCCTACTTTTTCCTTCCGTCTGCGGAGCGGATCGGATGACAACGGACTCTACGGTCCGTCGTCATCCGATTCCCCATAGGGGAGAGCGGCGCTCTGACAGGGCGCTCCCTGCACAGTGTGCGGGGACCGCCCAGTCATCCGTCGGCTCAGCGGGGATCAACGGAGCGAGCCCCGCGGAGCTTTACGGGGCGGATCTGCACGGATCCGCCCCGTGTGAAAGGACCCTAACTCTTATAACTGCTGCAGATCTATTGCTACAATCATCTGGTCCTGTTGGATTGTTGGAATTGGTGTCATTGGTTTAAAAGGAATTTTGTGGGTGCTCGACTGTTAGGCCCCTTTCACACTGAGGCGTTTTTGCGGTAAAAATAGCGCTGTAATAACGCCTGAAATAATCCTGCCCCAGCATTCTCAATGTGAAATCTCTGAGGGCTTTCACATTGAGGCGTTTTGCTGGCTGGGCGTTGAAAAAAATCCAGCAAACAGCTTTTTTTAGAGCAACTTTAGGGCGCATAAAATAGCGCTGTAAAAACGCCTATCCCCATTGAAATGAATGGGATTCGCGGTAAAAACGCATAGGCATAAGCGTTATGTTAAAAAATAGCGCTAACGCCTATGCGGTTTTACCGCGTTCGCGCTAATTTTAGCGCGAACGCGGTAAATACGCATAGGCGTTAGCTCTATTTTTACCGCGGTAAAAAATGTCATTATTTTTTAGCTTTTTTTTCAAGCCTCAGTGTGAAAGGGGCCTTAGAGCAAAGTTTTCCCAACTCTTAGTTTAGTGAACGGCAGTCCAGGCAGTAAGTGTCGATTCGTTTTACATCCTCTGCAGTGCTTTTTATTTATGGTGGACAACAAATCTAGTATCCAGAGTCCCGTTTCTGTAAAACATAGTATTTTTTAGCTACCATAAGATTTCTACTTAGATGTTTTAAAAAATACTGGGATCTTGTGTTCTGATCTTCCCTCTGTATATATTGAAAGTTTGTAACTTCAGGCTCAGTTGAAGCATAAATTGTCATTTGGATGTATATGCATGTCTAGCATTTGGGATCAAAACTTAATGGTGGGCCTCATGCCTTTTAAAGCAGTGGTCTCCAACTGTGGCCTTTTGCTTGGTATTATCTGGCCCTTGGGGTACCATTTCATCCACAGATACCAAAAATGGGGCATAATTCCCCTCTCTGACACCAATGATTGGACACAATTCCTCCCAATGATACCACCAATGAGGCCCAAAGACACAAAAAATGGGACACAATTCCTTCCAATGATGGGACAAAATTCCTCCCAATGAGACGAACACTGACGGGGCACGGTTCCTTCCAATGACTGACGGGGCACGGTTCCTTCCAATGACTGACGGGGCACGGTTCCTTCCAATGACTGACGGGGCACGGTTCCTTCCAATGACTGACGGGGCACGGTTCCTTCCAATGACTGACGGGGCACGGTTCCTTCCAATGACTGACGGGGCACGGTTCCTTCCAATGACTGACGGGGCACGGTTCCTTCCAATGACCCTAGTCTGGACTCCTAAAGTCTGAAGAGACAGTAAACTGGCCCTTTGTTTAGAAAGTTTGGAGACCCCTGCCTTTTTAAAAGACAAGTTCAGTTTTGGAACATGTTACATTCTACCAGTTTTTTTAGGGCGGAACATGTGACATGTTCCAGCATCTGTAGTAATTTCCCACAACCCCCCACTGCTTATACTTGCTGTATATGTTCGTATGCTTCTTACTTAGAGTAGTAGTAGCCGTATGGAGGTATATTGATCATCATTGTGCTTCACTTCAGTGCATACCCTTCAGACCTCTGCTGTAATAGTATTGGGGGGAAGGTGTTCATTGGGTCCCAGATACTTCCTAGCAGTTTTACTTGCTGCATAGCACATCGGAGTGCCTGGTACACCAGTGGGAGTACAATGTCTAAAAGCAGAACTAAAATAAATAACCCAGTAAGATTTAAAGTGATGATAAAGCTGGCTTTTGCTGCAATATTGAGCAATCAAGATCTTTCCTCTGCAGTACGTTTTTCTGCCATTAAAAGTCCTCAGTCTAAAGCTAGCATTCAACCCACTTTCTCTGAGCCCAGGTCACCCTCAGTTTTTCTGGACAAATAAGAGAAGCTGCACAATGAGCTCATCTGTCACTCTGCTCTCTCCTCCTATCAGCACACGAACTTGTATGCTGCTCCTAGTGCTTCTTCCTCACACTCCAGCCCTGCTGTACAGGTACTGCAATAGGCTGATGTCGGGTCATATTCAGGTGCTTACTGCCTTAATATAAAGTGTTTTATTACTTGGGTGCAATTATTTGTGTTAAATCTGCCTGATGTTCATCTTCCGTTTCCTGTGCTGGCTAATGTGCCTCGCTAGATGTGGCAGACCACTTCTAGAAATACCCTTGACATGCCTAGGTGGCTTAAAAGCCTAACTCCAGTCATCTGTGACAAGACAGGAAATGAGGGGAGGGGTCTGGAATGAGTCAGGAAGGCACAGACAGCAATAAATAAAATTATCAAGTTCTGTCCCTTCCCCCAGGCCACACAAACATTTTTGTCTGTCTTTTCCTTGGAGAATTTTCCCATCACTCTCCCCAACTTGGAAGTAGGGGAATCCCAATAGGAACACGGACTGTAATAGGAAACATGTGGGCTCGTTCACACCAGAAGGCGCGGCTAAGCATGCGCGCTTTTTTTTTTTTTGCACATTCCTGCACGTCGCGTTTTTAGGGCAGCCCATTAAAGTCAAGGGGCTGTCCCATGCATGTAAAACACGCCAAAAAGGTGCCATGTGTTTTGGTGGCTGTGAATGCTAGATGCGTAAGGTAGCCATCAAGATCTAATGGCATCTGTGTGCGTCTGCAGAAGGCAATGCGTGTTTGTGCAGGAGAAGTCACCGCACCTGGTGTGAACAATCCTAATCTGAGGCTCTAACCCAGTGGTGTCTGGCTGCATTATTGCTGCTTTCAAAGGGCAGGTTGTATCTGGGGTGCGCTACATACAGTGTATAGGGTTCAGGAATGCGCGCCGTACAGGGTGCAGTGCCCAGAGGTGTGCACGCCCCGTGGCGAGGTGTGTGTGTGTGTGTGTGTGTGTGTGTCATACAGGGTGCAGTGGTGAGAGAGGTGTGTGCGCGCGCGTTTTGTCCCCGCCGTTCGTACGTGCAGGGATCGGTTACATCTAGGGGTCGCTGAATGCAAAACTGTCCCTTCTAAACACAGATGGCTTTTGTGTTTACAAGTGACAGCAGGGAGCAGAGGATAAGAGCTGGAGGTGGCGGAATGGAGTTTCACCACGTTCCCACTGAAAAACTGGGTGCAAGGGCCACATGAAAAGGCCCGGTGGGCCTTGTGTTTGACATATGGGGTCTAACCATATCAAATACAAAATAAAAATACTTTTGACTCTATTTGCACTTTTAAACCCATTGCTCTCTAGATTCCTCTGGGCTTGCAAATGCTTCAGTAAGCATTTGTGTATTTCAATGTTTTAGCACAGCGTTGGCATTAATGTACTCTAAGGATTAAGTGATTGAGATTCATTAAAAGGTGGGTGCTCACTATGCATCCTTAACTCCCCTTGTATATCAAGGCTAAAGCAAGCTTTAATTTTCCACGTAGGCACAGAAACATTGATTTGAGAATCTATCTTGCCTATGGAATATGTGATATTGCTTGTTTAGCAGCCCAAACAAGTTTGTATTGTGGGGGGGGGGGGGGTTCTCTGGTAATGTGGTGAGTTTTAGGAGGTGCAGTGCATTTTTAAAGTCTCCTGATTGTCGTTTGATCTTTTTGCTGCTTACTTGGATCTGTTGATAATGAAAGTGTGTGTGTGTGTGTGTGTGTGTGTGTGTTTTAAAATGTCACCAGTAAACAGCCGCCTGTTAATTTTCTTTCAGGGGGCAGTATGACATTTTCGTATCTAGAGATGGACAGTCTCGCTGCGTGGGCGCGTACGATAATCGCGGCAGTTTTGGAGAGCTCGCCTTGATGTACAACACGCCAAGGGCTGCGACCATCGTGGCCACATCAGAAGGAGCACTTTGGGGTTTGGTGAGTAGATTATAATGGTCACTAATTGTTTAATGCAGAAGGATGTTCTATTCAATGCAACCATCCACACCAGCTTAGTGTATACTCCTGTGCAGAAATATAAAAACACCCATTGGTTTGCTTAAAGAGTTTTATTTGGTTATCCTCAAAATTTATACAAATTCATCATGGTCCTGCTGCCATCTTTACCAAGTCATCAGGGGAATGCTGTCGCTTCTGGATTCTTGCTACCGACATCCTGATGAGGCACATGACACATCAGGGGGCCCAGCTACAAGAACCGGGAAAAGATGGTTGGCCCCCTGATCACAGGCATCCAACACTTCCAATAGTTTGACGAGTCCTTCAGGCCCCTGTAATGTGCGTATACTACCTCCTCAGTTGCAGGGGACACCTTCATTTTTTTGGGGGTTTTTTTTTAGACCATTGACAGGGTTTCTTTAATCCATTGGTCTCCGAACATTCTAAACAAAGGGCCAGTTTATGGTCCTTCAGTCTTTAGGAGGGCAACACTGTGGCCAGCAGGAGTGGGGAGTATGCTTCACCACATTTGGGATTAGTTGGAGTTTTTGTGCCCCATCATTGGTGTCGGTGGGGGGCATAGCGCCCCATCGTTGTCAGTGGGAGGAATAGCGCCCCATCGTTGGTGTCGGTGGGGGGCATAGCGCACCAAGGGCCGGATAAAGGAAATTTAAATGGCCGCAGTTTGGAGATCACTGCTTTAACCTGTTGTAGCCGTGTGTGACGGTAAAATGGTGGATTTTAATGCCCACACCGCACATATAAGCTATGGGGTGGATAAGGTTATGTGCTGAGCGTGTTTATTGTGCGCTTCCAGCACAGAGGCCGAGCTGTCACTGACAGTTCTCATTTTTCCAATGATTGGTAGCCAGCAGGGCCGACTCCCTATCATGTGACCACTGTGATAGCCAATCACATTGTACACCTGGGGAGTGGAAAGGATCAGTGATCAAGTAACCAGACTGGTCTGGGCGGGAAGGAGTTGATATAATTGCCTAAAATCTCTTTATACCAAGCTGTCACAAGCCTAGCTGAAAATTTAATTAAGGCTTGCAGTAAAGTATGGGCTCTGTAAACTGATGGGGTAGAGTAACTTAGGTGGGGGTCACGGGGAGGACACTAGTTTGTGTATAACATAGTATAGATATTGCCTGCTAGAAGCCCACAGTGTAAACCGGAGGCAGGACCATGCACTGTGTGAAGGAGTCCAGGCCCTGGAATGTCAGACTTCCAGATGAATGAAGAACCACAGATTTAGGAAGAGTTGGTTTTCTGCTCCAGCAGTGAATGGGTTAAGTGAAGCTCTGTCCAGTGAGTGGTGTGTGAGAGTCTTCTATATACAGAGCTGCTTTCATCATAGTGATGGTTTAACTTCCTGTTTAATGATTGGGTCTGTCCTGGACAGAAGATGAATGTAAGGGATTAGCAAATAAACAATAGTTCACTTCCTGATGTGTTTCCTTATATTCCAGTGCGGATTATAGCCGACTCGCTGTTTACATTTCACTTCTGCTTGTTCCATAACCTCATCTAAGGTCTTCCTCTATCTTCTGCCTGTTAGTCCCCCTCTGTAACTCCAGCATATTCATTTCCATACGTTTGTGTTTTGGCTGCTTTGAATTCAATTATTACTGCTTTTGTCATAGATGGATAAATTATATATATGTTTTTTTTTCACGTAGTATTTTAACCTAATGAAAAGGAATAATTCCTATTTTGATCGGTTACAATGAACTCACAAAATGGTTTAAAACGGCACATTCACTCATCGGCCACTTTATTAGGTACACCTTTTCAATTGCTTGGTAACACAAATTGCTAATCGGCCAATCACATGGCAGCAACTCGGTGCAGCTAGACGTGGTGAAGACTTTGCTGAAGTACAAACTGAGCATCAGAATGGGGGAAGAAAGGGGATTTAAGTGACTGAACGTGGCATGGTTGTTGGTGCCAGACAGGCTGGTCTGAATATTTCACAAACTTGTACTGGGATTTTCACACACAATCATCTCTCGGGTTTACAGAGAATTGTCAAAAAAAATGAAAATATCCAGTGAGCGGCAGTTGTGTGGAGGAAAATGTCTTGTTAATGTCAGAGAATGGGCAGACTGGTTCCAGATGATAGAAAGGCAACAGTAACTCAAATAACCACTCGTTACATTCAAGGTATGAAGAATACCATCTCTGAATGCACAACACATCAAAACTTAAAGCAGATGGGCTACAGCAGCAGAAGACCACACCGGGTGCCACTCTTGTCGGCTAAGAACAGGAAACTGAGGCTAAAATTTGCACAGGCTCACCAAAATTGGAGAATAGAAGATTGGAAAAACTTTACCTGGTCTAATTGGTCTCCATTTCAGCTGCGACATTCAGATGGAGGGTCAGAATTTGGCGTAAACATGAAAGCACGGATCCATCCTGCCTTGTATCAATGGTTCAGGCTAGTGGTGGTGGTGTAATGGTGGGGGGGGATCTTTTCTTGGCCACCTTTGGGCTCCTTACTACCAATTGAGCATCCTTTAAATGCCACAGCCTACCTGAGTATTGTTGGTGACCATGTCCATCCCTTTATGACTACAGTGTCCCCATCTTCTGATGGCTCCTTCCAGCAGGATAATGTCACCATGTCACAAAGCTCCAATCATCTCACCACTGGACAATGAGGTCACTGTACTCCTATGGCCTCCACAGTCACCACATCTCATCCAATAGAGCACTTTTGGGATGTGGTGGAACAGGAGTTTCCCATCATGGATGTGCAGCCGACAAATCTGCAGCAACTGTGTGATGCCATCATGTCACTATGGAGCAAAATCTCTGAGGAATGTTCCCAACACCTTGTTGAATCTATGCCATGAAGAATGAAGGCAAAAAGGGGTCCAACCCGGTACTAGCAAGGTGTACCTAATAATAAAGTGGGTGGTGAGTTTATAGGGATACACAGTACACTTCACTCTTGAAGGGGCCGGCCACCCAAAACATTCACTTCAAGTTTTTGTAATTATGGGCTTAACCACTTGCCGACGGACTCGTGCCGATATACGTTGGCAAAGTGTCAGGTTCCCACAAAATGACGTATTGGTACGTCTTCCCCTTTAAGAGCCACAGCAGGCACGCGATCGCTGCCACGAGAGCCAGAACGTGTGTGTGTGTTGTGACAGGGGAGAGGAGACAGAGCGACGCGGTGCCGAATCACAAATTGCCCGGTCATTAAGGGGGCAAATCCTTCCTGTCTAAGTGGTTTATAGAGGCAGTGGTTCAGTGGTTAGCACTTCCGCCTAGCAGCTCTGGGGTCGTTGGTTCGAATCCCAGCCACGCCACTACCTGCCTGGAGTTTGCATGTTCTCCCTGTGTGGGTTTCCTCTGGGTACTCCGGTTTCCTCCCACAATCCAAAGACATGCTGGTAGGTTAATTGGCTCCTGTCTAAGTTGGCCCTAGTATATGTGTATGATGGAATGTGTTGGGGACCTTTAGATTATAAGCTCGAGGGGCAGAGACTGATGTGAACGTATAATAAATATGGAAATTGGCGCTGCTTGTAATGAAAATACATGTCTGTCATTCACATTAGCACAGGAGCACAACCCCCCCTCCCCCTCGAGTCAGCCATTCATAGGTAGCCTTGTATGATATCATGATCTCTCCTCAGCCAATAATAGGAAGCATTATATTCATTCATAAAATACAAGACTTCCTTTGAATGGCTGACTCGATTCTCGAGTTTGTTCCAGGAATGGGACAGGAAGTCTCCGTCCCGCTGCAGGAACAGAAGCCTGTGCAGAGTAGCGAGCTGGTGGAAGAATCTGTAGGAGCCTAACTCATCATCCACTGGTTGTGGGGGGCAATGCTTTGCAGGCTCCGGTGCAAAAAAATCCAAAACATTTTTTTAAAGGCAAAAATATATGTGCAAAACCTGTAGGTTTTGGATAGAGTGGAGAGGGATTAGAACACTTGTCTGTGGGAGATATTGGGGAAATTCACCCTCTTTGTCCTGTTTGCCATTATCATTGAAAGTGAAGGTAAAAAAAAGTTTTGGGTTGTCCCCAGAAAAGTAAGAAATCTTCCAATGCGGACACGTTGTGGTGATATCCTCTCACTTCCTGTTTTGGCAATGGGACAGGAAATAAACAGAAATCTCTCCAATGGGACACAGATGGCAAAAAACGGACGGGTTGCAGCGCTCCCTTACTCAAAATTCCCATAGCTCTAGCTTTAAATGGAAGTCATTGGAAATTTATGGTAAAACAGCGCCACCTAGTTGTTATCTTGCAATTTGCTTTATGTGCTTATTAGTGGAAGACTGTTCACATTCGTGCGATCCAGGAATGCAAGCAAAATGCATCTTTTTCAGCAGGTGTGCTGCAGTGCCAAAGTACCACACATCTTAGGGCATCATAATTTGAAAATAAAAAAGGGTGATGTTATTAAAGTAGAACTATAGGTTTTGGATGGAGTACGGCTGGGGGGGGTATCCGTCTGTGTCCCATTGCAGAGATTTACCTTCACTTCCTGTCCCATAGCAAATGGGGTGAAAGGAAATCCCTGCAAATTAAAGGGAATTCCTTGGGGAACCCCAGGTCACCAGAACTAGTGTCCCCATTGGAGTATTTTCTTTCTGCTCTTACAATGATCAGGAGAAATGAAGAGGGCGAATCTCCCTAAAGGGGACCTAATAGGTGTTCTAATGCCTCTCCACACTATCTGAAACAAAAAAAGTTTTGCCTTTAATTATACTTTAAAGCGTAAGTTCACCTTTTACAGAAAAATCTGTAAGGTGAACTTGCACCCCCCCTCGGTCCCGCTGACCTGTACCACCGCAATCTTCCGTTTTTAAGCTCCGGTATATCAGTGTCAAGAGTCCGGGGCTTAGAAATCCTCTCTCCAGTCTCATGTCTGCTCCACAGCTGACAGGACGAGCTATGCAGCTGCTGATTGGTTGGTGCTGCCCATGTGACGGCGCAGACCAATTGGAACGCTCCAAAACGTCCTGACAGGGGACCCTTTGGACATTCACCTCAGGATTTCTAAGCCCCGGGCTTCTGACGTGGATATACCGGGGCTTGGGACGGGAGATTGCAGCAGTACAGGTCAGCGGGGGGAGTACCTGAGTAAGTTCACCTTTTACAGAGTTTTCTGTAAAGGTGAACTTGCCCTTTTAAGATGCAGGAGGCATGAATGGGCTGCCCTACTACAATGCATTGTAACATGCAGCATTGCACAGATATGAAGTCGGCCTAAATTTTCACGTGTTTTTGGGTGTTTATAGCATGCACTATGCTCACAATTGGTTAAAGTTCACTTTAAAATAAATGCTCTTTTTTTTTTTTTAGGTAAAATAATGTGCATTTTAATATTGTTTTTGTTGCAGGAGTCGGGAAAGCATTGCACCAGCAATCAGCATATCGCTGATGCCATGCAGGTCTCCTATATCGGCTTACCCATACATCCCATATGGGTAAGCAGACACTCCCTGACAGGAAGACTCCATAAACTACCACAGCGCTCCCCAGCCCCATGGTAGTTCATTGAGAACTACAGGCTGACAGCTGCTAAGGATGTCGGCTTGATTGGCTAACTCACTTTTTGATCAACAGCAGCACTGTGGACATGCTACAGGAGATGGTCAGAGACACTGGACATGCTACAGGAGATGGTCAGAGACACTGGACATGCTACAGGAGATGGTCAGAGACACTGTGGACATGCTACAGGAGATGGTCAGAGACACTGTGGACATGCTACAGGAGATGGTCAGAGACACTGTGGACATGCTACAGGAGATGGTCAGAGACACTGTGGACATGCTACAGGAGATGGTCAGAGACACTGTGGACATGCTACAGGAGATGGTCAGAGACACTGTGGACATGCTACAGGAGATGGTCAGAGACACTGTGGACATGCTACAGGAGATGGTCAGAGACACTGTGGACATGCTACAGGAGATGGTCAGAGACACTGTGGACATGCTACAGGAGATGGTCAGAGACACTGTGGACATGCTACAGGAGATGGTCAGAGACACTGTGGACATGCTACAGGAGATGGTCAGAGACACTGTGGACATGCTACAGGAGATGGTCAGAGACACTGTGGACATGCTACAGGAGATGGTCAGAGACACTGTGGACATGCTACAGGAGATGGTCAGAGACACTGTGGACATGCTACAGGAGATGGTCAGAGACACTGTGGACATGCTACAGGAGATGGTCAGAGACACTGTGGACATGCTACAGGAGATGGTCAGAGACACTGTGGACATGCTACAGGAGATGGTCAGAGACACTGTGGACATGCTACAGGAGATGGTCAGAGACACTGTGGACATGCTACAGGAGATGGTCAGAGACACTGTGGACATGCTACAGGAGATGGTCAGAGACACTGTGGACATGCTACAGGAGATGGTCAGAGACACTGTGGACATGCTACAGGAGATGGTCAGAGACACTGTGGACATGCTACAGGAGATGGTCAGAGACACTGTGGACATGCTACAGGAGATGGTCAGAGACACTGTGGACATGCTACAGGAGATGGTCAGAGACACTGTGGACATGCTACAGGAGATGGTCAGAGACACTGTGGACATGCTACAGGAGATGGTCAGAGACACTGTGGACATGCTACAGGAGATGGTCAGAGACACTGTGGACATGCTACAGGAGATGGTCAGAGACACTGTGGACATGCTACAGGAGATGGTCAGAGACACTGTGGACATGCTACAGGAGATGGTCAGAGACACTGTGGACATGCTACAGGAGATGGTCAGAGACACTGTGGACATGCTACAGGAGATGGTCAGAGACACTGTGGACATGCTACAGGAGATGGTCAGAGACACTGTGGACATGCTACAGGAGATGGTCAGAGACACTGTGGACATGCTACAGGAGATGGTCAGAGACACTGTGGACATGCTACAGGAGATGGTCAGAGACACTGTGGACATGCTACAGGAGATGGTCAGAGACACTGTGGACATGCTACAGGAGATGGTCAGAGACACTGTGGACATGCTACAGGAGATGGTCAGAGACACTGTGGACATGCTACAGGAGATGGTCAGAGACACTGTGGACATGCTACAGGAGATGGTCAGAGACACTGTGGACATGCTACAGGAGATGGTCAGAGACACTGTGGACATGCTACAGGAGATGGTCAGAGACACTGTGGACATGCTACAGGAGATGGTCAGAGACACTGTGGACATGCTACAGGAGATGGTCAGAGACACTGTGGACATGCTACAGGAGATGGTCAGAGACACTGTGGACATGCTACAGGAGATGGTCAGAGACACTGTGGACATGCTACAGGAGATGGTCAGAGACACTGTGGACATGCTACAGGAGATGGTCAGAGACACTGTGGACATGCTACAGGAGATGGTCAGAGACACTGTGGACATGCTACAGGAGATGGTCAGAGACACTGTGGACATGCTACAGGAGATGGTCAGAGACACTGTGGACATGCTACAGGAGATGGTCAGAGACACTGTGGACATGCTACAGGAGATGGTCAGAGACACTGTGGACATGCTACAGGAGATGGTCAGAGACACTGTGGACATGCTACAGGAGATGGTCAGAGACACTGTGGACATGCTACAGGAGATGGTCAGAGACACTGTGGACATGCTACAGGAGATGGTCAGAGACACTGTGGACATGCTACAGGAGATGGTCAGAGACACTGTGGACATGCTACAGGAGATGGTCAGAGACACTGTGGACATGCTACAGGAGATGGTCAGAGACACTGTGGACATGCTACAGGAGATGGTCAGAGACACTGTGGACATGCTACAGGAGATGGTCAGAGACACTGTGGACATGCTACAGGAGATGGTCAGAGACACTGTGGACATGCTACAGGAGATGGTCAGAGACACTGTGGACATGCTACAGGAGATGGTCAGAGACGTTTGATGTCACTTTGTCATCCACTGGTATGGAGTGAAGTGGGGGGGCCCATCATTCCCTCACTCGACTTCCTGCCTCAGAGGGGAAAGGATCGGATTGTCTCCGCCACTAACCACGGCTCCGGTAAGTGGCAGGGGTTACCGGGAGGACGTCGGGCACCTCTCCCACCGCCAATAAGTGATCTTGCGACGAATCCGCCGCAGAGACCAAAGATTGGCAACCAATTGCCCACGAAGTATCACATAAGAGGGAAAAGTTGTTACCTTAGACAGGTGCACTACTTCCATTTGGGTTCTTACGCTACACTTCAGGATGAGAGGATATGAACTGTATGTTGGGTTATATACACAGTCAGAACCAGCACTTGATAACAGCAAAAATCAATACAGACAACCTGCAGCCACAATGAATGGAATAAAACAATGCGACATCCAAAAAAAAGGGGAAGGGGCACAAATCCAAGCCATGAGTATATCAAATGCCAATTACCTGCAAGCACCACATGTCCAAATCCTCCCCTATGAATCTCCACATCATGGGGGGGGGGGGGGCTGCATTAGTCTCCTTTTTTCTATTAAGTTTACCCGATCATTCAATAACACACTTCCTGTTCTAGGGTTATGACACTCGCCATACTGTATCTGTGGAGAAACAGTGTTGTCACTATAAGACAGGAAGCGTTAAGCTGGCCATAAACTGTTAAAATCTCAGCCAGTTCAGCAGGAACTGTCCGAGATTCTACCCATGTATGGGCTTGGCTGAATGTACCAAGTTGATCAGTCGGATACACTTGCGATTATGGCTAGCGGCTGCCAAAGTCCGCTAGGAATAATTGCTGTCTTTTCCCGGTGGGACAGACCCCCTGCCAGGAGCAGAGAATGTCCCAGCAGGAGTGATTTCTCCTGTCAGCAGCACTGACTGTGTTGATGGGGGAATCGTGTGAATTTCTTTCCTGCAACCTGTGCTGGCAGGAATGAAATTCGCACAGTCTATAGCCGGCCTTAGAACTACAGAACACCCCCCAACCCCAATCGGTTCATTAATTGACCTGGGTAGAGCTCATTAACACTGCCAAATGCACAGGAACTTCCAGACTCCCTACATTTCTGGATTAACAGGTGATTGTTTTGCATTTATTGCACAGATATAATAAAGCACTTTGAATTGTACATTTGATCAAAAGTTATCCACTTCTTGTGACCCCGGGCTGTTGTGAACACACATCATGGATGGAGATATATGGGGTTTAGC
The DNA here is from genome assembly GCA_029206835.1 of Rana muscosa. NCBI lineage: Eukaryota > Metazoa > Chordata > Amphibia > Anura > Ranidae > Rana > Rana muscosa. The sequence continues at coordinate 307,324,823 of CM055120.1, forward strand.
TTTATCCTGTGATGCTTAAAATCCAGAACTTCTGCTGTGATTTCTGCTTAAAGAATCTAATACCAAGTGTAGATTCACCCAATATGGGCAGCACTGCTAAAATGGGAATACAGCTTGTTTTAAAAAAAATGTAAGTTCAAGTTTTCACATGTTAAGGCAGATTTTTTATTTTTTTTCATTCTTGCCTCTCCCAGGTGATTTAGAATTCAGTGTTTTCTCTCCCCTCGCACTTCCCCCCCCCTGTTATATGCTGATTCCTGCTGCCTTGTAGTGGAAAGAGGGGACGAGCGCCGCCAGATTACACAGTACGTGTGTACCCAGCGCTCAGTCACACAGTCATGCCCCCCCCTGGCCCGGCATTGGAACACTGTTCTGTCTAGCATATGAGCCGGGCGGGACTGTAAGTGACTGAGTGCCGGGTACACAGGAGATCGCAGATCCGTGTAATCCAGCACTGATCAGGCTGCAATGATGGGCACTGATCAGGCTGCAATGATGGGCACTGATCAGGCTGCATTGATGGGCACTGACCCTTATTTTGCTTCAAAGTTCTTTATTTAAAATTTAAAAAAAAATCCTGACACTTCCCTTTTAAAGTTAAGGTGCGTGTCATTGATAAATACGATATTGTAATTGCTGCTGCTTCCTTAATACACTCTTCCTAATGAATGATTGTCTTGCATGTTTTCAGGACCGGGTTACCTTCAGAAGAATAATTCTGAAAAACAATGCCAAAAAAAGAAAGAGGTTTGAAGCCTTTGTAGAATCTGTCCCTGTCCTGAAGTCATTAGAGGTAAGACTTTTAATTGCAAGATATACCTGAAGTGGAACTAAAGTTGACTAATAACATTGCAATGTCTCTTCTGCAAGAACAAAGACTTGCCTGCCTGCTCAGTTTTCTATTGAATGCATGTACTCCAGTCACGCCGGTTTTGCATGAATGACTGACTCCCATTCACATGTGCAGGATGACATCATTCCACCGCCAGCCAATCAAGTGGCTTAAAACCCAGCACCTGGAAGAAGCCTGAGAGAAGACGGCAGCAGCTAGTGAGATGCATCAGAAGACAGAAGGTGGAAATGCCGCACACGGAAGCCCAGCCACTTTACAGAACGATGAAGATATGGCTTCAGCCCAAGCTCCTCCTGACTACACTCCTCTGACATGTTTTGTCCCACCCATGGGGCTTAATCAGAAAGCTTAGTCTTAGCTCTCTGATTAAGCCCCATGGGTGGGACAAAACATGTCAGAAGTGTAGTCGGGAGGAGCTTAGGCTGAAGCCATATCTTTTGTATAGTGGCTGGGCTTCGGTGTGTGGCATTTCCACCTTCTGTATTCTGATTTGCTTCTGCTAGCCTGGGTGAGCTTGTTTGAACACTGGCACCCATCTTCCCCTTTGGACTGCGTGGGAGGCTTTGTAGTGCTTGGAGCAGCGCTCCAAGTTCTTTGCATATGGGCAGCAGCTGGTGAGGGATGCAACCGCCTCATCGGTGGAGGTGAGTACTTCTGGTGGTCTAGTTCATCTTTAAAGCCCCCCTTCCCCCGCCATCTTGCTGCTATATGAGGAAGCAGTGCTCTCTCTCTCAACAGTCCAACATGCACCCAGCTCAGTCAGACCTACAGATCTGCAATCGGTAGAGCTTTCACTCCTTGGCACTTTGGGATGCAAGGTATGATCTGCTGTTGGTAAATGTCTCCGCTAAAGTCTTCAGGGATAAAAAGTCAGCAGTTAATTCCGCTCTTGCTCCCATCAAAAACATTTTTTTTTTTTTCTGGTGGAACTATCCTTTAAGTGAATTTTCAACTTGCCGTATTTGCTGGCGTATAAGGCCACTGGGTGTATAAGACAACCCCTATTTTTCCAATGAAAACATAGGTTTTGGGCTATACTCACTGTATAAGACTACCCCCCCCCCCTTCTGAGGCAACACCATTTAAAAAAAAACCATTAGAAACATTAAACACAAAGCAAAAATGTCAGCTACTCATCCGCCATGCTGTGATATGTCATACAGTAAATCAAACATTAATAACACAGACAGATCTCTGAAATGCCACACCTCTGGAAAGTAGAATTTTCACTAACCAAACCTATGCCACTTTTGGGTTACATTCTATGGGAATTGTCCACCAAAATGCATTTAATAAATGTATTAAAATTCACTAGTAATACAACCACCCGCCTGTCCTATGTCCCAGATTCACCTGTTCCTCTTGGGTGCTTGGGACCTCAAAGGCAAACGGCAGGATGTATAGTAGTGGGAGATCAGCGAATGGATTTACCCTGTGAAGTATGGTGAGCAATGTATTCTTTTAATGAATACAAAGCCTGCTTGGATTGGCAGAGACTGTAGCATAATCAGCCAGTCTCGCCTCCCCCCCCTCTCCCCCCTCTTCCCCCCCCCCCCCCACTGTATGTAGCCTGCTCGCATTGGCAGAGGTTGTTACTCCAATCCGAGCAGGCTCTGTATTAAAAGAATACATCGCTGAAGCCACATACAGTATTATCGGGCAGCATTCTATACCCGGCGTATAAGACGACCCCCGATTTTTGGGCATTTTTTTTTTTAAGTGTAAAAGGTCGTCTTATATGCCGGAAAATACGGTAACATAAATTCATGTTTCTTTCTCGTACATCACGGGACACAGAGCGACATAGTCATTACTAATGGGTTATATAGATACCGTCAGGTGCTGGCACTGGCAACTTCCAAAACCGGAAGTACCCTCCCCTATATAAGCCCCTCCCATCCGGGAGCACCTCAGTTTTTTGCCAGTGTCTAAGGTGTTGGCCAAGAAGAAACATGTGTTTTTCACTGAGCTTGCGTACAGGTTCTTTTGGGCCTCAGTAAGCTATTCCGGATCCGACCAAAAAAGCTTCATAGCTAAACGGTCGGTACCCGGGCCTTGCAGAGAAGAGCAAGGTTTTGCCTGTAATGCTTCTCTTAGGAGAGCTGGACCCTGGGATCCAGAGCTCTGGTCATACCCACGACCAAGATGTTTTCTGTGCAGGGAGGGTGCTATACAGGTCCAGGGGAGTGGAATCCTTGGGAACCCGGTCCCTGAAGGTTTGATTACAATGCCTGCCGTGATAGGTGAAGTTTGGGCTTTTGTGGACCAAACAAAGTCCTGCGGCGGGTAACAGGTAAGTGGGGGCCCCCAGGAACTTGGTTCTATTGGGGGACCCCCAAGCCTAATTTGTCTTTCTGTCTGTTACCTAACGGTATTCCCACTAATATTCTGTGTATGCCTGTTACTACTGAGAAAATGTAAAAATTTTAATAGTAGGCAAGAAAAAAAAAAAAAAAAAATGTAAGACCGCGGTACCTGTGTTAGACACTAGAGGCCGCTATGGTTCTTTTTCTTGTAATGTGGATTTTTTTCTTCCAGAATCAAATCCAGGCAGTTGGTATGTTCTCTGCTGGGAAGCTGTCTCCTCTGCCCTGTTGCTGCGCTCATCCATCCCCGGGCCCTGCGGCAAAGGGACCCTGGCTCCCATCTAGCTCCTTGTTGTTTTCAAAAAAGGCGCCGAAGGCGCGCGTGCGCGTGCACACGCCTCTATTCATAGAGGCGATCTGGAAAAAGGGGCGGAGCGGGTGGATGACGCTCAGGTGTGCGCCGCTACTGCGCATGTGCAGGCGTCCAGCGTGTTTTGAAGCACATTATAGCTGGCTGTTGAAGTGCACAGACAGAGCTAGCAACAATATAAAGGCACATAGAGGCGGTTGATGCAGGCATCCCCTAGAAAGGCACTTTAGTAGACACCAACTGTGATATAGCAGCAATTGTGCTAGACTATTCTCAGTAAAAGTGGTGTATTACGGCTGGAATACCTCAGCTTTAGGCTTAGGAATATGCCGTCCAGAAGCTCCGGAACTGAATCTTCCAGGAAGCGAAGGGGGTCTCATCGGGCTCTGAGGATCTTGGGCATACTTCTGCTGCACCAGTCTCCCCTGAAGTTCAGAGGTAAGTGACCGTAGAGACCCCGCAGGGGTACTTGGTACTGTGGCTGTCCTCAGTTCACCTGCTCCTGTGTATGTAACAGTGGAGGTTTTTTCCTCAGCTCTGGGAGGATTAGAGAGAGATTGTCAACATTGATCGCTGCCTCCCTGTCAGGGAAAGCACGCCGATCTCCATCTCCTCCTTCAAAGTGCCTGTTAGCAGAGCAACAGTCCCATACAGGGATCGACCTGCCTGAAGGGGATCAGGATAAGGTTGATTCTGTTATAGAGGAGTCAACAGTGGGGGAACCTTTTCTCAGCATCTCAAGCTGAAAGATTATGGGTTCAGTCTCTGACTAACATGGTCCGATCAGCATTTAAAAATGCACCTTGCGGAACCATCAACCACTACTGTATCCTCGTTGGGGTCGCTAGAAGCCCCCAGACTGTCTGTTCTTTTCCACTTCACCCTTTACTGAAAGGGCTTATTTACCAGGATTGGGAACGTCCTGAGAAAATATTTATTCCCCCAAGAGATTTCCGGTGGTCTATCCCATGGAGGATAAGTTCATCAAAAAAAAAAATGGAAGGTCCCTACAGTGGACGCAGCCATCTCTTGTATGTATAAATCACTGACATGTCCAGTGGATAATGTCCAAATGTTCAAGAACCCAATAGATAAAAGATTGGAGTCCTTATGAAAGTCTGCTTCTTTCTACAGCAAGCTTGGTGACACAACCAGCAGTAGCAGCTATTGGGGTCTGCTAAGCAGTGAAGGATCAGTTGAAACAGGTCTTGAGGGACTTGACAGATCAGCAGGCTTTGCCCTAGCTGATCTACCTAGAGCCTTAGGCTTTGCGGTTGACGCCATAAGGATTCAGTCCATCAGGCCTCCCGCCTTACGCTGTCTATAGTACATATGCGTAGGCTTCTATGGCTCAAAAACTGGTCTGCTGAAGCTCCCTGTAAAGAATGGCTGGTTAGCGTCCCATTTCATGGTGAACGCTTATTCAGGGAAAACCTGGACAAATAATTTCCAGCGGTAAAAATACGCTCTTGCCGGTTAAAAACAGAGTTAGAGGTCCCTCTTTAAGAGGCCTGCTTCTCCAGTCCCTGGGGCATCGGCTGTGTAACAGTTCCGACGGCCTCCTCGGTCAATTCCCGGGGGTAAAAAACAGGGACAATAGCAGGGTAATGAGAAACCCTGGGTCAGGGGAGGTACAAAACCTCCCCCAAAGTTAAATTCATTGAAGGGTTGCCCCCACTCAGTCGGGTGGGGGGAGGACTCCAGTTGTTCGCAAGAGACCTGGCGGGACACGATCAAGACAGATAGGTGCTCTCCGCAGTATGTTTGGGATACAGTTTGGAGTTAAAAGACTCCTCCTTCCCATTTTTGAGGTCAAACGTGCCAAGGGACTGGCACTAGAACAACTATTGCTCCAAGGAGTAATTATGGAGGTTCCCCTGTAAGAATGAGGGTTTGGGTTTTACTCAAACCTCTTTACAGTCCCGAAGCAAACGCGGACGGGAGGCCCATATTCTAAAAAGGGCTATACAAATTCCTGTATATCAGGACTTTCCGATGGAGTCGATCCGATCGGTGGCCACTGCCCTACAAGGGGAGAATTGGTTAGCCGCGATCGACATCAAAGATGCTTATTTGCACATTCCCATCTTTCCAGTCCACCAAAAATTTCTACGCTTTGCAGTAGAAGGGCGCCATTTTCAGTTCAGAGCCTTACCCTTCGGTTTGGCCACAGCACCACGAGTGTTTACAAAAATTCTGGCCCTTTATTGGCCAATCTAAGAACACAAGGTGTAATAATAATGGCATATCTAGATGACTTGTTGCTGATAGACCACTCAGTGAAAAAACTAGACGTGGTCGTTCACAAGACAATCAAGTATCTGTAAATCTCACGGTTGGATTATCAACCGAGACAAGTTAGCCCTAAAAACCAGTCAAAAGTCTGGAATACTTGGGGCTAAGGTTGGATTCAGGCCAGAGAAAAATATTCTTGCCTCGAGGAAAGGTGTTGTCTTTGAAAGATTTGATCCACTTAGTGGGTAAAAAAAAGACAGCCGTCCATACGCCTGTGCATAAGGCTGCTGGGAAAAATGGTGGCATCATTCGAAGCAGTACCCTACGGTCAATTCCATTCAAGGAATTTGCAGGGGGCCATACTGTCAGCCTGGAACAAAAAAGTTCAGGCCCTAGACTTACAATGTCCTTGTCCCCTTCCGTTCGCAAGAGCCTCCGTTAGTGGTTGGTTCCCCAGAATCTGGAAAAAGGGAAATCCTTCAGTCTGATTTCTTGGAAGGTGGTCACTACAGATGCCAGCCTTATAGGCTGGGGAGCAGTACTGGAGCAATAGTCTCTCCAGGGCAGATGGTCGGATGCAGAAAAGGCCCTGCCCATCAATCTCTTAGAGATACGAGCAGCCCGGTATGCCCTAGTAGCATGGACATCCAAACTCCAAGGGTCCCCTGTCAGAATTCAATCATCAGGGGGGCACCAGGAGTCGTGCAGCCCAGAGGGAAGTAAATTACATCCTGAAATGGGCAGAAAAATATGTCCCAGCCATATCTGCGGTATTCATTCCAGGAATGGAGAATTGGAAGGCGGACTTTCTAAGTCGCCAGCAATTAGGCCCAGAGGAAGGGTCCCTTCACCCCGAGGTTTTCTGGACAATATGTCAGCGGTGGGGAACATCGGATGTAGATCTTCTAGCATCCAGATTCAACGCAAAGGGGGACAGGTTTGTCTCTCGGACAAGGGATCCCCTAGCTTGCGGCTCGGATGCCCTAGTGTTCCCTTGGGATCAGTTCAAGCTGATATATGCATTCACACCGCCACAATGGTTATCTCGATTACTCTGCAGAATCAGGGTAGAAAAGAAACCAGTGATTCCGGTGGCTCCAGCGTGGCCCCGAAGAGCGTGGTACGCGGAGATTGTAAAATTTCAGTGGGGAGTCCTTGGACTCTCCCACGTCGTCCGGACCTGCTTTCGCAAGGACCGATATACCACCCTTCCTTACCAGCCCTAGGTTTGACGGCCTGGCTATGGAAGCCCACATTCTAAAAAAGAGAGGGCTCTCTAATCCTGTGGTATCTACCATGATCAATGCCAGGAAGCCGGTATCCAGGCAGATCTAATATAGAATCTGGAAGGCGTACATCGCGTGGTGTGAGGCCAAGAAATGGCATCCACATAAGTACGTAATAGGTAGGATTCTGGACTTCCTACAATGGGCTGTAGATAGGAAGCTTGCCTTGAGTACTATCAAGGGTCAGATTTCGGTCTTGTCAATATTTTTTCAAAGGCCCTTGGCTTCGCATTCACTAGTCAAAGCCTTTATACAAGGAGTGATGCGTATTAGTCCTCCGGTTAATATTCCCATATGTCCATGGGATCTAAACTTGGTTCTGTCGGTTCTACAGAAACAACCATTTGAACCATTACAGCATATTTCTTTGGTGCTTCTCACCAGGAAATTGATTTTTCTAGTAGCCATTTGTTCGGCTAAAAGAGTGTCGGAATTAGCCGCCTTGTCCTGTAGGGAGCCATATCTGGTTATCCATAAGGACAGAGTAGTGTTACGTCCTCATCCAGCCTTTCTTCCTAAGGTGGTATCGAGGTTTCATTTGAACCAAGATGTGGTTCTTCCTTCCTTTTTCCCCAAGCCTAGTTCGGTAGAGGAAAAGTTATTGCATTCTTTGGATGTAGTAAGAGCAGTTAAAGCTTATCTAAAAGCCACTGCTCAGATTCGCAGAACGGATACTTTGTTTATTCTGCCGGAAGGCCCCAGAAAGGGTCAGGCAGCGTCAAAATCTACTTTAGCCAAGTGGATTCGACAGGTCATAATACAAGCCTATGGCTTGAGAAGTAGACCGCCTCCATTCAAAGTTAGAGCGCACTCCACGAGAGCAGTTGGAACTTCATGGGCAGTGCATCACCAGGCCTCCCTGGCTCAAATCTGTAAGGCCGCAACATGGTCTTCAGTTCACACGTTTACTAGGTTCTACCAGGTGGACGTTAGAAGTCAGGAGGATGTCGCCTTTGGGCGCAGTGTGTTGCAGGCCGCAAAAGATCCTCATGTCTGATAGCGCTCAGCTTATATATGGTGTATCCCCCCCCCTCATTGGGCATTGCTTTAGGACATCCCATTAGTAATGACTATGTCGCTCTGTGTCCCGTGATGTACGAGAAAGAAAATAGGATTTTTATAACAGCTTACCTGTAAAATCCTTTTCTTAGGAGTACATCACGGGACACAGAGCTCCCGCCCCTCTTTGGGGACACTTATTGCTTTGCTACAAAACTGAGGTGCTCCCGGATGGGAGGGGCTTATATAGGGGAGGGTACTTCCGGTTTTGGAAGTTGCCAGTGCCAGCACCTGACGGTATCTATATAACCCATTAGTAATGACTATGTCGCTCTGTGTCCCGTGATGTACTCCTAAGAAAAGGATTTTACAGGTAAGCTGTTATAAAAATCCTATTTTTCACACCATATTGAGTATATCAAGTCCTAGATTTTTTGTGATTATACTATGAATATTGACTGGACTGTAAACTTTTATTTTTTTAATTCATCACAGCTCTCCGAACGTATGAAAATAGTTGATGTAATAGGTGAAAAAATTTATAAGGATGGAGATCGCATCATTGAACAGGTAAAATGGAATTTCATTTTCAATGCTTTATAGTCACAAGGGTTAACAGCTGTTTTATTAGGCCTGTATTTTTGTTGTCTCCTTAGGGCGATAAGGCAGAGTCTTTTTACATTGTGGAATCAGGAGAGGTGAAAATTATGATGAAAAGTAAGGTAAGTGATTTCCAGTTTTGGATACCTCAAATTTTGGTTTAAAAAGCCCAGGTTCACTTTGTTGCACTTTTTTATTTTCCTTTGGCATATTTGCTAGCATTTTCTTTTTCTCCGGTTTGTCATCCCCCAATGCTGCATGCCATTCCTACTGTCCTCCTTAGTGCATTAATACCCACACTTGCATAGGATAAAGTGTGTGTGTGTGTGTGTGTGTGTGTGTATATATATATATATATGTATGTATGTGTGTGTATATATATATATATATGTATATATATATATATATATATATATATTTATTTATTACGGTTATGTTCCCGGCGCTCTAATCATCAGGCAGCAGCTCTCCTCTCTCTTCCCCTGCACAGGCTGGCTGAACTGGGGACACAGGCGAGGCTGTATTGATCTCCTGTGCCATGTCCCCAGTCTCTGCCATCTCTATGTATAAAAATATATTTTTTAAAACTCGCTTTCAGTTTCGGGATCAAAGAAGATTTATTTTTGGTATCTGCACCAAAAAACATTCAGTGCATCCCTAAAAAAAAAAAAATATATATATATATATATAATTGTGCAGCTCTAATATATATACACACACACTTGCATAGGATAAAATGGTGTGTGGGTGTGTATATATTAGAGCTGCACAATTAATCGTTAAAAGATCGCGATCTCGATTCAACCCCCACACAATCTCTATTGCAGAGTTTCCCAATTCTTTCATGTAACAAGTATAGAGAGTTCTCTGCTCACTCTGGCAGTCTGACAAGTTTTTAACATTGTAACTTTCTTAGATCAAAGGGATAAAACTTCTGTGTAAATGCAGGAAGTTTAACCACTTAAAGTCTAAACCTTTTTCTGACACTTGTTTCTTACAGTTAAAACCAGATTTTTTTTTTGCTAGAAAATTACTTGGAACCCCCAAACATTATAATATATATTTTTGTAGCAGAGACCCTAGAGAATAAAATGGCGATTGTTGCAATATTTTATGTCACACTGTATTTGCACAGCGGTTTTTTAAATGCAATTTTTTGAGAAAAAATACACTTCAATGAAAAAAAAAAAAAAAAAACTTAACAGTAAAGTTAGCCCAATTTTTTTTGTTTAATGTGAAAGATGATGTTACGCCGTGAGAATCGTAATCTGTCTTCTAAGCAAAAAAAAAAAAATTGCGATTCTCATGTTAGCCAGAATCGTGCAGCTCTAATTTTATATATAGATATAAATCTATATAAAATTAGAGCTGCACGATTCTGGCTAACATGAGAATCGCAATTTTTTTTTTGGACTGGGTAATGTGTTAGGATTGAAAGGATGGCACATCATTTGATGGAAAAGAAAATTATCCACCTACAGAGGGCTGAATTCAAAGACACCCCAAAAATCAAAGTGAAAAAAATATGCAGCAGGAGAGTCCATTTTGCTGAAATTTCATTGCAACAACTCAAAATGGTCCTCATTGGCCCCCAAGTGCTTGTATGCATGCCTGACAACATCAGGGCATGCTCCTAATGAGACGACGGATGGTGTCCTGGGGTATTTCCTCCCAGATCTTGACCAGAGCATCACTGAGCTCCTGAACAGACTGAGGTGCAACCTGGCGGCACCGGATGGACCGAAACATAATGTCCCAGAAGTGTTCTTTTGGGTTTAGGTCAGGTGAGCGTGGGGGCCATTCAATAGAATCAATTTGTTCATCCTCCAGGAACTGGCTGCATGCTCTCGCCACATGAGGCTGGGCATTGTCGTGCACCAGGAGGAACCCAGGACCCACTGCACCAGCGTAGGGTCTGACAATGGGTCCAAGGATTTCATCCCGATACCTAATGGCAGTCAGGGTGCCATTGTGTAGCCTGTAGAGGTCTGTGCGTCCCTCCATGGATATGCCTCCCCAGACCATCACTGACCCACCACCAAAACCGGTCATGCTGAACGATGTTACAGGCAGAATAAAGTTCTCATCGTCTTCTCCAGACCCTTCTCATGTCTGTCACGTGCTCAGGGTGAACCTGCTCTCATCTGTGAAAAGCATGGCGCACCAGTGGCGGACCTGCCAATTCTGGTGTTCAATGGAAAACGCCAATCGAGCTCCACAGTGTCCGGCAGTGAGCACAGAGCACACTAGAGGACGTCGGGCCCCCATGAAGTCTGTTTCTGATTGTTTTGTCAGAGCCATTCACACCAGTGGCTTGCTGGAGGTCATTTTGTAGGGCTCTGGCAGTGCTCATCCTGTTCCTCCTTGCATAAAAGAGCAGATACCGGTCCTGCTGATGGGTTAAGGACCTTCTACGGCTCTGTCCAGCTCTCCTAGAGTAACTGCCTGTCCCCTGGAATCTCCTCCATGCTCATGAGACTGTGCTGGGAGACACGGCAAACCTTCTGGCAATGACACGTATTGACGTGCCATCCTGGAAGAGTTGGACTGCCTGTGCAACCTTTATAGGGTCCAAGTGTCGCCTCGTGCTACCAGTAGTGACACTGTCCCTAGCCAAATGCAAAACTAGTGAAAAACGGTCAGAAAAGATGAGTGGGGGCAAAAAATGTCAGACCCCTCCACCTGAAAAACCATTCCTGTTTTGGAGGTCATCTCATTGTTGCCCATCTAGTGCACCTGTTGTAAAATTCAATCAACAGCAAAGCAGCTGAAACTGATTAACAACCCCCTCTGTATACACCCCACCCCCTCTGCTACTTAACTGACCAGATCGATATCCCAGAAGTTCTGATTCAAAAGTGTTCCTTTAATTTTTTTTGAGCAGTATTGTGTGTGTGTGTGTGTGTGTGTGTGTGTGTGTGTGTGTGTATATATATATATATTAAACTCCATTATTGCAGAAAATAGAAAACTCTTTTAGATTTTTACTCCAAAAGCATTTTATTAAAATATTTGATAAAAAAAAAAAAAAAGATTTAAATAATTTAAAAAAAATCATTGATTTATATGCACCCTGATAATAAATATATATAATATACATTTTCAAGTCAAACCGGGACTTTTAATTTTACAGGAATAAGGGATGGTAGCGTGGCGGTACTACACGCAGTAGTAAGTGGCAAGTGTGTCCTATTACTGATAGGTAACGTACTCTGACCACTGTGGTCGTGGCTCGGCAGCCCTGGTTTTTGTGGTCAGCGCAGAGATGGCATCAGGAAGTGGCAAGTTCAGGGAAATTTTTATTAGTTTAGAGGGGGGCAGATTACACAACACAAGCACTGTGCTGTGTAATCTGCTATATATATATATATATATATATATATATATATAAATAAAATATATATATATCTCAATATAATTTTTTTTTTTTTTGGGGGTTAACAAACTATTTAAGTGAAAGTGGCTGACCGCATACTCTTGTAAGGAATATCCAGATGCTCTATTCAAATATCCAATGGTCATCATAGTATTCAGAGGGTAGCATTAGATTGATTTAATAAAGAGTCTGCATTTTCCATACACGAGCGTGCGGTCATCCACTTTCACTTGAAGTTCATTCGGTCGAAAGACTGTCAACTTTTGCATGGATTTGGGGTTAGATGATGGGTAGACCCGGAGTGGTGTCTCTAGTTTGTGCACAAATGAGGTGATGAGCCTCTGAAGGAACAGAAATGAATGAAGCTGGTGGACCAGGGACAGTCAGAAAAGGGGGTGAAAGTGTTAGATGGTGGATGTCCTCCAGTCAGGAAATGAGACAGGCTCTATCCGACTTGCTGCAACTTCTAATGCACATTATGAGAAGCTTGCAGTGTGCAGTGAAATCAGAGTAAGCCATTTCAGTACAGCCTGTAAAACTGTACAAGACTTGAAGGCTTTAAATCTTTTCTCTATTCTTATGCAGACAAAAACTGCTCAAGAAAGTAACCAGGAAGTGGAGCTAACACGGTGTACAAGAGGTCAATACTTTGGTGAACTCGCTCTCGTTACCAACAAGCCCAGAGCAGCTTCTGCATATGCGGTGGACGATGTCAAGTGTTTAGGTAACCATCCCATCAGCTCTTTTGCATGCTTAGAGTAACTTGGTTGGTAAAAAAATAAATAAATAAAAAATTGTGATCTAAAGCAGCCCCAGCGTTGAGGGACTTCCTCTTCTCTTGCTGACTGCTGCCTTAAACAAAATCTTCAGGCATTGACCGTTTTTAGAAATGTAGAATTGCTGCAGTGGTGCCCTGTACTTTAGATCTCACTGGCTTCTGTCACTATGGGACACAGTTCTGTGCTCCCAGCACAGCAAGAATACTGACCATGCTGGGATGGATGTGCTTCTATAGTCTAGTGTGGTCAGTTTGAAACCGGAAATCAGAGGTAATGGCAGGAACACTCAAGTTCACACAAAGTAAGCAATACAAGAGAACAGGATACTTTTTAACACAAGTACATGGTACAGCAGGCATACATGAAGAATATGAAATGTTGGTTAAGTACATTATTTAAGGGCTGTTCATGCCCCGACAGCGTCGCTTTAATAACTTCTCTCTTTTTTCTTTAATGTGCCCCCAACACGAACAGTTTCCCTCTTTATTGAATTTTTTCTCCCAGGTAGATTTAGTTTAAATTTCTCAGTTCAAGTTCTGGTGAACGATTGCTTGCCTCTGACATGGTTTTGCAGGAGGGTCAAGCAGCCAATAACACCTTGGATCGGCTTCATAGCTGGTCATCTTTGTGGGATCTTGGCTCTTATCAAGCTCCTTGCTGCATCCCATATGTGCACTATATGGCCAAAAAATGTGAACACCCCTCTATACTGAGTTCAGTTTCCAGTGAAGGGCACCGTTAATGCTACAGCAGACAGACATGTAAGACAATTGTACACTTCCAGCCTCGTAACTTTTTTGCATGTTTGTGCCTATGTACACAAAGCCAGCTCCATAAAGACATGGTTTGAGTTTGGTGTGGAGAAGCTAGAGTGGCCTTCAGACTCCTTGACTTCAACATTTCTTGAAAACCTTTAAGCATAATTGGAATGCCAATTATTAGCCAGGTCTTCTAATTCAACATTAGTACCTGACCTCACAAATGTTCTTTGGATAGAATGCCCACAGACACACGTCAGTCTCTTGTGGAGGCTGCAGTTTCCATATTGTGTCCATGGTATTGGAATGTCCCTACAAGCTCCTGTAGATTTGATGGTCAGGTGTCCACAGGCTTTGTCATATAGTGTATATTAGAGTGTTGTGGTTGACTGGCATTGAAACACTGATTGTGAATCGGGTCTTCTCATCCAGTATTTCCTGAGCTCACCAATGCATGCCTGTAACTTAAAGAATAAGTTCACTTTAAAAATAAAAATAAATGCATATTTTTTTGCAGGTAAAAAATTGTGCATTTTATTTTTGTAGTAGGACCCTGTAAAGCATTGCACTAGCGACTAGCAGATCGCTGATGCCATGCAGGTCTCCTGCACACGGTCAGTGTATCTCTCTACATCCCATGGGGGCAAGCCATTACTTCCTGACAGGTAGACTTGATGAACTACGACAGCGCCATGGTAATTCATTGAGAACTACAAGCCGACAGCCGCTAAGGGTGTCAGGACTTGTAGTTTATTCAGACACACAGAGCTGCGTGTATGAATGACATGGCAGTGTGGGCAGAGGCCCACATAGCCACACTGTTTTCAAACAGTGACAGCTAATACAGGGAATTTCCCCCCATTCTGCTGCCTGGGGGGCAGCACTGGGAACATGTTACAACCTAAAATTGGGTGGAACAAGCAACATGTTCCCAAAACTGAACTTATACTTTAAAGTGGTTTTAAAGGCTGAAGAGTTTTTCTTTTTTTTTTTTTTTTACACCTTTTTTGTGTAGTTCTCTTCCACCGACCCCCACCCCCATGCCCCCTTATACTCACCTGAGCTCCCTCTCAATCAGCGATATGCACGAGAGCTGAGCGTATCCCGGGTCTCTCATTCCTCAATGGCTGAGACAGCAGCGGGGCGACCGGCTCCTGCTACTGTCAATCTCTCCCAATGGGGAAAGGGAAAGGTGCGAGGCCGAGTCTTATGGTCACATAGCGTGGGGCTTTGCAGCAGGCTCGCACCAGTGTCCCCAGAGCAAGCAGCTTGCTATTGGGGGCACTGGCTGAAGAGGAGCACCAGCGGGGGAACAGAAGAGAAGGTTTAGGGCTGCTCTGTGCAAAACCATTACACAGAACAGGGTAAGTATGACATTGTTTATTTTTTTTGTGTTTTTTTATGAATCTTTAATGAATCTTTAATGTCGCTTTAACCCCTGAACCTAATATTTTGGAGGTGTCTCCACATACAAGTATATTTTGCAGTTGTATTAAAAATATGGTGGTAACATTGCCCGTATGAGTTTGCTGAAGTTCTCCAAAGTTTTCAGCTTTGTTTCAATAACCATTGTTTTTTATTTCTTCTTTCTCAGTTATGGATGTGCAAGCTTTTGAACGATTGCTGGGCCCCTGCAAGGACATTATGAAGAGAAACATCACACATTATGAGGAGCAATTGGTGGCATTGTTTGGTTCCAGCATGGACCTTCGAGATCCAGGAAAATAGGCACTGTGTTACCTTAGTGCCTTTCTTTGTTCAAGACACAGACACGAGCCTCCTGTCAAATCGCCACACACAAGGGACAGAGCACAGTGGAACAGTTACTGCTGCTGTCTTAGGCATTTTTTTTTTCTTTTCCTTTTTTTTTTTTTTTTTTTTTTTTTTTTAGGAAACAGAATTCAGCACTAGAGGCGAGATGGTAGAAGTCTAGTTTGTGCCATTATTTTGCTGCTGAGATCCATTTATTAGACCTTCTTAAAAAAAAAAAAAAAAAAAAAAATTGTGCCTTTTTAGTTTCCTCCCACTGAATTTAATTTTTCTGTTAAGAATATCATATAAGGCATCCTTGTCTGCTTGGCAGTGTGTTGCCTAAAGAAAACTAAAGAGAATGTATTGATAGGATTGACATCTGTTGGTAAAGAAGTATAAACCGCTTGAGTACAGCCAGTTCCCGAGTGACCTAGAAGTATCTTCAAAAGGTGTCCAGACCTGGTGCATGATGGGACTCGAGTTCCCACAGCCGGAGAGCTGCAAGTGACTAAATCTGGTGTCTTTCTCGGCTATTGGGGGGCACAGGAAGTTGTTCACCTTTAGATTATACTGCGGCCTACAGGAGGATTGGATTTTGACAAACAGAAAAAATTGTAGGCCAGTCCAGGGTAACCCCCTCCTACTACCAGCTGGTTTCATTCTTGCTAGTGTCCTAGGAGGGTGGACTTCTTTCCAGCTCTGCTGTTAGGACTCGCCTATTTCTGGCCTTTTTTTTTTTTTTTTCTCAACGGATGAAAAAAATATTTACCCACGGTAAAAGTCTTAGTCCATTGAGGGACACAGGTCTCGCCTATCTCTGGTCATACCCTTGGCACTGCTTTCTACAAAACTAAGGCTTGCTGGTAGTATGAAGGGATATCCTGGGTTGGCCTACAATTTGCTGGAGTCCAACCCTCCTGTAGGTGACTTCCTGTCTCCTTCAATAGACTCCAAGAAAAGGAATTTGTGACGAGTACAAAAATCCTATTTTTAAAAGAAACCGTTTCTCAGCTCCTCTTCATGTTTGTTTCCTCTAATTCTCACCAACACGCCACATTTGTGTTCTTTTTTTTTCTTTTTTTTTGTTGCTTTCATAGAATTTTTGTGCTGTAGATCTTTTGACAACAAAGTGCAATGACTTAAAAGGACTGAAACCTTTTTGTCTAGAAAGTGTTTGAAAGATTAGTCCTCTGCTGAGGTTTTAAATGGTGAATCTGATGAGCCAATCCTCTCCACAGTAACTTTAACCAGCACTTCTTTTCTTTTTTTTTTTTTTTTTTTTTTTTAAACCACTGTAAGGTTTTTTGTTCTTACAGCCGTCCTAAGATGAAGTTTTAGGGATCTGTGTCCTGAAATATTCGCCATGAATATTTAAACCTGCAGTCAAAAACAAAGTGTGTTATGAGACTTGTCAAGAGGGTCTGTTAGTACGCTTGACATCCTTTTTTTCTTTTGTCAACAGTGTAGTTGGTATGTCTATGGCCTTCATCAATGAGACAAATGTTTGGTTTTCACTTTTTGTTTTGTCCTGTGATGCAGCAGACACTAAAAACTCTTGATCGCTTTTTTACTTGACTGAACCTAGGCTAACAAATTCCAGTTGTAAGGACCTTTGTTGGACCCTTTGGCTGCAGTGTGCAGCTTCACTAAAGGTGGCATCCCTGCCCTTGGGACTGTTATGTGGCATGGGGTTAGACCAGTGGTCGTCAACCCTGTCCTCAGGGCCCACTAACAGGCCAGGTTTTATGTATTACCTTGGGGAGATGCAGACTAGAATACTGCAATCACTGAGCAGCAAATTATATCACCTGTGGTGTATTTCAGTTATCTTGCAAACCTGGCCTGTTAGTGGGCCCTGAGGACAGGGTTGATGACCACTGGTTAGACTATGGCCACTTCCTTTACGGGTACTAAAGGACATGAGCTCCTTATAAGTACCCGTCTCTTAAATTTTATAAAGGCTGCCATTTTGTGGGCTAAGTCCACATTTATAAAGTAAAACCAATCTGTTCGCTAGAAATTCCTAAAGAATAGAATTAATTTTTCAGTGATTTGATAGGTCGGATATTACCGCCACTTGCAAATTGGCACCTGGCACTGCATGCACATTTTCCTACTTGGACATCTGTTCAGTATAGAGCGGTCACCCACAATGCTTCAGAACTTGGGATACCGATTCAAGAACCTTTTTTTTTAACTTGCACCTATTTATACAACCTGTTAATGGCTTTTCCCCTCCCCTCCCCCCACCCCTTTTTTGCATTATTCTTAAATGGTACGTGTTTTATCCTGCAGGAATTGCTTGGCAAGGTTAAAATTCACTGTTGGAGGCATTCCTTTTTTTTTTTTTTGTCACAATTCTAATAAATAGATTTTCACATAAATGAAATCCCGGCATTGTGTGTGTTTGTTTTTTTGATATATAGACTGTTAAGGGTCTGAGAAGTTTATTTCTCATTTCCTCACTATTGGAATGTTGACATGCTGCCTGGGGGCCACAGACATGTTTTATCCTAAGTTTAGTGTTGCGTCATAAGGCTATACTGGACAAGATCATCCAATAATGTGAAGCTGCACACCGCTTCTAAACACGCCTTCAAGCCAACGTTATTGCAGCAAGTGGCAGGGAGGCCCCGTCAAGCCGGCTTTGTGGCAGGGAGGCCCCCGTCAAGCCGGCTTTTTGGCAGCAAAGTGGCCGAGCCACTCCAAGTCAGCTTTGTTGGTCTGGAGCTGCTCTTTAAGGTAATCTTTTGAGGACCCCCCAGGTCACCAGACCTAGTGTTCTCACTGGAAGATTTCTCCTCTAATACTTTTCTGGGTTCAACCCAACATTTGGCATTTTCTTTCAAAGATTATGGTAAACCGGACAAATGGAGAGGGTGAGTCTCCTTAACGGGGCGCATGACCGCAATTAAAATCTGACAGGTGTTCTAATCCGTTTACACTCAAATTAAAAATATGTTGTCTTTAGTTATACTTTAAAGTAAACTTGTATTTGGGGAATATGGGGCCTATAGGCTATTGCGTCTAAAAAAAAAAAAAAAAAAAAGTTGAGTCCCAGGCAATTTACACAAATAAAATACATATAGGTTTTACCTGCCAAAGGATATACATCCAGTTCTGAGAATTTTACAGCCCTGCCAGACAGCCCTGTCTAGCAGGACTGCAGACTTTATTTCATTCTTTGCTGCTGCTATTAATTCATGTTCCTCCCCCAGCCTGTGATTTGACATTGAAAGGAGAAGCAGCAGACTGATGGGCTCATATTTGTCACTCTGCTCTCTCCTATCAGTTCCTTGCACTGCAGCACAGCTGACTCCTTGAGCCGTTTATGCCTCCCAAGTCTGAGCACTGCTGTCCAGGACACTACAAGAGGCTGATTCAAACTCAAATTTAGGTACTTGTACTGGTTGCGTTTAAAAGAAACGCACATTTTAGGATGTATTCGTGAGTACAGAGCTGAACTTGTGTCTCTTATATATGCCTGAAGTTCAGCTTTGTAAAAGCAGACACTATTGGGCCTCAAGGCTAGAGTACAAGGGTGCATGAGATGCGTTTACCATGCGTTCACATTGATCTATAAAGAAACATAAAACGCAAACGGACCCTAAACTGACTTTGTGCCATTCACACATGTACAATTTCAAAGTTGTGCCACCTTTGGAGTGCAACTTTGACGCAACTTTGAATCGGTGAAACTTGGATGCGACTTTGGCTTCGACTAGGGATGGTGGACAACAGTTGCACACGAGTTGCTTTGTCTATCATTCAAGTACGACTTTCCTGCAACATCTGAGTGTTAACATTGAAGTCTATGGCCTTCAAGTTGCATGAATGTTGGACCAATGTAGTGCATGAACTACTTTGAAGTTGCTGCAACTTTAAGTCGTGCATATGTGAATAGTTATCATTGGAAAACACGGACAACTTGTCATGCAACTTTGATGTCCAAAGTTGCATGACAAGTTGCAAAAGTGTGAATGGCGCCTTAACTGGTCAGCTTGGACCAATGTATTTATGTATATACCATACCTGGCCAATACTGGAAGCTGGAAATCACTGAAGTAGACACCACTATTCCAGTGCTCTCCACTTGTTTCCGGGTTCCATGCTAACTGCTGCATTCTGAACACAGGAAGTTGGCTTGCACAGCATGGGTGCCATTAAGAAAATGAATGCTAAGCCTTCTGATTGAATGAGGCGAGGCTCTTCATCTCATCCAATCAGAAAGTGCCTTGCGTTCATTTAGAAAATGCAAAGCGTTTTCTGAATGAAGTCCATATCAAGAGGCCAACCTCCTGTGTTGACAATGCAGCAGGGCAGCCGTTTCAGCCTGGGACCTGGACGCAAGTGGAGATCACTGGAGTAGCGACACATACTTCAGTGGTTTCCTGCTTCCAGAGGTATTGGCCAGGTATGGGTTATGCTTAGTTACATTGGTCCAAGCTGGACTAATTTACCTATAAAATATTCCTCCCCCCTGAATTCCTTAAACTTTCAGATATGTTTTCTGCTTCTATGAAACTCTATATTCATGTATTACCCACAAACTCAAGTCTTCCCCCTCTGCAGCATGTCCTGGCATTTTTTCTTCTACCTTGTTCCTGTAGTTCTTCCAGAACTACATCTCCCAAGAGCCTCTTCCATGCACACAGTGTGAGTCAAAGCACCAGCATGGTTTTGCTGGGAAGCAAATGATTGAAATGGGTATAAAGAGGGGCAGGGATACACAGGGAAGGGCTGACGATGCTGCCTGTGATTTAAGTGCAATCAGAGGCAGTGTGTTGTCAGCCCAAACAGGAAGTTGGGTGCTCACTGTGTTGTCAGCCCAAACAGGAAGTTGGGTGCACACTCTCTTTCTAGCAGATCTTCTAGTATTTTTCGGTATTCAACATTTTTAAAGGCATAAAAAAAAAAAAGGAAAATGTGCATGTATTGTAGAGCTTTACAGAATGCTTCCTTTTATTTTGTTTTGTCCTGACATTTTAAAACACTCTGCAAAGTCTAACAAGTAACCTCGGCAGCAAAATGATCGCACAAAGCCCATCAGACTTCAGGGAAATATCTTCTAAACTTTACTTGTGTTTTGGCTGTTGGTGAGAGGAGCGTTTTTAATTGTTTAGGTCACCAGTATTCCTGCCTACTTCTGTTCTTTTTAATTTTTAATGTCGCAGCACAGTTTTCACGTTTTAAAGTCTATACATAGATGATCAATCTTGTTAAAATACACAATTTCTGCACAGTTAAAGAAAAAAAAAAAATCTTTGAATGTCACATTGCATTATTTTCCCCCTTCTTCCAGTAAATTTTTTTTTTTTTTAGCCGTGTATGTAAACCAGTTTTGCCAAAATATTTTTTATTTTTTTTAAACTGACTTTTATTTCCATTCTACAAATGTCGTCTAGTTCCAGTTTTCACTGCGGAGAGCCTTGCAGCACTGTGCTGTTTTTTATGCTGCAAGGTTTTTCCTGTGGTGTTTGTGTAGTCTCATTGGTCACCCTTTTTATTCCTTGAGGCCTTCCTTTTGGTTAATAAGGATTATATTATGCTACAGGGCTATTTTGAGGAACGCCTGAGATGTCCCTTTGATCTCGCGCAATCCCGCTGAAAAAAAAACAAACTGGTGTGCGTTGAAACTGCACTATTGTATTTTTATCCTGTTTTTTGCTTATACCAACAAAAAAATGTATTTCTGCCTGAAAGAAGCTACCTCAGGGTGTTAAGTGCTTTGCAGATTGCCACAGTTCTTTCACTTGTGATAAAAATGCTTCACGTGTTAATGTTTTTTTTTTTATTTATTTTTATAACTTTTACTGTGATTGCTTTAAAATTTGCTTGTCTCTTACAAAGGGGTGGCAGTGACGTCCTGCATATACGGATCTTAATAGGTTCTTGCTTGCCTCAGTTGGGGCATCTCTTAAGAGCTAGTTTCAGGACATTGTGTATCTTTTGAAGCT
The DNA here is from genome assembly GCA_029206835.1 of Rana muscosa. Classification (NCBI taxonomy): domain Eukaryota; kingdom Metazoa; phylum Chordata; class Amphibia; order Anura; family Ranidae; genus Rana; species Rana muscosa. The sequence goes on from CM055120.1 coordinate 307,346,094, forward strand.
TTAAAAGATAAGTCCACTTTTGGGGAGAACGCACATATTGCAGGAATTTTTTTTTGCATTTATGTTTCCCCCACGGAGCATGCAAAGCATTGCACCCTTGATCAGTAGATCTGGTGTGTAGAAAACTAAAAAATGTGCAATTATTTTTTCCCCACGGAGCATGCAAAGCTTTGCACCCATGGATCTCGGGTACAATGTCGGGGCTCCAGGTTTCTTGCCCGTACCTCTGTACGGGCTTTCTTTTGGAAAGCTGGCGGAAGCGTCAAACTACAAAGGCGCTTATCTGGCCAATTGGGAAGGGGAAGTGTTGGAGCAAGTTACACCCTAAATACAGGTGTAACATGCTCCAAAAGGTGAACTTGGCCTTTAAAGCTGAACTCTGGGATATACAAATTTTGTCTAGATTCTTGAATCTTGGTGAGCTTTGTGTATTTCTTCCAGATCTGTGCAGTAATCCCCGTGTGAGACTTCCTGTAATAAAGACCCCTTCTTTCTGCTCTCTCTCCTTGTGCCTTGTCCCTGCCCCCTCCTGTAATTTTCTGCAGGCAGACTGTAGTGGTAGTGGGTGGTGCCTGCTGGGCCCCTCCCACAGCGCTGCTCTCTGCACAGGCTATAAACCGCACAGTGATGTCACTACTACTTTTTAAGGTAATATCTGAGTTTTCAAAAACTGAGCTGTGTCTCTGTGCTGAGGACATTCTGCAGACTGTGCTGTGTCTGTGCTGAAGGCTTTCTGCCGACTGAGCTGTGTCTGTGCTGAAGGCTTTCTGCCGACTGAGCTGTCTCCGTGCTGAGGGCGTTCTGCCGACTGAGCTGTCTCCGTGCTGAGGGCTTTCTGCCGACTGAGCTGTCTCCGTGCTGAGGGCGTTCTGCCGACTGAGCTGTCTCCCTGCTGAGGGCGTTCTGCCGACTGTGCTGTCTCCCTGCTGAGGGCGTTCTGCCGACTGTGCTGTCTCCCTGCTGAGGGCGTTCTGCCGACTGTGCTGTCTCCCTGCTGAGGGTGTTCTGCCGACTGTGCTGTCTCCCTGCTGAGGGCGTTCTGCCGACTGTGCTGTCTCCCTGCTGAGGGCGTTCTGCCGACTGTGCTGTCTCCCTGCTGAGGGCGTTCTGCCGACTGTGCTGTCTCCCTGCTGAGGGCGTTCTGCCGACTGTGCTGCCTCCCTGCTGAGGGCGTTCTGCCGACTGTGCTGCCTCCCTGCTGAGGGCGTTCTGCCGACTGTGCTGTCTCCCTGCTGAGGGCGTTCTGCCGACTGTGCTGTCTCCCTGCTGAGGGCGTTCTGCCGACTGTGCTGTCTCCCTGCTGAGGGCGTTCTGCCGGCTGTGCTGTCTCCCTGCTGAGGGCTTTCTGCCGGCTGTGCTGTCTCCCTGCTGAGGGCTTTCTGCCGGCTGTGCTGTCTCCCTGCTGAGGGCTTTCTGCCGGCTGTGCTGTCTCCCTGCTGAGGGCTTTCTGCCGGCTGTGCTGTCTCCCTGCTGAGGGCTTTCTGCCGGCTGTGCTGTCTCCCTGCTGAGGGCTTTCTGCCGGCTGTGCTGTCTCCCTGCTGAGGGCTTTCTGCCGGCTGAGCTGTCTCCCTGCTTGAGGGCTTTCTGCCGGCTGAGCTGTCTCCCTGCTTGAGGGCTTTCTGCCGGCTGAGCTGTCTCCCTGCTTGAGGGCTTTCTGCCGGCTGAGCTGTCTCCCTGCTTGAGGGCTTTCTGCCGGCTGAGCTGTCTCCCTGCTTGAGGGCTTTCTGCCGGCTGAGCTGTCTCCCTGCTTGAGGGCTTTCTGCCGGCTGAGCTGTCTCCCTGCTTGAGGGCTTTCTGCCGGCTGAGCTGTCTCCCTGCTTGAGGGCTTTCTGCCGGCTGAGCTGTCTCCCTGCTTGAGGGCTTTCTGCCGGCTGAGCTGTCTCCCTGCTTGAGGGCTTTCTGCCGGCTGAGCTGTCTCCCTGCTTGAGGGCTTTCTGCCGGCTGAGCTGTCTCCCTGCTTGAGGGCTTTCTGCCGGCTGAGCTGTCTCCCTGCTTGAGGGCTTTCTGCCAAATTACCTATGCAAGATGGGTAATACAATTCACAAAGTTACTTATAAAGTGTACTTGGTTACGTTTTGCTGTGGCTAGACAGATGAGCTTGCGCAAACCTGTAAATTTACTTAGAACTGCCTATGTTCATAGTGAATTGACAATGTATATTGCACTCAGTGTCACAAAATCTTCACCCATTTATGAATATATGTAAAGCAAACTCCGTTATTCACCAGGGTTGACCATTATCTCCTGTGGGTTGTTAATGAGACCAGGGACAAGTGCAGAGACTCGGCAACCCATCTGTGCTCACAAAACTCAAATCTGTTTGTTATAAATTACGGGACTCGCCTCTTCCCTTAGCCTTTCAAGTGTGATCCTAATGAAGAGGCTGCTTGGTCCCCCAGCAATGTGTTCTCTCTGCAGATGGCAGCTGTCACACTGTCAGGGACATGTTCACTTCACAAAAAAAAAAAATGAAAAATCAGATTCTGTATGTTCATTGGGACCTCCATGGTTCTTTTCCACACTCCAACAGTATTTGTCAGAAGGGAGAAGAAATATCACGGACGGCAGTATTGGGCTCCCTGCAACATGGCCCGATAGACTCCTTTCTATGGTATTTCTGCTACTGAAGCCTGTTTTAATAATAAATGCTGAGATTCTTATCTAGACGTTTTGTACATAGTCTTATTTTGTTCCCGAAATAACTTTTTCTATTCACAGCTGTGTTGAACACCCTGCACTTTTTCACGTCTGTTTTTTTTTTTCTTCTTTTTTCTAACAAATGAAGGGCGGGATTCTTTGGTTCAGTGTATAGCTATGCCATTTTCTGGAACACGTTTTGGGTATGCATTGTTTGATTGAAATAAAACAGGTCAAAAATTTGAGTGTTTTGTTTTAAGCTCCTGATTTAAAAAAAAAATCTCATCTTTTACATATATAAACAAAAAAAAAAAAAACCTCGCACACCTATATAAAATAATACATAAACTAAAGAAGTGCTGCCGCTAAAATCCAAGAGCATCACTCGCTCCTAAATATCAGAAATTAACAATCAATAATGATTCAGCGCTGCACCTGTGTGTAAAATATATGGATTAAACCAAAAAAAAATTCTTCACATTCAACCAATGTATAAATTCAATGTGTGGTCAAACCATTTCATATACAATCTGAGATATGCAATAAATATACAGCGGGTAAAATAAGTATTGAACACATCACAATTTTTCTAGGTAAATATATTTCCAAGGGAGGCTACGAACGTGGCTGCTTCAGAGGTGTTGCACATCAGGGGCAGACCCAGGTACATGGTGGATACACACGGGGGGGTCATTTACTATAGCGCCGGGAAGTACTGGGCACTATTGCATATAATGGCGCCCATTTCAGGCAATTAAGATTTCAATAGGCGAATGAAAGAGCGCTATTGGCGGCGAACATACGTTGGTAAATTTGGAAATCGGCGCTAATTGGCGATTCTGCGTATATGCAAATGCCAATTTCTACGAAGTTATTATATAGCACTACACTGAAACCTTGATCCATGTATGTGGAAAACACTTATGTGAGATGTGCTCTACCTTGTGTACATCTATTGGTGTATCCATGTATTCACAGTTTGCACTGCCATCTCTGAACTGATCTGGGGGTGTCATTAACTTTGTATTGACACCCGCTTTGTAGAGGGCAGTGTGAACTGCTGGTGATTCAGGTGCGATGCGGGAACCTGCACTGAATTTGCATGGTTTCCCGCATCACATAAGGGCTCTTTCACACAGACGTGTCCGTGTACGGTCTTTGCTTTGCAGGGATCGCTCCATTGATCCCCCGCCGAGCAGGCAGATGACAGCTCCATCTCTGCACACTGTGCAGGGACGGACCTGTCAGAGCTCCGCTCTCCCCTATGGGGGATCGGATGAAGACGGACTGTAGAGTCCGTTTTCATCCAATCCGCCAGACGGATGCAAAATAGGGTTTCCATTCGTCAGACTTTAGCGGATCGGAGGGGGTCGAATGTCAGCGGACATGTCGCTCCATCGACCTGTATGGAGCGTCCGTATAGGTCCGCCTAAAAAAACTGACAGGTGGACCTGAACGGTCCGCCTATGTGAAAGGGGCCTTAGCGTGAACCAAGCCTGAGCCCTGGTTCACATTGGTGCGATTTGACATGTCAAATCGGCGGCAATGGCACCGTCTTAATCGGTACGACACTGCATCTGCAGCGCTGCACTGATTTCCAAAAGTAGTTTCTGTACTTTTTGCGATTTCGGCCCGCGATTTACATTGACATTCATGCAGAAACTGCACAGATGTCTCTATAATTGCGGCCGACAAGCGGAGTGAAGCCGTGCAGGTTCAGCTGAACTTGCACGGCTTCACTCCCGCAGCCCAGTGTGAACCTGGGCTTAGCCCTGGTTCACACTGGTGCGATTTTTACATGTCAAATCGGCGGCAATTACTGGCAATGGCACCGTCCTAATCGGTGTGACGCCGTATCTGCGGCGCTGCACCGATTTCAAAAAGTAGTTTTCTCTTTTCGTCCATGGACGGACACATCTCCTTAATTCTTGACATGTGGATTATGTTCCTGTTCATAGAAGAGGACTAGGCAGAACATGTTGGTTATCTTAAAACATGTAACTTTAACAGAGTTGAACAGCCCCGCCCAGGGGGCGGTCCCTCCATACATAACCCTGCAGTCGGCAGCCTCAGTTTTTTTCTGCCTAGCAGAGGATGACGACATGGCTCCCTTTGGGCCTAGAGTCCTGAAGACATTTTTATTTTATTTTTATGGATATCTTCTATCAACTGCCGGCTGGGCGACAGGCTGGATATTATAGATCCTTGTAGTCTTCCCAGTTCCGGCCATCGAGTGTGCCAGTCCTTAGCTACGCGCTGGTTCTGCCATGATGTGCTCCAGGGGTGGCTGGTGAGCACATGCTCCGGGATCCACATATGACTGGGCTGCTTGCTGTCTCACTCAGAGTGGACCGGGCCGACAGCTACTCTATACCATCGGTTGTGGGTCTGTCAGTGATGTGCCAGCAAGGACGGGTAAGTACGGTTCCTCGTGTCTCGGCAGGATGGAACAGCTGGGCATTCCCAGGATTAAGGGGTTCTCCTGTCCACCCTTTCCCTGCTCTGTCGCCCTTTCCCCTCCTGCCCTAGGGCCCGCTGCGACCGGGGGTGTACCTGTTCCCTGTGGGGCGCCGGGGTCCGCTTCCTGTGGGGGGGTCTGTCTCCTGGGAAGTCTCTGCATGGCCTTCTCGACCACATCCCGGGGCTCAGGCGCCATTTTTAGTGTGCCTGTTTCTCTGTTAAAATTTCCATTGGCTGGCATTTTGTCGTGGCCGCGCTGTGGAGCAGGTCGATATTGCGGGCGGCCGTTTTCTTGTGGTCCGCTATTTTCAGCTGAGGCGTCTGGTGGCCATTTTGGAGTGGGTTTTGGCCTCTAGCACTGGCTTTCTGAATGGCGCACAGCTCATTCTCCTCAGTTTTTTTTCCTCACACACAGTGTATACAAGGAAGGCGGGCAGCGGTGCTGAGCGGTCTCCCTCTGGTTGGTGAGTCCCCTGGGTCCCCCCCCCCCGGTCGGTGCAGCAAGGAGGGTGGACTTGAGTGTTTTTCACTTGGTCCCTGAGGGCTGTCAGTGGGTGTTAATGGAGTCAGTTTGTGACCTTTCTTCCCCTAAATTGCCAGAGGCAGCGAACGGTGCCCCTGCACCTGCGGTTTTCATGGATACGCTGTTGACAGTCCTGGAATCATTTTTTGCCAGGGTAGAAGCGGTGTGCGGGTGTAAGGGGGGTAAAAAAGCACCATCTTCTAGGGAGTGCAAGACAGGGCACTTGTGGGTGCACTTCTTAATGCTGGGAGGGACACTCTCCAGCTGGTAGTTGCAGCTGGGACTTCCGCAGAGGAGTCTCCTTTTGGGTCACACAAATCTGACCGCTTTTGTGAACGTCTTTTCCTTAAGTTACTTTCTTTGATAAGTTCATAGATAAGGAATGGAAACGGCTGCAGAGGTCCTTTGTGGTCCCCCAGCGCATGGCGGTCCATTTTCCTTTTGGGGAGAGCCTTTTTAAAAAAAAAAGATGGGCCTCTCCTCCGGTCGTGGACACCCCGGTCTCTCGGCTACGTAAGGGAACCACTCTCCCGGTAGAGGGGACCCCTGCCTTTAAGGACCCTACTGATAGGAGGTCCGAAGCGGTGACCGGCTCCAGGTTCACCATGCTGTGGTCAGCGTTGCGACCTGTATTGGCTGCGACTTTGGGGTGTCAGACATTCACTGAATGGAGGGCAGCACAGTGGTGTAGTGGTGGATTTCCCTCACCTGGCAGCAAGGGGGTCACTGGTTCGAACCCGGACCCCGACACCATCTGCCTGGAGTTTGCATGTTCTCCCTGTGTCTGCGTGGGTTTCCTCCGGGGTACTCCGGTTTCCTCCCACACTCCAAAGACATGCGCGCCTTCGGCACCACAGTAAAACTATATACACTAATACATACTGTACAGTGTGTGTATGTAAAATGATTTCCAGAGCCTCTGTATCTGCGGTGGTACTGCGCCGCCTGATTTGGCTGAAATGCTGGTCCGCTGACCAAGCATCCAAGAGAGCTCTGGCAGATTGCCTTTCAGAGGTTTTTTGGTACCTCACTTGGAGGTAAGAGCACACTTTTCCTGCAGTCCTCTAAGGGGAAGGAGCTGTGCCATTGGCCGGGGCCTTCCTATTCCGCACAGAACAGTCAGGGTCAGCCGGCAGATCCTCCCAGACTGACAAGGCTCCAGCTGGGGGACAGAAGCGTCCCTGGGTGTGGAAGCCGAACAAGCTGGCTAACCAGCCTGCTACCGCATGAAATTTTTCCCCCGCCCGACTCAAGGGTGGGGGGACGGCTTAGCGAGTTTGCGGCTTGGTGGACCCCCCTGTACTCTGACCAGTGGGTCTGTGAGGTGGTCACTTTGGGGTACAAGATAGTTTCTTTCTTGTCCACCAAACAGATCTTTCTCTCAAACCTTCCTCTCCTTCCGGCTTGTTGGTCTGCTTTGATGGGAGCAGTGCAAGGCTTGCTCAGGTGCGGAGTAATTTTTCCTGTGCCCCTGGAGGAAAGGTTTCAGGGATTCTATTTGAATCTGTTGGTAGTCCCAAAGAAGGCCGGTGTCCTTCCAATCTTGGACCTCAGGGCCCTCAATACCTTTTGTGAGGGTGCGAAAGTTCAGAATGGAATCTATTCGTTCGGAGGTTGCTGCGCTCCATCCGGGGGATTTTCTGGCTTCCCTGGACATGAAGGATGCATACTTGCATGTCCCCATCTGCAACAGCCATCAGAGGTTTCTGCTCTTTGCGATTTTGTATGGCGTCAGCACCAAGAGTTTTTAACAAGGTGCTCGCCCCGATCTGGCTTTGCTGAGACAGTGAGGCATTGCTATCGTGGGCTACTTGGACGATCTTCTTCCGAGAGCTGCTTCTGGCTCAGAATTAGAGGACATTTCTATAGCCAGTCAGACCCTCCGGGAAATTGGTTGGGTACTGAACATACGGAAGTCGTGTTGGTACCGACTCAGCGTCCGGAGTACCTAGGCTTGATCCTGGACTTCTCGGAAGTGAAGGTCTTCCTTCTTTTGGAGCAGTCGCTTCAGTTGGTGGTGAAATTGTTAGCATCCTGCAAATTGGTCGTCTCTCCGTTTTTTGCATGAGAGTTCTAGGCCTCATGGTGGCCTTCTTTGAGGCAGTACCGTATGCCCATTTCCACACTCTAGTATTGCGGGAGGAGATCCTGTCCAAATGGAAGAGATCTCCATTGTCTCTTGGTTTACGGTAAGTCACTTGGTCAAGGCTTCCCTGAGAGGGTGGCTGAGATCCCTGGCGCTTCAGTCCGGGAGGTCGTTCCTTCCTTTCCATTGGACTGTGATCACGACGGACGCCAGTCTCAAAGGTTGGGGGGGGAGTCTGGGGGTCCAGTCAGCCCAGGGCTGCTGGACTCGGGACGGATCTCGCCTGCTGATCAATGTCCTCGAACTTCGAGCGATCAGATTGCCGCTCCAAGTGGTCAGAGAGACTTCAAGGGCGTCCGGTCAGGATCCAGTCGGACAAGGCCACGGCGGTGGCTTCTGTAAACCTTCAGGGAGGAACAAGGAGCTCGGCCGCAGCGTCGGAAGTCGCTCACATCCTAGGATGGGCCGAAAGGAGCGGCTCTATCGGCTGTTTACATCCGGGGCGTAGAAATCTGGCAGGCGGACTATCTGAGTCGCCAGATGCTGGGCTAAGGGGAATGGTCGTTACACCCGGAGGTGTTTCAAATCCTTTGTCAGAAATGGGGCACACCAGATGTGGATCTCCTGGCCTCTCGACTCAATCACAGGTGTCTGTCTGTGGCCAGGTCCAGGGATCCCTGGGCAGACGCGTCGGACGCACCATGGGGGTCAGTATCGGCTAATTTATGCCTTCCCCCCCCAATGAAATTGCTTCCTCGTCTGCTCCACAGAGTGGAGGCCGAGGGGATTCTGGTGATTCTAATCGCCCCGGCGTCCCTGGTACGCCAACCTTGTGAGACTGGTAGCAGACGATCCCTGGTGGCTGCCAATGCGGGAGGACCTTCTGTCTCAAGGTCCCATACTTCATCCTGCTTTAGTCGCTGGCTTTAACGGCATAGCTATTGAAAGCCAGGTACTAAGGGACCGTGGTCTGTCAGATTTGGTAATCTCCACAATGTTGAGGGCCCGGAAATCTTCTTCCCGGACGATCTACCATCGCACTTGGAAGGCCTACATCTCTGTGTGAAGTGATGGCCAGGTGCCCACGGGCATATTCGGTTTCTCGGATCCTGCTGTTCTTACAGCGCGGAGTGGATCTGAAACTTGCCTTAAGCACTATTTAGGGGCAGATTTCAGCCTTGGCTGTCGTCTTCCAACAGTCCCTGGCGGCTCACTCACTGGTAAGTATGTTTGTGCAGGGGGTCCGACACGTGGTTCCCCCGATTAGACCACCGCTTCCTCCGTGGGACTTGAATCTAGTGCTCTCGGTACGTCGGGAACCTCCCTTTGAGAACATCAGGGAGTTCTCGTAACGCCTTCTCAGAAAGTTGACTTTCTAGTTGCCATTACATCGGTCAGAAGGGTTTCTGAATTGGCGGCCTTGTCTTGCAAGTCACCTTACTTGGTCCTACATAAGGATAAAGCGGTGTTACGCCCGCAACCTTCATTCCTTCCTAAGGTAGTTTTGGCTTTTCACCTAAACGAGGACATTGTATTTCCATCCTTGTGTCCTCGGCCGTCGCATCCCATCGCCACATTCTTTAGACGTGGGACGTGCCCTATGGGTGTACCTGTCTGCTACGGCTCCATTCCGGTAGTCTGACTCGCTGTTCGTGTCGGTGTCTGGTCCACAGAAGGGCCTGGCGGTCTCGTCGGCCACCATTTCTAGGTGGATCGGGCAGACCATCATCCAGGCCTATGCCCTTAAGGGGCGGACGCCTCCCTTTCCTGTCACGGCGCATTCAACTAGGGAAATTGGTGCCTCCTGGGCTTTCCGACTTCTAGCATCTGTCTCACAGGTGTGTATGACGGCGACCTAGTCGTCTGTTCACATTTTCTCAAAGTTTTAGAAGGTTGATGTGAGTGCTTCTTCGGATGCTTCCTTTGGCCGCAAGGTTTTGCAGGCGGCTGTTTGAGGTTGCAACTCCTCCGAGGAGGAGCTCTGTTGGGGTGAAGTCAGGTGGTCTTTTGATTGCTGTTCCCACCCCTTGTTTTTTCTGACACGGCTTGGGGACGTCCCACATGTCAATATTTAAGGAGCTGTGTCCGTCCATGGACGAAAAGAGAAAATAGGATTTTTTGTACTCACCGTAAAATCCTTTTCTCTGTTGTCCATGGACGGACACAGCACCCACCCCTCCTTTTTTAGTTTGTACTGCTTTTCTACGAACTGAGGCTGCTGTCTGCAGGGTGGAGGGTTATGTCCAGAGGGACCGCCCCGCTGGGCAGGGCTGTTCAACTCTGTTAAAGTTGCATGTTTTAAGATAACTAACATGTTCTGCCTAGTCCTCTCCTATGAACAGGCACATAACCCACATGTCAAGATTTAAGAAACTGTGTCCGTCCATGGGCGACAGAGAAAAGGATTTTACGGTGAGTACAAAAAAATCCTATTTTTTTTGCGATTTCAGAAAACTGCACAGATGTCTCTATAATCGCGGCCGAAATTGGGACGGACAAGCGGGAGTGAAATCATGCGAGTTCAGCGGAACTCGTACGGCTTCATTCCCGCAGCCCAGTGTGAACCTGGGCTCAAACAGGAGCAAAGAGAGGCAGATTCATCAATTATTTATAAAAATTAAAACCCGCGCTTACAGACTGTGCAGTGATAATTGATAAATAAATTGATAGCTCCGCAGCTGCTGCAACAAGAGGTCTAACACCTCAAAAAGGAAAAAATATTGGGTATTTGCAGCGCTTGCAGAAAAGTAAGTGAGCAAAGAAAATGTGTCACAAATGCTTGTAGCACAAACATCTATAAGTAAATAACTTATCTGACATATCAACAATTATGGTATAAAACAATAGTGAACAAACTTAAAGTTCATCAAATAGCAGTTATATCACTCCTGGAGAACTGAGTGTTTCCACACCAGAAATCAGTTGTTGGTTCCTAGATGAAAAAATCCATTCTAATGGCCCCGCTCGTCAGATAGGGAAATAATAAGAGATCTCACCAACTAAAGTCCAGGCAGACTTCATCTCATGTGGATGGGCTCCATAGTACCAGCAGCAAAGACATTTAAATGACCATATGGAAAGAAAAGGAAAACATACATGTGAAGTACCGCTAGTAAACAGACAGCATGGCGCTGCTCGCAAAGAGACTCACAGGACTGCAGTAATAAACGAGCGTCAGTGTTGTTTCCCGGGTACACAGCGTGCGTTCCACCGAAACCGGAAGTAGCGTCACTGGTTCTGAATTGGCCGGAAATTACGTCAACGCGTTTCGCCCCTCCTCCAGGGCATCATCAAGGACATCCGGGAAACAACACTGACGCTCGTTTATTACTGCAGTCCTGTGAGTCTCTTTGCGAGCAGCGCCATGCTGTCTGTTTACTAGCGGTACTTCACATGTATGTTTTCCTTTTCTTTCCATATGGTCATTTAAATGTCTTTGCTGCTGGTACTATGGAGCCCATCCACATGAGATGAAGTCTGCCTGGACTTTAGTTGGTGAGATCTCTTATTATTTCCCTATCTGACGAGCGGGGCCATTAGAATGGATTTTTTCATCTAGGAACCAACAACTGATTTCTGGTGTGGAAACACTCAGTTCTCCAGGAGTGATATAACTGCTATTTGATGAACTTTAAGTTTGTTCACTATTGTTTTATACCATAATTGTTGATATGTCAGATAAGTTATTTACTTATAGATGTTTGTGCTACAAGCATTTGTGACACATTTTCTTTGCTCACTTACTTTTCTGCAAGCGCTGCAAAGAGTCATCAATTAGATTGCAGTGTGATCTATAAATTTCCCCCTCAGCTGCTCGAATGTAGCACTGCGGCAGAATGTGTCCGTTTCACCTGTGCAATTTTACATTGCTTGCCCAATGCACAAGAATTACTATTTTCTTATGGGGCCCATTCACACCTGTGTCTGTTTCCTGGACATCTTGGGAAAATAACTTTTTTTGGTGCGACAATTCGTGTTTTTTTTGCCTCATAAACTTTAATGGGAATGAATTAAAAACGCATGCAAAATGCATCAAAAATTGCAGATGCACAAGTGTGAACGTACAATAAAATCTGACTCTGTCCACTTCTGAACTGTGTGTCTGTTGGTGAAATTCTGTCTCATCTCCAGCATTAATTCTGTTGCAGACTTTTGCAAATCTGTCTCAGCTGACTGCCTGGGCTTACAGGCGCATGAGTCACAAAATATGCAAAAAAAAAAAAAAAGAACTGCTGTCTAAACTCTGCGAACTGAGAAGGGAAGCCTTATTTGCCTTTTAATTTTGTTGCTAATTTGTTTGATAAATCTCCTCCAGTGTCTCTAAACATGAATTGTATCGTGGAGTCATAATTCCTAGAAAATATTCACAGCACTTTGCGTTTTCAAAATTTTGTTATGTTACAGCCTTATTCCAAAATGGATTCAATTATTTTCTATAAAATTCTACAAACCATACCCCATAATGACAACGTGAAAGAAGTTTGTTTGAAATCTTTGCAAATTTATAAAAAAAGCAAAATAAATCCCATGTGCAATAAGTGTTCAAGGCCTTTGCTCAATACTTTGGTGAAGCACCTTTGGCACCAATTACAGCCTCAAGTCTTTCATTATGATGCTACAAGCTTGGCACACCTATTGGAGTGTTGGGGCACAGCCATTTTCAGATCTCTCCAGAGACGTTCAATCGGGTTCAAGTCTAGGCTCTGGCTGGGCCACTCAAGGACCTCCACAGTGTTGTCCTGTATCCACTCCTTTGTTATCTTGGCTGTGGGCTTAGGGTCGTTGTCTTGTTGTAAAATAAACCTTTGCCCCAGTCTGAGGTCCAGAGCGCTCTGAAACAGGTTTTCATCAAGAAGGTCTCCATACATTGCTGCATTCATCTTTCCCTCGGTCCTGACTAGTCTCCCATTTCCTGCTGCCAAAAAACATCCCCACAGCATGATGCTGCCACCACCATGCTTCACTGTAGGGATGGTATTGGCCAGGTGATGAGCGGTGCCTGGTTTCCTCCAGACATGGCGCTTGTCATTCAGGCCAAAGAGTTCAATCTTTGTTTCCTCAGACCAGAGAATTTTGTTTCTCATGGTCTGAGTCCTTCAGGTGCTGTTTGGCAAAATCCAGGTGGGCTGTCATGTGCCTTTTACTGAGGAGTGGATTCCGGCTGGCCACTCTACCATACAGGCCTGATTGGTGGAGTGCTGTAGAGATGGTGCTTCTGGAAGGTTCTCCTCTCGCTTCATTGAAATGCTGGAATGACCATTGGGTTCTTGGTCACCTCCCTGACTAAGGCCCTTCTTGCTCAGTTTGGCCGGGCGGCCCACTCTAGGAAGAGTCCTGGTAGTTCCAAACTGCTTCCATTTACAGATGATGTCGGCCACTGTGCTCATTTTGGACCTTCAATGCTGCAAACGTTTTTCTGTACCCTTCCCCAGATCTGTGCCTCCATACAATCCTGTCTCGGAGGTCTACAGACAATTCCTTGGACTTCATGGCTTGGTTTGTGCTCTGACACGCACTGTTAACTGTGGGAAATTAGACAGGTATGTGCCTTTCCAAATCATGTCCAATCAACTGAATTTACCACAGGTGGACTCCAATTTGTAGAAACATCTCAAGGATGATGAGTGGACACAGGATGCACCTGAGCTCAATTTTGGGTGTCATGGCAAAGGCTGTGATACTTATGTACATGGGATTTTCTTTTTAATAAATTTGAAAAGATTTCCAACAAATGTCTTTCACGTTGTCATTTTGGGGTATTGTTTGTAGAATTTTGAGGAAAATAATGAATTGAATCCATTTTGGAATACGGCTGTAATATAAAATGTGGGAAAGTGAAGCGCTGTGAATACCTTCTGGATGCGCTGTACTTTAGCGGAGATTTACTAAAACTGGAGCGCTCAGAATCCGGTGCAGCTGTGCATGGTAGCCAATCAGATTTTAACTTCAGCTTTTTCATTTAGGCTGGGTTCACACTAGTGCGACACGACATCTGTCCTACTTTGGATCCGACTTTGCCCTGCGACATGAAGCCGACATATGTCCGACTTTCAATGAACGGGGATCCGACTTGGATCCCCGCCAATAGCAGGCACTGTGTTTGGTATGAATCTTGAGGGGGAACTCCAGGCCAAATTTTAAATAAAAAAGCGGCATGGGTTCCCCCTCCAGGAGCATACCAGGCCCTTGGGTCTGGTCTGGATTTGAAGGGGAACCCCTACGCCGAAAAAACGGCGTGGGGGTCCCCCCCAAAATCCAAACCAGACCCTTATCCGAGCACACAACCTGGCAGGCCGCAGGGGAAGAGGGGAGCAGCCCCCCCATCTGAACCGTACCAGGCCACATGCCCTCAACATGGGGGGTTTGGTGCTCTGGGGCAGGGGGGGACCTGCGGCCCTCCCACCCCAGAGCACCCTGCCCCCATGTTGAAGAGGACAGGGCCTCTTCCCGACAACCTTGGCCGTTGGTTGCCGGGGTCTGCGGGCGGGGGGCTTATCGGAATCCGGGAGCCCCCCCCCCTTGATAAGGGGGCCCCACCCTATGTGAATGAGTATGGGGGCGACTGGGTGAATGGGTACCCCTACCCATTCACCTGGTGGAAAAAAAATGTCAAGAAAAAACACAACACAGCTTTTTAAATTAATTTATTGCACAGCTCCGGGGGTCTCCGCGCTCTCCGGTTCTTTCTTTTGCCGGGCCTCCGCTATCTTCTTCCAGCTCTTTTGCTAGCGGGGCCCGGTCTTCTCCGTTGCCTTCTTCTTCTCCCGCTATCCGGTTCTTCTCTCGCTCTCCGGTTCTTTCTTCCGCTGGGCCTCCGCTAACTTCTTTTAGCTCTTTTGCTAGCGGAGAGGCCCGGTCTTCCCGTCGTCTCGTCCGGCTCTCCGTTGTCCTTCTGCCGGCCCCTCCACTAACTTCTTGTAGCTCTTTTGCTAGTGGAGGGGCCGGTCTTCCCGTCGCCGTCACCGTCTTCTTCTCTCTTCTCCTCAATGTTGACGCGTCGCTTCCTTCCGCTGTAATACTGGCTGTTCGCTCCGCATTAATATAGGCTTCTCATGGCGTCACAGTCACATGCTCCCATGACGTCACAGTCACATGTGACTGTGACGTCATGAGAAGCCTATATTAATGCGGAGCGAACAGCCAGTATTACAGCGGAAGGAAGCGACGCGTCAACATTGAGGAGGAGAAGAGAGAAGAAGACGGCGACGGGAAGACCGGCCCCTCCTCTAGCAAAAGAGCTAAAAGAAGTTAGCGGAGGCCCGGCGGGAGAAAGAACCGGAGAGCGGGAGAAGAAGGCGGCGACGGAGAAGACCGGGTCCCGCTAGCAAAAGAGCTGGAAGAAGATAGCGGAGGCCCGGCAGAAGAAAGAACCGGAGAGCGGGAGAAGGAGACCCCCGGAGCTGTGCAATAAATTTATTTAAAAAGCTGTGTTGTGTTTTTTCTTGCCTTTTTTTTCCACCAGGTGAATGGGTAGGGGTACGATGTACCCCATACTCATTCACATAGGGTGAGGGGGCCGGGATCTGGGGGCCCACTTATCAAGGGGGGGCTCCCGGATTCCGATAAGCCCCCCGCCCGCAGACCCCGACAACCAATGGCCTGGGTTGTCAGGAAGAGGCCCTGTCCTCATCAACATGGGGGCAGGGTGCTCTGGGGTGGGGGGGGGGGCCGCAGGTCGCCCCCCTGCTCCAGAGCACCAAACCCCCCCCCCCATGTTGAGGGCATGTGGCCTGGTACGGTTCAGGAGGGAGGGGGGCCGCTCTCTCGTCCCCCCCTGCGGCCTGCCAGGTTGCGTGCTCGGATAAGGGTCTGGTTTGGATTTTGGGGGAGACCCCCACGCCGTTTTTTCGGCGTAGAGGTTCCCCTTCAAATCCAGACCAGACCCAAGGGCCTGGTATGCTCCTGGAGGGGGAACCCATGCCGGTTTTTTATTTAAAATTTGGCCTGGAGTTCCCCCTCAAGAGCAGCACAGCACAAGTCGCATGCCAAAGTCGGATCATGCAAGACTGCGGTCCGACTTTGATACGACTTCAATGATAGTCAATGGGGCTAAAGTCGGACCGAAGTAGTACAGGGAGCATTTTCAAAGTCGGACCGACATGTGTCGGACCAGTTAGGACGGCTCCCATAGGGAAACATTGATTTTCACACGTCATGCGACATGAGCTCCCAGTGTCCGAGCGTCTGTCGGACCAGTGTGAACCAGGGCTAAAGCTTTGACAATAAAACCTGGAAGCTGATTGGTCTCTATGCACAGCTGCACCAGATTTTGCACTTTCCAGTCTTAGTAAATAATCCTCTTTGTATTTTTAATGCTATGGTAGTTTTGTCCCCCCCCCCCCCCCCCAGTGCCAAAAATGTAGGGCATTGTTCATCTTAATGATGAATTCAGGCAGTGTGTGTGTGTGTATATATATATAATTTTTTTTTTTACAGTAGTTACCATATATACTCGAGTATAAGCCAAGTTTTTTAGCAAATTTTTTGTGCTAAAAATGCCCCCCTCGGCTTATACTCGAGTCACCTTTTTGCGCCTGATCTCCCAGATTTTGGGGACCCGGTACCGGCCGGCCGTAGGTCCCCTGGACCCCAAACTTGGCACACATGTAGCCCCACTCTTCCTCTACAAGTGTGCAAAGTTTGTTGGCTGGGGAGCCGGGCACCCCTTCCATAAACTCCCATGATAAACGATAATTTCTCTGGTGATTTTGGGGAACGGGTACCGGCCTGTCGTAGGTCCCCTGGATGCCAAACTTGGCATACATGTAGCCTTATGTCTCCTTTACAAGTGTGCAAAGTTTGTTGTCTGGCGGACCTACGGCCGGGGAGCACTGATTTTTCAAAGCCGGGCACTCCTTCCATAGACCCCCATGTTAACCGTCAGTGTAGTCATGGACACAGTGAGGCATGCACATGGACACAGTGAGGTATGCACATGGACACCCTAGGCTTATACTCGAGTTAATACGTTTTCCCAGTTTTTTGTGGTAAAAATTAGGTGCCTCGGCTTATATTCGGGTCAGCTTATACTCGAGTATATTACGGTACATTAGTCCTGCTTAGACCTATGTATCTATATACTATACCTGGCCAATGCTCTTGGAAGTTGGGAAAACACTGAAGTAGACATCACTTCTCAAGTAATCTTCACTTGCTTCCGGCTCCTGGGCTGAGCAGCTGGTGTGATGCACTGTAAATAATAATAATAAAAAATTCAATGTGTACCCTTGGTAATACTGTAGGAGCCATCAATCTGAATATCAATATTGTGCATACACTGAGATCAGCCACCAGATGGCAGCGCCTGTGTGTAACATTTGCTTAGATTTGCTTGGCAGACGTTTAGGTTTGAAGTTCATTGGATTTGGTGATATTTAGTTTAAAGAACAATTGACCAAACTCAATTTACACTAATTAGATGACGGTCATAAGAAAGTGGTATTCTGTAATCTTCCATCAAGAAACATATTTGTACTGTGCAAATGTACAAAATTAGCTTTTGGCTATACTTCAGCTTTAATTGCATTGTTGAAGAAGCAAGTGTTTCGTTCTCTCTCTGTGTCTGCAGAAGCCAGTTTAACCACTTCAGCCCCGGAGGATTTGGCTGTCCAATGATCAGGCCATTTTTTGCGATTCGGCACTGCGCCGCTTTAACTGACAATTGCGCGGTCGTGCGACGTGGCTCACAAACAAAATTGACATCTTCCCCCCCCCCCCCCCACAAATAGAGCTTTCTTTTGGTGGTATTTGATCACCTGTGTGGTTTTTATGTTTTGCGCTATAAACAAAAAAAAGCGCCAATTTTGAAAGAAAAGCAATATTTTTAACTTTTTTGCTATAATAAATATCCCCAAAAAATATATTAAAAAAACACATTTCTTTCTCAGTTTAGGCCGATACGTATTCTACATATTTTTGGTAAAAACGCAATAAGCGTTTACTGATTGGTTTGCGCAAAAGTTATAGCGTCTACAAAATAGGGGATAGATTTATGGCATTTTTATTATTATTATTTTTTTATTAATTTTTTTACTAGTAATGGCGGGGATCTGCGATTTTTTTATCGTGACTGCGACATTATAGTGGACACATTGGACACTTGATGCTATTTTGGGACCATTGTCATTTATACAGCAATCAGTGCTATAAAAATGCATTCATTACTGTGTAAATGACACTGGCAGTGAAGGAGTTAACCACTAGGGGGCGAGGAAGGGGTTAAGTGTGTCCTAGGGAGTGATTCTAACTGTGTGGGGGCTGGGCTACCAGTGACATGACAGCGATCACAGGGAGCAGTAGATCAGTGTCCTGTCACAAGGCAGAACATAGGTTGGGCTTGGCGCGCAAAGCATTGCGCCATGAGCCCACCCAGGTGTTACAACAGCGAATGACTGTTCTCTGTTGTAACACTGATCCTCAGTCCGGCCAATCCGAAGCGGGCCGCCAAGGAGGGAGAGGAAACGGAAGCCGCCGATGCCTGTGGAGAGCAGGGGAAGGGAGAGCCACCGCCGAGGAGCAAGGGAAGGCGCCGGTGAAGTACTGCATAGATGGGGGTAAGTGCACCTGACCTGCCTGCCCCCCCACCCAGGGGGGGGGTATTACTGTTTGCCGTCCCCCCTTAAAAAAAAAATGACCACCGGCCGCCACTGGAAAGCTCTGAAAATTGGCCTGGGCATGTGAAAGTATTGAAGGAAAAAAAAAAAAAAGCCTGGCCAGCTTTACTGGCAGGATCATCGGGTGAAAAAAAAACAATTAGAACATCACATCATTGGTAAGCTGCAATATATTAACCACTTGCCGCCCGCCCTATAACAGATTGACGGCGGCAAAGTGGTTTCAAAATCCTGACTGGACGTCATATGACGTCCTTAGGATTTTGAGCCGCTGCGCGCCCCCGGGGGCGCGCATCGCGGCGATCGTTGCTGCGGGATGTCAGTCTGACACCCCGCAACACCGATCTAGGTAAAGAGTCTCCGACGGAGACTCTTTACCACGTGATCAGCTGTGTCCAATCACGGCTGATCACGATGTAAACAGGAAAATCCGGTCATCGGCTTTTCCTCACTCGCGTCTGTCAGACGCGAGTAGAGGAGAGCCGATCGGCTGCTCCTCTGACAGGGGGGGTTTGTGCTTATCCATAATCAGCGCAGCCCCCCCCGAGGATGCCCACACTGGACCACCAGGGATGCCACCTATAGGTATTCCACACTAGACCAGGGATGCTAATTATATACAAGTAATGGATGCCAATCAGTGCCCACAATGGGCACCAATCAGTGCCCACAATGGGCACCACTGATTGGCATCCATTAGTACAGTGCCACCTATCGGTGCCCATCCATGCCACCTATCGTTGCCCATCCGTGCCGCCTATCGTTGCCCATCCGTGCCGCCTATCGTTGCCCATCCGTGCCGCCTATCGTTGCCCGTCAGTGCAGCCCCATCATTGCCCGTCAGTGAAGGAGAAAACTTACTTATTTACAAAGTTTTGTAACTGAAACAAAAAAAAAACCTTTTTTTTTTCAAAATTTTCGGTCTTTTTTTAATTTTTTTAGCCGAAAATAAAAATCGCAGAGGTGATCAAATACCACCAAAAGAAAGCTCTATTTGTGGGAACAAAATGATTAAAATTTAGTTTGGGTACAGTGTAGCATGACTGCGCAATTGTCATTCAAAGTGCAACAGCGCAGAAAGCTGAAAATTGGTCTGGGCAGGAAGGTGTATAAGTATGGAAGTATGGAAGTATGGAAGTATGGAAGTGGTTAAACATCTGGTTTGGGGTTTAATGCGGAACTGAAGTTCTATTCTAAGAAACCGCAAGCAGGCAGGCTTTTATTGCAGAAGAGGCATGCACTGTATCTTCTAAAATAAAATGCTCCGAAAGACGTCAGGTGTGACGAAACGTGTAGGGCGGAGCCTGCTGTTGATGTCATTGCGTAGTGCGAGACTGCAGTCTAAGTAAAAGTCTGAGACTTAAATGCTGCAGCCAGAGATATGAGAGCACTTATTTGTACTGTAAAAAATTTGTTTATGGTCATACTTCAGCTTTAATTGCATTGTTGAAGAAGCAAGTGTTTTCCGGTCTATCTTTGTGTCTGCAGAGCAGAAGCAGGTTTAAAAAAAACAAAAAACATTTTGATAAAATTCCTGCTATCCACATAAATGTCCTAGAAAGGAAATTATTTTCCTTATCAGAAGCAGTTACCCTTTAAACACCTGAGGGAGCCTTATATAAAGAATGGGCGTTAAAGTTGCACCTTTTATTATTGCTTTTGCCTATTACTTTTGACAACTTTTTTTCTCTCGTCCGAAGCCAATTGCCATTTCCCGACCCCCCCCTGCCCTTCTGTTTATTCTTTCCCATGGCTTATAGATTTTGTGACAAATGTTTGCAGTGCAGACTGAGCCAACTCAAGCTGCCGCCGGTTTTCCCATTAGCATCACTCCATACTTTACCGCAAGATAACCAGAGGGCCTGGCAGCTGTTCTCCGGCACTGCACCTATGCCATGTTTATGGGGTGAAAATGTGGTGCAAAC
The DNA here is from genome assembly GCA_029206835.1 of Rana muscosa. Lineage (NCBI taxonomy): Eukaryota > Metazoa > Chordata > Amphibia > Anura > Ranidae > Rana > Rana muscosa. Next base: position 307,366,338 of record CM055120.1, read on the forward strand.
ACATTTAAATATGTGCTGGAAATTCCTGCAAAATGATCTCATTACTTGTTTAGTAACAGCAATTAAAGTAGATGTAAATTAGCTAATTGGCATTTAGTTGCTAAAGCACTTCACATTATAAGTGATCGTCATTCTTTGTCATTGGCCCAAACAAACTAATGTTACAGTGCAATTAAACCCAAAACGTACATTTATTATATTGCAGCTTATCAATTCTTAGATGTGGCGGCTGCGTTCGTTTTCTTTTTCATTCTTTCTTTCCTCCTGTTTTCACCTGGTGATCTGGGCAGTGAGGCCCCTTTCACACATGCAGGGACCGTATGTCCGCTTTTTCATCCATCCGTTTACGGATGAAAAGGGGACATACATTGGTCCCTATGAGATCGCGGGTGTCGGCGGATGAACATCCGCTGACACCCGATCTCATCCAGGTCCGCAATCCTCCGATTCTGCAGACGGAGGAAAATCCTATTTTTCTATCCGTCTGCAGAGCGGATCGGATGAACACGGACAGATGGTCCATGTTCCTCCGATCCCCCCCATAGGGGAGTGCGGAGATCTGACACGGCGGTCCCTGCACAGTGTGCAGTGACCGCCCTGTCATTCGCCGGCTCAGCGGGGATCCCCCCCATAGGGGAGTGCGGAGATCTAAAACGGCGGTCCCTGCACAGTGTGCGGGGACCGCCCTGTCATCCGCCGGCTCAGCGGGGATTCCCCCCATAGAGGAGTGCGGAGATCTGACACGGCGGTCCCTGCACAGTGTGCAGTGACCGCCCTGTAATCCGCCGGCTCAGCGGGGATCCCCCCCATAGGGGAGAGCAGAGATCTGACATGGCGGTCCCTGCACAGTGTGCAGTGACCGCCCTCTCATCCGCCGGCTCAGCGGGGATCCCCCCCATAGGGGAGTGCGGAGATCTGACACGGCGGTCCCTGCACAGTGTGCAGTGACCGCCCTGTAATCCGCCGGCTCAGCGGGGATCCCCCCCATAGGGGAGTGCGGAGATCTGACACGGCGGTCCCTGCACAGTGTGCAGCGACCGCCCTGTAATCCGCTGGCTCAGCGGGGATCCCCCCCATAGGGGAGAGCAGAGATCTGACACGGCGGTCCCTGCACAGTGTGCAGTGACCGCCCTGTCATCCGCCGGCTCAGCGGGGATCCCCCCCATAGGGGAGAGCAGAGATCTGACACGGCGGTCCCTGCACAGTGTGCAGTGACCGCCCTGTAATCCGCTGGCTCAGCGGGGATCCCCCCCCCCATAGGGGAGAGCAGAGATCTGACACGGCGGTCCCTGCACAGTGTGCAGTGACCGCCCTGTCATCCGCCGGCTCAGCGGGGATCCCCGCTGAGCAAGTGGAGGTTCACGGGGCGGATCTTCACGGATCCGTCCTATGAGAAAGGGGCCCAAGTCAGTTGTTCAAAAAGAACAAGCTCTCTTCCAAATCCGTTTAAGTTACAGGGATGAGAAAAAAAAACATTTGACACTGACGCACGATGCACGGGCCGGCCGCCACTGGGGGTTCTAAGTAGTTTTCTAGCAAAAAAAAAAAAAAAATCCTGTTTTTTTTTACATGTAGGAGAGGAATATCAGAACTGGCCCGGACTGGACCATGATCAAGGAATAAACAATGTACATTACGCTTTGCACTGCAAGCATACCCCCAGGGACAGGTCACCCGAGGACATGAAATGTCTTTATATATATATATATATATATATATATATATATATATATAGCTAGACCTTCTCTTATCCTCCTGTACCGTATATTACGCTATGTTCCATTACTAAGATTAGGGACTTCCTACAGGAAACAAGCGAGCCCGGTTGCTCCGGAGCACGTGCCTCCAAACAAAAGTGTTCCTTATGTTGCGGCACTTTTTAATTCTTTTAACACTCGGGTGTTAAATACTGTAGCACTCGCCGTCCTGGTACGAGCCCCCCCCCCCCCCCACTGCTGTGTCATTTATTCTGTGAACGGTTTGTGGGATTGGTGATATAACTGGGATTAGTTCATGAATCGCTAGTAAGGCGCTGTAATCCCCCCCCCCCCCCCACACACAATGTTCTTCTTTGTGTGTTTTTAGAAAGGATATTTCTACTTTGAGCCTTAGGCGGATTAGTGGGCCTACCCTAATTATACTATCCTCTTTGAACCTCTGATGTTTAACCCAATGCCGACAGCGATGCCTTATCTGGGTCGGCCCCCACTTATGGGGGCTACACTATGATGACCTAGTAATGCATGGGACTCATTTGTCAGCATGTGCTACATAACAACTGTTTTGTCCACAGCCACCAATAGAATTCCGACTTTCAGAATGTCTCTGGTCGGCTGTTATGTAAGATGTATACAATACAGGGAGCTTAACTCCGCTAAATACACCCATGGAAAATATATGTGAGAGCGCTGCTTTACCTGCTAAAGGATTTGTGTTTCTGTCCATCCAGTTCTGAGATTTACACAGCACAGTCATGTCTGGCAGGGTTAGGAGACTTGATTTTTCTCTGCTATAGTTCAAAGAACTACAAGGATATGTAAACGTTTTGTTTTTTTAATACAAACATGTCATATTAAGCTCCTCTGTGGAGTTTGTTTTAGCACAGAGTGGTCCCGATCCTCCTCTTCTGGTGTCCCCCAGCGGCGCTCCTGGCTTCTCTTCCTCCCGAGTGCCCCGTGTGAGAAGCGCTCTCCCTCGGGGCACACGCGCTGGGCGCGCTCCCATGTCCTCCTGCTGCGTCTATTGACACAGACAGCAGGACTCCGCTGCGCCCCCTGGCTCCCATGTCATTGGATTTGATTATACACAAGGTAGTGGTGCATAGCTGTGATATACAATGTAAAAACTGGTCCAAATACCGTATATACTCGAGTATAAGCCGAACCGAATATAAGCCGAGGCACCTAATTTTACCACAAAAAACTGGGAAAACGTATTGACTCGAGTATAAGCCTAGGGTGTGCATGTGCATGCCTCATTGTGCCTCACTGTGTCTCCCTGTGTCCATGTCTCCCTGTGCCCATGCCTCACTGTGCCCATGACTAGACTTACGTTTAACATGGGAGTCTATGGAAGGGGTGCCCAGCTTTGAAAAATCGGTGCTCCCCGGCTGTAGGTCCCCTGGACAAAAAGCTTTGCACACTTATAGAGGAGAACTGTGGCTAAATGTGTGCCAAGTTCGGTGTCCAGAGGATCTACGGTTAGCCAGTACCGGGTCCCCAAAGTTACCAGAGAAATGAACGTTTAACATAGGAGTCTATGGAAGGGATGCCCGGCTTTGAAAAATCGGTGCTCCCCGGCCGTAGGTCCCCCGGACAAAAAACTTTGCACACTTGTAGAGAAAGAGTGGGTCTATATGTGTGCCAAGATTGGGGTCCAGGGGACCTACAGATGGCCAGTACCTGGTCCCCAAATTCCGGGAGATCAGGCGCAAAAAGGTGACTCGAGTATAAGCCGAGGGGGGCATTTTCAGCACAAAAAAATGTGCTGAAAAACTCGGCTTATACTCGAGTATATACGGTAAGTCCTTTGAGCTGTATAGCTCTAGTGTGAGAAGTCTTTTTGTACCCAGGGCTGCCTTGCAAGGGGAGCTGAAGCAGAACTCCAAAACATGAAAAGAGAGGAAACGGAAGTTTGAAAAAGGAACGCGCAGTGTCTCCGTCTCACCACTGCGCATGCACCGAAACGCGTTGCATCACGGTCTGTGATGTCATCCCGCTTCACGTTGCGCTTCAGCCCTCATTCGAGACCTGCAGATTGCGTTCCAGACCTTGTTCTGGATGTTGCCCGAGAGCCGGAAAACATCTGGTGGACAGGACGTTGGCTCGCTTCCACACGGCTTCACAGCATCACAGGGACTATTTGAGATCGCTGACCCGAGCGGAGATGGTCACCAGTCATCTCTATGATCGTCGGAGGCCCGGGCGCGATGTGATGACGTCATGCCTGGGTCCTCAAATGTAAACAAAGCCGCCATTGTGGCTGTAAGTATTGAGATCAGTGAAAAATTTTGCACTGATCTTATGCTTTCCAGCCTGAAGGAGAGATGTGGGGTCTTATTGACCCCGCATCTCTCAATAAAGAGGACCTGTCACACACATTCCTATTACAAGGGATGTTTACATTCCTTGTAATGGGAATAAAAGTGATCAAAAAAAAAAAAGTAAAATAATTGTAAAAAAATAAATAAATAAGTAAAAAAAAAAAAAAATTATAATTAAAAAAAAATTAAAACGCCCCTGTCCCCGGTAGCTCGCGATCAGAAGCGAATGCACACGTAAGTCGTCCACATATGTAAACGCCGTTCAAACCACACATGTGCGGTATCGCCGCGTGCGTTAGAGCGCGTGCAACAATTCTAGCACTAGACCTCCTCTGTAACTCTAACCTGGTAACCTGTAAAAAAAATTAAAGCATCGCCTATGGAGATTTTTAAGTACCGAAGTTTGGCGCCATTCCATGAGTGTGCGCAATTTTAAAGCGTGACATGTTGGGTATCTATTTACTCGGCGTAACATTATCTTTCATATTTTCCCAAAAAATTGGGCTAACTTTACTGTTTTGTTATTTTTAATTCATGAAACCATTTAAAAAAAAAAAAAAGGCGTTTGAAAAATTATTGCGCAAATACCGTGCAAGAAAAAAGTTGCAATGGCCGTCATTTTATTCCCTAGGGTGTCTGCTAAAAAAACATATATAATGTTTGGGGGTTCTGAGTAATTTTCTAGCAAAAGAATGATGATTTGTACATGTAGGAGAGAAGTGCTAGAATAGGTATTGAAGTGGTACAAAAAGCCCTGTATTGAAGTGGTTAAGATTTTCTTGCTGCCATAGTGGTAGATAGTAAGAACGACCCGAATTTGCCGCACGTATCAGTAATGTTACCAAAATTGGCACAGATGCTTGCCTGAAATTAGATGCAGGTAATTCTGCTCTGCTCTGTGCAATAGTATTGCACAGAGCTACTCTGATCCTCCTCTTCTGGGGTCCTTTGCCTGTGCTCTTGGCTCCTCCTGATCCGTGTGCGCCACCTTAGCAAGCCACTTGCTTGTTATAGGGGTGTATGTGCAGGCTCGCTCCCAAGCCAGGTTGTGTGCATCCATAGACATACACAGAGTTGCTTGACCCCATCCCCCTCTCCCTCACAGGATTTTTTTGATAGCGGAAGCAGCCAGTGGCTCTCACTGCTGCCTCTCTGTTCTATGAGGGGAGAAAGAGAGACCATTGACACACAGTGTGGCTTAATCCTGCCCCCCGCTTCCTCCTCTTTGGCTATGATTGACAGCAGCAGGAGCTAATGGCTCTGTGTTCAATAAGGAGAGCATCACTGGACCGAGATGGGGCTCAAGTAAGAATAGGAGGGGGGTGGGGAGGGAAGGGAAGCTGCTTGCAGAAGGTTTTTATATGTATAGACTGCATTAAGATAAAAATACTGTGTACCTTTTAGAACCACTTTAATGCAGGGAATGCATTAGGGCAGTGGTCTCCGAAGTGCGGCCCAGGGGCTGGATGTGGCCCTTTGCTTGCGTTTGGCCGGCCCTTGGAGGACTAATTCTCTAACTGACACACATGATGGGACACCATTCCTCTCACTGACAGCACCAATGGGGCGCTATTCCTTCCACTGATACCATCAAGGGGCGCTATTCCTTCTACTGATACCATCAAGGGGCGCTATCCCTCCCACTGATACTATCAAGGGGCGCTATCCCTCCCACTGATACCATCAAGGGGCGCTATCCCTCCCACTGATACCATCAAGGGGCACTATTCCTCCCACTGATACCATCAAGGGGCGCTATCCCTCCCACTGATGCCATCAAGGGGCGCTATCCCTCCCACTGATACCATCAAGGGGCGCTATCCCTCCCACTGATACCATCAAGGGGCACTATTCCTCCCACTGATACCATCAAGGGGCGCTATCCCTCCCACTGATACCATCAAGGGGCGCTATCCCTCCCACTGATACCATCAAGGGGCGCTATCCCTCCCACTGATACCATCAAGGGGCACTATTCCTCCCACTGATACCATCAAGGGGCACTATTCCTTCCACTGATACCATCAAGGGGCGCTATCCCTCCCACTGTTACCATCAAGGGGCACTATTCCTTCCACTGATACCATCAAGGGGCACTATTCCTTCCACTGATACCATCAAGGGGCACTATTCCTTCCACTGATACCATCAAGGGGCACTATTCCTCCCACTGATACCATCAAGGAGCGCTATCCCTCCCACTGATGCCATCAAGGGGCGCTATCCCTCCCACTGATGCCATCAAGGGGCGCTATCCCTCCCACTGATACTATCAAGGAGCGCTATCCCTCCCACTGATACCATCAAGGGGCGCTATCCCTCCCACTGATACCATCAAGGGGCACTATTCCTTCCACTGATACCATCAAGGGGCACTATTCCTCCCACTGATACCATCAAGGAGCGCTATCCCTCCCACTGATGCCATCAAGGGGCACTATTCCTCCCACTGATACCATCAAGGAGCGCTATATCTCCCACTGATACCATCAAGGGGCGCTATCCCTCCCACTGATGCCATCAAGGGGCACTATTCCTCCCACTGATGCCATCAAGGGGCACTATCTCTCCCACTGATACCATCAAGGGGCACTATTCCTCCCATTAAAACCGATGCTGGGGCATTGCTTGCTTACACCGACCACAGTCCGGCCCGCCTAAAACCTGAAGGACCGTAAACTGGCCCTTTGTTTAGAAAGTTTGTAGACCCCTTCATAAGGGTAAAAAAATAGTTGTTCCTTTAGGACCACTTTAAGGTGACAAGTTAAAATGGTTTTCCGTCTCCCACCTGGAAATTATTTTCCAATGACGGTGTCTCTGATTAGGTTATCGGTTTGTGATTCATGCAGTTGCCTCCCAATGAGTACAGCAACTCCTAAAAAGAAAACTTTCTACAAGGTGGTGCTGCAGCTCCTTAAACTGATCAGCGATAATATGGTAGCCCTTAATACACACAGCTCACTCATAATACACACAGCTCACTCATAATACACACAGCTCACTCATAATACACACACCTTCACTCCAATACACAAATAGGATGCGTCAGGTAGATGCACAAACATTGCTTTTCTAAGAAAATGTCTCCTAATTGGTACAATCAGCAGAAACTCCGCTGGAAAACACCTTGTATCTTGAACTTGGGAGCCAATTCGCCTTGGAGTGATAAGCAGATGATAAGGAAAGGCTGTTTTTTTCGAGTCTTGCTCTGCAGGCGGGAGAGAACCCATTGAACTCGTGACCAGCTTGAGCTCAGACATTTTCTGAGAAAGTATACAGGTTTGGTGGCCTCAGGGGGATCTCCATTCTACGTGGCTCACCATTCTACGTGGCTCACCGACTGTGTTGTTGTTGGGGCAGGTTTTCCCTCTACTGTCTGTCTAATGATTTGTATTCCATACTTTACATTACTGCTGGACCGATGGGGAAGCTGAAAATGACTGTACTAGTTGGCGCTACTACAATGATGACCATGGGCTTCCCGGTCTACAGAGGGTAGCTTATGCGGCACGGCCGCCACTCATAAAGCGCCTTATATTTTTTTCAATGAATTAGACAAAGTGGAGATTGTGACCTCACTGCCCTTCCTCTCTACCTCGGCCAATCACAGAATGCCTTGTATACCATTGTGCTTCGAAGGAAGCCTGGACCAAGAGAACAGAATGGTATTGACAACTTTACTTTCTGAAAATACTAGTTTATTTATTTTTTTATGCTGGGCTTCAGCCTTTATAGTGGCCTTCCACTCACATTTTGGGCATTACTTAATCTTAACCCTTCCCCCCTCCCTTTTACATATTTGGAAAAAAATTATGGGGATAGCAAGTACTTTTTTCAGCAGGTACGTGCTTCCACTACCTCTTTCCTAACCTAGGTTGACATAGGGATGACTCCGCTTGCCCCACCAGCAGCCTCTTTAGATCATGTCCCACATCCCAGGAGACTTCAGGACGGTCTTCCCCAGTTGGTGTGTGGGCAGGTGCAGTTAGCTACTTTGCCACTAGGTGGCTCTGTACCAGGATAGGTTTAGTTACAGTAAGTAAGGTCATTAGGTGCTAGGCTCCTTTTAGGTAGAGCCCTCCTGCAGTGATGTCATGGGGGAGTCAGTGCCCAGTTATAAGCCTGGTTGCAAGGAGCCTTAGTACACTTGGAGCATGGGAGCTAAACACCCCACACCACTATGGTAATAATCAGCATGAATAGGCCCTGGACAGGGCAGGAGGCTGGGAGTAGACCTGCACTCAGGAAGAGATTGCTGTAATCTTTCTGTCCCTTAAAGCGGAGTTCCACCCATAAATGGAACTTCAGCTTTAAGGGAAGGTGACCCCCTGACATTAAGGTGACCAGATTTTTCAAATGAAATCCGGGGACATATTTATTTATTTATTTGTGGCAAATGGTAAACTATTTATAGCTGCACCGTGGGGGACTAGCTTTTCTGGTGGACAGGATTTGGGAGTCCCCTTCCACGCTACCTCCGGGCCCCCCCTGCTGAGATGATAGGTCCGGGGACAGACGGGATCTGGGGACAGCGTCCTCAATACGGGGACTGTCCGCGGAAACCGGGACGTCTGGTCACCTTACCTGACATGTCACATTTGGTATGTAATTTTTTTTGGGGGCGGAGCGGATACCCTCTTTTTAGAGGGTTCCAGTTCCCACTTCCTCCCTGGGCACAGCGGCACTGGAAGGAAGTTCACCTCTCCCCCTCCATTGTGGCAATCAACTGGGACACATCACAAGTCCCAGATGATTGCTCGGCCAGTCATGGTACGCCGCACGGCTCCCACATGCGCAGTGCGTGCCCGGCTGTGAAGCCGAGCGCCCACAGGGACAATGCTGGCACCACAGAGAGGAGGGGGAGATGAGCGGGGCTTCGTTCCTCCACATCGCTGGACCCTGAGACAGGTAAGTGTCCGATTATTAAAAGTCAGCAGCTGCAGCATTTGTAGCTGCTGACTTTTAATATTTTTTTCTTTGCAGGAACTCCGCTTTAAGGAGCTGGTTTCTAGGGCAGATTGCAAAAGGCCTCTAGGCCAGGCCAATAGTTCTATGTGTGAGTCTTTACAACAGTATAGACTTTGGATTGTTGGAAGACGGGTTGATTTACTAAAACTGGAGAATGCCAAGGCTGCGTTCACACTGGTGCGACAGGACAGCTGTCCTACTTTGGTTCCGACTTTGCCCTGCGACTTGAAGCTGACATATGTCCGACTTTCAATGAACGAGGATCCGACTTGGATCCCCGCCAATACCAGGCAGTGTTTGGTATGAATCTTGAGGGGGAACTCCATGCCAAATTTTAAATAAAAAACCGGCATGGGTTCCCCCTCCAAGAGCATACCAGGCCCTTCGGTCTGGTATGGATATTGAGGGGAACCCCCTACGCCGAAAAAAGGGCGTGGGGGACCCCCCAAAATCCATACCAGACCCTTACCTGAGCACGCAGCCTGGCCAGTCAGGAAAGGGGGTGGGGACGAGCGAGGGGTCTGGTATGGTATCTCCACGCTGTTTTTTCAGGGTAGGGGTTCCCCTTAAAATCCATACCAGACCCAAGTGCCTGGTATGCTCTTGGAGGGGGAACCCATGCCGATTTTTTATTTAAAATTTGGCGTGGAGTTCCCCCTCAAGATCAGCAGAGCACAACATGCCAAAGTCGGATCATGCAAGACGGCGTTCCGACTTTGATCCGACTTCAATGATAGTCAATGGGCTGAAGTAGGATCAAAGTCAGACCAAAGTAGTACAGGGAGCATTTTCAAAGTCGGACCGACATGTGTCGGACCAGTTAGGACGGCTCCCATAGGGAAACATTGATTTTCACACGTCATGCGACATGAGCTCCCAATGTCGGAGTGTTTGTCGCACCAGTGTGAACCCGGCCTAAATCTGGAACAGCTCTGCATAGAAACCAATCAGCTTCCAGGTTTAATTGTCAAAGCTTAATTGAACAAGCTGAAGTTAGGAGCTGATTGGCTCCCATGCACAGCTGCACCAAATTTTGCACTCTCCAGTTTTAGTAAATCAATCCCACCGCATTGGACCTCTTGGCCTAGAAAGTACTTTTTTTTTTTTTTTTTAAGACAACAGCTACAGTACTTGTAGGTGCTGACAATTTTTAAAACTGGGTAAAGTTCCTCTTTAACCAGTTGCCGATCGCCTAGGTACGTCTTTCTTCAGGTACCTCATTCTGCACTTCTGGGTCTAGGGGGCGCACACGTGCACTGCTGGCGACCCGCTCCCGCTGTGATTGGACACAGCGGGAGCCAATCGGCTTGTCCGGCGGACCCGATGTCTGCTAGGACCCGCCGATTGTTTCCGAAAGAGGCAGAACGGCGGTCTGCCTATGTAAACAAGGCAGATCGCCGTTCCGTGACAAGGAAAAACAGAGATCCTGTGTTTCTGCTAAGCAGGAACACGGATCCTTGTCTTCCCACAGTTAAAGCACCTCCCTCACACAGTTAGTAAGCACTCCCTAGGCACACATTTAACCCTTTGATCGCCCCTGATGTTAACCCCTTCCATGCCAGTGTCATTAGTACAGAAACAGTGTTTTTTTTTAGCACTGATCACTTTTAGTATCACTGGTCCCCAAAAAAGTGTCACTCGGTGTCCAACTTGTCCGCAGCAATGTTGCAGTCACACTATAAGTCGCTGATCGCCACCATTACTAGTAAAAATAAATAAATAAAAATTCCATCAAAATATCCCATCGTTTGTAGACGCTATAACTTTTGCGCAAACCAATCAATATACGCTTATTGGGATTTTTTTTTTACTGAAAACATGTAGCAGAATACATATTGGCCTAAATTGATGATGAGATTAGATTTTTTCTTTTTATTGAATATGTTTTATAGTAGAAAGTAAAAAATATTGTTTTTTTTTTTTTTTTTCAAAATTGTCAGTTTTCTTTTGTTTATAGCGCAAAAAATAAAAACTACAGACGTAATCATATACCACCAAAAGAAAGCTCTATTTGTGGGAAAAAAATGACATCAATTTTGATTGGGTACAACGTCACATGATCGCACAATTGTCAGTTAAAATAACGCAGTGCCGTATAGCAAAAAAATGGCCTGGTCATGAAGGGGGATAAATCTTCCGGAGCTGAAGTGGTTAATGATTTCATTGTCAGAGATCTACAGCAAGCCTGTTCTGATTTCCCATTGATTTTCTAATTTAAGTGCTTGTTCCAGGTCAGTGCCTTAAAACAGAATGGGGCCCTAGGCAAATATACAGGTTTGGCTTGCCCTCATCCCTTCAACTGAGATTGATGAGGATTACTATAGGCAATTGATGAGGATTACTATAGGCACACACAAGTTGCACCATTTGTATGCCCCCCATTAGACACCAACTGCCAACAAGTCCATCCTCCCTTGTGCGATGACAGCAGGTACACTTTGACCAGCTGGGCTATCCCTTGGCTTACTGCAGGAGCATGAAGGTTATTGCCAGGGCTCCCGTACATCCAGCAGGTCCTAGGCTGCTGCTAAAATTGCCTTGTGGATGATCCAGCGCTACTTAGAATTGAAGTCCAAAGGATACTAGGGAAAGAAAAAAAAAAGTTGAGATATCAAATATACCGTATATACTCGAGTATAAGCCGAGGCACCTAATTTTACCATAAAAAATGGGAAAACTTATGGACTCGAGTATAAGCCTAGGGTGTCCATCTGCATGCCTCACTGTGTCCATGCCTCACTGTGCCCATGACTAGACTGACGTTTAACATGGGAGTCTATGGAAGGGGTGCCCGGGTTTGAAAAATCGGTGCTCCCCGGCCGTAGGTCGCCCAGATAACAAACTTTGCACACTTGTAGAGGAAGAATGGGGCTACATGTGTGCCAAGTTTGGGGTCCAGAGGACCTATGGCCGGCCGGTACCGGGTCCCCAAAGTCCAGCAGATCAGGCGCAAAAAAGGTGACTCTGAGTATAAGCCGAGGGGGGAATTTTCAGCACAAAAAAAAGTGCTGAAAAACTCGGCTTATACTCGAGTATATACGGTTTTAAGGTTATTTTAATATCCAAAATGATAGGCCAACCCATTTTGGGCATTCCGAAGGGCCCTCTATAAAGTCTACTGAACCTAGCTACTGGAGCTTGTGTTTCTGAGTTGAACATGAACCCCAAATCTTGACCTCCTCCAAGCCAGTGACCATTTTATTTTGCGCCTGTAATGCCGCGTACACACGACCGGTTTTTCCGTCGGAAAAAGTCTGATGTGAGCTTTTGAACGGGAATTCCGACCGTGTGTATGCGCCATCTGACGTTTTCTGTTGGAATTCCCGCCAGCAAAAGTTTGAGAGCGGGTTCTTTATTTTCCCGACGGAAAAAATTCCCATCGGAAAAAACAATCGTCTGTAGCAATTCCGCAAAATTCTGAGTTTTGTGACATGGAGCATTACCCTGCTGGAAGGAGCCATCAGAAGATGGGGACACTCTAGTCATAAAGGGATGGACATGGTCAACAGCAATACTCAGGTAGGCCGTGGTGTTTAAAAAAATGCTCAATTGGTAGTAAGGGGCCCAAAGTGTGCCAAGAAAATATCCCCCCCACACCATCACACCACCACCAGCCTGAACCATTGATACAAGGCAGGATGGATCCATGTTTTCATGTTGTTTACGTCAAATTCTGACCCCACCATCTGAGTGTTGCAGCTGAAATCGAGACTCGTCGGACCACGCAAAGTGTTTCCAGTCTTTTATTGTCCAATTTTGGTGAGACCTGTGTGAATTATAGCCTCAATTTCCTACTCTTGGCTGACAGGAGTGGCACCCGGTGTGGTCTTCTGCTGCTGTAGCCCATCTGCTTCAAGGTTTCGATGTTTTGTGCATTCAGAGATGGTATTCTGCATACCTTGGTTGTAACGAGTGGTTATTTGAGTTACTGTTGCTTTTCTATTATCTGGCACCAGTCTGCCCATTCTCCTCTGATCTCTGACATCAACCAGGCATTTTCCACCACACAACTGCCGCTCACTGGATATTTTCTCTTTTTCTGACCATTCTCTGTAAACCTGAGAGATGGTTGTGCGTAAAAACTTCCAGTAGATCAGCAGTGGGTCATTGTCATGCTGGAATACCCATCCACGACCAATTTTCAATGCCCTGGCTAAAGGGAAGGAGGTTCTCACCCAGGATTTGATGGTACATGGCCCCGTCCATCGTCCTTTTGATGCAGTGAAGTTGTCCTTTCCCCTTAGCAAAAAAAACACCCCCAAAGCATAATGTTGCCACCTCCATGTATGACGGTGGGGATGGTGTTCTTGGGGTCATAGGCAGCATTCCTCCTCCTCCAAACACAGTTCTCCTCTGAATCATTCAGATGTTCATTAGCAATCTTCAGACGGGCTTTACATTTGCTTTCTTGAGCAGGGGGACCTTGCGGGCGCTTCAGGATTTCAGTCCTTCATGGCGTAGTGTGTTACCAATTGTTTTCTTGGTGACTCTGGTCCCGGCTGCCTTGAGATCATTGATAAGATTCTCCCGTGTAGTTCTGGGCTGATTCCTCACCGTTCTCATGATCATTGAAACTCCACAAGGTGAGATCTTCCATGGAGCCCCAGACCGAGGGAGAGTGACAGTAGATTTGTGTTTCTTCCATTTGTGAATAATCGCACCAACTGTTGTCACCCTCTCACCAAGCTGATTGGTGATGCTCTTGTAGCCCATTCCAGCCTTGTGTAGGTCTACAATCTTTTCCCTGACATCCTTGGACAGTTCTTTGATCTTGGCCATGGTGGAGAGATTGGAATCTGATCGATTGATTGCTTCTGTGGACAGGTGTCTTTTGTACAGGTAACAAGCTGAGATTAGGAGGACTCCATTTAAGAGAGTGCTCCTAATCTCAGCTTGTTACCTGTATAGAAGACACCTGGGAGCCAGAAATCTTGCTGATTGATAGGGGATCAAATACTTATTTCACTCATTAAAATACAAATCAATTTATGACTTTTTAGAAATGCGTTTTTCTGGATATTTTTGTTGTTATTCTGTCTCTCACTGTTAAAATAAATCTACCATTAAAATTATAGACTGATCATTTGTTTGTCAGAGGCCAAACATATAAAATCAACAGGGGATCAAATACCTTTTTCCCCTCACTGTATACTTCCAGGGCCCAAACAATCCATTTCATTTATATTTAGTCAGGAAGCCCTTTGTACTACACAGTTATTGGCAAATCTTAAGCTTCGTACACACGGTCGGACTTCAAACAAACTTTTCTGTGGATTTTTGTCCGAAGGGAGTTGGTCGGGCACACCCATAGCATACACACGGCAGGACTTTTCTGCAAACTTTACCAAAACGTTTCCAACATCACGTGGTTTTTCTGCTCTTTACCGCCACCCTTTGGTCAACTTCTGCTATTGTTGGTTGATTTTAACATTTGTTCTGGGCATGCTTATTTGTCCATCGGACAAAAGTCAGATGGATTTCTGTACACACGGTTGGACTTTGCTCCATCAGACTTTTGTTGGCGAAAAGTTTGTCCGTTTGCAGACCGAACATTTGTCCGATGAAAACCAAAAAAGTTTGTCCGATGGAGCGTACACACGGTCTGATTTTTTGTCAAACTTGCTCATTTTGAAGTTTGTTGGTAAAAAGTCAGACCGTGTGTACGGGGCTTTAGATGGTACAATCAGATTATAATGAGCCCTCGGCCCCAGAAAATGCTGAAATGCTGACAGAAGTGTCACAGAAAACACACTTCTCCTTATACCTGTCCAAAACCAGTATATTTCCCAGCTTGGTTTGCCGATGTCTGTATGACACCAGTTCTTGCAGGTATGTAATGCATATCTGTTCATCACATACTTGCACAGAGCCACGCCATGTTGATACCCAAAATAGTAAATAGCACACAATGGCCCGGGTTCAGCTGAGTGAGTGATAGCCAGGGATCAGGGGCGTCTTTAATATTGATTGGACCCTGGGCAAAGTTTTCTTCTCAAATCCACTTATCAACTATTTGCAGGCAGTGCAGGCTCAAGGGGAAGCTGCCTTGGGCCCCACAACAATGACTAAGCCCAGGACAGCTGCCCCTTTTGCCTTGTGTTAAAGACGGGCCAAAAATGGAAGCAAGCTATAATCTAACGTCAAACTCTAGCTGTGTTTTTTCGGTTTAGGATAGAGCAGGAAAGAGGGGTAGAACCTCTGTCAACTTTTATTGCTCTGTGTCCCTGTTGGGGGGGGGGGGGTAGATTGTCCCTAACTTCCTGTCTTACAGACCACACAGGAAGTGAGGAGGAATCCTTTTAAGGAAGACACAGGCCATTAAACACTGGGCAAAGACTATGTATGACCTTTCCCTATACTCCATCCAAAACAAACCGGCTGGCTACTTGATATCTCATATGGCATTCGGTCAACAAGTATTCAATTTCCCTGTTTTATATAGAGACAGTCACTAGAGGGAGCTCTTGCTCTCTATAGGAAATATATGATCATTAAAATATGCCACAGCAGACCAGCAAAAAAGTACAAAATTCCAAAACTGACAACACAACAAGAATACTTAAAACCCAACTCCAGACACAACTTTATAATATTTTGGATGTGGCAGGGAAGGGTTTGAGCTTCTGCCGTGTTGTTATTGCTCTTTGTGTTCAGGAAATTTCCAACATCGACACAGACATAAACAAAGACATGTTTTATTAGAGTAGGGAAGTCTTAGAACTTCCATGTTTTTATTGTTGTACATATCTTCCAGTCCAGGTGACAACTGCACCCCTTATTTCTTATATGGGTGTCACAGAGACAGGAAATAAAATAAAATCTTCCAAACAGGGGACACAAATGGAAATAAAAACTTGCTACAAATTGTAACTATTACCCTCTCTATATCCATGACTTATTTTTTGCTAATATTATTGTTGCTGCTCTAACCACTAGGTGGCGCACTCTGAGATCTTCTGATTAGCCTCTTACCGGCACAGCTGAGAACTCCTTACATTTCAGAAGAGGGTTAAACCCCTCCACTAATCTGTGACATTGCTGAGGAATGAGAGTGTAATTTGGAAGAAGTTACTCCAGCTAATTATTTCACTGACTGGAACACACAAGGGCCTGATTTAAGGAAGAAAAATTCTTTCAAAGCAAAAACAAGCACTTGGTCTACTCGAAGGCAGAGCAAAATCTACAAATGTTTTCATGTAGATAGATAGATACAATTATGGCAGGAGAAGGAAAAGGGTGGGGAGGGGGGGATAAGAGAAAGAAGGAAATATAGGGGGGAAAGAGAGAGATGGAGAGACAGAGAGAGGATAGATAGATAAAATGAGCGAGGGAGAAGGGGGGTGGGAAGAGGAAAAAATGAAAGAAAGAGAAAAGGATAGAAAAGATAGGAAGAAAAATATGAGGAGAGACAGAGAGAGGATAGATATGTAGATTGATAAAAGGAAAAAAGGAGGGGGAAAAAGAAAAATAGATAGATAGATAGATAGATAGATAAAAAGGGGGGGGGGGGTAGATAGATAGACAGATAGATAGAAGTTTGAGAGTGAGAAAGAGAGAAAGAAAAAAGAGAGATGGAAAGACAGCAAATATATAGATACATAGAAGTGGGGGGGGGGGAATATAGGTAGGTAGATAAAAAAAAGGGGAGGGGCAGATAGATAGATAAGAGGGGGGATAGATAGATAGATAGAAGTTTGAAAGTGAGAAAGAAAGAAAGAAGAAAAAAAGAGAGATGGATAGATGGAAAGACAGTGAGTAGATAGGTAGATTGATAGATAGAAGGGGGGGGGGAGAAATATAGATAGATAAATAAATAAAAAGGGGAGAGAAAAAGAGAAAGAGAGAAATAAAGAAGATTGAGAGTGAGAAAGACGGAAGGAAAAATAGGAGGGAGAGAAAAGATAGATGGAAAGACAGGGAGTAGATAGATTGATAGATAGAAAAAAAAAAGGGGGGGGGATAGATAGCTATAGATAGATACTAAGGGAAGAAAGAAAAAAGATTGAGAGTGAGAAAGAGAGAAGGAAAAATAGAGGGGGCGGGGGGATTGGTGGAAGAGAAATGGATAGATGGGAAGACAGAGAATAGATTGATAAAGAGAAATAGAAGGAAATATAGAGAGAGAAGGAAAAAAAGGGGGGGAGTGAGAAAAGAGATAGACAGGGACAGAAATAAAAAAGGGGGAGAGAATTAGAGAGTGCAAGAAAGATCAATAGAGGGCTAGAAAGAGGATAGAATGAATGAATGAATGAATGAATGAATGAATGAGGGAGGGAAAAGATAGTGAGATAGAGAAGAAATGTGGGAGGGCAGAGGAAGAAAAAAAAGAGAGGTGGATTGATAGAGAGATAGAGAAAGAAAAGAGATGGAGAAGGAAAAAAGATGTAGAGAAAGACTGATAGAGAGGACAGAAAGAATGAGTAAAGAAGAAATAAATAGGGGGGGGGGGGTAGAGAAGGAGATGAATAGATGGGGGGGGGGGGTGAGTCACATGCTCCCCATACCTGGAAGTAGTGATGAGCCGAACACCCCCGGGTTCGGTTCGCACCAGAACCCGCGAACGGACCGAAAGTTCGAACGAACATTAGAACCCTATTAAATACAATGGATGCGAACGTTCGAATTCTAAAGTGCTAATTATAACAACTATTATGCATGTTATTGTCCTAAAAAGGGTTTGGGAACCCGGGTTCTGCACCAGGGGACATGTATCAATGCAAAAATAAGTTTTAAAAACGGTCGTTTTCCGGGAGCAGTCATTTTAATGATGCATAAAGTGAAAAAAAAAAAGTCAAATATTCCTTTAAATATCGTACCTGGGGGGTGTCTAAAGTATGCCTGTGAAGTGCCACGTGTTTCCCGTGTTTAGAACTGTCCCTGCACAAAATGACACTTCTAAAGGAAAAAAAAGCCATTTAAAACTGCTTGCGGCTTTAATGTAATGTCTGGTCCCGGTAATATGGATGAAAATCTTTAAGAAAAATGGCATAGCTACCCCATGACCCCCCCCTACCCCAGCCCATTACCAGCCCCTTTGGGTCTTGTATGGATATTAAGGGGAACCCCGCACATAAAATAAAAAAGGCCCTATATACTCTGAACAGCCGTATACAGGCGGTGCATACAAGACAGGGACTGTAGGTTTGTTCTTATGTAGAATCTGTTTGTAATTTTGAACAGGTACATTGTTGAAGTGTAGCTCCAGACCAAAAATCTATTTTTAAACTTTTTGGAAAACATAGGTAAGGGTTATCACCCCTGTAACATTTGTTTTGCTGTCTGTGCCCCTGTTCAGAACATTTCACCTCACTTTCCGTCCTAATGACAACTGTTTTTGAAATGTGGTGTTTTTCTTGAAACAAGGATTGCTGATAAAGCATCAGTACAGAGGAGACACCTTTCTCCCATATTTATTCTTACAGGAGAGAATTTTCCTTCCTAGTGGTAGATTTCCTCTCACTTCCTGTTGTCTTCTTGCGTTTGCAAGTAGGAGTCGTTTGTAAGTTGGATGTTTGAAAGTAGGGACCTGCCGTATATACTCTGCAGAAATAGGCCCCTTAGTTGTTGGTGTTGGCACAACACTGTAAGCACTCACAGTTACTCTTGGTTGGTGCTGGAACGCCCTGCTGTCAACTATTATATCAGGAATTTTAATTACATATAATTGTTGAACAGTGGTAGTAAAAATTGGGCCTTTGATGGTGGTGCTGGTGCCACAACACTGTAAGCCCTGACAGTTACTCTTGGTGGGTGCAGCAATGGGCCCTGCTGTGAATTATTAGATCAAGAATTGTAATTACATGCCCCTGTTGAACAGGGGCTGAAAAATTGGGCCTTAGGCACTGGTGGCACAACACTGCAACCCTTCACAGATACTGTACTTGGAGCACAGCAATGAGCCCTGTTGCAAAGTATTGCTTCAAAAATTGTAATGACATGCCCCTGTTAAACAGGGGCTGAAAAATTGGGCCTTAGGCACTGGTGGCACAACACTGCAACTCCTCACAGATACTGTACTTGGAGCACAGCAATGAGCCCTGTTGCAAAGTATTGCTTCAAAAATTGTAATTACACGCCACTGTTAAACAGGGGCTGAAAAATTGGGCGTTAGGCACTGGTGGCGGCACCCATAAACAAAAATGATCTTCCAAGCTATCATCATCAATCGTATCATTGAGGACTCGGAGGAGGAGGATAGCCAGTCAACATAACAGCACAGGCACTCAGCATCAGCATCAGTCTTGAAGGGATGTGACATTTTAAAATCAATTAGTCTGTTATATCAGCATCAGGTGTGTGGTAGCTGGTGGTGATCCAAGACTGGTTCATCTTGATGAAAGTCAGTCGATCAACCGAGTCGGTGGACAGGCGCACCCTGTGATCCGTGACAAATCCTCCAGCAGCACTGAATGTGCGTTCCGAAAGAACGCTGGATGCAGGACAGGCCAGTAGCTCAATTGCATACTGTGCAAGCTCTGGCCAGTGATCCATCCTCAAGACCCAGTAAGCCAGAGGATTTTCGGTGGGGAAGGTGTCCAAGTCTGACCTTGCCCCTAGATATTCCTGCACCATGTTTATCAGACGCTGGCGATGGTTGCTGGAACCGATCATACTTTGGGGCTGCGGACTAAAGAATTGTCTGAACGCATCGGTCAGACGGCCACCTTCCCCACCGCTCCTTCTTTGACTGGCCGAAGCCTCAGCAACTCGTTGTCCAGGACCAGGAGTTTGCAACCTCCCAGTCTCTGGGAACGCGTTGCACAGACCTTTCTGCAAGGCCTCCCGGAGTTGTCTCATCCTCTGCTCCCTCTGCGACGGTAACATAAGGTCCGCAACCTTACCCTTGTACCGTGGATCAAGGAGAGTGGCCAGCCAGTAATGGTCCCTCTCCTTGATCCGAAGAATACGAGGATCCTTCCGCAGACTTTGCAGGATCAGGGAGGCCATGCAGCGTAGGTTTGCTGAGGCATTCGCTCCGGAGTCCTCTGGGTCACTAAGGACGACATGATCCGCAGCCACCTCCTCCCAGCCACGTACAAGTCCACTGGTTTCTTGGGACTGTAAATCATCCCTAAAAGACTGCTGCTGATGATGCTGAGTGCCAGCCTCCACCTCCATGCTGACACAATCCTCCTCCTCCTCCTCCTCCTCCTCCTCCTCCTCCTCCTCTTCCTGTGCGATGGGTGGGACAGAAGGAACACTGTCTGGGTAAAGGGGGCCTTGAGAGGCAAGGAAGTCCTCCTCTTCCTGCCTCTGTTCTGCCTCAAGTGCCCTGTCCATTATTCCACGCAGCGTGTGCTCCAACAGGTGGACAAGAGGTACAGTGTCACTGATGCATGCACTGTCACTGCTCACCATCCTCGTGGCCTCCTCAAATGGTGCCAGGACAGTGCATGCATCCCTGATCATGCCCCACTGGCGTGGAGAAAAAAAACCAAGCTCCCCTGACCCTGTCCTGGTGCCGTAGTCGCACAGGTACTCATTGATGGCCCTCTGCTGCGTGTGCAGCCGCTGCAGCATGGCCAACGTTGAGTTCCACCTGGTGGGCATGTCACATATAAGGCGGTTCTTGGGCAGGTTCAACTCCTTTTGCAGCTCAGCCAGGCGAGCACTGGCATTATAAGATCTGCGGAAATGCACACAGACTTTCCTGGCCTGCCTCAGGACATCCTGTAAGCCCGGGTACCTGCCCAAGAAGCGCTGCACCACCAGGTTAAGGACGTGAGCCACACAGGGCACATGGGTCAGTTGTCCCTGTCGGAGGGCGGAGAGGAGGTTGGTGCCATTGTCGCAAACCACCATTCCTGGCTTAAGCTGGCGTGGCGTCAACCACCTCTCGGCCTGGCCCTGCAGAGCAGACAGGACCTCTGCCCCAGTGTGGCTTCTGTCCCCCAAACACACCAGCGCAAGCACGGCATGGCATCTTTTTGCCTGCGTACTTGCGTAGCCCCGTGAACGGCTACGGAGCACCGCTGGTTCATAGGACAAACCACAGGAAGAGGCCATGGAGGAAGAAGAAGAGGAGGGGGTGGAGGAGAGAGGTGTGTCACAACCAGTAGTAGCATTTTGGAGGCGTGGCGGTGGGACAACCTCCAACACTACTGCACCTTGTCCTGAATCCTTCCCAGCTGCCAAAAGAGTGACCCAATGGGCCGTGAAAGAAAGGTAACGTCCCTGTCCATGCCTGCTGGACCATGAGTCAGCGGTAATATGCACCTTACCGCTGACCGCCCTGTCCAGCGAGGCCAAGACATTGCCTTCCACATGCCGGTAGAGAGCCGGAATAGCCTTCCGTGAGAAAAAGTGGCGTTTGGGAACCTGCCACTGAGGAACCGCACATTGCACAAACTCACGGAAGGGGGCCGAGTCTACCAACTGAAAAGGCAGCAGTTGAAGCGCTAGCAATTTAGCCAAGCTAGCATTCAACCGCTGGGCATGTGGATGGCTGGGAGTGAACTTCTTTCGACGGTCCAGCAGCTGGGGCAGGGAAATTTGCCTGCTAGAATCGGACGTCGGTGTACTGCTAGCAGAGTGGGCGCAAGTACTTGGCTGTGACACACCTAATTCTACACCTTCATTCCTCTCAGTGCATGTTTCAGAGAGGACTGAAGTTATAGTGGGGTTGGAGATCCCAGCTGATGCGGTGCAAGGAGAGGTCCGCTTTGTTCTTTGGTGTGGGTCTTTGAGGTAGGCTTGCCAACGAGCTGCATGGCAGGTCAACATATGTCTGGTCAGGCATGTGGTACCCAAGCGGCTGATGTTTTGGCCACGCGATATACGCTTGAGACATATGTTGCAAACAGCAGCTGTGCGATCTGATGCACTAGCCTCAAAAAAGGCCCACACCAAAGAACTTTTTGAATGACGGGCAGAGGCAGCGCCCTGCACAGGCGGAGCTCTGCGGTGTGATTCCGTCGGTGTACTGCCCTTACGCTGGCCACCAAAGGGCATCCTGCCTCGTTGGAGATGTGCCTCCTCCTCATCCTCCTCCTCCTCCTCTCTCCTATTAGGCACCCACGTGGAGTCATTGACCTCATCATCCCCTCCCTCCTCATCACTGGAGCCAATCTGGCAGTATGCTGCAGCTGCTGGAACATGACTGCCAGATTGGTGTCCTTCTTGAGCATCCCCTCTGTCTGCTCTCACGCTACTGCCTTCCTCTAGCTGGGTTTCATCATCAGACCCTTCGAAACGCTGGGCATCCTCCTGGAGCATGTACCCAACACTGTGCTGAAACAGTTCGGGGGACTCCTCAGGAGGAGGACATGGTGGGTCTAGGGAAGGAGTGACTGATGATTTGTCTGACATTGATACCAGGGAAGACGACGCTTTGGCAGCTGCTTTTCCAGTACCCTGAGCCTGGGTGAGAGAGGATGAGGAGGAGGAGGAGGGCTTGGTCATCCACTCTACCAAGTCTTCGGCATGATGTGGCTCAACATGTCCAGCTGCCGAAAAGAAGGACAAGCGTGTCCCATGGCCATGTGCTGATGACAATGCACCGCGTCCACGACCAGCACTGTTGCCCCCAGACACAGAGCCTGCTTGCCCTCTTTTATTGCCTCCTGACTGTCTGCCTCTCCTTGTTTGCCTTCCAGACATTCTAATAGATGGCCTGCAGGGAGATGGGAAAAAAGCAATAAGGGCTACCTTCAGGTGTCCTTCTCTGTTCCTTGAAACAAGGACTTTCACAGTGAAAGAAACTGACACTGTCCCTACCTAGAGTTTTCTGTCCCTAGAATAAATGTTTTTTTTAATCACAATATAGCACAAGGACAATTCGCTCAATGTCTCTCCAGGTCCCTGGAAACAAGGACTTGCAGAGTGAAAGAAACTGACACTGTCCCTACCTAGAGTTTTCTGTCCCTAGAATAAATGTTTTTTTTAAGCACAATATAGCACAAGGAAAATTAACTCACTGTCCTTACAGGTCCCTGGAAACAAGGACTTGCAGAGTGAAAGAAACTGACACTGTCCCTACCTAGAGTTTTCTGTCCCTAGAATAAATGTTTTTTTTAAGCACAATATAGCACAAGGACAATTAACTCACTGTCCTTACAGGTCCCTGGAAACAAGGACTTGCAGAGTGAAAAAAAAAAAACACTCTCCCTTCCTAGAGTTTTCTGTCCCTAGAAAAAATGTTTTTTTTAAGCACAATATAGCACAAGGACAATTAACTCACTGTCCTTACAGGTCCCTGGAAACAAGGACTTGCAGAGTGAAAGAAAAAAAACACTCTCCCTACCTACAGTTTTCTGTCCCTAGAAAAAATGTTTTTTTTAATCACAATATAGCACAAGGAAAATTAACTCACTGTCCTTACAGGTCCCTGGAAACAAGGACTTGCAGAGTGAAAGAAAAAAAACACTCTCCCTACCTACAGTTTTCTGTCCCTAGAAAAAATGTTTTTTTTAATCACAATATAGCACAAGGAAAATTAACTCACTGTCCTTACAGGTCCCTGGAAACAAGGACTTGCAGAGTGAAAGAAACTGACACTGTCCCTACCTAGAGTTTTCTGTCCCTAGAATAAATGTTTTTTTTAAGCACAATATAGCACAAGGAAAATTAACTCACTGTCCTTACAGGTCCCTGGAAACAAGGACTTGCAGAGTGAAAAAAAAAAACACTCTCCCTACCTACAGTTTTCTGTCCCTAGAAAAAATGTTTTTTTTAAGCACAATATAGCACAAGGACAATTAACTCACTGTCCTTACAGGTCCCTGGAAACAAGGACTTGCAGAGTGAAAGAAAAAAAAACACTCTCCCTACCTACAGTTTTCTGTCCCTAGAAAAAATGTTTTTTTTAATCACAATATAGCACAAGGAAAATTAACTCACTGTCCTTACAGGTCCCTGGAAACAAGGACTTGCAGAGTGAAAGAAAAAAAACACTCTCCCTACCTACAGTTTTCTGTCCCTAGAAAAAATGTTTTTTTTAATCACAATATAGCACAAGGAAAATTAACTCACTGTCCTTACAGGTCCCTGGAAACAAGGACTTGCAGAGTGAAAGAAACTGACACTGTCCCTACCTAGAGTTTTCTGTCCCTAGAATAAATGTTTTTTTTAATCACAATATAGCACAAGGAAAATTAACTCACTGTCCTTACAGGTCCCTGGAAACAAGGACTTGCAGAGTGAAAGAAACTGACACTGTCCCTACCTAGAGTTTTCTGTCCCTAGAATAAATGTTTTTTTTAATCACAATATAGCACAAGGAAAATTAACTCACTGTCCTTACAGGTCCCTGGAAACAAGGACTTGCAGAGTGAAAGAAACTGACACTGTCCCTACCTAGAGTTTTCTGTCCCTAGAATAAATGTTTTTTTTAAGCACAATATAGCACAAGGACAATTAACTCACTGTCCTTACAGGTCCCTGGAAACAAGGACTTGCAGAGTGAAAGAAAAAAAACACTCTCCCTACCTACAGTTTTCTGTCCCTAGAAAAAATGTTTTTTTTAATCACAATATAGCACAAGGAAAATTAACTCACTGTCCTTACAGGTCCCTGGAAACAAGGACTTGCAGAGTGAAAGAAAAAAAACACTCTCCCTACCTACAGTTTTCTGTCCCTAGAAAAAATGTTTTTTTTAATCACAATATAGCACAAGGAAAATTAACTCACTGTCCTTACAGGTCCCTGGAAACAAGGACTTGCAGAGTGAAAGAAAAAAAACACTCTCCCTACCTACAGTTTTCTGTCCCTAGAAAAAATGTTTTTTTTAATCACAATATAGCACAAGGAAAATTAACTCACTGTCCTTACAGGTCCCTGGAAACAAGGACTTGCAGAGTGAAAGAAACTGACACTGTCCCTACCTAGAGTTTTCTGTCCCTAGAATAAATGTTTTTTTTAATCACAATATAGCACAAGGAAAATTAACTCACTGTCCTTACAGGTCCCTGGAAACAAGGACTTGCAGAGTGAAAGAAACTGACACTGTCCCTACCTAGAGTTTTCTGTCCCTAGAATAAATGTTTTTTTTAATCACAATATAGCACAAGGAAAATTAACTCACTGTCCTTACAGGTCCCTGGAAACAAGGACTTGCAGAGTGAAATAAACTGACACTGTCCCTACCTAGAGTTTTCTGTCCCTAGAATAAATGTTTTTTTTAATCACAATATAGCACAAGGAAAATTAACTCACTGTCCTTACAGGTCCCTGGAAACAAGGACTTGCAGAGTGAAAGAAACTGACACTGTCCCTACCTAGAGTTTTCTGTCCCTAGAATAAATGTTTTTTTTAAGCACAATATAGCACAAGGAAAATTAACTCACTGTCCTTACAGGTCCCTGGAAACAAGGACTTGCAGAGTGAAAGAAAAAAAACACTCTCCCTACCTACAGTTTTCTGTCCCTAGAAAAAATGTTTTTTTTAATCACAATATAGCACAAGGAAAATTAACTCACTGTCCTTACAGGTCCCTGGAAACAAGGACTTGCAGAGTGAAAGAAACTGACACTGTCCCTACCTAGAGTTTTCTGTCCCTAGAATAAATGTTTTTTTTAATCACAATATAGCACAAGGACAATTAACTCACTGTCCTTACAGGTCCCTGGAAACAAGGACTTGCAGAGTGAAAGAAACTGACACTGTCCCTACCTAGAGTTTTCTGTCCCTAGAATAAATGTTTTTTTTAAGCACAATATAGCACAAGGACAATTAACTCACTGTCCTTACAGGTCCCTGGAAACAAGGACTTGCAGAGTGAAAGAAACTGACACTGTCCCTACCTAGAGTTTTCTGTCCCTAGAATAAATGTTTTTTTTAAGCACACTATAGCAGAAGCACAAAACACACTGACACTCTCCCTACCTATCCTTCTCTTTCCCTAAACTAAAGGAATCCAGGTTAAGCAAGAAAGAAATAACAGTCACTGTCCCTGCCTATGCTACTCTATCCCTGCTCCGGAACACACTACACTAGGCCGCCGTGCTGGCGGCCTTTTATAGTGTGGGGCGTGTACTAAACACCCTCAGCAATAATTGGCCACAGGCATCCTGCCTGTGGCCAATCATTGCTCTCCTCGCTGCCGGCGCTGTGATTGGCCAAGCATGCGGGGTCACAGTGCATGCTTGGCCAATCACAGCGCCTGGATGACACTGCGATGGCGTAGTGCATTGTGGGCCGTTCGCGTCACTCGAATTTGGCGCGAACGGCCCAAATCGTTCGATCTTCGTCGAACGATCGAACAGCCAATGTTCGAGTCGAACGTATGTTCGACTCGAACACGAAGCTCATCCCTACCTGGAAGTATCTGGCAAGTTTCTTCATTGTCTGCAGATGATTGGTGGCGTGATGTAGGAGTGAAGGGAAGGTGAGCTTGTGCTACCGGTGGGACCACCATGAACCTGCTACATGGGCAAAGCACAGGTTTGCTTTAAAAAATGGATGCCAGTTGTACCATATCATGCTGATCCATCGGCATCAATAGTTTGAACCAGAAAACCAGAACAAGCATTCAGATAAGGGCTTCTCTGACTCTTCTGATATGCCTAGTTGTTAAGGTCAGTGACCCAGAAATATAAGGTCAGCAGAACATCCAGGCAATTAGCATTTTCAGCCCCCCCATTCCTGTATTTTTCTCATGGCTGATAGAACTGGACACTTTTTCAGAGCAAGCATCTCCTTCTTTTCCCTTATGACGCAGGAAAGCAGCTGGCGGAGTTATTTTCTCATAATCATCTCTCCAAGGAGGTGAACCTCTCGGCAGAGGGTGCCTGGACTTGTTCCTCATGCTCTGTTAGGAAATTATTTTCAACAGTAAGGGCTGACCAATCAACACATCCATTAAAAGTAAACCTGATCACTAAAAAAAATCATACAAGCTTTAATAAGTTTGTTTCAAAAGGTATTTGCAATATTTTAAAATCTACAGCTTTAAAATGAATACTCGATGATCCGGCCATGAAGGTCTTTGTTCAGGCACTTCCTGTTATGGGGAGACATAAACCAGCAGGCGAAGCACCAGACCAAATAGTAATGGAGTTCAAATTGCTTTAACCACTTAAAGCGGAGCTCCACCCTAAAGTGGACCTTCCGCTCATCGGAACCCTCCCCCCTCCGGTGTCACATTTGGCACCTTTCAGGGGGGAGGGGGGTGCAGATACCTGTCTAAGACAGGTATTTGCACCCACTTCCGGGAGTCCTCTCTGCGGGTATTCTGCGGGTAGTACGTTACTTCCTGTAGAATACCCGTTGTGTTCTGGGAGACACTCAGCTCTCAGGACACAGCGGGGACCAGTAAGAACGGCGCAGCGTGACTCGCGCATGCGCCGTAGGGAACCGGGCAGTGAAGCCACAAGGCTTCACTTCCTGGTTCCCTCACCGAGGATGGCGGTGGGGGCAGCAAAGTGACGAGCAATCGTTCATCTTCTGCTGCCGACGTCGCTGGACTCCAGGACAGGTAAGTGTCCTAATATAATATTTGTAGCTGCTGGCTTTTAATATTATTATTTTTTCAGGGAGCTCCGCTTTAATCCCCGGACCATTTTGCTGGCCAAAGACCGGAGCATTTTTTGCGATTCGGCACTGAGTCGCTTTAACTGACAATTGCGTGGTCGTGCGACGTGGCTCCCAAATAAAACTGGAGTCCTTTTTTCCCCACAAATAGAGCTTTCTTTTGGTGGTATTTAATCACCTCTGCGGTTTTTATTTTTTGCGCTATAAACAAAAATAGAGCGACAATTTTTGCTATAATAATTTCATCGGGAATTTCAAAGTGACGTGTATATATATATATATATATATATATATACATACGTTACTTTGCCCAGCCGTGCCATTCTGCCAACGTATATGTACAGGAGCCGGTCGGGAACCGGTTAATGGTTCACAAAACATCCAACGAATTGCAGGAGCAAAGACAGGGCTTGATATTTTTACTTACTCTAGAGACTCTACTATATTCTGTATGAGTTAAATCTCTGCTAGCAATTCCGACATTATTAGCGATGACAACATTGCCCATTTGTGCCAGTGTCATTGGCATTGATAATTAGCAGTGTTGTCCCTGCTAATGACAATGGTCACTGCTACCACCGCTAATAATGCCAACATAACTGGTGGAAATTCAACTCATACAGATTAATATAGTAGTAAAGCCTCTTCTTTAGTCCAGTAAAGTCCATGATTAGATCTTATGCCCCAATGAAGGGGGAGGGTTTTGCCCCTCCTCCCCCACGAAACGCATTGGATATTTTCTTATGAACCATTTAAGCAATATTGACACCTTTACTGTTGTGGTCTGGTGCTTCTTCTGTTGATTTATGTTTTGCTTCACAAAGATTTTTATTGATTTTCAAAATGTGTAACCGAAATGTACAGATCGTCATATACAGTACATGAGAGCACAACATGGTAAAAGGGAAAATAAATCATTCCCATCGGGTGAAAAAATAGTGCGTATTATCAACTGAACAATCAAGCCCTAGAATCTGCATTTCAAAAGGCGGACAAGAAAACATGTGCAGTGGATGGAGGTAATGGCCTTGGCTAAGGGAAAAGAGAGAAAGCGGTTGGAGCCCGAGAGAGATCCCGGAGTGAAAAAAGAGAAAGAATCGGAAGCCTCCACCTGAAGGCCTCAGAGAGCAGTAGAGCTGCACGATTCTGGCTAAAATGAGAATCACAATCTTTTTTTCTCAGAATAAAGATCACGATTCTCTCGCGATTCTCGTGGTGTAACATCTTCTTTCACATTATACAAAAAAATTGGGCTAACTTTGCTGTTTCGTTTTTTTTTAATTCATTAAAGTGTATTTAAAAAAAAAAAAAAATGCGTTTGAAAAACCGCTGCGCAAATACGGTGTGACATAAAATATTGCAACAACCACCATTTTATTCTCTAGGGTCTCTGCTAAAAAAATATATATCATGTTTGGGTGTTCCAAGTAATTTTCTAGCAGAAAATAATGTTTTTTTTACTTGTAAGCAACAAATGTCAGAAAAAGTTTGGTCTTTAAATGGTTAAACTTCCTTCATCTACACGCCGGAGTTCTTTACTTTGATAAAAGAATGAAGAGATACTTTGTTTCCACTTATTAGTTGTATTAAAACTTGTCAGGCTGCCTGGATTTTGTTTATCCAGCTGTGAGAACCGTGACATTCTGTTTTGAAGATCGGAAAGGGAAAAAGATCGCAATTTTGATTCTTCACGATTAATCGTGCAGCTCTAGAGAGCAGTAAAGAAAAAAAAAAGGGGGGGGGTGGTTAAAGCGGAGTTCCACCCAATTTTTTTACTTTTTTTTTTTATTCCACTCCTCACCCCCTTACATGCCACATTTGGCATGTAATTTTTTTTGGGGGGGGGGGGAGTGGGGGCTTCAGTAGGAGTGGGACTTCCTGTCCCACTTCCTCCTTCCGCCCTGGAGCCGCCTAGGCGATACATCATATCGCCTTGTGGCAGCTCCTCCCTGTAGGCGATCACCTGGGACGTGACAGGTCCCAGGCGATCGCCTGTCCACTCACAGAGCGCTGCGCCGTTCGCGCATGCGCAGTGAGTGCCCGGCCGTGAAGCCGAAAGCTGTCACGGCCGGGTGCCCACACTGTGAATGGACGCGCCGGCGGAGGAGGGGGGAGAGGAGCGGAGCTCCAGGCGGCGCGTCGCTGGACAGTGGAGCAGGTAAGTGTATGTTTATTAAAAGCCAGCAGCTACACTTTTTGTAGCTGCTGACTTTTAATAAACATAAAAAAGGGTGGAACTCCCCTTTAAGAGAAAGGGTTTGCAAGGGAAGGAAGGAGGGAACAGATGGGGTAGGGCTTTGGGGTTTCCGTGCTGTTCAAACAATGGCACAGCAAAAAAGTGGGCCATCCAATCCATCAAATGGAGAGTGAGGAGCGGTCCAGGTTAAGGTGGTCATTGTAGGATATCCCTGGATCCCAAATTTTCTAAAATTTAGCATTGGAGTCAGTCAGTATAGAAGTGAGTTTTACGTGGATCATGGTTCCCATGAGCTGTTCTTGATAGCAGCAAACAAATACTCTTGCACATGAGCGTGATGTCCGGGTTATCTAATGTTCAAAGGATATTACGTTTTCGAATTTCAAATTATTTTCAAATTTCGAAAAGTTTTTGAATTTAAATAGTTTTCCAATTTCCAAAAAGAATAAAATAAAATAGAAAATAAAGGAATAGAATAGAAAAAAAATATATATATTTTTTTCTATTCTGTTCCTTTATTTTCTATTCTATTTTATTCTCTTTGGAAATTGGAAAAGTTTTCGAACTGGAAAAGTTTTCGAACTGGAAAAGTTTTCGAATTCGAAATGTTTTCGAATTCGAAAACTATTCGAATTCAAATTTCGTTCGAATTTCGTTATTTCGGATTCGTTTAAACTCTGTACTATTCTAATTCAGAGATTCAGATACATCCGAATTTCCGATTAACGAAAACTCATCCGAATTCGGAACGAAACGAACCGCACATGTCTATAACCGGGTGCTAACATTTATAGGTAAAGTTGATCCAGGGAAAATCCGATTGCCTCTCGGGGGATCAGGAAGGAATCTTTTCCCCTGCTGTAGCAAATTGGGTCATGCTTTGCTGGGGTTTTTTTCGCCTTCCTCTGGATCAACTGTTGGTGAAGAATTGTGTATATGGGATGGTATTTTTTTTTTGTTTTGTTTTGTTTTTTTGTGGTTGAACTGGATGGACTTGTGTTTTTTTTTCAACCTGACTAACTATGTAACTATGTAACTATGTAACTATGATCCTCCCTGTGGCTTTTAGGAAATCCCCAGACGCATGAGAAGCCTGGGATGTTTTGGAAAATGGAATAAAAATAGAACGAGCAATCCGCAGTAAGTAAAAGCTTTGTCCGAAATACTATTATCAGTTGTCAGCTTGCCAGTTGGGGGGGGGGGGGGGGGAGTCAAAAGTCTGAAAACAAGAGACAGTGTTGCAAAACCCCATGGAAACGTACAAGTTCTGATACCAGTGCCTATTCTCGGATATCGCTGTGTATAAATAAAGACTCGAGAAGGTATGTCTGGAGCTGCCAAAGGCTGTGTTTATCCCATACCTTGGCCTAAATGGAATGTAGAGTTCTTTTTTTTTTTTAGGTATACTTGTTGTCAACAGGGCGGCCATCAGGGGGGTACAGGCAGTACACCTGTAAGGGGCCCGGAGGTCCCCGGGGGCCCGGATGGCAACCCCCCTTTTTTTTTATTCTTTTTTTTTGTAAGGGGCCCAGAGGTCCCCAGGGCCCCGGATGGTAACCCCCCTTTTTTATGTATTTTTTATATATATAAAAAAAAATATATATATTTTTTTAATTTATTTTTTATTTTTTTATTTTGTAAGGGGCCCAGAGGCCCGGAGGTCCCCGGATGGCAACCCCCCCTTTTTTTTTTCTTTTTATTAATTTTTTTATAAAATATAAAATAATTATTTTTTTGTAAGGGGCCCAGAGGCCCGGAGGTCCCCGGGGCCCTGGATGGTAACCCCCTTTTTTTTTTTTTATAAAGATAATTTTTTTTGCGGCGGCAGCACCCCCCCGCTTCTCAATTCGTGGCACCTACGCTCCTCAATTTGCGGCGGCAGCATCCCCCTCCCCTGTTTCTCCTCTGCTCCAGGGGCCCATGCCTAAAGCTGTGTAAGGGGCCCCAAAATTCCTGATGGCGGCCCTGGTTGTCAAAGTCAATCAGCATGTTCCTTCTTAACACATCTGATTGGCTCCATGTGCTGCTTCTCCCACTCCCAGTCAGAGCACTGCTGTACAGGGAATTTGAAAGAGGCTAATACCGATTAAAACTCTGGAACCTACTCTTAAAGCAATGAAAATAATGCATTTAGTGATATATATACTAAACACTCACCGGCCACTTTATTAGGTACACCTGTTCAATTGCTTGGCAACACAAATTGCTAATCAGCTATTTACATAGCAGCAACTCAATGCATTTAGGCATCCAGGACGTGGTGAAGCCGACTTGCTGAAGGTCAAACAGCATCAGAATGGGGAAGAAAGAGGATCTAACTGACTTTGAACGTGGGTGGCATGGTTGTTGGTGCCAGACGGGCTGGTCTGAGTATTTCCATAAACTTCTGATCTACTGAGATTTTCACGCACAACCATCTCTCAGGTATACAGAGAATTGAATGCGGGTTCAAATCACAAGCCAAATCGGCGGCTATTGCCAGCAATGGTACCTTCTAAATCGGTGCGGCACCGACTTTGCGGTGCTGCGCCGATTCCAAAAAGTAGTTTGTGCACTACTTTTGGCGACTTGGGGGGCGATTTGAATAGACATCTGTGCATGAACCCGCACAGATGTCTGTCAAATAGCCCGCGAAGGCGGACTGCATTGCCGGTTTGAAATCGTGCGAGTTCAGATGAACGATTTCTAACCCGCAGCAGTGTGAACCTGGGCTTAGTACTACATGAGTGAAGCGGGCACAGGTACACTTTAGGAGCAGTAGTCTGCACCTCAGATATTTAACCGCTTGCCGACTGCCTCACGCACATTTACGTCGGCAGAATGGCACGGGCAGGCAAAGCAACGTATATATGCGTTGCTTTGAACCTGCCCCCTAGCGGGCGCTCGCTGCGTTCTCCGTGACCGTGCCCGCGGGACCCACCGACGCGATGTCTGCCGGTGTCCCGCGATCGGGTCACGGAACGCCAGAACGGGGGGATGCCTTTGTAAACAAGGCATCTCCCTGTTCAGCCTAGTGACACAACACTGATCGTCTGCTCCCTCTCATCGGGAGCAGCGGACAGTGTCGTGTCATAGTAAGCCACGCCCCTAACAGTTAGAATCACTCCCTAGGACACACTTAACCCCTTCCCCGCCCCCTACTGGTTAACCTCGTCACTACCAGTTACATTTATACAGTAATCAGTGCATTTTTATAGCACTGATCGCTGTGTAAATGTGGTCCCAAAATAGCATCAAAAGTGTCCGATGTGTCCGCCATAATGTCGCAGTCACGATAAAAAAATCGCTGATCACCACCATAACAAGTAATAAAAAAAAAATAATAATAAAAATGCCATAAAACTACCCCCTATTTTGTAGACGCTATAACTTTTGCGCAAATCAATCAATATACGCTTATTGTGATTTTTTTTACCAAAAATTTGTAGAAGAATACATATCGGCCTAAACTGAGAAAAAATGTGCTTTTTTAAAAAAAAATTGGGGATATTTATTATAGCAAAAAGTACAAAATATTGCTTTTTTTTTTAATTGTCGCTCTATTTTTGTTTATAGCGCAAAAAATAAAAACCGCAGAGGTGATCAAATACCACCAAAAGAAAGCTCTATTTGTGGGAAAAAAAGGACGGCAATTTTGTTTGGGAGCCACGTCGCACGACTGCGCAATTGTCAGTTAAATCGACGCAGTGCCGAATCGCAAAAGGTGGCCCGGTCATTTGACAGCCAAATGGTCCGGGGCTGAAGTGGTTAAAGAAGCCCTTTAGCACTTGGAGAAATGTTTTATATTTTTGTAAAATTTCCTGCAAGTGAGTCCCAATCCTTCACCTTTTTATGGAACACAACGATGGACCAGGAATATCGCACACCCCACTGTTACCATCAAATAAAAAAAAATGCAGTAAGCGCTGCTGGAGCACTGAAACAAGCCATGCAAGGACAAACATATCTCCCAAATGTTGGCCACCCTTAGATTTGTGGGCAAATTTTAGTTGCGCAATCCCACTACTAAAACTTTCTTTGATTAATTAGTGGTTGGTCACTAACTCAGATGGTTCCCCATGGTGCAATCTGCAAGAAATATTCATTAGTTTGTAAAAGAGGTTGACCACATATGATTGCACAATGGGCCAATCTTGTGTGATTCATTTCTGCTAATGCTGCTTTGTAGCTTACTAATAGATTAGTATTTCTCAACCTTTGTTTACTCGCAGGCTACTTTAAATTTATGCCAAATCTCAAGGCACCCCAGTGTATAATGTAAAAAACATTAATGTTGCTTATCAACGGGAAACATGAGCCTGAGGTGATGCACACAACTGCCTTGATAAAATTGACACGAGAAGCCCCCCTTCACATTAAAGGTCCTCAGATCAGTGGTTCCCTCATCACAGCAGAGTTCCCCCCATCACTTCAGAGGTCCCCCCATCCCATCA
Source organism: Rana muscosa (assembly GCA_029206835.1). Taxonomy (NCBI): domain Eukaryota; kingdom Metazoa; phylum Chordata; class Amphibia; order Anura; family Ranidae; genus Rana; species Rana muscosa. The sequence continues at coordinate 307,400,446 of CM055120.1, forward strand.
GAGTTCCTCCATCACACCAGAGGTTCCCTCATCACCTTAAAGGTCCTCCCATCACCTCAGTGGTTCCCCATCACACCAGAGGTTCCCTCATTGCATCAGAGGTCCCCTATCACGTGAGAGGTTCCCTTATCACATCAGAGGCTCTCATCACCTCAAAGGTTCTATAATCACCTCAGAGGTCCCCCATCCTATCAGAAGTTCCTTCATCACCTCAGAGGTCCCCCCATCCCATCAGAGTTCCTCCATCACATCAGAGGTTCCCTCATCACCTTAAAGGTTCCCCCATCACATCAGAGGTTCCCCATCACACCAGAGGTTCCCTCATTACACCAGAGGTTCCCTCATTACATCAGAGGTTCCCTCATTGCATCAGAGGTCCCCTATCACGTGAGAGGTTCCCTTATCACATCAGAGGCTTTCATTACCTCAAAGGTTCTATAATCACCTCAGAGGTCCCCCCATCCTATCAGAGGTTCCTTCATCACCTCCGAGGTTCCCCAATCACATCAGAGGTCTCCCATCACATCAGGGGTTCCCTCATCACCTCAGAGATCCCCCATCCCATCAGAGGTTCTCTCATCACCTCAGAGATCCCCCATCCAATCAGATGTTCCCTCATCACCTCAGAGATTCTGTCAACACATCAGAGGTCCCTCCATCCCATCAGAGTTCCTCCATCACATGAGAGGTTCTCTTGTCACCTTAAAGGTCCTCCTATCATCTCAGTGCTTCCCCTATCACATCAGAGGTCCCCTGTAACATAAGAGGCCCCCCCATCCCATCAGAGTTCCTCCATTACATCAGAGGTTCCTTCATCACCTCAGTGGTTCCCCCATCCCATCAGAGGTTCCCTCATTGCATGTGAGGTCCCCTATCACATCAGAGGTTCCCTCATCACATCAGCTGTTTGCCGCCCCCCCAAAAGAAAAAAACACCAGCCGCCACTGTTCTCTCATCACCTCAAAAGATCTATAATCACCTCAGAGGTCCCCCCATCCCATCAGAGGTCCCCCCATCCCATCAGAGGTTCTCTCATCACCTCAGAGGTTCCCCAATCACATCAGAGGTTCCCTCATCAACTCAGAGGTCCCCCCATACCATCAGAGTTCCTCCATAACCTCAGTGGTTCCCCCATCACATCAGAGGTCCCCCTATACACCATAGGTTCCCTCATAACCTCAGAGGTTCTCTCATCACCTCAGAGATCCCCCATCACATCAGATGTTCCCTCAATACCTCAGAGGTTCTCTCAACACATTAGAGGTCCCCCCCATCCCATCAGAGGTTCTCTCATCACCTCAGAGGTCCCCCGTCCTATCACAGGTTCCCTCATCACCTCAGAGGTCCCCCCCATCCCATCAGAGGTTCTCTAAACACCTCAGAGGTTCCCTCATCACATCAGAGGTTCCCTCGTCACCTCAGAGGTCCCCCCATCCCATCAGAGGTTCTCCGATCACCACAGAGGTTTCCCTATCACCTCAGAGGTCCCCCATCACATCAGAGGTTCCCTCATCAAATTAGAGATGTTCTCATCACCTCAAAGGTCCCCCATCACCTCAGAGGTTCCCCCATCCCATCAGAAGTTCCCTCACTGCATCATATGTCCCCCCCCCCATCACATCAGAGGTTTCCTCATCACCTCAAAGGTCTTCCCATCTCATCAGAGGTCCCCCATAACACCAGAATCATCCTTATACAGTACATTTGAGACCCCTCATCACTTTAGAGGTCCCATATCACATTACAGGCCCCCTATACATGACACAGTACCCCCCCCAAAACAAGTGATGTGCGTTGGAAAGCTGCATTGCGGTGGGTTGCATTTGAAATTTGACTTTTTTCCTCACTCTCCTGGAACATGCAAAGGGTCTATATGACACAGCAGAGGAAGAAACTTGTGCTTGCAGTTTTTCCTGTGCGCAGAGGCATGTTGCACTGATCTGCGTTCCTATGCGTTTCATCGCATTATGCTGAATAGAGTAGGGCTTGCTCTATTTTTTTTTCCCACTGTAAACCAGCACAGATCAATGCACTGCACCAGTGTGAACTGCTCTCATTCATATACCTTATTTTTTTTACCGGTCCTTGCATTGGCACTCGCTGAAAAAAAAAAGAAATAAAATTGCACCAATGCAAATGGTGTGAATGAGCCCTTATCCTTTCTGTTCTTTGCAATAATGAATATCTACAGAAAATCGATCTGATCGTACAGTTCTCACCGGGATGATCATCGCTGCTGTGTAATATACAATTCCACGACAGTCCCGTATATATACAATAATGATCAGCAATCCCTCAGCCCAGTGCATGCTGGGACATTAGCCCATGCCATGAACTCCACAGCTCAGCCAGCAACGCGTTTCGCAGTGAGTTACAACTTCTTGGAATTAGCCTCGCCTTTCTCCGTGAAAGAACAGGGCGATCGGCCAATCACAGCCAACAGGAGAAAAGCACAAAACAACAGGAAGAATTCCCAGGGACGTGTCACCATTTTCTACAGCTGCCTGAAACATGTTGCTGTCCTGCTGGGATGATTGCCTGGCTCTGGGGTCCTCCCTCCGGTGACTAACGTTGACATCCGCCGGTTAGAATCCACATAAATATTTACTATAGAATAGCAAGGACTGCAAAAATATTTTTAATGTGAGACGCCATAGGAGATGGAGATCCACAGAGGAGATCCAGAGATCCAAGCACAGTGAAAAGAAACTTTTCATCCCTTATGTATCCTGAAATTATTCTCCATGTATCTGAAATCTTTTTTAGACAGCAAGTCGAAATCAGGCTTACAGTGGGAGTGGCTGTTTTGTACGCTGATGGACTGGAGAGGAAGCAATTCTGCAGACAGTGGTATCACTAGGGTTGGTGACACCATTTTACATTCACATCAGTCCCTGCCCTCAGCATTCCCCCTTAAAATAAATTGGCGTGCGGCGCTAAAGTGTTCAGGTTTGGCTTGAAGAAAAGGTGTGGCAACCCTAGATGTGACACCATGGTTTACTGTGACAGACTAGCTATTGGGGGGTGACACAATGCTGCTAAAAATAGTGGACCAACACAGTGGCTAGCAGCACTAAGGTCATCGGTTCGAATCCCACCTGCCTGGAGTTTGCATGTCCTCCCTGTGTGTGCGAGTGGGGTCTGTGCGCTACACGCCAATAATTACAGTAATCATTTATTTAAAGTTGACATGGAAAATCCGATGCATTTCGGAGGTTGTAAAACTATACCCCCCCCCCCCCCCCCCTCTTCAGGACTGGAAATCTATGAAACCATTCTATAGTCAATAAAAATGGACCAACACAGTGGCTAGCAGCACTAAGGTCATCGGTTCGAATCCCAACCATGGCAGCACCTGCCTGGAGTTTGCATGTTCTCCCTGTGTGTGCGTGGGTTTCCTCCCACACTACAAAGACATGCTGGTAGGTTATTTGGCTCTTGTCTAATGTGGCCCTAGTATGTGTGAATGTGAGATAGGGACCTTAGATTGTAAGTAAGCTCCTTGAGGGCAGGGACTGATGTGAATGTAAAATATATATACACAATACTATATTGTTAAAAGTATTGGTACACCTGCCTTTACACGCACATGAACTTTAATGGCACCCCAGTCTTAGTTCGTAGGTTTCAATATTGAGTTGGCCCACCCTTTGCAGCTATAACAGCTTCAACTCTTCTGGGAAGGCCGTCCACAAGGTTTAGGAGTGTCTATGGGAATGTTTGACCATTCTTCCAGAAGTGCATTTGTGAGGTCAGGCACTGATGTTGGATAAGAAGGCCTGGCTCGCGGTCTCCGCTCTAATTCATCCCAAAGGTGTTCTATCAGGTTGAGGTCAGGACTCTGTGCAGGCCAGTCAAGTTCCTCCACCCCAAACTCACTCATCCAGGTCTTTATGGACCTTGCTTTGTGCACTGGTCCAAACCATTTGGGGGGGGGGGGATTATGGTGTGGGGTTGTTTTTCGGGGGTTGGGCTTGGCCACTTAGTTTCAGTGAAGGGAACTCTTAAGGCGTCAGCATACCAAGACATTTTGGACAATTTTTTGCTCCCAACTTTGTGGGAACAGTTTGTAGATGGCCCCTTCTTGTTCCAACATGACTGCACACCAGTGCACAAAGCAAGGTCCATAAAGACATGGATGAGTGAGTTTGGGGTGGAGAAACTTGACTGGCCTGCACAGAGTCCTGACCTCAACCCGATAGAACACCTTTGGGAGGAATTAGTGGAGACTGCAAGCCAGGCCTTCTCATCCAACATCAGTGCCTGACCTCACAAATGCGTTTCTGGAAGAATGGTCAAACATTCCCAAAGACACATTTCTAAACCTTATGTAAAGCCTTCCCAGAAGAGTTGAAGCTGTGATAGCTGCAAAGGACGGGTCAACTCAACATTGAACCCTACGGACGGCGAAGACTGGGATGCCATTAAAGTTCATGTGTGTGTAAAGGCAGGCGTCCCAATACTTTTGTTTTATATATATATATATATATATATATATATATATATATATATATATATATATATAGTGTCTTGAAAAAGTATTCACACCCCTTGAAATTTTCCACATTTTGTCATGTTACAACCAAAAACGTAAATGTATTTTATTAGGATTTTATGTGATAGACCAACACAAAGTGGCTCATAATTGTGAAGTGGAAGGAAAATGATAAATGGTTTTCAAAATGTTTTACAAATAAATATGTGAAAAGTGTGGCGTGCATTTGTATTCAGCCCCCTTTACTCTGATACCCCTAACTAAAATCTAGTGGAACCAATTGCCTTCAGAAGTAACCTAATTAGTAAATAGAGTCCACCTGTGTGTAATTGAATCTCATTATAAATACAGCTGTTCTGTGAAGCCCCCCAGAGGTTTGTTAGAGAACCTTAGTGAACAAACAGCATCATGAAGGCCAAGGAACACACCAGACAGGTCAGGGATAAAGTTGTGGACAAGTGTAAAGCAGGGTTAGGTTATAAAAAAAAATATCCCAAGCTTTGAACATCTCACGGAGCTCTGTTCAATCCATCATCCGAAAATGGAAAGAGTATGGCACAACTGCAAACCTACCAAGACATGGCCGTCCACCTAAACTGACCGGCCGGGCAAGGAGAGCATTCATCAGAGAAGCAGCCAAGAGGCCCATGGTAACTCTGGAGGAGCTGCAGAGATCCACAGCTCAGGTGGGAGAATCTGTCCACAGGACAACTATTAGTCATGGACGCCACAAATCTGCCCTTTATGGAAGAGTGACAAGAAGAAAGACATTGTTGAAAGAAAGTCCTAAGAAGTCCCATTTGAAGTTTGTGAGAAGCCATGTGGGGGACACAGAAAACATGTGGAAGAAGGTGCTCTGGTCAGATGAGACCAAAATTAAATTTTTTGACCTAAAAACAAAAACGCTATGTGTGGTGGAAAACTAACACTACACATCACCCTGAACACACCATCCCCACCGTGAAACATGGAGGTGGCAGCATCATGTTGTGGGGATGCTTTTCTTCAGTAGGGACAGGGAAGCTGGTCAGAGTTGATGGGAAGATGGATGGAGCCAAATACAGGGCAATCTTAGAAGAAAACCTGTATAGCCCCGTACACACGACCGGTTTTCCTGCCAGGAAAACTGCCAAGAGAGCTTTTGACTAGGAAAACCGGACCAGTGTATGCTTCCTTGCAGTTTTCCCGTCAGGAAAACAGCTGGGAATCCCGGCGGGAAAATAGAGAACCTGCTCTCTATTTTCCTGTCGGGATTCCCATTGTTTTTTTTCTGCCAGATCTACTAATTTTCTATGGGAAACACTGCGAGGCAGTGCCAATGGAGCATACACACGGCCAAAGCTCCATGGCAGTTTTCCTGCCGGGTTCTCGGCTTTCCCCTCGGTTTTCTTGGCGGACTTTTTACCGCCGAGAAAACCGAGCGTGTGTACAGGGCTTTAGAGTCTGCGAAAGACTTGAGACTGGGGTGGAGGTTCACCTTCCAGCAGGACAACGACCCGAAACATACAGCCAGAGCTACAATGGAATGGTTTCGATCATGGATATGCAATTAGCGGACCTCCAGCTGTTGCAAAACTACAAGTCCCATCATGCCTCTGCCCCTGGGTGTCATGCATGCTGCTGTCAGAATCTCGCTATGCCTCATGGGACTTGTAGTTTGGCAACAGCTGGAGGTCCGCTAATTGCATATCCCTGGTTTAGATCAAAGCATATTCATGTGTTAGGATGGCCCAGTCACAGTCTAGACCTAAATCCCATTGAAAATCTGTGGCAAGACTTGAAAATTGCTGTTCACAGACGTTCTCCATCCAATCTGACAGAGCTTGAGATATTTTGCAAAGAAGAATGGGCAAAAATGTCCCTCTTTTTACAATATAGTTTATGTAAACGCTGCGTAAATTGGTGGCGCTATATAAGCAACTGTAATAAACAAAATAAAAACCTGATAGAGGCTCTAAACCTTCCCTACTCCAATCGAAAGAAAATCTGTACTCCACAAGTCTTCTTGACTCTGAGATGCTGGTTGTTGGCTTTTCATCATACGCTAATGGCACAGAGGTTGAATGTTCTTTATGTGTAAAGAAAATCTTCAAAGTTTAGTAATTGTTTCTGTTGCACAAAGCAGACGTCTGGATGCGCTGAGGGTGAGTGTGACGTTATTCAGTAGACGCTCCCTGGCGCCGTATGGTGTATAGTACTGGAGGTCTGTATATACTACGTATGGTGGAGGTGCGATGAATCTGCACAGTGAAGCTCCACAATATATATATTATATATACACACTGGGCTCCCTGCTCACAAAGCGGCATTAACCACTTCAATACCGGGCACTTTCCCCCCTTCCTTCCCAGGACAATTTTCAGCTTTCAGCGCTGTCACACTTTGAATCACAATTGCGCGGTCATGCAACACTGTACCCAAACTAAATTTTTATCATTTTTTCCCCACAAATAGAGCTTTCTTTTGGTGGTATTTGATCACCTCTGGGTTTTTATTTTTTGCTAAACAAACTAAAAAAGGCAGAAATTTTGGAGAAAAAAATGTTTTTCTTTGTTTCTGTAAAAAATATTGTTTTCTCCTTCATTGATGGGCACTGATGAGGTGGCACTAAAGGGCACTGATGAGGCTGCACTGATGGGCACTGATGAGGAGGCACTAATATGCACTACTGATAGGCACTGATAGGCGGCACCGATATGCAGCACTGATTGGCACCGATATGCAGCACTGATGGGCACTGATAGGTAGTACTGATGGGCACTGACAGGCGGCACTGACGGGCACTAATAAATGGCACTGATAGGCAGCACTGATGATGAGGTACTGACAACATTTACTGATGGGCACTGATTGGGTTAAGAAATTTTCTCCTCCTACTGGCTACGGGCCCCCCCTAAAGATTCAAGGACAGTAAACTGGCCTTTGTTTATAAAGTTTGGAAACCCCCACTTTAGTGTGATGGTCAGTGGGAAGAATGTTCCTTACACTTGTGGTCATTGGGAAGAATTACCCCCTCGGGAGGTTGCCCGCACAGGTGTCTCCTTGGATTACGGATCTCCAAGGTGGCACTCCATGCAGGGAGGAGCCAGGACAGGAGGATCGGGGCCACTCTGTGTAAAACCCTTGCACAGAGGAGGTAAGCATGACATGTTTGTTATTTAAAAAAAAAAAAAAACGAACCGTTACAACCCCTTTAAAGTTCATGTGCGTGTAGAGGCAGGCGTCCCAATACATTTGACAATATAGTGTACATTTAACAATTATTTATTTATGTAGCGGGTATATACTTTTAAATTCTGGTGAAGACACCAGTGATGTATAGTTCCCTGCGGCCCAGCAGGTGGCGCTGTCACTTTGGGCTGGGGTTGAACCATCGCTGCAGTGCCGTACCCTTTGTGGTCTCTCGCAGCGGTTGTACGGCGGGGCGGGGAACCCGCTGTGCTTGCTGGGGGAGGGTATAAAGGAGGCGGACATCTTCGCCACGAGGTTCTCGTCACAGGCACCTTCAGCCTGAGGGCTGCTGTTCGCGGTCGAGGTCCAGGCGGCCTAGGCCTGGACACTTGGAGTTCGTGTTCCATCCCAGACACCTTCAGTCTGGGGTGAGGTGCTCAGCCGGAGGCCTGGGGCCCAGTACCCTCCGCTGGGTCCCGCGAGGGAGGGATTGTCCTAGGGGGCCACGGGAGTGGGGCACCCGAATCCAGCGGCGTAAGGGACCGGAGGAGGGACTCATCCGAAGACCTGGTGCAGCAGATTGCCAGTGCCGGATGAACCTCTGGAGACCACCCAGGGGGATATCTTTCCCGAACAGGGGCCAAGTTCAGAGAGGAAGGTGGTTCATGTTCTATGACCGGTGGCAGCGGTCCAGCTATTCAACTCAGGTCAGTGGCAGAGACCTGCTATTAGGCCTGTGGCGGGGGCCTCAACGGTTCATCCGGTCGGTGGCAGCGACCAATCTCACGGTCGGTGGCAGAGACCATGCGCCAGGCCTATTCGCTAGCAAAGGAATAGGAGAGTTCAGTTGTGCCTGGGCTACTCGTATCCACACCCCTGTTTGTTCATTACTGAAAGTTCAACTGATTGTGTTCACCCTGCAAGAAAAGAAATAAAGGAGTGTTGGACTTTCGATTGGTGTGGGGCTCTATGTTATTGGCAGACACATCTCCACAGAACAACTAAGGCTTCGTATGCAGTGAACAGACCCGGAGGTAATTCAAGTAACTCTGCTCAACCCTCTTATACATACGAGGGGAGAGCTCGGCGTAGTGTTCCTGCACTCTCCTCTCCCAGGTACCCCTAGACACAAGCCATTCACAATAGGCGAGAGGGAGAGTGAGGCTCCGCTACATTTATATAATTGCATACAGTAACACAATCACAGGGAGGAAAGCTGCAAGAGGATACTGGCGCCTACATACTGAAGAGCCACCTAGGGGGGCAGCAGTGAACTGCAGAAGAATCAGATTACATGCACCCTGTTCAGTCTGTGTTTATTTCCCATCAGCAAAATGCAGCTTAAGCCCTGTACACACGGGCGAGAATCCCGTCGAAAAAAAAAACGTCGGTTTTCTCGACGGGATTCCTGGCAAGCTTTTCTTGCCAAGCCCTGTGTACACACGGCCATTCAAAAGAACCGCCGTCCTTTTGAATGGCAAGGTGACGTCATCAACTACAACGAGCCGGCGCTCGTTACATTTAATGTCGTCGCCGCCATCTTGCTACACCCCACACTAACCTTGTATGCTACCGCGCATGCGTCAAAGTCTTATCGAGCATGCGCGGGTTTACGCGGACAGGTAAGCATACAGACGACCTGTTTTCTCGTCAGGAAACACTCTGCCGAGAATCAGGACGAGAAAAATAGAGAGCAGGTTCTCTATTTTTCTCGTCGAGATTCCCAGCAGTTTTCCTGCCGAGGAACCATACACACAAACGGTTTTCTCAGCAAAAAGCTCTCCCAGCAGTTTTCTTGCCGAGAAAACCGGTCGTGTGTACGAGGCTTTAGTCTTAAAAAATTATTTTCTGTTTTTGTCTTGCTTCCTACAGTATATGTTTTCCTGTTCACTCCTTGGCATGATACTGGCATGATACTGGCATGATACTGGCAATCCACACCAGACAAGATTACAGTCTACAAGCCATTTCTTTGTACAAGCACTTTAAATAAGAGTTGTTGACATTCCGCAGAAGAACAGGCTAACAAGTCACGTGGCTCATATTATCAGTGCACTCGGTGAGGGACCCGAGCAATCCTTTTGCTTTCAGAAGACCCCTTTGACCCTTGTAAGAACTGTCAGGGTGTCAGACGGCGTTGGCGGATAATACACTTGTCGCAGGGGTCGCGGGCCTTCTCCGCTGTCAGCTGGAGCGTGCACAAAATCGCCATTAAAGTGCAGCTAATAATTACCCTGTATGCTGATTTTTGCTTTAAACACGGCTTTCCTGCGATAACCTTCCTGCGCATTGTTCATCTCTCCTTATCTCATGACTCCTAATGGATGTAATAAGCTGTAATGGGCCTCTATTCGCTGCCCCGGCTAATGGGTCCTGTAATGCACGTTGCATAATCATCGTTTAAACAGCAATTAAAGTCACATTGGTCAGATCGTCAAATCTTCAGAGCTGAACAAACTGTTGAGAAGTGTGTAAAGCTGAAGTGTAATCTACGCTTTTAATACCTTCTCCTGTCCCCCCTCCGATTAACATGCAATTAAAAGTGTTCAAAGAAAAACTCCTTTTGAGACTCAATGGGTCGAATTTGATAGGATGGGCTGGCAGGCTCAGCACTCCGCCTCAGATTTTCTAGTGCCCCCCCAGTGCTAAATGAAAGAACACATCCCCGGCATCCCTTTGTCTATGCATGCTTCTCCTCCTATAGTACTCAGTTTATAATGTCCTTTAATCACTTGCCGACCGGCTCACGCCGATATATACGTCGGCAAAGTGACACAGGTGCGCGAAATCACGTACCCGTACGTCCACCCTTTAAGAGCTGGCAGAGGGCGCACCGCCGAAGGCACGTGCACGCTGCACGGCGGGGGACCCGATGCGTGTGGCCAGCGGGTGCGATCGCGTGCTCGAGAGCCAGCACGGGGATTTGTGTGTGTAAACACACAAATCTCATAGCTCCCGACTGTCCCTGATTTCGAGGGACTGTCCCCGATTTGGAGCAATGTCCCTCTGTCCCACATTCCTCCCTCATTTGTTCTTCATTTTGGCCTGATTTATATAATTGTATATAAAATGCACTTTTTATCTATCAAAAAGTGTTTTCCAGTGCTAAATCTTATACCCGATTTCTAAATTGCTGCATTTGTAAGTTCAATATAAAGGAATAGTATTGGTAAAAAAAAAGCACTTGTGATTTTAACCAATCTTGTTTTTTTGTACAATTCTCCTTTAAGGGGGCGTGGCAAGGGGTGTGTCCTATGCCTACATACTTTTGCTGATAGGTGTCCCTCATTCCCATCTCAAAAAGTTGGGAGGTATGCAAATCCCTGTGCAGTCAGAGGAGAGGAGACAGATCGTGTGTTTCTACACACGATCTGCCATCTCTCCTAGTTAGTCCCACCCCCCCACCACCACAGTTAGAACACAGTGAGGGAACACAGTTACCCCCTTGATCGCCCCCCTAGTATTAACCCCTTCCCCACCAGTGACATTTATACAGTAATCAGCGCATTTTTATAGCACTGATCGCTCTATAAATGTCAATGGTCCCAAAAATGTGTCAAAAGTGTCCGATTTGTCCGCCGCAATGTCGCAGTCATGATAAAAATCGCAGATCGCCGCCATTACTAATAAAAAAAAATCAGAATAAAAATGACATAAATCTATCCCCTATTTTGTAGACGCTATAACTTTTGCGCAAACCAATCAATATACACTTATTGCGATTTTTTTTTTTACCAAAAATATGTAGAAGAATAAATATCGGCCTAAACTGAGGAAGAAATTTGTTTATTTTATATATTTTTGGGGGATATTTATTATAGCAAAAAGTAAAAAATATAGATTTTTTTCAAAATTTTCGCTCTATTTTTGTTTATGGCGCAAAAAAAAAAAAACGACAGAGGTGATCAAATACCACCAAAATTAAGCTCTATTTGTGGGAAAAAAAGGACGTTAATTTTGTTTGGGTACAACGTCGCACGACCGCGCAATTGTCAGTTAAATTGACGCAGTGCTGAGTCGCAAAAAAGGGCCCGGTCAGGAAGGGGGTAAATCCTCCCGGGGCTGAAGTGGTTAAACATCACAGCATCCTGTCTGATTTTCTTTCCAATTATGGTGTGGGGTTGTTTTTCTGGGGTTGGGTTTGGCCCCTTAGTTCCAGTGAAGGGAACTCTTGAGGCGTCAGCATACCAAGACATTTTGGACAATTTCATGCTCCCAACTTTGTGGGAAGAGTTTGGGGATGGCCCCTTCCTGGTCCAACATGACTGTGGACCAGTGCACAAAGAAAGGTCCATAAAGACATGGATGAGCAAGTTTAGGGTAGAGGAACTTGACTGGCCTGCACAGAGTCCTGACCTCAACCTGATATAACACCTTTGGGATGAATTAGAGTGGAGACTGCGAGCCAAGCCTTCTCGCCCAACATCAGTGCCTGACCTCACAAATGCGCTTCTGGAAGAATGGTAAAACATTCCCATAGACACCCTCCTAAACCTTGTGGACAGCCTTCCCAGAAGAGATGAAGCTGTTATAGCTGCAAAGGGTGGGCCAACTCAATATTGAACCCTACGGACTAAGACTGGGATGCCATTAAGGTTCATGTGCGTGTAGGCAGGTGTCCAATACTTTGGTTATATCGTGTATATGTGTCTGAGGTGACCCCACACCTGAGCCTAGCAGTCAACAGATCCTCCCAGCAGCCTGTTCTATGATTTGAGAACGTCTCTTCCCGGGCTCAGGGGGGGGGATTCCTGTATTTTCCACCTCTGTTCTCCATCGGTCTGGGAAGGGACAGGCTGTACACAGGAAGCCGGAGTGGGAAGACTGGCAGCTGTGGCAAGGGATGGTCAAGGGTGGGAAGAAGTTGGAAAACTTCCAAGGACATGGAGGATTCCGATTCCTGATACACGAGAAGGGAATGTGCAAGTCCAGCTTAGATCAACAGCATCTGGCCTGCACGGGACTCCTGCCCTTTCGCCTGCACTAAACCGCCAAAGCGGATTTCATCACCAAATTTCCCTCGATTTTCAGGGAAACGTACAAAAAAACGTGTAACTAAAAGCATATTAATTAACATCGGCTCATAATAAAATAACAAAAGGAAGAAACTATTTAAAACTGAAGTTTAAAGCAGTATGAAACCCAAAAACAAACATTCATTATATTGCAGCATCCCAATTCTTAGATGTGACGGCTGCATTTCTTTTCTTTTCTAAGCTTTCTTTCCTCTATTTTCACCTGGTGATCCAGCCTGCAAGTCTGTTGTTTTTCAACAGAAAAGCTCTTCAGCAGAATGTATCAGTTACAGAGATAAGACACAATCCATTTACCACTGACAGGGGTGCTTATAATGAGCAGCTTTTATTGTCTATGTAAAACTTTTATCCCAAAAAGGTAAACAAAATACGTGTTTGCTGTAATTGCGTTTAGAGTATTAGATGGAGTTCATATTTAGTTTGTTAGTGTATTTAAATCTGCTAGTTAGTGTATGTAACCCCCCCCCCCCCCCCAGACTGACAAAGCTGCTGTCCAAAGGTGTCTGCCGCTCCTCCATT